>OY856411.1:1194222583-1195422583 GCA_963693085.1 Alisma plantago-aquatica | reverse complement strand
ATCATCATGAACTATCACTCTAAAAGGAGAGTGATCTTTATTCAATATTGTATGTCTCATATTGTATGTCTTGTTCTGTACGTTTTCAACTGTACGTACAATGAGATCAACAATTGCAATTTTTAATATTATATAATATAAAGAGTAAATGATTAATGTATCTTTCGAGTAAATATATAGATATAACATTCAATATAAATGGTAAAGTACAGTCTTATGGATTTGTGAAGAAATATGGATTAGGAAGAAGCAAGAAGGTAATTAGTATTCTACGTCTGTACAAGTGTGAATTTGAATACTTCTAAAAAAATAGAAGGAACTAGTAATGAATGAAAATTTAAATTTGAATATTTTTCATAATTTATGGTAGAATTAGATATCACAATTAATATATGTGGAAGAATGGATGCATTATCTGCAGTTTGCATGACTTACATGACTTTTGCATGGACTATAATGTCCGGCTGCATGTCAAATATCTCTCGGGGCACGTTTCTTCTAAATCCGAATGGGGGCAGCGCGTGGGAAGCTATAACTATGTTAGAATGTTCCGTGTTAAGCTAAGCTAAGAACAGAAGAAACAATAACGGACACTGAAAGCCAGAGAAAATCCATGCGAGACCAGACATGGTTTCCAGTGGTTCTAATTTCTAGTGAACAAGTATGAGCTTGTCTTGGTATGTATAAAGATGAGTTACAGTTTACAGGTGGGCATGTGATTAAAGTCCCCACTCATACATGAACCAGTTGAACAACAACAGCCGCATTACAAAAACGACCAAAGCACTCAGCACCACACATGTTGCGAGAAGAAAAGATGAAGGCGGGGTTAAAACAAGCCGTAATGAATGCAGATCTAGACGAAAGAAGCCACGACTGGACCAAGAACCCCGACGGTTATAGTAAACAGCGGAGGAAACCTACTGGAGGGAAGGGAGAGGCCAACCTTTGTCCATGCCGTTTCAGGAAGCGCAGTGTGAAAACATCCACCACTCGAACGAATACCGCAGGGCGTGGTGGGGTGGGGTGGGTTGGGATGGAGGGAAATTAAGGCGGTGGAGGCAGGGAGGTATCTAGGGATGACCATCGGACTGGGCTGTCCGATCCAACTCATATCCCGACCCACATAATCCGATTCGGACACGATCCATGTAATTTACATGGTGAGTCGGGTCTAAGATTCTGATCCAAATTTTGTATGGCCCGGGTCAGGGCCAAGGCAAACTCAAGCCCGAAAATCTAAATACCCAGATTAATCATATAAATGTATATATATAACTATTTATTTGTATATGATATGTATCTTTTTAGCGATTCATTTGACTACAAACACATTCTGATTAATATATATTTAGTAGTCACAATAATTAGACTATAAGAGCAATGTACTAGAGTAAATCTAGGACATGTTCGTTTTGTATCTAACATGTTCATTATAATTTATAGAAAATTAAATCTAAAAGATTCGATTTATACTATTTACATGCGTTCTACAAATTACCCTAGTCGGGACATTGCTAGACCATTAATTAAAATACAAATGTGCATCTTCTATTCGATGTTAATTCTTCAAATTCCATTCACATAAATAAATGGGCTATGATTGTGGTTTTAAATGTCTAATTTATATTCTATGTATTTCATCCATTGAATTTATATAACAAATGTTAGTTTGACAAGTATTTAGTCGAACACATTTAAAAAATTACATTTTGTCTTATGCATATGTTGAAAATATCTTCATTTACTATGTTATCTGGGGCATCCTGAATTCGACCTGAAACCTAACTATAATATGTGGGTCGGGTATGGATCAAGTTTACAAATATTATCGGGGTCTAAACTTGAGCCAAAACCTAATTAAAATTTTGTGTTGGACATGAGCTTGTTAAAACCTAGGATGTCCCGACCCGATGCTCATCCCTAGAGGTAGCAGTATGAAAGGCTCAAAGCCAATCAGATCCTTTCTGGCAGTCAGGGTGGTCAAGGCTCAATCCTCGAGAAGCTGTCGCGCTCTGCTATCTAACTTCCATTACCGCCAAGCGAGGAGGCCCAAAGCTCGGCCCATAAAATCGTTGGACCCCTAGTACCATGTTGGGTCACTCATCCGCTAAGGTCGGGCCAAGCAAATTCTACCAAACCTGGCCAGCCCAAGGAGGTCCAAGAAGACTTCAAAACGGTAAAGCAACGGTACAACACATTCAGAAGTTGGTTCTGGGATTTATTTCCATTAATCCATGCATCCAAATGGAATGAAAAAAGTTAGACCACTGAACGAAATGTTACCAACCATTTTAACAAAATACAACTTTAAGGTTTCGAGGTAAAACCATATGAGAGTAAATTAGACAAACATGGTATGTCTTAATAATTGAATGTATGCTTGCATGAGCCATATATTCTAGGACTTTAGGCTTATAAACTACATAAATGGAAGTCCACACTATGTAAAATTCTGACATGTGTCATCTACTGACAAAGTCTTTGACACGTAATTTAGTGGTTGTTATAAAAACATTTATGGCATATATGGATTAGTATATTGACACAAAGCTTAATACATGTGTTTATCACAGGTGACTTGTTACAGAAGTGGTATTTAGACTAATATAAACACATATAATTTTATAATAAAAAATTTAAGTTTCTAGCATTTCCAAAATTCATATTGTATAATTTTTAAAATATCAATAAATCTATATAAGCAAGTCAATAAATAAATTAAGTGAGCACATAATTAGGTATTAAACACCTAGTATGTATACAACCACACACATTAAAAGAATAAAAAGGTAGTTTAGGCAATAGAGTCAATCTAAAAGTGGTGATGTCACCTACGCACCTTGTAAAGGATTTTTGTCCCTCAAAATCCGCTTACATAAGAAATAGTATTTAGTCTTACACTATGTACTTTTAGGATAGTAAAGAGGAGTATTGAGTCACATTTATCACATTCCTACCAGAAATAGATCATAAGCACCCCTTGTTGTAAGAAATACCCTCAAGTAACCATACCTTACCAAGTAAGTAAACTAAATTTGTCTGAAAAGCCAATTAGGAATGCATATAAGCATATGAGATTTTGGGCATATGGAATTTCAACACTTTGAGACCCAATTATAGGGAATATCAAGGATTTTGGGCATATAAGCATACAACATTGACCATCATACGTCAACTCTTGGAGTCCATCATATCTAAGATTACTATAACGTTGTAATAGATTGTAAGAAATCATACACTAGTATATCAAGAGCCAAATACCTTAAGTCCAATATATAAGAAACTCCAAAAAACCAATATACAAGAATACATGATCATGGAGCACAAGAACTCTAAAATATAAAAATACATAGAAGGTCAGCATATAAGGATATATGAAGAGTACCATGGAACAACAAAATTCTAGAGCTTAAGAATATGGAAAATGCCTAAATTAAGCATAGCTGAACATATCATCAAATAATTCTTAATAATAGCATTAAACATTCATAATAATTATTCCTTTACAAAGGTATCATTATGTAACTTAATAGAGGAATATTAATTCTGATATAACAAATTGAAGTAAAAAACCTCCACGCTTCCAATTGTCCATTCTTTTCTACAAAATTCTAGAATTACAATTATATTGTGCTTTAAAAATCCTCTTCTTTTGGAAGATTGTCATGAGTATGGACTTATTTCTATCTTGGAATTCTCTAGTTATCCTTTTTGTTTAAATTGTGTCTAGCCAAGTGATACTCTCTGTGAGAACACCTATATACATGCCTTGGAATTTCTAGCCATAGATATTACTTAATTTCTTAAAAGTTCCTCCAAAGTTATATTAAACGCCTACATATTATCCAACTTGCCTTTGTAGGATAACACAACTCCATAATAATGTATGTGATGTCTAGGAAATGATGGATTTAGTGCAAATATAATAGGTTAATCAAAGCCATAGCAAATGTTTTCAAGAAAGCAAGATCATAGATCTCGTTAATGTGAACTCTATCATCTCTAGGTGAAGCATCATGTTTTGATTGTGAAAGCTAAAACATCATTTCTTGTAAAAAGCTAATTCACCAAGAATGCAGCCAGATCCATCTAGGTTATTCCATAAATCAGGTTCTTTTATTAAAAACATATAGATCACTTATAATATCATATATGGTGACCTACTACTATTTTAGCTGCTTTGCAATGTTGAAAAGTATGAAAAAACATGTTTAAATTCAAGAACAACTATACAAATGATAAACGTAAGAAAATCAAGCATCACTCTAATCATAAGTAGTAGTTCAAGATCAAATAGATGTGTAACTTTCAATAATATGCAACCTATGTATGCATGCATATTAGTGTGTATCTCACAACTAAACATAAGGGTAAAACTTTACCAGCACATACCATATATAAGTAGAACAGACTCTTCTAAAGACCATGGTCCAACAAAGAAAACCCACATAACTTCTAGAGTAAGCTCACGCTAGGTCCCAGTGAGCCTAACCATAACTATCAACCCTAAACCTACCATATAGAAGTACTCATGTACCAACAACATATAACCTTTTAATGTCAAGCAAGTTTTCTTGGTTAAGAGCTTATTCTCACATCCAAAACCTATACTCTCTATCTAAACCACATAAATATGATCTTAAGTGATCAAAATGGCTAAAAATCATGTTTGAACTCTTTTCATTTTATCTTTGTACGTTTTAACACATATATTAGAATCTCTTCATAAAAAACACGTTTGAACTCATTTCATTTTATCTTTGTAAGTTCTAACACATATATTAGAATCTCTTCACATGTACAATCAACTTAGTAACATACCACAAGACTTGTTCTTATCCCTCACTTGATTTTCTAAAAAGGTTCAGATTAAAATGGATTATGTATCATTGGACCCCTAGGACCATGCTGGACCACCCACCCGCTAAGGCTATGCCAAGACGATCACACCAAATGTGGTTGACCCAATGAGGTCCATGGGGAATTAAAAAGGGTAAAGCAACAATACAACACATTAAAAAGTTACTTAGTTCTGGGTTTATTCCCATTAATCCATAAGTCCAAACAGAATGAAAAGTTAGGCTAACAAACTAAATGTTCAAGTATAACTTTGTAGAAGTATAAGTTTAAGGTTATGATGTAAAACATTGAAGAGAAAATTTTATTAATGTGGTATGTCTTAATAATGGATTGTATGCTTGTGCGAGCCATTTAACCGAGGATGTAATAGGTTGTCAGAAATTTTTTACTAGAATATCATTAGCCAATTGTATAAGAGCAATGTAATACAAAAATTGCTACACATAATAAAGCCCAAAAGACCAACATATGAAATACATGACAATGATCATGGAGCACAATAAGTCTAACATATAATAATACAAAGAAGTTCAACGTATAAGAATATAGGAGGAGTATCATGGAACAACAAAATTTTAGTATATAAGAATATGAAAAAGGCCAACATTAAGCATACATTAAAAAATCATGATATAGTTCATAATACGAGCATCTAAATTCATAATAATATTATATTACAAACGTATGATTATGTATTAAATAGATGAATATTAAATCCCATATTAAAAAATTGAAGTAAAGAACTCCAAACTACCACTTTTCTAATCTTTTTTAGAAATATCCAGAATTCAGATTAAATCTTGCTTCACCAATCCTCTTCACTTGGAAAGTTTGTCATGATTATGGGCTTATTTTTATAATGGAATGCTTGGTCAGACTTTTTTTTGAACATGTGCGTAGCCGAATGATGGTTCACTACATGAGAACTCATATATCCTTGCCATGGAATTTATAGACTTAGGCATTACTTAAATACTTGGAACTAACTTTGAGGAATATTAAATGCCTACATATTATCCAATTACTAAATACATGGTAATATGTTCCTTAATGGATTCATATCTATATGCATCATGCACAAGTACAAAGAGTCAGCTAATTATGACTACAAAAATGTTATCTAGAGTTTCTAAGGTCTATACTAAGATCTTATAACAAATATAGGGTTTACAATTTGCCTTTCTAGAATAACACCACTACCTAATCCCACACATCTTCTCTAGAAATGATGAATTTGGTGCTCATAAATTAATCAATGCCCTAGCAATGTTTCTATAAAGCAAGGATCATAACTCTCATTGATGTAATTCTAGCAGCTTTAGGTGAAGCATCTAAACTTGATTATGAAATCTAAAATAGCATTTCTTGTAACGAACTGATACATCAAAAATCAACTTGATCCCTCTAGATTATTCCATAAAATTATTTCCATGATATTGAAAACATGTAGGGCACTTCTAGTTGTATATTTTGTGACATGCTACTATTTTAGTTGCTTTGTAGTTTTGAAAACTTTGAAGAAACATGTTTTAATTCAAGAAAATTGTACAAACCATATACCTAAGAAAATCAAGTAGCGGTCCAACCATGAGTGGTAGTTCATGATCAAAGAGATGTGTAAAATTAAATAATATACCACTCTAACATATGAAATCAGAGTAATTTGTATCTTACAACTAAACATAAGGAAAAAACTTTACCAAGACATACCATATATACGTATAAGGGACTCTTCCAACAACTAGGGTCCAATAGAGAAAACTACATAGTTGGTAGAGGAATATCAAGTTGGGTCCCACTAATCATAACAATAAACATCAACCTAAGCCCACAATACACAAGAAAATACTCATGCACCAACAACATATTACCCTTATGTGTCAAGAAAGCTTTCCTGGTAAAGTGATTGTTGTTAGACCCCAACACTTATAATGTCTATGTAGACCACTTGATTATGATATTAAGTGATCAATATGGATAAAAACCATTTTCGGACTCCTTCTTTCTATATTTTCAGTTATAACACACAAACATATACAATTAACGCATTAGTAAACCATAACACTTGTTCTATCCGTGACTTAATTTTTTTAAAGGTTCAGATGCATGAACCATTTGTTTACAAACACTATTACAAAAAGAGAAAATAAAGTTGCACTAATACTTAAATAGTACAAATATTTATTTCCAACACTTATCGAGACTTGTGAATTCTACATAATAACATTGGTAACAAAATTGTGTGGCATGACTCTTCAAAATGTGTTGCTCCATAATTAGCATCATTACCTAAAATGTTGTTCAGTAGAGTGTGAGATTTTGGTCAGTGAATGGAAATTCACCGTCTAATATAACCCAAATGATATTTGTTAAGTTGATTACAACAAAATACAAAATAATCAAGGAGATGAAATGATGAACTAGTTAGATAGATATTGAAAAGCATACTTCATGTTGGAAAGTTGAGAATAGCTAAAACTACTAATTCTAAGATTTTATTTCTTAATCTCTTATTTATTTTATTAATGTATTGAACCCACAAGAAGTGTATCACAACATGTAGAAGTGTCACAACAAGCTACAATGTCACCATATCTGACTTAAACTTAACCAAAGATCATAAGTCTTCTATCTAGCTCCATAGTATGCAATAAGACTTGACATGCCTAGGCCCTATGACTATATTAGTTTGTTGGATAAATTCGACTAAGGAGTGGGTCCCGAGAGGGGATCCACTCATTACTAAATCAAATAAGAGTCATAATCCATAACAAACACACACCAAATTTTCACAATGGTGAAGAACTATAGTTTAATCTTTCATAAATGAATATCATAAAGACTAAATTATAACAGCCAAATAGAATGTCATTGCTATTTTCAATTTACAAGATTACATACTAATATCCTACTTGGGTGCTTACATGAAGTTAACATCTTCAAGAACTAACCAGAGGAGAGTCTAGGCTTACTTTAAGTCTATCTCCCAAATGTCAACCTCACTAAGATAAGTCCTACTCACCAAGACACGCTTTCCATATCCTTCACCTTAGGGTTTAAAATAATACCCCACAAATGAAGACAAAGTGGAGTTGTCTGCATAGAAATGTCAGCATAGATATTAAGAAATATCACGATAAAAACACAAAAATAAACTTATCAACGCTTCCAAAATCAAGAGAGAGATATCAAAGCATCCAAGTGGCTAAAAGACGTGTCATCATCAAGAGTTTGTAATAGAACTTGTGAATTACTCAAATAAAAACAAGAACAACTCATATATGTGTTTCACATGTGATAATACTATAACAAAACAAAATCTATTGGTAGGAAATAAGACATCTACCATGAATATGGGGTGAGAAGGAAAAGATTCACACCTGGTCTAAAGTATGGGGTGAGTGAAGAAATGTACACATTTTCTCTGAGTAGAACAAAATACACTCTTCTCTAGTTATTTCATTTGCAAGAATTATCACCTATGTACAAAGGTGTGGGATTTACACATACACAAAAGTACACATATTACATTATGCTAGTATCCACCACATGATGCATAACAAACGAACAAGTAAGTTTCAATTTATATATGAGGTACAAGAACATCCTTTTAGTACCAAGTGGGGCTAGATGACCCATAAAAGAAATATCTAATAAATTAAGTGATGAAGGAGAATTCATTAATACAATTAGTACTAAGAACCTCGATAGCTAGTAAACATCAGAGCAAATCTAATGGAGGGATGGGAGAGACCAACCTTTGTCCATGCCATTGGAGGAAGTGCAGTGTGAAAACATCCACCACTCAAATGAACATCGCAGCAATGACACCACCTTCTCTAGAACACATGACGTCTGCGCTTCACCGCTCTACATAGGAGTGGCCACAATTCTGATGCCGACCCAATTGTGTTGAAGAGGGTGGGAGGGGAAGAAATTGAAGGAGGAAAATCAAGGCAGAGGGAAGGAGGTGGCCCAATGCTCGGCCTGTGAAATCGTTCGACCCCTAGTACCATGTTGGATCACCCACACGCTATAGCTGGACCAAGCCAATTATACCAAACTTGGCCAGCCCAACAAGGTCCAAGAGGACTTAAAAAGGGTAGAGCAACTGTACTACACATTCAAAAGTTACTTAGCTCTGGGATTTATTCCCATTAATCCATGTGCCCATATGGAATGATCAAATAGACCATTGAATGGTATTTTACCAACTATTTAACAAAATACAATTTTAAGGTTTCGAGGTAAAAGCATATAAGAGTAAACTAGACGAACATGATATGTCTTAATAATTGACAGTATGCTTGTACAAGCCATATTACCTAGGACTTTAGGCTTATAAAACACATAAATGATAAGTCCACATTATGTAAGAAATCTAACATGTGTCATTTACTAACAAAAATATTGACACATAATCTAGTGGCTTAGGTTTTTGGGTATCACTTTTCAAATAAAAACATAACTATAGTTCACGGTAGATGATAGTTGGGCGATGTAAACATTTATGAGAAGCGAAGGTATTTTATGAACAATTACGAAAACCAAGGAAGTCCTTTTATCAAAAAGAATATGTCAATGTCTTATCCAATACCAGATTGCTTATCCTTATCTCGTCCACTTCTCTCCTATCCAGGTCAATGCGTGTACTGCCTTGCTCCATTCGGTCGGGTCATACTTGGCTTGCTCGTCTTTGAGTGAGATCTCATACCAGCGAATGATTTTCTCACCTCCATAGAGGTGATAACTATGGCGAAATGACTGTAGGACTTATGTGAACAGCTCGTAAAAAAGAGTAAATGGATAAGAAGGATGGATGTAAGAGTTGGTGTAAAAGGGGGTATAAAATCAAAATATAACGGTAGTTGACGATAAAGGTCGCATTTTTGTATTTGTGAGAAGTAGAGCGTCTTTTATATAAATTTTGTGGAATGTGAGGGTGTTTTTGAGTAAAAAATCTTCTTCGTCATATCTTTTCCACAATTAGCTCGCGTTGGCTTAACCTGGTAGACCAAGGTATTTTATGAACATTTGCGGAAACCAAGGGAGTCCTTTTATCAAAAGAATATTTCAATGCTTATTTTTATCTCATCCACTTCTCTCCTATCCAGGTCAATGGGTATAGTGCCTTGCTCCATTCGGTCGGCTCATACTTGGCTTGCTCGTTTTTGAGTGAGATCTCACACCGGCGATCAATTTTCTCACATACATATAGAGGTGATAATCATGGCCAAATGAGTGTAGTATCTATGCGGACAGTTAGTTCTAGACTCGTAAAAATAAATTAAATGGATAAGAAGGATGGATGTAAGAGCTGATGTAAAAGGGGATACAAAATCAAAATATAACGGTAGTTGACCGTAAAGGTCGCATGTTGGTATTTGTGAGTAGTGAAGCGTCTGTACATGAATTTTGTAGAAACTGAGGGTGTCTTGAGTAAAAACTCATCTTGATCACACCACTAGCTCGCGCTGGCTTATCCTCAACTGGTAGATTCCCCTCGTATCCAGGTCAATGCGGATATTGCCTTGCTCTTTCCCATCAGATTATACCTCCCTTGCTCGTATTTGAGTGTAATCGAAACCCGGCAATCAAATTCCGCACGCCCACACAAGTGAGGTGAGAATCATGGTGAAATTGAGCGAAGCGATTGAATCCTTCTCCTCAATCTGCGGTAAGCTGTTCGATGTCGTCTGCGACCGTGCAACGGCACCATGGAGAGGATGTCCCCGCTGTTAAGTGTCGACGACGATATCAGAAAGCTCAAAGGTGACTTTGAGCATATCAAGACCTTGTTGGTCTCAGTGGAGGAGCATAGGATAACGCAGCAGGGCTTGCAGAGGTGGCTTCGAGATCTGAAAGACTTGGTCTACGATGCCGAGGATGTCGTAGACGAGTTCGAGACGGCGGTTGCAAGAGATCCGGGCTTGGCATGCAGCAACAACACCGAGCATAAGCAAGGTAAGTTTGCAAGGATAGTTGGGCCTGATTTCTTTGAGGGTGTCTCTCAGTTCACGAGCCTAGCAAGAAAGGACGTGTCCTCTATTATGACTGATGTGGCAAGCGGCGTCTCCCGGCTCACTGATATGTTCCGCACGAAGACGGCACAAAAAGATGAGGCGTCGTCTAGTAAGGACGATGGCTGTATCTTGGTTCGTTTACATATAGCAAAGGAGATTAAAAAAATTCTGGAGGAACTGCAAGTTCTCATGGAGAGGAAACGCAACTTCGACCTCTCCGTCATCCTTTCCAGCACGTCTGCTCCACAGCAAGAGGGCGGCAGTCAACGCAGCCGAAGGCCTCAAGTGGGGTGGAGGCTAGATTACCAATTTGAAGTGGCCGGGAGGGTGAAAGAACGAGAAGATCTCATCAAACAGCTGACTGAAGAAACCAATACAGCAGGTTCGACTGTTAGATCTGGAGCTAGAAGGGAGAAGAATGTTTCTGTGACGTCAATCTTTGGGATGGGTGGTATTGGCAAAAGCACCCTTGCCCAGCTCGTGTTCCAGGAAGTCTCAAGTGAATTCACGTTCAACAAGTGGTTGTCTGTCGGTGAGAGCTTCGACCCTAAGTTCCTCATCGCGAGGCTCTTGGAGGAGACCATCAACCAGGACGCCCAACTGTGCGATCTTCAGGAGAGACTGATAGGAAAAGTAAAAGGGCAGAGATTCCTAATCGTCCTGGATGATGTTTGGAATACAAGCCGCACAATGTGGGAGCACCTCTGGAAGCCTCTTAGTTACGGATCTAAAGGAAGTAGGGTGCTGGTCACTTGCCGGGATAAAAAGGTGGTCCGTGCAACTGGCTTCAAGCCAACGATAGAACTGCAGCCGCTGCAAGACGACGAGTGCCTGTCTGTGTTCTTGGAACATGCATTCCCCGAGGGAGACTCTAATAAGTATCCCGATCTAAAGTGTGTGGCTGAGAAGATCGTAAGCAAGCTCAAGGGCCTGCCCCTCGCAGCCAAAGTAGTGGGCAGCTCCCTGTTCGGCAACTTGGACCCGCAGAAATGGAACAACATTCTAGAAGATGAGTTCTGGGCGAACAAGAAGGAAGGAGAGGACAGCGTTATGAATCAACTGAAATGGAGTTACAACTTGTTGCCTCCACATTTGAAGCAATGCTTTGGGTATTGCTCTATATATATTCCCGAAAGACCACAACTTCGACATCCAACACGACCTGGTTCTCAAATGGATGGCTGCAGGTCTGATCCAACCCCAAGGCAGAAGAAGGCCCGAAGACATTGGGATTGAATACTTTGAAGATTTACTTCAGAAGTCATTCTTTGACCGCATCAATAAACGATACGTAATGCATGACTTGATTCATGATCTTGCCGAGCTGGTTTCGTCCCATGAATGTGCTTGCTACGAAAGGCTAAAAACCGTGGACAATGCCACCAGCTCCGTGCGCCATCTATCTCTAGATACGTTTACAACTGGAAGCCCATACAACTTTCAAAAGGTTAGAACTGTTTTGTACACGGGATGGGAGGGAGGAGATGAATTTTTATGTAGGTTGAAGTACATCAGGGTCCTGGACTTGGAGTCCGAATGGCGCCTCTCGGACATCCATGCAGAACAGATTTCCAGGCTGAAACATTTACGGTACCTCAAGTGTTTGAGAAAGTATACCATCCCGAAATCATTTGGCGAGTTATATAACCTCCAAGTTCTCGTTGTGACGTTTGACGGTATTAACCACTTTCTCGCTATGAATGATTCTCTTTTTGATCCTATAAAGGGAATAAGTGATCTAAGCAAACTGCGTCGCATAGAATTATATCCTACGTCTGCAACTAGTTGGATAGAGTCAGTCGGTAGACTGACAACTCTTCAGTCTTTAGAGTATTTCGAAGTTAGGAAGATGGCTGGGTTTGGAATTGAAGAGTTGCAATGCTTAGCACAACTACGTGGACGACTTCACATCAGCGGTTTGGAAAATGTAGAGACAAAGGAACAGGCTGAGAAGAGCAGTTTAGTTGACAAGGAGCATCTAACTAAGTTGGTACTTGAATGGGAAAAGACCGACCAAACCGTCTCCCGGAGCGAACAAAATAAAATCCTTGAAGCCCTTCAGCCCAATCCAAATCTCCAGAAGCTCACTATTGTTGGGTATGGCGGCGAGCAGTTGCCGAGATGGCTGACAGAGGCGAGTTCATTACGTAGTCTTAAGCTTTGGGGATGTAAAATATTGTTGTTTAATGATAATAATCTATTTGGAAATCTCATACATCTTAGGCATTTAAAAATCAAGAGGTGTCCGCAGTTCTCTAACAGCCTCTGCGGGTTCATTACCGGGAGGGCTGAGCAAAATGCCTCGGTTTCATTTGTATTACCTAACCTTGAAAGTCTAAAAATTGATGATACACGACTATTTTCAACCTTCCACGGGAGTGGTGATCGGTTCTGTAAGGCATCTTCGCTAAAAGAAATTGATTTATGGGAGACTGTGGAGAGGAATGTCGGTCTCGGTCTCTGGAATGAGAATATGCAGACGGAGCAGTTGAGTCTGTTTACGTTCTTGAGAGAATTACGGTTCCATCATCTTGAGTGTATGCTAGAAACTGTGATCAAATTCTAGAGTTACCAAAGCATGGGTTGCCCAAATCATTGCAAGTTTTATACCTTCTATCCTGTGAGCAATTGGCGCCGAGGTCTTGTATAAGCAAGAAAAAGAAAGTGATTCTAGGTCTCAAAAATTGGACTATATGATTCTCAGTCCGGATTTCGCTCTATCTTTTGTGTATTTTGTTTTATATAACAGACTGAAAAACACAAGTTACGAGGCCAGTCAGATTGGTTTGCCAAACAGGATCAAGTGGGAAACCCCAATAATACCAGTCCGGATGACTGAACTAATCCCGGTCCGGATTTCATAATCCCAATAATCGTAGTCTATTGCTAAACAGGGCCTATGCGTTCTCCTTGGGGTTGTAGATAAAAATCATAACGGAGTAACGATGCTGGGTTTGGAATTGAAGAGTTGCAATGCTTAGCACAACTACGTGGATGACTTCACATCAGCGGTTTGGAAAATGTAGAGACAAAGGAACAGGCTGAGAAGAGCAGTTTAGTTGACAAGGAGCATCTAACTAAGTTGGTACTTGAATGGGAAAAGACCGACCAAACCGTCTCCCGGAGCGAACAAAATAAAATCCTTGAAGCCCTTCAGCCCAATCCAAATCTCCAGAAGCTCACTATTGTTGGGTATGGCGGCGAGCAGTTGCCGAGATGGCTGACAGAGGCGAGTTCATTACGTAGTCTTAAGCTTTGGGGATGTAAAATATTGTTGTTTAATGATGATAATCTATTTGGAAATCTCATACATCTTAGGCATTTAAAAATCAAGAGGTGTCCGCAGTTCTCTAACAGCCTCTGCGGGTTCATTACCGGGAGGGCTGAGCAAAATGCCTCGGTTTCATTTGTATTACCTAACCTTGAAAGTCTAAAAATTGATGATACACGACTATTTTCAACCTTCCACGGGAGTGGTGATCGGTTCTGTAAGGCATCTTCGCTAAAAGAAATTGATTTATGGGAGACTGTGGAGAGGAATGTCGGTCTCGGTCTCTGGAATGAGAATATGCAGACGGAGCAGTTGAGTCTGTTTACGTTCTTGAGAGAATTACGGTTCCATCATCTTGAGTGTAAGCTAGAAATAGCATACTGTGATCAAATTCTAGAGTTACCAAAGAATGGGTTGCCCAAATCATTGCAAGTTTTATACCTTCTATCCTGTGAGCAATTGGCCCCGAGGTCTTGTATAAGCAAGAAAAAGAAAGTGATTCTAGGTCTCAAAAATTGGACTATATGATTCTCAGTCCGGATTTCGCTCTATCTTTTGTGTATTTTGTTTTATATAACAGACTGAAAAACACAAGTTATGAGGCCAGTCAGATTGGTTTGCCAAACAGGATCAAGTGGGAAACCCCAATAATCCCAGTCCGGATGACTGAACTAATCCCAGTCCGGATTTCATAATCCCAATAATCGTAGTCTATTGCTAAACAGGGCCTATGTGTTCTCCTTGGGGTTGTAGATAAAAATCATAACGGAGTAACGATGCTGGGTTTGGAATTGAAGAGTTGCAATGCTTAGCACAACTACGTGGACGACTTCACATCAGCGGTTTGGAAAATGTAGAGACAAAGGAACACGCTGAGAAGAGCAGTTTAGTTGACAAGGAGCATCTAACTAAGTTGGTACTTGAATGGGAAAAGACAGGCCAAACCGTCTCCCGGAGCGAACAAAATAAAATCCTTGAAGCCCTTCAGCCCAATCCAAATCTCCAGAAGCTCACTATTGTTGGGTATGGCGGCGAGCAGTTGCCGAGATGGCTGACAGAGGCGAGTTCATTACGTAGTCTTAAGCTTTGGGGATGTAAAATATTGTTGTTTAATGATGATAATCTATTTGGAAATCTCATACATCTTAGGCATTTAAAAATCAAGAGGTGTCCACAGTTCTCTAACAGCCTCCGCGGGTTCATTACCGGGAGGGCTGAGCAAAATGCCTCGGTTTCATTTGTATTACCTAACCTTGAAAGTCTAAAAATTGATGATACACGACTATTTTCAACCTTCCACGGGAGTGGTGATCGGTTCTGTAAGGCATCTTTGCTAAAAGAAATTGATTTATGGGAGACTGTGGAGAGGAATGTCGGTCTCGACGGAGCAGTTGAGTCTGTTTACGTTCCTGAGAGAATTACGGTTCCATCATCTTGAGTGTAAGCTAGAAATAGCATACTGTGATCAAATTCTATAGTTACCAAAGCATGGGTTGCCCAAATCGTTGCAAGTTTTATACCTTCTATCCTGTGAGCAATTGGCCCCACGGTGCAGAGAGGGTGGGCCCGAGTGGGAAAAGATAAAATTCATTCCCAAACTGGAAGTCTTTTGACACTACCGTAGTGGAGGATAATCACCCAACAAGTTGGGAAACAGCGAGTCGGGAATCTGAACCCACTGTGTATCCAGCAGAAATAAACAGATGCACAAACTCTTGCCTAGAGGAAATATATAAGAAAAAGAGGCGTCCTACCCGCGCTCTAAACCTCGGTGGAACGGCCTCCTAGCCTCAAAGGGAAGGGTGGGTATCATTGGCTCGGAAAAGGAAGCTAATATGTTGTATGTCATATAATGGAATATAAGTATGCAATGGTTTCAAATCCTAGAGGTTGACCTCTTTAGGCAGTGAAATGTCTTTCTCCTAGTTTGGAGATTATAACCACTCTACATAGATTGTGTTCCTATGCTTGTTCAATCTCTTTCATCCTTGTTATGTGTGTTTAGTTGCACTAAAATTTCATATTATCAACCTTATCTTGTGATATATCTAGAAGGTCTAATGAATTTGGTTTAAGTGTTTATAGCTCTATTCAGCCCCTCTAGATCCCACCCTAGATCCAACAAGCTATTATCTTGCTTTCTTGAAAATAGATGCTAGGGCATTGATTCACCTATTATATTCATACTAAATCCATAATTTCCTAGACAACACATGCATCATTAGGGAGTTGTTTCACCCTACAAAGGCAAGTCGGATAACATGCAGACATTTAATATATCTTTTGTACTCAATTCTATGTAATTAAGTAACACCTAAGGATAGGAATTACAAGGCGTGTATATAGGTGTTCTCATGGAGAGAACTATCATTTGTCTAGGCACAATTTAAACAAAAAGGATGACCAAAGCATGCCATGATAGAAATAATCCCATACTCATGACAATCGCAACACCCGTCCAAGTACATACATGACAGCGGAAGAAAATCATATGTTGTCCATAACATAGGTGACTTGGCTTGGAGGAACATTACAAAGCATGATATACAATAGCAACAAGATAAATGAAACACCTAACATATATTAGAAATATTGATTCATACATTGTTCTTTGAATGGTAACATCAACTGTCTCATTCTTGAACTAAAATCTAATACATGAAAGGTAAGCTAAAACTAGGGCATAAATCTTCTTTGAAAACTTGATATTGTATCTTCTAAGGTGTAGATGGCACCCCACCAAGCTAACTCATGGTATCTTTCACTTTGAAGCACGTACTTCAAATACATTTGCTCCTTGATCTAGGGACATCTCGTCCCACGACCATGCAAAAACAAAGACACACATCAGTAAGCAACACTATACATTTTATAAGAACTGAGAAATAAATATATATACTTGACTTGAGAGAAAATCTTGACATGAATTGAACTTAAGCATTCTTAAAATTAATTGCTTGACATAAATAAGAATTTAATAAGTAAAATATGCACTCTCTATGATTTTCCAACTTAAGAGCCCATAATTGGCACGAATGCTCATGATTTGGCTAAAAGCCCATAACGACCCTTTGAGGTCCGTGATTTGGCTATAAAAGCCCATAATTGACACGAATGCCCACAATGACCCCTTGAGGTCCATGATTGCGAGAGCATATAAAACTTAGTCAAACTCTTATAACATGCTTCATAAAATGAACATTAACATAATCTTGAACGTTAAATCTTTAACATAATAAGATTTCTCCCTCATTACATGATTAAATGATTCTTTCTTCAATTTCTTAATCATTACATGATCATAACATTAAACTAATGAACATATGTGATAAACATAGGACTTTATGAATATAACAAACAACATGCATTAATATAATAAGAGACGTGATCATTAACTTGGGATTTAAAGCATAATCATAAAGTCATACATAACATGCAATTCAACCAAGGTACATATGTATTGTGGCATGACCAACTTACTTGGATCAAGATAGATCCTAACTTAGTATCCCTGATCTTGATTGAATCCTATGTTCTTGAAATTACATGATTTTCATTAATTATCATCATTAATACTTCCTAAAACCTAATTTGAGTCTTTCAAGTAAATATGGTCAGAGACAATGAAAGGGTTTGGAAACTAGAAAAATAGGTTCCTCTTTGAAAATCCATTCGAATGACTACTTTTCCATAATTTTCTGATAAACTATTGATTTACTATGATTTTGTGAAGAATGGGCCATTTATAAATCAAGGAAAATCGATTAATCATATTAAGGGACCAAGACATGACTAGCGGGGCTCTTGCTCGCCTGGCCCAATCGGGGAACACCTCTTGGTCATAGGGACCCACCTAAAGTAGGTGCATAACGCTTGACAAAAAAGGACAAACATGCCCCTGGAAGCATGACAGAAAGAAATCAACAACCAAGGGCAAAATTGAGAAAATAATGCCTCGTATCTTCCTCCTCCAGGGGGAACATGAGGCACATAACCAAGGGGGCTCCATTAAAGGATCCAAATCATAGACCAATACATGCCAACGTAAACGAAGGAGCTCGTGATCATCTACATCATCGTATGAACCCGAAGAGACCAAACATGGGTCTCGCGGTGGTCTAATGTCAGAAAATAGAAACCGCCATGAGAACCACAGGGGAGTAGGTTGAGTCTATGCCCAAAATAGAGAACAAAGAAAAAAACAATAAATAGTGATTCCAATGAGTTCGATCCAACCCATGAACTCAAGTGAAGAAGAAACATCCTAAACAAAGGGTCGAGCTATAGAAAAGAGGCGGTGGCCAAACGAAATAGAAACCCATGTAAGCAAAAAGGGGAAAAAACTTGGAACTTAAGGTTACCTTTGTTTCAGATGAATCCAAGCTATAAAAGTGTTGCAACGACTCCATGATGATATCCCAACCCCCTTCCAAGCTTGAAGATGATCAGAATGCCCAATCTAGTTCGGGATGTCAGAAATTGGGAGGTAAAGCATGCTCATGTAGCGTCAGGGCGATTGAGATCAAATTAATGACTAAAAAGGTTTTTGTGCCTTGGATGATGGTGTACTGGTGTTTACTTATAGGTGTGATGCCTTAGGGTGACCGAGAGTCCCAACTGAAGGGGGAAACAAGGGAGGAAGGGGATCTAATGGTGGTCGGGAGTCTCTAGAATTAGAAACCCTACGAATCTGGGGCAGTTGGGTTTAGAGAGGCACAAGGAAGTATTTGCTGATGAAACCTAGGTCCTAGAGGTTGTAGAGAGGGAGATAAAGGAGGGGGTCTTCACATTCAGTAGAGTCCCAGTGGTACTGGGAACCAGATGAGGGAGGTGATGCGAATAGTCATGAAAACTAGGTCCGCGACGGAGTCCGACACGGAGGGGAACCTGACTGAAAGGGTTGCGTGATAAGAAAAATAGCAGATCATAGGAAATTGATTAAATTTATTTAAATGGTATATTATTTAGGGTTCAAATGATATAGAAACTTTGTAAATTCATTAGAGGGATCATATATGGTTACATTGGTATCAAAGTTTGATCATATGTACTTTGTAGGATCTAAAACATTCCTATACATGTTCTTTCCAAATTTGATGACTAAAAGTTTATTACCATGATGTGGTTTACACCACTTAAGTACATTAAGTGCATCATGGGTGACCCCTAGCTGATGTGACTTCCCTTTTAGGGTCAATTAAAGTTTATATTAGTTGATATGAATCTATTGGACGAAATTATCCCAATTAGGGCTCATATTATTATTAATGATTATGAGGTTACATCAATGAAGGAGAAAGTGCATTATACAAAATTTGAATTAACTATCATCATAAAAGACTTAACATTACTTAGTTTATTGAACTTTACTTCAAATATTATATTTTTGTCTAGTAGTCACATTAAATTCTAAATAATGCATTGATTAGAAGAAGAAAGAAAAATAGGGTTTCCAACTTAGAGGTTCCTTCATAATTAAAATTTTGAGGATGTTACAACAATTTTCCAAAAAAAAGAGGTTTTTCGAAGCAAGATTTAACCAGAATTCAAGACTTATGTAGAAAAGAATGGACAAGTGGGAGTATGGATGTTCTTAAATTCAATTTATTGATATGAGATTTAATATTCCTCCATTAAGTTACATAATCATACATTTGTAATGGAATTACTATTATGAATTCTAAATGATATGAAATATTTCATGATATGCTCAAGTATGTTTAATGTACGCATTTTCTCTATTCTTATATTCTAGAATTTTGTTTTTCCATGATGCTCTTTCTATATCCTTACACGTTTACCTTCTATGTATTCTTATACACTAGAGTTTTTGTGCTCCGCGGTCATCTTAATTTATTCTTATATAATAGTCTCTTAGGGTTTCTTATATTTTGGACTTAAGATATTTGGATCATGATATTCTTGTAAACAATTCTTGTACAATCTATTACAATTTTATAATAATCTTAGATATGATGGACTCCTAGAGTTGATCTATGTTGGTCAATCTCGTATGCTTATACACTTAAGATCCTTGATATTTCCTATAATTGAGTCTCTAAATGTTGAAATTCCATATGCCAAAACTCTCATATGCTTATATGCATTCCTAATTGGCTTTTTCAGACTAAAATTTAGTTTACTTACTTGGCAAGATATGATAACTTGAGGGCATATTTTACAGCAAGGGGTGCCTATGATCTCTATTCTGGTAGTAATGTGATAAATGTGACTCGTCCTCCCCTTTCTTACCCTAAAAGTACATGGTGTATGCCTAAATACTTTTTCTTTCATAAGTGGAGTTTGAGGGACAAAATTCCTTTACAAGGTGCGTAGGTGACATCACCACTTTTAGATTGACTCTTATGCCTAAATTACCTTTGTATTCTTTTAATGTTTGTGGTTGTAACATACCGTACCTTGGACCCTACCCTAGAACGGTAACCTTTTGGGTTTGACCAAACAAGGTTAAGGTTAGAGTAATCCTAATAATATAATGCATGAATAATGTGATATAATATGTCATACAATTCATTTGGTGATAATAAAATGATAAATAACTTAATTGGATGCATAATGATGTTAATGGGCTACTAATGGGCCATATGACAAAACCTATATAAGAAAGCCTCAAAATAAAGAATAGACTTCAAATTCGTAATCTACACATTAAAATAAGCCTACATGTCAGTTTTCATTAATTTGGACAACCTTGAAATAATATGGTAAGTTAGGAGAGAGAAATTACCAAAAAGGTGTAATTAATAAATAAATATAATTCTTGACTCCAAAATAGGAAAATAATCTTATATTCGTGATCTACATAATAAATATAGACTTTGAGTGAATTTTCATCCAATTTGGAGAAAGTTTGCTTAAAAGGTGAAATCAGGAGAGAGAAAGTGTGTAGAACCTTCAAAATATTAAATAAATATTTAAACAACTCCAAAAGGTAATATTGATGGCAAATTCATATCCAATACATTAAATATGACTTGTGGATGAAGTTTCACCTAATTTGAATAATCCATGTGTCGTTAATGCGTCAGGAAAGAGAAATAAAGAATATGCTAAATAATACATCTAAAGTTTCCAAAAGTGAAATCTAATTATAGATTCAGAATCTACATGTTTAATTAACTTGTGTGTCAAGTTTGGTCTAATTTGGATAAGAATAGAACCCTTAAAATAGGAAAGAGAAAATATGTACATTAAATTAATCTCACTTTAGTTTAATCGTATTTGATATGTCACACTTGCTTTCCTGTTTTAGTTTTCTCGGGTTCAATCCTGACCCTTGGATTTAGATCCAACGGCAGCTGGATTCTCTTCTTCCTTTCCCTTTCTATTTTCGCACACAGCGATGGGAGGTTTCTCTCCTCGGTTTCCTTCTCTGATTCCTCTCTTCCCTCTTCACCTTCCTTCTTGGTTTCTTTGCCCTCATCATCCTCTCTCTCCTCCACACCCGATGACCCTATAAAAGTAGGGTGTGTCACCCCCTTTCCCCACAACTACTAGCGCCGCACTGGTGCTATGTTTTCCCCCTATTTCCTGCTTCTTCTCATCTCCTCTTCGCCTTGGACCATCGGACAACGAAGGAACGGTTCCCTCACCTCCGTTGGGGTCCCAGCTCGATCTTTCTTGCCTCGGTTTGGCCCCATCAAGCTTTGGGCATGGCTCCCCTACTCCGACTGCCTTTGGAGAAGGTTGCGAGGCTGAGCTGATGATTCAAGTCATCGCCAGGCAAGTATTCATCGCCAGCAGGTTCGTGATGGTCCTTAGAAGCCATCCTTGTACTTAGTTCTTGTTGATTCAAGGTATCCCCAGTTTTCCTTTTCGTGGCTTTGATCAGATCAGTTCGCTCGCTTTGTTCTGGCACTTGACGAAACGAAGAAGATGATCACATGCATTTTCACAACTTTGCCCACCTCTGCCTGTCTAGTTTGATAACGACTCGAGGGTTAAAAACGTCTTTGCGCAAACTATTCTTGGACTCTCTCTACTTTGCGGGGCTTGCCTGGGTGGCTGTGGGGTCGTTGAGTTGGCCACCTGTGATTGGGCCAACTCAGTGCGAGTGCCCCTCTCCCTCTCTCTCGCTACTTCTTGCTTTATCAAATTTTATGATTGGTAGGATTTGGAAAATTAATAACTAAAAATCTACTTGTCAGAAAATTTTAAATAAATATTCGTTGGAATCAGAAAAAAAAGCCCTATCTAATGATATCAGTTTTATGACTAAATCTAATGTTTAATAACAAGTTTTTTCTATGGATGAAATTAATGATGATTTAACTTGTAAAAATCATAACTAATTATTGATAAGTCAGAAAAATATAATAAAATATGTTTTGAACTCAGGAAAATATAAGCTAAAATATGAAATGGTTTTGAAAAATTAATTCACTTATAATTAAAAAGGTGGTTTTTAGGGTTTTGAATAATTAATAGAAACCTAACCCTAATTCCACATATATGCATAATAGGTTCTTTGGAAGCCTAGGCTTGGATCTAGTTGGACTTTGGATCATTGAACCTGATGTCGAGGTATGTTTCCATCCCTGATTATTCTTCTTGAGCAATTATCCTATTTTTGTCTTACTTTTGGTCCTATGGACATTGACCTACACATTATCTTGTTCTCTTGAAATCATGCTTCATGTGAAGTATCTTATTTTGTTATTGATCTTGTGATCATGGATATTCTCTTGAAATCTTATCTTGTTGCCTTGGTGCAATTTGGACTTTTGATATTATATGTCCACTGTGATGTGGATTTTTACTTATTGATATGTGTCCACTTGGAAGTGGATGTTTATATGTATGTGTTGTCCATTGTGTGATGGCAACATTGTACAATTCTGACTATACTTTCTACTTGCCTCTACATTAAACATGCTATGTGATTCAGTAGCACTAGAGTCGTGTAAGTGCATTGGTTTTGTTTATAGCAGATGTGATATTTCCTACTCTTTTTGGGACGGCAAGGAACCTCGTACCCAGGGCAAGATGTGTGATTCTTGGCCCATGTTTATATATATATTTAGGAGATTGGAAGTATTCCTTTCTCTATCAGGCTTCAGCTTTATGGGGGTTGGTCGCCAATTGTGTTTATATTGTTCTAAGGCTATGTTTATCTCACATGCATGCAAGATATTGATTGTGGGGTGTGTTCCCTACTTGTGCTTTGTTTCCCACCATGGTAGTGGATTTATTTATGGCACAATCCTTTTTATGTTATTTTTATGGCAAGTATCTCCTTTAATGTGATTCTTTCTCTCGATACCTATCTGGGTGGTACTTATCTCTTGCATGGGAAGCCTTTTATTTTGTTGTTCCTTATTCTTTATAAATTGCTCAATTTTCTTTTTAGTATGTACATACCAGCCTTTGCTGATGTCTCCTATTGTTTCTCTTTTGTTGGGGTATGCTTCCAACCCTCAGTGGAGGACTTGGATGACTTGTCATGTTGACTTGGACTTAGATTGTGAAGTTAAAGCTTGGAGACAATCTTGAGGTGGTTTAGATTTCCTCTACATGGATCCTTATGAAGTAAGTTTAAGATGTTCCCTTTGTTTTATAATTGAATATAGTCATGCTTTTATTCCGCTACTATACTTTGGTCTTTTGGTTACCATTATATAAAGATTTGAAAATTTTACACCCACTCCATCATGCCTTCTGAGTATGTTTGGACTGGAGGTTCTATTGTTCAAATTTTTAGTAGAGAAGTGGATTTCACTTCTTTACAACATGGTATCAGAGCCCATGGTAGTCTAAATCGACTATTTTAATTTTGTCTCCCTATAGAACCCCTGACTTTTCTAGATAGCTCTTAGTGAGATGTTGACCCTAGATTTGATCAATGATGATCTTTTGTGCAACAAGGTTTGGGTTGAGGATGAGAATATGTTAGGAGATCTAAATATGGAAATATTGTGACTTGGTTTTCGCCTTGATTTTGGGCTCACCATTGTTTCATATCATATGATTCTTCGAAGGAAAATATATTTTCAATTATATTACTATATGTACAAAAAATTTCTCAGATTTATCAATGTTTTATTGAACTAAGTCACAATCAAGAGAACTCTAGTTGAGTAGAATCTAACCCTAGTTTGTGATTAGGATTGATATAATGGTGTAGTTGACCTACCCTATGACTTTTTGGATGTTCATGTAGGGTTGATAGGTTAGAGACACGAGGACCTAAAATCTCAACCCTAGATGGTGAATTTAGTTGGATACATGAGACATATAAATCTCTAAAACATTCACAACTAAATAATATGTGGGTAGTCTTAATACCTTGATGATAATTAGTTTGACTTATTAGGTTGAACCCTTTAAGGGGTGGAGAATAGTTGATAGTTGATGATTGCTCGAAATCCTTTTAAGGGGTGGAGTGCTGTAACATACCGTACCTTGGACCCTACCCTAGAACTGTGATCTTTTGGGTTTGACCAAACAAGGTTAAGGTTAGAGTGATCCTAATAATCTAATGCATGAATAATGTGATATAATATGTCATATAATTCATTTGGTGATAATAAAATGATAAATAACTTAATTGGATGCATAATGATGTTAATGGGCCACTAATGGGACATATGACAAAACCCATATAATAAAGCCTCAAAATAAAGAATAGACTTCAAATTCGTAATCTACACATTAAAATAAGCCTACATGTCAATTTTCATTTAATTTGGACAACCTTGAAATATTATGGTAAGTTAGGAGAGAGAAATTACCTAAAAGGTGTAATTAATAAATAAATATAATTCATGACTCCAAAATAGGAAAATAATCTTATATTCGTGATCTACATAATAAATATAGCCTTTGGGAGAATTTTCATCCAATTTGGAGAAAGTTTGCTTAAAAGGTGAAATCGGGAGAGAGAAGGTGTGTAGAACCTTCAAAATATTAAATAAATATTTAAACAACTCCAAAAGGTAATATTGATGGCAAATGCATATCCAATACATTAAATATGACTTGTGGATGAAGTTTCACCTAATTTGAATAATCCATGTGTCGTTAATGCGTTAGGAAAGAGAAATAAAGAATATGCTAAATAATACATCTAAAGTTTCCAAAAGTGAAATCTAATTATAGATTCGGAATCTACATGTTTAAATTAACTTGTGTGTCACGTTTGGTCTAATTTGGATAAGAATAGAACCCTTAAAATAGGAAAGAGAAAATATGTACATTAAATTAATCTCACTTTAGTTTTAATCGTATTTGATATCTCACACTTGCTTTCCTATTTTAGTTTTCTCGGGTTCAATACTGACCCTTGGATTTAGATCCAGCGGCAGCTGGATTCTCTTCTTCCTTTCCCTTTCTATTTTTGCACGCAGCGATGGGGGGTTTCTCTCCCCAGTTTCCTTCTCTGATTCCTCTCTTCCCTCTTCACCTTCCTTCATGGTTTCTTCGCCCTCATCATCCTCTCTCTCCTCCGCACTTGATGACCCTATAAAAGTAGGGTTTGTCACCCCCTTTCCCCACAACTTCTAGCGCCGCACTGGTGCTCTATTTTCCCCATGTTTCCTGCTTCTTCTCATCTCCTCGTCGCCTTGGACCATCAGACAACAAAGGAACAGTTCCCTCACCTCCGTTGGGGTCCCAGCTCCATCTTTCTTGCCTCGGTTTGGCCCCATCAAGCTTTGGGCATGGCTCCCCTACTCCAAATACCTTTGGAGAAGGTTGCGAGGCTAAGCTGATGATTCGGGTCATCGCCAGGCAAGTATTCAGCGCAAGCAGGTTCGTGATGGTCCTTAGAAGCCATCCTTGTACTTGGTTCCTGTTGATTCAAGGTATCCCCAGTTTTCCTTTTCGTGGCTTTGATCGGATCAGTTCACTTACTAGGTTCTGGCGTTTGACGAAACGAAGAAGATGATCACAGGCATTTTCACAACTTTGCCCACCTCTGCCTGTCTAGTTAGATCACGACTCGAGGGTTAAAAACGTCTTTGTGCAAACTATTCTTGGACACTCTCTGCTTTGCGGTGCTTGCCTGGGTGGCTGTGGGGTTGGCTGAGTTGGCCACCTATGATTGGGCCAACTCCGTGTGAGCGCCCCTCTCCCTCTCTCTCGCTACTTCTTGCTTTATCGGATTTTATGATTGGTTGGATTTGGAAAATTAATAACTAAAAATCTACTTGTCAGAAAATTTCAAATCAATATTCGTTGGAATCAGAAAAATAAGCCCTATCTAATGATATCAGTTTTGATGACTAAATCTAATGTTTAATAACAAGTGTTTTCTATGGATGTAATTAATAATGAATTAACTTGTAAAAATCATAACTAATTATTGATAAGTCAGACAAATATAATAAAATATGTTTTGAACTCAGGAAAATATAAGCTAAAATATGGAATGGTTTTGGAAAATTAATTCACATATAATTAAAAATGTGGGTTTTAGGGTTTTGAATAATTAATGGAAACCTAACCCTAATTCCACATATATGCATAATAGGTTCTTTGGAATCCTAGGCTTGGATCTAGTTGGACTTTGGATCATTGAACCTGATGTTGAGGTATGTTTGCATCCCTGATTATTTTTCTTGAGCAATTATCCTATTTTTGTCTTACTTTTGGTCCTATGGACATTGACCTACGCATTATCTTGTTCTCTTGAAATCATGCTTCATGTGAAGTATCTTATTTTGTTATTGATCTTGTGATCATGGATATTCTCTTGAAATCTTATCTTGTTGCCTTGGTGCAATTTGGACTTTTGATATTATATGCCCACTGTGATGTGGATTTTTATTTATTGATATGTGTCCACTTGGAAGTGGATGTTTATATGTATGTGTTGTCCATTGGGTGATGGCAACATTGTACAATTCTGACTATACTTTCTACTTGCCTCTACATTAAACATGCTATGTGATTTGGTAGCACTAGAGTAGTGTAAGTGCATTGGTTTTGTTTATAGCAGTTGTGATATTTCCTACTCTTTTTGGGATGGCAAGGAACCTCGTACCCAGGGAAAGATGTGTGATTCTTGGCCCATGTTTTTATATATATATGGGAGATTGGCAGTATTCCTTTCTCTATCAGGCTTCAACTTTATGGGGGTTGGCCACCAATTGTGTTTATATTGTTCTAGGGCTATGTTTATCTAACATGCATGCAAGATATTGATTGTGGGGTGTGTGCCCTACTTGTGCTTTGTTTCCCACCATGGTAGTGGATTTTTTTATGGCACAATCCTTTTTATGTTATTTTTATGGCAAGTATCTCCTTTAATGTGATTCTTTCTCTCGATACCCATTTGGGTGGTACTTATCTCTTGCATGGGAAGCCTTTTATTTTGTTGTTCCTTATTCTTTATATATTGCTCAATTTTCTTTTTAGTATGTACATACCAGCCTTTGTTGATGTCTCCTATTGTTTCTCTTTTGCTGGGGTATGCTTTCATCCCTAGGTGGAGGACTTGGATGACTTATCATGTTGACATGGACTTAGATTGTGAAGTTAAAGCTTGGAGACAATCTTGAGGTGGTTTAGATTTCCTCTAAATGGATCCTTATGAAGTAAGTTTAAGATGTTCCCTTTGTTTTATCATTGAATATAGTCATGTTTTTATTCCGCTGCTATACTTTGGTCTTTTGATTACCATTATATAAAGATTTGAAAATTTTACACCCACTCCATCATGCCTTCTGAGTATGTTTGGATTGGAGGTTCTATTGTTCAAAATTTTAGTAGAGAAGTGGATTTCACTTCTTTATAGTGGTTGTATACATACCATGTATTTAATGCTTAATTATTTGCTTACTCAATTTTCTTTTTGACTTTCTTATATAGATTTATTGATATTTTAGTAGTTATACAATATGAATTTTGGAAACTCAGATCATTCTGGAAAATTGGGAGGTCTTCTCCATTTCTCTTTTCGGATCTCCATGTAAATTCCGTGGCATTGATGATGGGAGGCAGAGTGGACTCGGTTGTTTGGACGAGCACGAAGTTGAGAGGGTTAGCCTTCTCTGGGTTGATGGTGTGCACTGTATTCTCTTTAAGGTAGACAGGATTCACGGGCTACGCAAACCACAACTGGTCATTCAAAGTAATGTTGAACACCCTGGAGTCATTCGCCTTCAATTGCTATAGCTCGGAGAAGTGGAGGAATACGTGGACCCTGGGCTCCGTCGTCGCGGTGTCGAGAGGGATCGTATAGGAGAAATTCAGTGTCGACCCGTCGTTGGGTAGACAGTCGTTCGAAGCACTTCTGACGGGGTCTAGTATGCCACAACGGTCTGTACAGGTGAGGGCGTCGTGACGGCAGTCCAACGGGTTGGACTTACCTGACAGCAGTCCTTTTTGAGTATTTTTCTTAGTGGGAACGTTATATTTCAGGGGCGGGACTCACCTGAATGCAATGCGGTCCTTTGTTCCATACTTGGGGCTCCTCCAACTGCCGACAATGTGGGACTCCTCCACCAGTAGTCGAAACGCTCTCCAACCACTTGAAAAGTGGCACCCCGCCATGGCAATAGCACTCCACACGGCGCCACCAGTCTTCCGGTCGAAGCGATCCTCCAAGACACTAGTTAGGGCGATGATCCAGTAGGCTCCTCGATGCAATAACCTACCAAAGGACTTACCTACCCATGAACAAGATGTTGGTATGTATGACCAGAGAGCCAATCATATGATGATTGTGATGGAATATTAGATAAAAGATTTGATTAATAATAAAGGAAAGCTTTCATTTCATTATGTTTCACTCAGTTATGAGATAATGAGGAAACATAATGAATGTCTAAAGAATAACAATAACTCAATGATGTATGTCTCCAAGTGCGTGACTTGAATAATGAGATCATATGGATGTTAAGGATATATACATTCTTGTTATGTCCCTGGTCGGATGTTATTGTGGATTGTTGATAAACAACAATAACACATAAGACGGGAGTGTGTGTTGGTTGATCACAGGATCTCATTAGTCATGATATGGTATATCAAACCAAGCAGACACATACCTGTTAGAGAATAGTGTATCAGACGACCCGAATTGAGAACAGTGTCTTGAGCTTGTGCAACAGACGACAGAGAAGATTAAGGTTATCCATCAATAGTTGAAGGCAACACATGACATGAAGAAGTCGTATGCAGATAACTATCGTAGACCCTTGGAGTTCCAAGTAGGAGATGAGGTATATTTGAAAATCTCTCCTTGGAAAGGTTTCTTGAGGTTTGGAAGGAACGGTAAGTTGGCCCCCCTAGGTTTATGGGAGCTTACCCAGTGGTGGCACGTGTTGGGAAGGTAGCCTACAGGTTGGAGTTGTCACCTAAGCTGCACATATTGCATCCAGTGTTTCATGTACGTATGTTTAAAAAGTGCCTATGGGATACAGAGTTGATGATGGAGCTAATGGAGGTAGATTTGGATGAGGATATGACCTATGTGGAAGGTCTAATGTTGATCCTTGATCGAAGAGTGAAGAAGTTGAATATGAAGGGCCTTATTCTTGTGAAGGTTCTTTAGCATCATCGTAGTGTTGAGGAAGTAACATGGGAGCTCAAGTAAGAGATGAGGAGGAAGTACCCCTCTCTTTTCTCTTAGGACTTCAGGGATGAAATCCCTATTAGGGGTTTATAGCTTGTAAGGACCCTGACACACATTTTGGGATAACCCTATTTGTTTTGCCTACGTATGTTGCTTAGCACCTTGCTCTAATCATCTGATATGTAGTTAGGGCATATTGAATCTTGAGTTTCTTATTTGAGCTTGTTTAGTTGATGCTTGTGTTTTTTTGTGAGGCTTTGGTGCAAATTTCAATTCACCCAGAGTTGGGGTTGATGTGCAAGTTTGCTACCTCTTGAGTGTTCCTTCTCTCTCTTACACCATATAGAGGATAGATAGAGAGATGGCTACCGTGTTTGGGTCTTGGTTGTGTGGTGGCATCCTTGATGATGTTTTAGACACATGTTTGAGGTGTGTCGTACACCTAGATATGTTGTCTTGGGTTAGAGAGCCCTAGAGAGCTTGCCTATTAGTTTGTGAGTGTGTGGGGTTGCACCTTATCAGTTTGTGGGTGTGTAGAGTTTCACCCTATTGGTTTGTGAGTGTGTAGGGTTACACCCTATCGGTTTGTGAGTGTGTAGAGTTGCACCCTATCGATTTGTGAGTGTGTAGGGTTGCACCCTATCGGTTTGTGAGTGTGTAGTGTTGCACCCTATCCATTTGTGAGTGTGTAGGGTTGCACCCTATAGGTTTGTGGATGTGTGGAGATGTGGTATTGGGAATGACCTTGGTAGGAGACCAAGTGGGAAAGACCTAGCCTAGACCTAATCACCATGTCTTGCATGATGTTGTGCATGTGGCTCTTTTTCGTGGACAAGTGGCACCTAAGCTCCTAAGTTGATTACACTTGTTCCATGATCTCTTTCTCTCATCCCTCTTGTATATATACTCCTTTCTCTCCATGCAAGAGGATTTGTTGGCCATCTTTCCTTTCCTTCTTCCTTGGTGGACGACCTTGAGAAGTTTAAGGAGATAGATGATCTCTCTTGGAGCTTGGTGGACGAGTTCCAAGTTGTGGTATCCCTTGAGCATCCTTCATCTTCTACCTTGGCAAGCTATGTTTCCTAGCTCTCTTTTCTTCTTCTTCTCAGCCATGGATCGTGGATGTCTTCTTTCCACCTTGAACCATCCTAACCTTGGTATCATATTCTTCTTTGGAGGTGCAGTGGTGATCGAGTTTGGTGGATCATCTTCTACCTTGAGATCATGAGCTTGGAGCTTGACATTGGACCTTGAACCTTGGATCTTAGTGGTGATCCTTGAGGTGGGATATATAACTCTTACCCTCCTTTGTTATTTTCACTCTTCATATGCTTATGATTGTTCTTCATCTTGAAACCGTTCATCTCTTGTATGCTAGTAGTTTTTAATAGCTTTAGATCTATTTTGATGGTGGAATATAATTGGTTTGCTCTTCATGTCTTGCACCTTCTTGTTGTGTTAGTAGGTGCACTAGTGGATGACCTTTCTAAGGTTGAAGACAACAAGTCCACACACATACATGCAACATAATGAGGATAGGTCACCATGGCTTGTAATGCAACACCTTGATACCCTATATACCTAAGTCGTAATGCCTTGGATATGCCTAGGTCATCATGCATTGGATGTGCTTAGGCCGACATGGGTTGAGAAGGTTAGCTCATTTTGGCTTATGGTTTCTAAACCGATATGGTTGATAGAGTTCAAGGAGTTAGCATGTTATGACCTAGAAGTACCTAACCCTACATCAGATGGCTAAACTAAGATGCATAGTGGGTGTTAATCATCATGCTCTTGAATTACCTATAGTAGATAAGGTGTTGCCAACCGATATGCCCTTGAAGTTGTTATCCCATCATGTTTATTGGTGTACCTCATGGAGTTAGTCTATTATAAGGGCTAACTTTGATGCCCTGGTTGGGTGGAGGTGGATACGCCTTAACCCGTGATGCCTAGATAACCCTAACCCTAATGACCGATATACCTAGGGTTTACCGACACCCTTAGGTGGTGTTGGCTAATATATTATGGGTGGTGTCGCCCGTCACACCCTTGGGTGGTGTTGGTCGATACACCATGGAGTGGTGTTGCTCGTCACACCCTTGGGTGGTGCTGGTTGATACACCATGGAGTGGTGTTGCCAGTGACACCTTGGATGGTGTTGACCGTCACACTCTCTAGAAGTGGTAAACTGTTACACCTTTTGTGAGGTTATCTCTTGTGCCTTGCATGGTGGTAGTTGACATGTTGCGATGATGACAAGTTGACACCCTATGGCAAGTGTCACCTGATACACTAAGGTGGTATAAATCAATATGCTACATGTTAGCTCCAACCAATATCTGTGATGATGGCTATGTCACATCTGGTTGATGATATGCTTTTTAGTGATGATGTGATACCCTATGGGGTGGTTATGTGAATAATAAGGAAGTGTTATTTTCTATAGTCTTTATCTGATAACATACCTTATAATGATGATGGAAGTAATAATCTAAGTGTGGTTGTTGATCCAACTTTGTAAACCCTAATTGAATAAATGGAAACCCTAACCCTAATGATGTAATGTGAATGGCATGAATCTTATGCAATGGTAATGTTGATGATTTATTGCTCTTCTTGTTACAAGTCTCTGACCGAGCAGGTGACACCAGTTGATATACATAGCCATGTATGAGCTATGGTACTTATGATATGTTTGAATGGGTCTTGTGAGGCATAAGTGTTGTTGACATCCTTAAAAAAGGAAGTAAATGGTCGTATGACCGAATGATGGCTTATTGCCTGTATGTGATGATGATTTCCTCAGTGATGAGAGGAGGGGTTGTTACCCCAAGATATGAGATCTTTGTGATAAGAAATATGGTGAATGACAAGTATCAAGTGATAATGTGATGAGATCAAACCTTATATGCCTGAATATGTTCTGGTGATGTGTCATGCCTTATTTATGAAGATCTTGTTTAGAGGTTGTACGTTGTAACTTGATTGATGCTGAAAGATGCTTAAATGACCTATGTAATCAAGTGGAACCTAACCTTGTAGCTTGCCACATGCCATAGATCCATTCTGTGTCAGCGATTGCTGAATGGTGAAATGAGTTTAACTCAGAGTGCATATTTTTTAATATGTGGGGTACAAGTCGAGTAATACCTTATATCCTTAACTACAAGATGTGTGAGACAACCATGTATGAGTCGATCTCATTGTGTGGATGGCCATGCGTGAGCCACTACTTCTTGTTAGAATGGCCATGCATGAGCTTGTTCTTACATCGTCGTACTTGTACCAAGGTGGGCTAGGTATGATTATATATGTGTGGATGGCCATGCATGAGCCAATCCCTAAGCTTGACTATATGTCATTGTTGTAGTTGACTGATACATCTCTGTGGTGTTTTCTCTTGTGTTGACCATGAGGTGTGGGGAGGTCATGGATTCCGACTCTTCCATTGACTCTGCATGGCACCGATTTTGACTTAGCAGTGGTCGGTTGGATTTGAGTAGTAAGACTCAAATCCTTGGGGCACGATAAAATATGTAATCATCCGTAAAGTATATATTTATAGGATTAAATATAGAAACATTGGATGAGGCCTTGCTTGATCTTTACACAATATTGTTGATAGGAATTATATATGTTCTTCAAGTTCCTTTTAAATTGTTAAGATGTTTCATAATTCAACAACAATTGCTCATCTTATTAATAATAATTACATGCTTCTTATAGTAGTAACTTTACTTATCTGTGATAATAATAGATTTGGTGGAGAGTTATATCTCCCATTGAGATTTGGAATCTCACCTCATGGGTTTCTCACATCCTTTTTAGGTGGACGTGCACAAGGAGGTAGAGGTTGTACAGTAGAGGTTGAGGAGCAGCAAGAGAGACCGTAGCCTCCAAGGTTGGAAGTGCTACTGGATGTATTTTTTTGATAGAGTCCTAGAGTCATTCCTATACACTCGGGTCCTTGGGGATGTTTTGGAGATATTTTGTGGACATGCTTTCCATTTGTGTTTGGCTTGTGTGCCCATTTGTATACAAATGTAGTGGATATATGTATATATGTTTTGGAACAGGTTCTTTGGTAACAGGTTGATCGCATACACAGTAAGTAATTTGAGGCATGAAAGAACCCATATGTAAAGGTTCTGATTGTTTGATAGTTTTATGACAGTTTTAAATTTTTAATATTTTCCTGTAATATGTTTGTTTAATCTTCTTCTGTGGTTTTGCTTTGAGTAATCTCGCTTTTTGTGGTTCGGGGCATCACAGACTTCTTTTTCTACTCTACCTTTTCAAATATTTCTCACTTAGTGTTTTTCTTTTATGAACAACAATGGTCCACACATGAAGTGCAAAGATCTCTTCTACCAATGCAACCACGAGGGGCAAGAAATACCAAGTTTTCCACTTCCTCAATTGAATATAACAAGAAGTCAAGAGTTGTTGAATGTTCCACTAATGCACCTCTAGGATCCCAGTTCAAAGTCCCTTACTGTGGGACATTCCATACTTGCAACAACGAGCATATAGAGGCATTCAAGGCAATGAAAAAGCTTACTTTCAAGCCCACTCACTTAGTCTCCATGACCGCTCTCAAAGAAATTGGCATTTGGTTGTGGGTGTCTCAATTACTCACCAACTCCCACCTTGTTCATTTTTATCTAGTAAATCCAAGGTCATATGTAGAGGAGACTATGGAGTTCATGTCTTCCATCTAGGAGGTCTTGATAAAAAAATGAGATCCCACAAGTGAATATATGCAGTTGAAAGTTTACATCAATGACTTTGATCACGTCCTCAATGAGTTAATCCTAAACAAGATTTTCTATGGATCAGATGAAGAAGCCATCAAAGCTTGCTCTGGGCTACTCGACAAGGAAGATTCTAGCTTTACTGCTTCCAAGTACTGGGCTAAATTGATAGGTCAACATCAGTACCAATCTGGGCAATCCAAGGCATCTACAGTTTACTCTGGCCTACGAAGGATCATGCATAAAATTTTCACCAGTGTTCTCTTTTCAATGTCTGAGATTGGAAGCATTTATCATAAGGAGATCCATATTCTTTCTCTTATCATGGAAAGCCAACATGTTAGCATTGGTCGCTTGTTAATTGATAGATGGTTGGCCATCTCTTCTTCCTCTTCATAAAAGGAGTACTATATGGGTGGTCTAATCATGCTTATCCATCAAGTGTATGGACACCCGAATGCTTCTAAAAGTTTCAAATAAATGCAAGGAGATAGCTTCATCACGACTAGATATTTGATGTCCTCTGGTATCCTTGTCTGCTGCAATGACAAAATTCATTATCAGTTCATGATAACTAACATTTACATTCCTTTACTTGAGCTTGCAGATTATGATAAGGAGAAACTGCTATTCTCCAAAGATGAACTCATCCAGCTCATCACCAACTTTTGCAAGATTCCCCACAACAACAAGGCTTGTCATCTAGTAGAGTCCACCCAAAACCTATCAAGACAACAACTTCTAAGAAACCTCTACCATAAATTCCAAAGGAAAAGGAGGATGGGGTAGCATTTGATGATGATTTTGAATATCTACAATCATCACCCAGATGTGCTCTAACTATTCTAGTGGTCCCAACAAATATTCCAAAAACTTGTTGCAGATCACCATATGTACGTAGGGATCCTTCCTCCACTACAAAGATCCCCACCTCCATCCCAAAAACTTCAGTACATGTTGTTGCCACAAGCAAACTACCTTCTCTACCATAGTAGAAGGTACATGATGTTCCAGATACTTCACCTCTCTGTCATCACCATTTTTCCCCACCTTCTACTTCTTGCATGCCTGCTCATTCTGAGCATCATTCTTCATCATCTTTAGACACGAAATATCCTAAAACTTTGGGTGGCATTTTTGGTTGCGACTTCGACACGATTTGTAAAGTAATTTCCACAAATATGTATGCTATTACAAATCTCATGAAATATTTGTAGGATATATCCAAGCAGGTTCATTCCTTCAACCAACAATTAGGCTAATAATTCCTTTTCCAAGGCAGTTGGCATAGTGGAAGATGTTTCGATAAGGATAAGAAATTTCTTCATCCCATGTGATATCATTATAATAAATGTGGTTGAAGATCCTATGTGTCTAATGATCTTCAGGCGACCTTTTCTTTCCATAGGTCGTGCATTGATAGATGTTGTAGATAGGCTAATCACTATAAGGGTTGGCAATGAATCCATTGACTTTAATGTACTCAATCATATGAAGGGCCCTTCACCGATGGAGACCAGATACTTTGCTGACTATTGTAGTTAGCTTTGTGCTAAAATTCAAGAACACAATGCAATTGTAGATCCTCTAATGGGGGTGTTGATTAATCCTGGTTCAGGGATTACAGACCCTAAAGTTGAAGAAATATTAGCTTACCTAGAAGATGCCAAAGAAGAAGAATCTCAAGGACCCATTGAATCAACCAACTATATTTCTCTATAGTGAGAGCTGAAAGACACATCCAACCCAAGGCCTCTACCAGAGCTCAAACCTCTCCTTGAAGGTTTGAAGTATTAATTTGTTGGTGATGAGAAGAATAATCCAGTGATAATCAATACACAACTAGTATTTGAACAACAATAGCAACTCTTATCTAAACTCAAGATTCGATGGAAGGACCTTGGTTACTATATAGATGACACCAAGGGTCTTAGCCCGATCGTATGTATGCATCGAATCAATCTTGAAGAAGGTGTAAAATCACATGTACAAGGTCAAATAAAATTGAAAGACAAAATGCGCAAGGTGATGCGCAAGGAAGTCATCAAACTATATGATGGTGAAATCATCTATGCCATTAGTGATAGTAACTGGGTAAGCCCAGTGCATGTCATCTCTAAGAAAGGAGGTTTGTTGGTGGTAAAATATGGTGATGGAAAAGAATTGTCCACTCGCACAGTGACCAGTTGGTGTATGTGCATTGACTACAGACTAGTGAATGAAGAAACACGTAAGGATCATTTCCCACTCTTATTTATTGACCAAGTCCTTGAAAGATTAGTACATCATTCACACTTCTTCTACATAGATGGGTACTCTGGGTTCTATCAAGTACCCATTCATCCAGACGATCAAGAAAAGACCACATTCACATATCTTTATGGGACATATGCATTTTGACGTATGTCCTTTGGTCTATGTAATGCTTTGACCACCTTTCAAATGTGTATATTAGATATATTTTCTAATTTTATAGAAGATATCATGGAGGTCTTTATGTATGACGTTTTAGTCTATGGGTCATTGTTCAAAGACTATCTGAAGAACCAATCTATTATTCTCCAACGGTGTGAAGAAAAGTAGCTTGTTCTGAATTGGGAGAAGTGTCCTTTTATGGTTTAGGAAGGGATTGTCCTTGGACACAAAGTAACTGATGTAGGCATAGAGGTAGACTAGAGAAAAATAGAAGCTATTACCAAGCTTCCACTGCCTTCTTCAATTTCTTTTGTCTGTAGCTTCTTCGGACATGCATGATACTACTAATGTTTCATTAGAGACTTTTCTAAAATTTTGAAACTACTATCTAGACTTCTTGTGAAGGACACACCATTTATCTTTGAAAAAGATTACATCAGGGCTTTTAACACTCTCAAGAATTCCCCTCACTTTTGCCCCAATTATGGAAGCCCCATATTAAGTTCTCCCCTTTGAGGTCATGTGTGATGCTAGTGACTATGTTGTTGGAGCAGTCCTTGGCTAGAAGAAGGACAAGAAGCACCATGTCATATATTATGCCAAAAAAACTCTACATGAAGCACAAATCAATTACACCACAACAGAGAAAGAAATGTTGGCAATTATTTATGCTTTCGATAAATTCAGATGGTATATGTTAGGAGGCAAGGTGACAATATATACAGAACATGGAGCAATAAAATATTTCATGCAGAAGAAGGACACCAAATCTTGTCTTCTCTGATAGGCACTCCTGCTACATTAATTAAATCATGAAATAATTGATAAAAAGGGATCTAAGAATGTGGTTGGAGATCGCCTTTCTCGCATATGGGTTGAAGAATACAATCCTCTCCCTATGAATGAATCTTACTAAGATGAATCTGTATTAGTCATTCACACTCTAGATTAGCTAACTCCCTGATATGCCAAATTTTGTAACTACCTTGCATGCCAACAACTTCCTCCTGAGAAGACATACAACCAAAAGAAGAAGTTTTTTTTAGATCTAAAAATTTACTATTGGGATGACCCACTTCTATTAAAAAATGTGCTAATAACATCTACCATTGTTGTATCGATCATGATGAGGCATGTTCCATTCTAGAAAAATGTCATGCCGCTCCTTATGGAGGACATTTGGGTGATGAGAAGACTGCATTGAAGATTCTAAACTCAGGTTTCTATTGGCCAACTATCTTTGAGGATTCTCATGCCTATGTCAAACAATATGACACATGTCAATGAACCAGAAACATATGTAAAAGGAATGAAATGCCCGTAGCTGAATGGATAGAGGTTGAAATTTTTGACATCTGGGGGATAGACTTTGTGGGACCTTTGCCACCATCTTTTGGAAACAAATACATACTAGTGAAGTAGATTACATTTCCAAATTGGGGGAAGCTATACCATCACCCATCTGTGATTCAAAAATACTAATGTGGTTGTTCAAGAAAATCATCTTCCTGAGATTGGGAGTGCCTAGAACTGTCATTAGTGACAGAGGTTCACATTTTATTCAAAAGTAGTTTGAAAGACTTTTGAAGCGTTATGGAGTAAAACATAAGATCTCCACCCCCATACCACCCTCAGATTACAGGCCAAGTAGAAGTTTCTAACAGGCTAATCAAATAAATGATTGTCAAGACTATAGGGAAATCTAGGAAGGATTGGTCCTCAAAACTCGATGACACTCTTTGGGAGTATCAAACTGCTTATAAAACTCCAATCAGAACTGCCCCTTATCATCACATACAAGATAATTCATGCCATCCTCCTTTGGAGTTAGAACACAAGTCTTATTGGGCGGTCAAGGCTCTCAATATGGACACTGACCTCACAAGAGTGAAACATTTTCTTCAGTTATAGGGGCTGGAAGAACTCTATCTACATACTTATCAGAATACCAAGATTTTCAAAGAACGCACAAAAATTTGGCATGATTATCACATCAAACGAAAGGATATTTCTGAAGGAGACAAGGTTCTTTTTTTCAGCTCTACAATCTATCTATTTCCTAGAAAACTACATTATCATGGGTTTGGGCCATTTACGGTGATAAGTATTTATCATTCTGGCATGATGGACATCTACATCTAGAATTATGGCACATTTTCAATCAACAATCACCATTTGAAGTGATACTATGAAGATATAGTTATCACCAGGATAGTAGACATGGACATGCCTAATGCCCGGGAAGCTGAATAAACACTCCAAGAGCCAAGCTACACAACTATAAATAAGTGCTAGTTGGGAGGCAACCCATACATCCATCTATCTATCGCTCTTTCTTTTATGTTTGTTTAAATTTCTTCATCCTTTTTTTTTCTTCAAAACACTTATCCTTGTAAATGTGTTCCATCAAATCAGATCGACTGCTAATTTCCACGTGATGATTGATCGATAATAACTTCACAATGATCCATCAACCTAACTTTTGATCCATTTATATCGACATTATTTAAATCATTTGATCATTCTGTCAACCTTGTGATTGACATCCTTGATAGTTTCCAGGTTGTCAATTCATTTCTCTGTCGACAATGAAGCAGATTTGATCTATCGATCTCACCCATAGACATCTTTACTGCATACTTAGCTATCAGGATGACATCGATAGTTTGGTCGATAAAAACCATGATGCATAAGAGCTTATCGACCCATAATACTCGACAAACCCATCAACCTTGTTTTACATAGTTTTCAACCTACTTCGTCGATAAGAAACTCAACAATTCATATCCTACATCCATTTACCTGACTAAGATTCACAACCATCCAACCCTCATCTATAAATATACGACCCACTGTAATAACTTCTTATCACATCGTAATCAAAGTGAAGTGTTTTTGCATTTTGCCCTTCCCTATTGACGTCATTTGATACATGTCGACCTTGCTGATCGATAGCATTCACGTGCATGTAGACTCTCTTTTAAACCATATTTTTTGTTGACAAGTATAAGCCCTTCATTGACCACGATAGGTCGACAACCTTTTCGATCCTGTTTGAATGACAATCATTTTGATCCAGTTTGAACGACATCCACATTGACCTTTCTGAACATATCGACGTATTTCATTGTCGATGGTCGATGACCACACCGATGAATAGTGGTCGACATACTTCTTTTAATAATCTACCTTTTCAAATATTTCTCACTTAGTGCTTTGCTTTTATGAACATCAATGGCCCATACAGGAAGTGCAAATATCTCTTCTACTAATGCCAGAACGAGGGGCAAGAAATGCCAACTTTTCCACTTCCTCAATTGAAGATAACAAGAAGGCAAGAGTTGTTGAATGTGCCACTAATGTACCTCTAGGCCCCATTTCGAAGTCCCTTACCATGGTACATTCCATCCTTGCAACAACAACCATCTAGAGACATTCAAGGCAATAAAAAGCTTACTTTCAAGCCCACTCACTTCGTCTCCATGACCGCTCTCGAAAAATTGGCATTTGGGCACGGGTGTCTCAATTACTCACCAACTCCAACCTGGCTCATTTCTATCTAGTAGATCCAAGGTCATATGTGGAGGAGACCATGGAGTTCATGTCTTCCATCTAGGAGTTCTTGATAAAAAAATATGAAGGTCCCACAAGTGAACATAGGAAGTTGAAAGTTCACATCAACAAAGTTGATCATGTCCTCATTGAGTTAATCTTAAATAAGATTTTCTGTGGATCAGATGAAGAATCCATCAAAGCTTGCTCTGGGCTACTCGATATGGAAGATTCTAGCCTCACAGATTCCAAGTAATGGGCTAAATTGATAGGTCAACACTGGTACCAATCTGGGCTATCCAAGGCATCTGTAGTTCAGTATGGCCTATGGAGGAACATGCATAAAATTGTCGCCAGTGTTCTCTTTACAAAGTCTGAGATTAGAAGCATTTATCACAAGGAAATCCATATTCTTTCTCTTATCATGGAAAGTCAACATGTCAGCATTAGCCAATTATTAATTGATAGATGGTTGGCTATCTCTTCTTCCTCTTCACAACAGGGGTATTGTATGGGTGGTCTAATCATACTTATCCATCAAGTGTATGGACACCCAAATGCTTCTAAAAGTTTCAAATAAATGCAAGGAGATAGTTTCATCACGACCATATATCTGACATCCTTTGGTATCCTTGTCTATTGCAATGACAAAATTCATTATCGGTTCACGAGAACTAACATTTACATTCCTTTACCCAAGCTTGCAGATTATGATAAGGACACACTTCTATTCTTCAAAAATGAAGTCATCCAGCTCATCATCAACTTTTGCAAGACAACTCCTGTGTCACCACAACAGTGAGATTTTTCATCTAGCAGAGTCCATGGGAAGCCTATCGAGACAACAACTTATAAGAAACCTCTACCACAAATTTTAGAGGAAAAGGAGGATGAGGTAGCATTTGATGATGATTTTGAAGATCTACAATAATCACCCAAACATGCTATGACTATTCTAGTGGTCCTAATAGATGTTCCAAAACCTACTACACATCATGATATGTGCGTAGGGATCCTTCCTCCACTTCAAATATCCCCACCTCCATCCCAAAAACTTTAGTACATGTTGCTGCCACAAGCAAACCACCTTCTCCTCCATAGTAGAAGGTACATGATGTTCTAGATACTTCACCTCTCTGTCATCACCATTATGCCCCGCCTTCTACTTCTCATGTGCCCCCTCATTCTGAGCACCATTCTTCATCATCTTCAAACACAGTCTTCAAACACAGAATATCTTGAAACTTTGGGTGGCATTTTTAGTTGCGACTTTGACACAATTTGTAAAGTAATTGTTGCAAATATGCATGCTATTCCAAATCTCATGAAAGATGTGTAGGATATATCCAAGCAGGTTCATTCCTTCAACCAACAATTAGGCAAGGTAGGCAACCTTCCTTGACAAATAGTTTCCCTTGAACGCAAGGTTGACAAAATCTTTGTTGTTCAACATCATATTTTGCAACATTTTAAGACTCAAGAAGAAGCATGTCAACACAAACTAGAGAAATGTGCACTCTAACGACAAATATGTCATGAGTTAAATGTTCATTCTATTGAAGCAACTTCTTTCTCATCATCTCTCTCTTCCCATGGCAACTCATATGTTCCAAATACTCTGAGTGAAGATTCCCACCGCCACTCTCTGGAACATTCATCCAGGTCATTTAGGGAGTCTATCTCCCATGTTTATGAATATCTCTTCTCCAAGAATGGTGTGAATAGATCTCTGCCATACGACAACCATGCCTTTATCCCATGAATACAACCAGGTGGAATCCCTTTTTCCCTCACACAACCTTATGTATTCCATCTGAAGACATCCATGCTCACCCGTCTAAGAAAATATTACTCCTCACTCAAAGATCACCTCCAGATTCTTTTGAAGAGGATCTCATGTGGAAATTAGATGAGGAACAACTTAACATTAGACTTATTTGATCTCTTTGAAGTTACCATACCTCAGAAGAAGATATCTCTATCTAAGTGTATACCACTCACTTCGATCTTGAAGTTGTTGTTGACAGTCCTTCTGATAATGAGGATGCCTCTTCTGGTGAAGATGATGGTGATCTTTCCACCATTCTTTCAGCAACACTTCCACAGGTACCTAACCCAATTTTTCCTAAACCATCACTACCTCTTCTACCGTAGTTTCCTTCTAAGATGAGTGGAATGGATTCTAATTGCTTGAAAGGAATGCCAGTTCTTGATATTTTCATCTTACATGACATCTTGGATGATCATCAAGATAGGATTCATATTATTTATAAAAATGGATCTATCTCTCTTTCTTGTGACTATTTTTAAGATATTTTTTACAATCCTACTAGAGTTACCAAATGGATGTTTACTGTCTTGCATCAACTATCTTGGAGAATGTTATTCCTAGTGATAAGGAGTGCTCATAGTTCAATGCAATGCCCTACCTCGTAGACTACTTAATCAAAAATCATCTAAATGCTCCTGCTATCTTGACACTTCTTGCATAACTCGAATTAATGAAAACAAGAGTTATCCCTTCTACCCTTTCACTTTAGAGGCTTATGGCTGTTATGCATAGATGATTTGGAAAAGCATCAAATTACTCTATTTAATACCTACATTTCCGACCTTAACAATACATATATGCATTTTAAATACCCTATTGTAGAAAAGCTTCCTCGTATCCTTATTCATCTTCAATGAATCATACATAAGGTTCCTTATTATTATCTTAATTGGACCGATTATGTGATCAAGCATGTTATTCACTAGCAGAACTAAGATAAAGATGACAATGCTTTCATCATCCTCTGAGTTATGGAGACCCTTAATCGCCAAATTTGTATTACTGGCTTGGGTCCTAATTAGTTTACTCCTCATCATGGACACTATGCCATGGAAGTCATACACGACTAGCATTTCTTTTAGGATCTAGAGCTTCCAGATAATCTATAAGATCTCCACCCATTGATTCCTTGACCTATAAAAGAACCCTTCTGCTCATTCTTGCAACGAGAAGAAGTAGAAAAAGGACAGATAACACCATCATCGGTGACTACCAATACTCCTGACACTGTATCAACTACTACTAATTCTAGAGAGGCTGATGACATATTCAACTTTCTAGATGAACCTAAACCATTTCTAGTATATGGCCCTGTAACATCAATTGAGCCAAGTTTTGACAAATTTGATCAAAGCTCTTGGTGTGAAATTTCATACACTCATCTTTTGACAGTAATGAACAGTCATTAGGATAACAACAATTCTGTTATCTTCAGTAAAGATGGCCTACTTCTTATGAGAGATGACCTTCTTGAAACTCTCTAGACCAGGGGATATTTATCTGATGGCCTCATGGTGGCCTACCAAATTCTCCTCACTAAAATATCAATGATGTCTTTATGGATGGTCCAAATCTTAAATAAGATTTATGTAAGGGCTCTGATTCTGGTGAGAAAGTGTTGCTCATTAAACATCTACAAACATCCATTCCTAGATATATTTTCTTTCCCTTTCTCCATGATGGTCATTGGGATTGGCTTGTTACTTTTACTCATGAGAGGGAGGTCATATTTCATGACAGCTCTGATGCCACATTCTACATAGAAGGCCCCAACTATTGTGTTCTAATTCAAAGCAAGTATGAACACATTGCTAATGTATGTGCCAAGGCACTTATTCCTCTGATTCATCAGCATGGCTATGGTTATACTTTGTAGGATCCTAAGAAATGGAAGCTTCCATAATTATGTCATTGCTACCCACAACAATGTCGTCTATCCAAATATTGTAGTTTTTACATCTTGCATTGGATGCACATCATTGGTGTAACAAATTGAAATTTGGGTATATTATCAGTTTGACCCTTTTCCTAAGTTTTTCCTTTTCTTTCTATCCTTTTTGTCCTTGATGTTGAATTTATGGAATTATTAGTGGTTTGGAGTATATTTGATCACTATTTATGCCAATGAATGGGTTTATGCACAAATACCTCAATTAATGTTTCAATCAGGAGCTAATATGGAAATTTACCACTTAGGTGAGATAATAATAAAATAAATTCATTCTAGAGGTTTCTATAGCTTTTTGGAACAAGGAAGAGATACATAGATAAATAATAACTCTTTAAATAAGATATGTGATATTGAATTATTTAATAAGAGAAATTGTGGTAATAATGGATAACAGGCCAAAACTCATAAAAGGAAGACTAATTGGTTAAAGGTAACTTTAAATTCGAATTCTTTGGATCTGATTTGGCTTGGCAGCCAAGTTTCACAATTTTGCGATGAGAATAACTATATATTTTTTATTTAGAAAGGAAAAGGTGAGTTTTTCTTCAAAATATGAAATAAAATATTTAATTACTCCAAAACTGGCAACAAATCTCAAATTCGTAATCTACATGTTAAAATAAGTGCATGAGTGAATTTTCAACTAAATTTGGACAATCTTTAATGTTCTAATGTGTTTAGGAGAGAGAAAGTGTAAATAAAGCCCAAAATATTAAATAATGTGTTAAATAATACCAAGAGACAAAATTAATGGCAAATTCATGTGCAACATGCTTGAAGGTGAGGTTACACCAAAATTTGATAATTCTAGAAGTCCATAATACATTAAGAAAGAGAAAATATGATTTACTTTAAAAGAATTAAATAGAATATTAATCGTCCTCAAAAGAAAAAACTATGGCATATTCAGATTCTACATGTCCATAATAGGCTAGGTATCCAATTTCAATTAATTTGGAGTTTGTTTGCACACTCAAATGAAGAGAGAGAGAGAAAATTTAAATAAAACTATAGTCGAATCAAATTGGGAAATAAATTAAATGTCACACATACTTGATCTTGTGCATGCAATTTGAACCATTCGATCTGTGATCCAATAGCTCCCAGTGATCACCTACCTATTCCCCAAATAGGAAATAGGCGTCGCTGAGGTTGGTTTTTCATTTTGTAATTACTTCTTCTACAATGCATATTTGCCCAAGATTCTTTCGCCAATAGTTTCTAAATTTGATTCTGAATCTAACGAGCCATTATTCATGGTCTACTGTTGTGTGTGAATGTTGCTCAATTTAGCTGTCATTGTTCTCAAAGCTCCTACCCCTATGAACTTACTTTCATCTCCATCTGTAAATACCGCTATCCTAGTCTTCCTCGTCTACTTTATGAACCTCCTCTCATCCCGATTTCACTGTTTCTCGTGTGAGTTGTCACCGGAGATCGTGTTTAGAGTCCAAGCTTGCGGTGGATTTCTCTCCCTTTCCTCATCATCTCCATTTAATAGCCTTGAGTTGTAGGTTCATTTTATCCTTCTCTTTCTTTCTATTACTTTGGTTTCTCGAATTATCACCGATCATGATTTTGCCTATTTTCCCCTACAAGCTGTTGTTTCTTGTATCTTGTTGCTCATGGTGTGAGAAAGGAATGGGATGAATCCCACTTGTATATTCTCTATTTTGCCTCTCATTTCTCTTCTTTCCATTGCTTTTTTTTTTCACGCAGGGTCATTTCAGTCTTTTGTTGTGTTTTGTTTTTTTGCGTGGACGAGACCATGCGAGTGATGATCGGTGACTTGGTTGCCTGTGATTGGGTCAATCCACATGGTCCCATCTTCTCTTATCCTTTCTCACAAATTTCTTACTTACATGGAATTTCAGAGTAATCTGATTGGTCTATTTTATAAAAATCATATCTTTTAATCTACTTGTCTAAAAATTAAGTAAAAGTATGTTTTGAAATCAAAAAATGTAATCTTTCTAATAAAAATAGTTTGCAAATCTGATTTTCATGTTTTTTATGGTTGATTTTTTAGAATCTAATAAATCATATAAAAGCCCTATAAATTGTAAATTAATTATATAAACTCCAAATTGGATAAATAAATATCTTTTCTTGATCATAAAAACATAAGGAATCATTTGGTTTAGGTTTTGTGACCAAAATCTGAGGTTTTTCAAATAGGTCTAAAACTAGGGTTTTCTTACACGTTATGCTTTATAAACCATAATACATGTGAATAAATTGTAATTAGGTTAAGGTGATCTTGGAATCTTCTAAGTTGCTGAAAAGTGATAGCTAGGACTCTGAGTTGAGGTATGTGCATCTTATCCTTTTAAGTTGGGCATTTTTTATATCCAAATCCTAATTCCCAACGAGGCATGGACTTAAACCATTACTCCTATTATTGCTCTTTTTGTCACAATTACTTCATTACTTGCTTGGGTCTTTACCCCACCTGCCATATCACTATTATTTGTTGCTTAATTTTTCCAAATGATTTCTTTGAGCGTGATTATATATTTGACTTATCTAATGTAGCGGTACTTCTGTACAACCACCCATAGTTCGGGCATGTGTTAATTCACCCAGGGGAATGTGTATATTCTCACCACTTTTATATATTTTTTGTAGGTGACTGGGAATGTGTTAATTCTCACCTCACCTATTGGTTGGGGTCCGTTAGGTGCCTCAACCCTACTTAGTTAATTCAGTCTAATTTAATCATTAATGTAGAATTTCTTTTTGTCTTTTATGGTAGGATTCTTATTTTATATGTGCTTCATACTCTTGACTTTCTTTGTTCTTGATGAACATACACCCTTTATCATTGTTTGTTGATCTTATCTTGTTCTTGTTCCTTATTTGATACATACCTTGTTTTCTCGTATTCTTGGGTGATCCCATACAGCCAAGCCTAGGACAAGGAGTGGAATAAGATCAAGGAGGACTAGCCCATGTTTAGGATAAGCAGTACATGGCTTCCAACATGGACCTAACTCATGAATATGTTGCTTGGAGACAAACTTGTTATGGTTTAGATTTCCCCCTACTAGATCCTTACGTTGTAATATCCATGTAAACCCTATATGTGAGATGATGATGTACTTTTGTAAAATTGATTATAGTCATGAAACTTCTATATTGCTGCCATACATTCATCTTTTGTATACCAATATTTGAAAATTGAAAATTTTACAACTATTCCAGCATACCTTTTGAGTGTGTTTGGAATAGATGTTTTATTCTTCAAATTTTAGTAAGGAGTGGATCACCTCTGGGTCCCACTCTTTACAACATGGTATCAAAGACCATGGTAGTCAAAATCTGACTATTTCAATTTTTTCTCCCTAATTAGAAACCATGCCTTACATAGTTCCCCTTTAAGTAACATGTTTGCCCTAGAATTGATCTATGCTACCCTTAGGTTGATGAAAGGTTGAATTTCACATTAGAAACATGTGTAGTTAACCTTAATGTGATGATCCCATTAGGAAGCTGTTAGGGTATAAGTTGAAAGCAAGGGTTTCTAGAAAGGATCAGGGTTGGGGGCTTGCAAGATTTTCCTCTATGTCACTAGTTTGGTTTATGAGGACTCCCAAATTTGTATGATGGCTTCCTGTCTGAGTTGATACTGTCTATCTAAAATAGTATACCTATAGGTAATAGTTTCCTTAGACATGTATGTTAGATACTCTTGAGAACCTTATATGATGACTTGTGATTTGTTTGAAGATGGATACCTGATATAAGTCCCTTATGTCCCATAGGACCACATGTTTTGGGTAGTCTATCTCTAGAACCTAGACTTTTTCTTTGGTGCTAATAATCAAGTTATAGATCGTATACATGGTTTATTTATACTCACCATTTTACCTCTAGTTTAGTTTGACTTGGTAGGTCAAACCTTTTAAGGGGTGGAGGGGTAGTATAGTACCTTGATAGGCCTTGGTTATGCTCGTTTAGGGGACAAAATATTTATTAAGGGGATGGAGTCTTAGAACATGTCAAAATTTAGCTACGTAGACTCTAGAAAACCCTAAATCCATGATTAGGAGGTTAGTGTGCTTGAATCCTTAGAATTGACCAAACAAGGTTAGACTTATCCCCTAACATGCTTGTTTATATCCAAATGAACATATAATAGTAATCTAATGAATAGTACATATGTTTGAACCCGGATGAATACCTAATGCACATAATATGAGTAACTCACATATTAATCCTAATTTTCTGTAAACATGATGTTAACCATGTCATGGACCAGTAAACCCTAATGTTATGATGAGTGAGATAAATGGAACCTAACTCTAGGCTTAATGCATGCTAAGAAGGTATAAGTAAAATATAATGATCATATTAACATGAATCCTAAGTTGCAATCATCTAACTCTGATATATGCATCCTTGATGAATTCATGATACATTAGTGACATTAGATGTCATAATCAGATAACATACTTTGATGCACATAAATGATATATAATTACCTAATATTAGATTAATCCAGTCATCAATAAGATATGCATATCACCTTGTTCTCTAAAATACACCTAACTAATCACCTAATCATGACTTGGTATGTGAACCAATTCATTAATGTGTAATATGTTTCACCTTGTTTGCTAATATCCACCTAACAACTCAAATATGAATAATAAGTAATTGGATTTCATAAATATGCTTTAATGGCTAATGTGGGATTGAATGTTCTCAATTGGTAACAAGACGAGGATAAATATGAGTAAATGATTTATGAGGACATTAATGTGAGTAAGTGAGGTGATGTGACAATGTATATATGTTTAATGTAGGTGGAAGTAATTAATGTGACATTATTTGGATTAATTGTAGACTTAATAACAAATTAGATAAAAAAATTCCTACCTCATGCAAATAATCTGATATAATTCAATATGGTGATAATTTGAGGATAATGGAGTCTAGATCCAAGTTACTAGGATAATAATCCAGAATATTAATAGACTTTGAGATAATTGAGTAAACTCTAATTGTGCTAAAACTCTAAATGTGATAAGTAAGAAATATTTAGGGTTTCATGCATAATAATGAAATATAACTCTTTTGGCAACAAAGTGAATATAACATGACACAATTAAAAGAATAATAAGGATGATGTAATATGATAATGAATATAATTCTAATAAGTCAAAAATGTTAAAAAGAAATCTTAATTGTGGAACCCAAGGTGATCCTTGAGAACCTGACCTATGAGGAGTTGTCTGCGAAGATTCTGGAATCCCGAGTTAAGTAATGAAAGTTTTGGTGGAAGTTATATGATTTAAAAGAAAAAATCTAAGAATTAGAGATGAGATGTTACATATTCACCCTTCCCTATTTGCTTGAGATTTTGCGGACAAAATCCTTTTTAAGGAGTGGAGTGTTGTAACAAACTAAAATTTGGGTATATTCTCAGTTTGACCCTTTTCCTAAGTTTTTCCTTTTCTTTCTATCCTTTTTGTCCTTAATGTTGAATTTTTGGAATTATTAGTGGTTTGGAGTATATTTGATCACCATTTATGCCAATGAATGGGTTCATTCATAAATACCTCAATTAATGTTTCAATAAGGGGCTAATATGCAAATTTACCACTTAAGTGAGGTAATAATAAAATAAATTCATTTTAGAGTTTTCTATAGCTTTTTGGAACTAGGAAGAGATAAAGAGATAAATAATAACTCTTTAAACAAGATAATGTGATGTTGAATCATTTAAAAAGAGAAATTGTGGTAATAATGGATAATAGGCCAAAACCCATAAAAGGAAGACTAATTGGTTAAAAGTAACTTTAGGTTCGAATTCTTTGGATTTGATTTGACTTGGAGGCTAAGTTTCACAATTTTGGGATGATAATAACTATATCTACATTATTTAAAAAATAAAAGGTGAGTTTTCCTCAAAATATGAAATAAAATATTTAATGACTCCAAAAGTAGTAATAAATCTCAAATTCATAATCTACATGTTAAAATAAGTCTATGAGTGAATTTTCAACTAATTAGGACAATCTTTAATGTTCTAATATGTTTAGGAGAGAGAAAGTGTAAATAAAACCCAAAATATTAAATAATGAGTTAAATAATTCTAGGGGACAAAAGTAATGGAAAATTCATGTCCAACATGCTTGAGGGTGAAGTTTCACGAATAGTGGGTAATTCTAGAAGTCTCTAATGCATTAAGAAAAGGAAAATATGATTTACTTTAAAAGAATTAAATAGAATATTAAAAGTCCTTGAAAGCAAAAATTAAGGCCATATTCGGATTTTACATGTTCAATCAAATTTCAACTAATTTGGAGTTTGTTTGCACTCTCAAATGAAGAGAGAGAAAAAGAAAAATAATTTAAATAAAACTATAGTCAAATCAGATTGGGAAATAAATTTAATGGCATGCATACTTAATCTCACGCACGTGATCTGGACCGTTGGATCCATGATCCAGTGGCTCCTAGACATCACCTACCTATTGCCCAAATAGGAAATAGGTGTCACTGAGGTTGACTTTTCATTTTGTGATTTCTTCCTCTACAATGCATCTTTGCCCGAGAATCTTTCACCAACAATTTCTAAATTTGATTTCAAATCTAATGAGCCATTACTCGTGGTGTATTGTTGTGTGTGTGTGATTTGCCAAATTTGGTCGACATTTTTCTCAAAGCTCCTACCCTCGATTGACTTACTCTCATCCCCATTTATAAATATTGCTATCCTAGACATCCTCATCTACTTTGTGAACCTCCTCTCATCTCAATTTCACTATTTCTCATGTGAGTTGTTACTGGAGATTGTGTTTAGAGGCCAGGCTTGCAGAAGATTGCTCTCCCTCTCCTCATCATCTCTGTTCAATAGCCTTGGGTTGTAGGTTTGTTTTATCCTTCTCTTTCTTTCTATTAGTTTGGTTTCTCTAATTATCATCGATCACAATTTTGGCTATTTTCCCTCGTAAGACACTACTTGCAGCTCGTCGTTCATGGCGTGAGAAAGGAAGGGGATGAACCCCCCTTGCAGATTCTTAGTTTTGCCCCTCGTTTCTCTTCTTTCCTTTGCTTTTTCATGTAGGGTCATTTTGGTCTTTTACTGATTTTTTTCTCACTTGGATGAGGCCACACACGCAGTTGTTGATGATGACCTGGACACATGTGATTGGGAAAAGTCATATGAGCCTATCTTCTCTTATCCTTTCTCATGAATTTCTTGCTTATGTGGAATTTTGGAGTAATCTGATTGGTCTGTTTTATAAAAATCATATTTTTTAATCTACTTGTCCAAAGTTTAAGTAAAAACATGTTTTGAAATAGGAAAAATGTGATATTTCTAATAAAAATAGGTTGAGAGTTTGATTTTCATGTTTTCGATGGTCGATTTTTGAGAATCTAAAAGATGATATAAAAATCCCTAAAAATTGTAACTTAATCATATAAACTCCGAATTGGACAAGTAAATATGTTTTCTTGATCAGAAAAACATAAGGATTGTTTGGTTTTGGTTTTGTGTCCAAATCTAAGGTTTTCCAAATAGGTCGAAAATTAGGGTTTCTTTACACATTATGCTTTATAAAACCCTAATACATGTGAATAAATTGTAGTTAGGTTAAGGTGATCTTGGAATCTTCTAAGTTGTTGAAAAGTGATAACTAGGACTCTGAGTTGAGGTATGTGCATCTTATCCCTTTAATTTGGGCATTTTTGATATCCAAACCCCAATTTCCCAATGAGCATGGACTTAAACCTTTATTCCTACTATTTCTCGTTTTACCACAAATGGTGAAATCTGTTTGTCCTCCTACTAATGCATACGGTTGCTGAATCACTACCTCCCAGTCATAACATGTAGTTGTCAGTAACATGTTTTAGCAGGTGGGATCATCACCTTAGTCCCACTATATATGTACTAAGCTAGTGTTGTATGTAAATTCGGCGATGCTGTTGTTATGCACTATATATGTGTTATTCTATCATGTTGTTATATGAATCTGAAGCACTTGTGCGTGCTGCACTTTATGTATTGTATCTGTATCCTACACTATATATCTATATAACCTTTGGCGAATGCCTACATATCCTGCATAGCTATGTCATGGCCGTCCTGCATAGCCTGTAGTCTTTGGCGAATGCCTGCATATCCTCTTGGACCCATTGTGTGGTCGTAACATGTAGTTTTCGTTGAGCATCGCTGATAGCCTAGTTAGTTAGCACATTGATTTGGTTAGTAACAATAAAGGTTAATCTTGAATAGGTGAATACATAAAAATGTATATTAATTAAATTGAGAGTGGCGCTTAATACATTGAATTCATCTATTTTTCTTTGGGTAACAAACTCCTCCCAGTCTTTGGGGTCCAAGTAGTTCCATTGTTGTGTGGCTTCCTTCTTCCTATATTTATTTTTCAAAGAGAATACAAACAAAAATTATTAGCGTAGAGTTAGTGAAATACTGATCAATGTCTAGAATTGGAATCAATCAAGAATCTATTCTCAGCATCGCGTATGTAATCTCGGGTGAGATTGGTCCACCCTCACACAACGTTTAACATTTATATTAACTAGAAGATGATGAAACATCAAATCAGATAATGATATTGATATTAAAAAAGCAAACATTTAGCTTCAATAAAAAAATATAAACATGCATGCCTCTAAAATTGTGATCTTTTATCGATTAACAATCCTTCATTGTGATCTCCACGCACATATAAGTCATCATTAGCTTCAATATTTTGCAGAGTTGGCAACCCAACTGAGAATGGACTGGAGTCATCATATTTATCATAGTACTCTTCTTCATCTATAGGATCTTCAATGAACTGTCTTTTACCATAAAGAACATCCGACCATTTATCATTTGTAGGATCATCGATATAGAATATTTGTTTCGCCTGTGATGCCAATATGAATGGTTCACCCTTCTCGCCAATCATTTCAAAGTTCACTAAAGTGAAACCCAATTCATCCACTATAACTCCTTTGGTGTTATCAACCCAATTACATTTAAAGAGCGGAATTCTGAAATCTATGTAGTCAAATTCCCATATGTCTTCAATGACACCGTAATATGACATTTTAGCTTCACGTGGACTCTTATCCTTTGCACTTGCAAAATACATAGTCGACGCTTGAAGAGTGACCCCACTATTTTGGACGACACTCTTATCATCTTGGCGCTTTGTGTAATATGTGAACCCTTTAATTTCAAACCCTTCATAAGACATAATATTTGGTTTTGGTTTAAAGGTGAGGCATTTGATAGTTTCCGCAATATCATTTGGTGTTTGAGATAGTTTATTTAAGACTTTATCTTCAAACCACTTAGTAAAAGTCTTATTATGCTCTCTAGCAAGCCACATTGAACTTGCTCTAGGATGTTTTCTCTTGATGAAATTGGTATGTTCCTCGATATAAATACTCACTTCGTCCATGTTGTGTAAAATATATAAGTGACCTTGTTCCAACTGCTCATGGCTGATTAATTTCACCCGTGATCCCAAAATTCCTTTGCCCTCCTCAATATTCTTGTCATTAACAGGAGTGTTATTACCACTCAGAAAGTCATTGCAAAAATCCATAACCTCGCTCGCCACATAACCTTCAATAATACTCCCTTCCGGCCGATAACGGTTTCGAACATCACCTTTAAAAATGCTCATGTATCGTTCAAAGGGATACATCCAATGCAAGAAAACTAGTCCCAACATTTTCACTTCCCTAGTCAAGTGGACAACAAGATGTACCATGATATCAAAGAACGAAGGAGGGAAATGCATCTCAAGCTGACATAGGGTAACAACCACTTCTCTTTGCAAATTATCGAGAGTATCAGGGTCAATAACTTTGCTGCATAGACTGTTGAAAAAGAAACAAAGTCTGGTGATTGCAAATCTTACATGCTTCGGAAATATAGATCGAATTACCACGGGCAATATTTGTTGCATTAGAGTGTGACAATCATGAGATTTAGGACCTATCAACTTCAGATCTTTCATTGATACCAATCTACGGATGTTAGATGAGTAACCCTGTGGCACCTTAACATTTACCAAGCATTCACAAAAAGCTTTCTTCTCCTTTCTAGACAATGTGTAACAAGCAGGAGGTAAGTATGTTCTTTTATTACCCATTTCACGTAATTCTGTTAATTCTGACCTTATTCCCATTTCACGTAGGTCCAGTCTAGATTTTATCCCATCTTTAGTCTTACCTGGTATATTTAACAGAGTACCAATGATGCTATCACAGACATTTTTCTCAACGTGCATTACATCGATACAATGTCTGACTATCAAAGAACTCCAATAAGGAAGATCCCAAAATATTGACTTCTTCTTGAATGAAGAATTGTCACTCCGTGTGGCCATGCTACATTGTGATTTCTTACCAAATTTATTGACAATGTCTTTTACTCTTTCATAAAAAACATCCCCTGGTATAGGTTTAGGTGCACTCCGTTCATCATTCCATCCATTGAATGTTTTGCGCTTCCTACGATACGGATGGAATTTTGAAAGAAACCTTCGATGACCAAGATATACAGTCTTGCCGCCATGTTTTAGTCTTATTGAATCAGTGTTTTCTTCACATATAAGACACGCTTTAGCTCCGTTGACACTATATCCAGACAAATTCCTGTATGCTGGAAAGTCATTAATAGTGCAAAATAACATAGCATGCAAACGAAATGTCTCTCTTCTTGAAGCATCATAGGTCATCACACCTTCAGCCCAAAGTTTCTTTAAGTCATCAATCAAAGGTTCAAGATAAACATCGATATCATTTCTGGGTTGCTTAGGGCCCGATATCAACAACGACAGCATAACGTACTTATTTTTCATACACAGCTAGGGAGGAAGATTGTATATAAGAAGCATGAATGGCCAAGTGCTATGTTGTATGCTCAATGTCCCGCACGGATTCATCCCATCTGTATAAAGCCCAAGTCTTAGATTCCTATCTTCTTCACCAAATTTGGGGTACAATAGATCAATCTTCTTCCACTGTGGGGAATCAGACGCATGGTGTAGGATCCCATCATTATTTTTCTTAACATCTGCATGCCACCTCAAATTCTTCGCATCTTTTGGATTTGCAAACAAGCGTTGAAACCGTGATATTATAGGTAGATACCACATCACCTTGGCAGGAGAACCAGTTTTGGACTCCCCCGAAGTCGTCAATTTATACCGTGACGCACCACATTTTGGACAATCTTTCAAATCCACATAGTCCTTTTGAAATAATACACAATCATTCGGGCATGCGTGTATCTTCTTGGCCTCCATTCCCATTGGGTACAACAATTTCTTTACCCGGTATGTTGAGATTGGTAGCTCGTTTCCTTCAGGAAGCATTTCTTTCAATAAAGTCAACAATGAAGTGAAGCTTTTATCACTCCATCTATTGTTAGCTTTCAACTTATACAATCTCAACACAGAGCTAAGCTTCGTAAACTTAGCACAGCATGTGTATAACGGTATCTCAGCATCATGCACAATGTTTGTAAAGATAGGAGGTAGATCGGTGTGCTCTACCCTACAACTATCCAGTATCGCATCAACGATGTCTACTGGAACTGGTTTGTTCAAATCTACATCATCGGAGGCAATTTCTTCTTCCACCCAAGCACTGCTATCGACATCCACTGATTTCGAGTTTGAAATATCTCCATGCCAGTGCCATTCTGTATAGCCTTGTACAATCTCGTTGCACATGACATGACTTTTGATTTTGTCACCAGTACTGACTTTCAAGTTGTTACCGCAATGCCTACATGGACAGTACAACCTATCTCCAGGTTCTTTCCTATGTTCCTCGGAAAATCTAATAAACTGATCAAGACCAGATATAAACTATGGGGTGCAGCGATTGCAAATGGACATCCATGATCTATCCATTCTATGATCAAAGAGAAAATAAGTATATATTAGGACAAGATTAGGGTTTACGGTTAACAAATACATGTGATGTCATTCTTATATATAATAAATGTGTACCACCTATCCCATCCTTGAACACCTAATCTAACTAGTAAGTGTATAATGTGTTTTGGGTTTTCGAGAAAATTTCGAAAGCATTTCCCCGCTGTTCTCTAAGTACATATGTACTTAGAGAACAAACGGGGAAATGCTGCCGAAATTTTCTCGAAAACCCAATATACATTATACACTTACATCCTAAGTGAGATTAAGTGTTCAAGAACAGTCCCAAACCGGGGACTATCTAAGATTTACTCCTAATGAGTAAATCTTGGACGGGTTTCTAGGCCAAAAAAATCATATCATTAAGAGCATGGTTTCATGTTAGGTCATCATAGGTCATAATAATCCACTAGAATGGGCATAAGAGTACTAAATCTTGATTCTAGAGTGTACAAGACATAATAGTGACTACTGATTTTGTGGGGTGATATCATTTCATAGGATTTATAAATTCAAATTTAACAAGTGTACAAGTTGCATCATTTTAATACTCTAAAGGTGACTAGTGGGTCATAGCACATAAAAGATGGCATTACAAGGAATGTAAGCAAGCTAGATCAATTACCTCTATTTGAGCGTCAGCAGGGAGAGAGGGCGAGACGGAGGATAGGCGAGTAGGCAGGCAAGTAGGTGAGCAGGCGACGGGCAGGGAGACGGTGGACAGCAGTAGATGATCAATTAATTCCTGAAACATAATATAGAATATGCATAGATAATACATTAGTTGAATGCATAACAATAGTAGTAGGCAGTACATGATATGTACATTATACCGTTATATGTATTGCAAACTACAAAGTACATCTACATAGATAATACATTAGTTGAACGCATAACAATATAAGAAAAACTAAGGTATGAATGTATGTATAGGTACAAGTATAATGTATCAGTAAATATTAGTGGTTGAGTTCATAGTAGAGCATCAATGTATGTGCAAATGATAAATATGTAATGTAGGTGCAGCAGTTCATACATAAAGCAGTTCATACATAAAGATGTAAATGGGTGCAGCAATACATACATACAGAGCTTATATGAAGTAGGAATGATTTTGATGCATGTACAACTCAATTAAAAATGAGAAGAGCAGGAAAAAGTAGGAAGAGGGGTAGGGGCCCAGGAGCAGGAGCAAGGAGCAAGCCGGAGAAACCCTATTGTCTAAGCAGGAAGAGGAAGAAGAAGGGTACTAGGTGAGCGGGCGACCAGGAGCAGAGCGCCGGTGAGGAGAGAGCAGAGCGTCGGTGACGGTGAGTGGCCGGGCAACCAGGAGACAGTGTCGGCACCGGAATCGCCAAAGAAAATAGGGGGAAGGAGCGGCGGCGGCGGCGGGTGCTTGCTCACCAGAATCGCCAAGTAGGGGGAAGGAGCGGCGGTGGCGACGGGTGCTTGCTCACCGGAATCGCCAGACCTAAAATCGACGCTAGATTGTAGTGAAACAGAGAAAGGGGAAGAGTCTGCTTCGTGGGGTGCTAATTAGTAAACAATCGACGTCGGTCATTCCAAAAAACCAACGCCATAGCAAACAGTGTCGGTTGTTCTGTAGATAACTGACGCTGATTCAGGTAAGCATCGGTTGATAAGAAAAAACCGACATCCAAATTAGACAATCTTATTTGGCGGGAAATATTATCAGTGTCAGTTATAAAAGAATTGACCGACACCGAAAGCGGAACTTTTCGTGGAAATATCCTTCTAGTATAGGCGTCGGTGATTACTGAAAACACCGACGCTGTATGTGACGCAAATTTTTTTCGCTTGAAATTTGGATTTCACGGGCGATTTTAGGCGTCGGTTTGGTATATCCAGCCGACGCTGAATAGAAAGCGGTACCCGTGTCTGGCTGGTCTTCGACGATAGACGTTGGTTTCCCTAAATATCTGACGTTGACTAATATAGGCGTCAGATTATCTTAATAACTGACACCCAGAAAAGCGACACTGAATGTTGTTTATGTAGTAGTGATGCATACGATGGAAAATTCCCCCTACAAAGAATCTAGTTTGTTTTCAAACTATACCTTTTTGCAATTCAATCACATGATTACACAAGAAGAATATTTTCCTTATTGATATTTCTTTTATATTTTTCTCCTACCAAAATGGCAATTCTTCCTCTGTTTTGAATTTAACTCAAGATGTCATTAGAAGATTCTTGCCAAAAATATTTAGTTAGAAAAAAATCATATTCTGACAAAAGAATATATTCTTACAAAATAAGAAAGATCTACCTCGTTCATCATTCCTTTTATTTTATAAAGTCCCAAAAAGAGTGAGTAAAAAGGAATAAAGAGTTGTGCCATACTGTTAAACATCTATCAAAATGGCATGTTGTTATGCTCATGAGCGCAGATATGTCACTTTTGTTGAACTCTAAGACCAAAAACACACACCCCAATTGTGATGGTGTTCATTAAAGGTATTACAATCTAGAGCGGTGATACTTAGGATGTGCAATCACTACTCTAAAAGCAACTAGTTTGGAAAGCATGGATGTGATGTCCCCAGATTTTCTAAAACTTAATCTGATGTGCAACGTACAAATTGAAACCCTCATCTCAGTGAGAATCCCAATTAAAACACCACACACTAGGATAAGAAGAAGAAAATCAAGGGAGTCAGAAGGAAACAATCAGTAGCACATGCACATGAACAATAATAAAACCATATACACATGTTCACCATTCAACATATAATTACACCATGAATTGTTACAACATTTGATATTACATATTGAACAGCAAACCTATACATATACATGTTCTACCACTAAACAACAGGATCTTAAGACAACAAGTACACGTGTACATCAGCTCACCACACAACTCTCACTATCTTGGATCTTCAAAAGCATAACCACAACCTAAACAAAAGATTACATGCAGTACACGTCAGCACAATATTCAAGAATATTGTACTGAGTACACCTACGTGTCTTTTATATGTCTCTCATCATATATTGGCAATAAGATAAAACTAATACTTGGCAGTAACTGAAGAATATAAGAAAAGCGTATACTTGCACAAAGATGTTCATTAACAAAAGGAAATACATATTTTAAGCATAATTTCCATTATATCATCCATGCATTTACTATTGTGACCACTACCAAAGAGTTGGGTCCAAGCACACTACCAAAGAGTTGGTGCTTCCATACGTACAATGTGACCACTACCAAAGAGTTCAGTCACTTCCAAGCACACTACCATAGAGTTGGTGCTTTCATATAATGGAACAGATATATTATGTTTCATGTGTTCATAGCCATAAGTACGGAAAATCAAGCAACATATCATGCAAGAACAATCATTTCATCCAATACCATATGCCAAGTATTCTACTACACATATAACACAAGCATATTGTATAATAAGCCAAGTAAGAGGTAATGGCGTACCTTGATCAAGAACAAACCTAACCATCATATTCCTGATGTCATCTATATCCTTGTCAACCCTGATAAAGATAAGATCACATACGATAATCAGGTTCTCATCATCATTAACCCTATTTATATCCATTTTATGGTTTAACTGGGTTCATTAGGATATTCCCATCTTTACTTGCATTCTTATCTTATGATTATCTCATTGATGTCATTTTCCACATTAGTGTTCATCAACTGGATATACTCATGTGTCACATTATTATGTGAACATATTTAACATTATGTCACTTTCATTAACCATATTAGGGTTACATCACATGCATTACGGGTGCTCTTCATATAACATGAATTTTGTGTATATAACTGATCTCAAACTTATATATTATCTTCCAGTTACACACATGAGGGTTTTGTATAAATTTCATTATTTATTGAGCATGCAAGTATTAATTGAATTATTTTTAGTGCTATTAGCCCTAATTAACCATATTAATCAAATTATGTGATTTTGTGCATCAACATCATAATTATTGACTTCAAGTGGATTCTAAACCTGATTATAGACTTAGTGACATATTTCCATAATTTTATGTCTTCGTTTATTATTTATTAGAAATGAAAATACCATTTTACATCTCATACGATATCACTAAGATTAGTACATCAAAAGCCTGATATTACCATTCTAATTTGTTCTACTCATTTTTCTAAGAATGTTGGTATATTACTTGTATTTTTCTGATCATCGAGCTAATTACTGTGAATTAAAGAAGATATGGTCATTTACTGGGAATTTACCTATTTAGGCCAATCAAATCTTGACACGTGTCTATGAAGAGGCGCAGCTCTTCACCTGAGCCGCTCGGTTCTCTGGATGATCATGATCTTTTCTCCTTGCTTGAGTTGATCTGGTTCAAGGTTGAGTGAACCGGGTCTGGGCTCTCTCTTTCTCTCGTGTATCGACATGGATGTCTGCCTCCCCTGTTCTCCACATGCACCGCCGCACAGAGGTGCTCCAGTGTGCGATTGTCCATCCACTAGTGCTCCTCTTGAAAGCATTAAGCTTCCATTAGCTCCGTCCTCTCTCTCTCGATGCTATCGGCCGGTCACCCTTCTGCCCGATGCTCCTCCTTGTGAGCTCGCACAGGTCGCCGCCACTGGCTGCTGCCATGGAGGAACAAAAAGGGGAAAACACCCCTTAGCACCGATCCTTCAAAACAGAGCACCAGCCTGCATCTCCAGACCTCCACGAACTCGACAATGACCTTTGCTCACAGTGGAAATGTCACGGATAAGGCTTAAGGAAGCATTAAAACCTTGCTCTACCATACATTAATAGGCACATTATGTCAATATATTCAACCCTATGTATCTCTTTCAAGGAGCATCGAAACATTATAGAATTCAGACCATAGCTCTAAAATCACTCAAGCTAAATTCTATTAAATTTTGGTGCCAAAACTCAACTATTAGATCATCCAACTAAATTCCTCAAAAAGACATAAATAAAAGAGAGATCTCACTCATGATATCAATATCCATCACCATCCAAACCTTACCAAAGCACTGTAACTCTCAAGATAACTCGACATAAGAATTCCAAAATGTTATTGGACACTTATAGATTTGAAAAGTCCACTCCATCACATCCTACATACCTTAAAAGAAATTTCATCCTCAAAATTAGGCCAAGAAAAACCAATCCATCACATCATATACATCTTAAAAGAACTTTCATCCTCGAAAGTACACCATGCTCATACTTCCAGGGAAAACCTTATCTTGCTCTCATTCACATGTAGGCACCATTCTATGTGTAACATATCCACAAAGGTTACCTAGAACCATGTATCCAAAGCATTATTAGGAGGTTTTAAAAGCATCAAGGGTGAAACCTCACTCCATAGAAGGCTCAAACAAGGGTTTAGAAGCTTAGGTTATGTCATGACATATCTCATATATCAGGGTTGCATCCTTATCTTTAGCCATGCATTAGGATTTCCACATCATATTATCATGTTCCAAAGGAGTTAACCCAAGTTAACCCATTATCAAGGTGTCATCAACATTTTATTGAGCTAATTATTAGAACATGTTCAACATTAACATATGCCTTTTAGGTGGGAGTTAACTAAAGTTAACCCACTTAATCCATCTAGATGATATCAAGGTGGCATAAATGTTATGTTGTACTAACCATCAAACTATATTTTTCATCTTTATTAGGCACTAAGATTAACACCTCATGTAACTTGTTTCATTCGTATGATCTTATTTCATTGCTCATAATCAATTACAACATTCACTAGTGATTTCATCACAAGATTAACCAACAATTTCTCATTATCATCATTATTCAGGCATAAGGTTAACCACTTATGCATTAATATCTATTAAACCATCTCTAGGTTTACATCATATCATGTCTATATGTCAAATCTCAAGATTAAAACACAGTATTATATATGTATCATATTTGCGCTACAAAAATATATACAAGTGGTTTCTTAAACATATATCAAAACTTTATCTGGTCCAATGAAGGTTATCCTGACCCACATCATGAGGGAAGTTAGATGCTCAGTCTCTCTGATCTCACTCAACTCTATGAGTATCTCATATGGATACACTTTATCTTTCCTCTCTTAGTCTAGGGTTCTCAGATTACCTCATTGGTACTAGTGATTGCTTTACAAGCTCTAGCCACATTAGCACAAACTGAAACATGATATGACATACTCTTCATAGGTCTTTACTCATGAGACATGCTTACCCAAAACTCTCTTATATACACCACTAGAATCCTATGTGGGAAACCACCAACCCGAGCATGAGGCTTCACAGAAACTAACATAGCTACCTCCTCCAGGGTCTTGGGCTCTCTCCCTCACCCAGATGGAAGGCACTCATATTCATGTTCATATGCACATATAACGAGCCTCTCTCTATCTCTAGGGTTTGGTCCTCCCAAGGACATCTAGGGTTCAACAAAACTATAGGAATCATACATAAAGCAACTCAACTCAATCACTCAGGAGTAGTCTAGTTTAGGACATATCATATCACATATCTCAGAATTATCATATCTTGGAGTTTAGATTCTCTAACCTTCTCCCATTGGGTCTCACTCTCTCTGGAGTTAACCCCGAAACTGGTCCTAACACTAGAGGTCCTCCTTTGTGAAAGAGCTTGAGGCTCATGTTGATCCTCATCTTATCTTAACTTGTTATCTTATCTCATAAAAGAATGCATACTTGCATTGTCAAAACTTATCTCAAATCCTCAAAACTGAACTCGTGTCCTCAAAGACAAGCATAGATCATCATAACCATCTTATATCATCTATATAAGACTTACATCATATCATCAAAACTTATATCATCTATCCCATCTATCATATATTCCAACAAGGCTCTAGACATCTAATCTAAAACTACTCTCTCTTCTAGACTGATGTCATTCACTTTCACTTAGGTTACATGACCACCTCCTACTCGTACTTGTGTGGGGGACACATTTTTGTAATACATATATATAATAAAATATTATATAGTTTTTCTCCGATAAAACAAGCGTCAGAGAAAACTACCAAGGTTCGATCTGATTGGAATTAAAAACCAAATCCAAAAAACGAGTATCCCACACATAGTAGAGAGTCCAGTGTCATGAAAACTAATGAAAAGGGTGAGAACATGGTGTAGACTAGCGTAGATACTCTAGACAATGAGTGCCATATGTCTAGGGTTTCTCTTACCTTGATGCACGTCATTTCCAAATAGTGCAACGTCCCATACCGCTGCACTACAAGGAAAGAACGACATCTAAGGACTTGCTACTCAACAAGCACCAGTCTAGACCTAGTTCTCGGACATCTAGGTGCTAACCTAGAGGCTAGGTCAGATCTAGTCTCTAAAGGATGACTAATCTAACCCTAAAGATTATTAAGTTCAAGGTTCTTTGGTTTTAAGTTGCATAATGAGCAAATGTCAGGATTTGCTATTGTTCATGCTCTGATACCACCTGTGACGTCCCCAGATTTTCTAAAACTTAATATGATGTGTGACGTACAAATTGAAACCCTCATCTCAGTGAGAATCCCAATTTAAACACCACACACTAGGCTAAGAAGAAGAAAATCAAGGGAGTCAGAAGGAAACAATCAGTAGCACATGCACATGAACAATAATAAAACCATATACACATGTTCACCATTCAACATATAATTACACCATGAATTGTTACAACATTTGATATTACATATTGAACAACAAACCTATACATATACATGTTCTACAACTAAATAACAGGATCTTAAGACAACAGGTCCACTTGTACATCAGCTCGCCACACAACTCTCACTATCCGGGATCTTCAAAAGCATAACCACAACCTAAACAAAAGATTACATGCGGTACACGTCAGCACAATATTCAAGAATATTATACTGAGTACACCTACGTGTCTTTTATATACCTCTCATCATATCTTGGTAATAAGATAAAACTAATACTTGGCAGTAATAGAAGAATATAATAAAAGTGTATACTTGCACAAAGATGTTCATTTACAAAAGAGAACACATATTTTAAGCATAATTTCCATTATATCATCCATGCATTTACTATCTGAGAGTTGAATGCATTAAAGCCTTTATGATCACTACCAAAGAGTTGGATCATATGTACAATGTGACCACTACCAAAGAGTTGGGTCCAAGCACACTACCAAAGAGTTGGTGCTTCCATATGTACAATGTGACCACTACCAAAGAGTTCGGTCACTTCCAAGCACACTACCATAGAGTTGGTGCTTTCATATAATGGAACAAATATATTATGTTTCATGTGTTCATAGCCATAAGTACGGAAAATCAAGCAACATATCATGCAAGAACAATCATTTCATCTAATACCATATGCCAAGTATTCTACTACACATATAACACAAGCATATTGTATAATAAGCCAAGTAAGAGGTAATGACGTACCTTGATCAAGAACAAACCTAACCATCATATTCCTGATGTCATCTATATCCTTGTCAACCCTGATAAAGATAAGATCACATATGATCATCAGGTTCTCATCATCATTAACCCTATTTATATCCATTTTATGGTTTAACTTGGTTCATTAGGATATTCCCATCTTTACTTACATTCTTATCTTATGATTATCTCACTGATGTCATTTTCCAGATTAGTGTTCATCAATTGGATATACTCATGTGTCACATTATTATGTGAACATATTTAACATTATGTCACTTTCATTAACCATATTAGGGTTACATCACATGCATTACGGGTGCTCTTCATATAACATGAATTTTGTGTATATAACTGATCTCAAACTTATATATTATATTCCAGTTACATACATGAGGGTTTTCTATAAATTACATCATTTATTGAGCATGCAAGTATTAATTGCATTATTTTTACAGCTATTAGTCCTAATTAGCCATATTAATCAAATTATGTGATTTCGTGCATCAACATCATAATTATTGACTTCAGGTGGATTCTAAACCTGATTATAGACTTAGTGACATATTCCCATAATTTTATGTCTTCGTTTATTATTTATTAGACATGAAAATACCATTTTACATCTCACATGATATCACTAAGATTAGTACATCAAAAGCCTGGTATTACCATTCTACTTTGTTCTACTCATTTTTCTGATAATTTTGGTATATTACTTGTATTTTTCTGATCATCAAGCTAATTACTGTGAATTAAAGAAGATATGATCATTTACTAGGAATTTACCTTTTTGGCCAATCAAATCTTGACACGTGTCTATGAAGAGGCGCAACTCTTCACCTGAGCTGCTCGGTTCTCTGGCTGATCATGATCTTTTCTCCTTGCTTGAGTTGATCTGGTTCAAGGTTGAGTGAACTGGGTCTGGGCTCTTTCTTTCTCTCGTGTATCGACACGGATGTCCGCCTCCCCTATTCTCCGCATGCGCCACCACATAGAGGTGCTCCGGTGTGCGATTGTCCATCTACCAGTGCTCCTTATGAAAGCATTAAGATTCCATTAGCTCCGTCCTCTCTCTCTCGATGCCGCCGTCCAGTCACCCTTCTGGCCGATGCTCCTCCTCGTGAGCTCACGCAGGTCGTCGCCGCTGGCTTCTGCCATGGAGGAACAAAAAGGGGAACAATACCCCTTAGCACCGATCCTTCAAAACAAAGCACCAACCTGCATCTCCAGACCTCCACGGACTTGACCATGACCTTTGCTCACAGTGGAAAGGCTCCTGAAGCCTCTTCTGACTCTACCTTCTTCTCCAACCAAAGGTGCCTACATTAACCACCGGCGCTACTACAACAGGGATCGCAAGCACCCTCCAGAAAATCAACTGAACTCGCCCTTCCTCCTCACCCACTCATCTTCCTATGATCTCCCTTCAACCTCTGGTTCCCTTCTCTATCTCCTCCTCTTCCGCCTGTGTGGGCGGGTAATGGAGAGGTAGCAAAAAGGGGGAACTGGAACTCCCTTGTCTATTCTCCATATGCTTCAAATGAGGGGTCTTAGTGCTCGTCTAGGCAAGCCGAGATCAACTACTTGCTAAGACCTCCCTCTTACCCCACGATCCTGTAGAGTGGTAGCGGGGAACTTGCTTCCGCAACGGGTCCGCAGATGACTCTAACTGCAAGGTCAGAGAAGACTCAGAGGCCTTTGATCTCACATCCAAGTGTCTAGGATGACTTCTCCTGAATACTGATCCGTGGTTACTGAAACACAGATACGATGCTCATTTAAATGAGCCAACCGTGTGACATATACATAAATGTCACAGATAAGGCTTAAGGAAGCATTAAAACCTTGCTCTACCATACATTAATAGGCACATTGTGTCAATATATTCAACCCTATGTATCTCTTTCAAGGAGCATCAAAACATTATAGAATTCAGACCATAGCTCTAAAATCACTCAAGCTACATTCTATTAAATTTTGGTGCCAAAACTCAAATGTTAGATCATCCAAATAAATTCCTCAAAAAGACATAAATAAAAGAGAGATCTCACTCATGATATCAATATCCATCACCATCCAAACCTTACTGAAGCACCGTAACTCTCAAGATAACTCAACATAAGAATTCCAAAATGTTATTGGACACATAGATTCGAAAAGTCCACTCCATCACATCCTACACACCTTAAAAGAAATTTCATCCTCGAAATTAGGCCAAGAAAAACCAATCCATCACAATGGATCACTTGCACATTTAACATACATATACTTGAATGACACAAAAAGAAGGAAGGGATATCCATAAGCCTTTTTTCCTACCAATTGCTTCCACTTACAACATACTAATGAGAGTGGAAGTTGTAGTGAAATATGGATATTGAATACGCAGCGGAAATAAAAAAAATTATCTACCATATTCCCCATAACCAATAGATCGCGTCAATTACTATAATATGACAAGGATGGTTCATAAGATATATCTAGTCATGGAGCAAGTCCAGCAATATCTCCTCATCGTCATAGATGCACAACTATCTTCTAATTGCATTGAGACTCGTCTGACTACTGCGCCTCCTGGTCTGCATCATGGAATGTAGCCTCATATGTCGTCATCTACAGTAGCTCCTCTATAAATGGATTGATTGTTGATGTTGTTCTCCTAGCAGTATACAATGGCCTCCTGCCTCTAGAGAAGTCCACACGGACTACCTAGAACTCTTGTCCTCCTACTAGAATGGACATGAAGGAGATATCCCTTTCATTGGCACGCTAGTCACCAACTTGTTCTCCCACAACAATGATCTCAGTTGTTCTCTCTTGTAGTTATCCCTCCCTAGTAGGGTAGGACTTACTTGGGCTCTCTTGGTTAATACAACCATAGAGGACAACAATTGTCAGAGCAATCAATTCTCAATCATCTCTGTTCTGTTTAGGTTGGCCCCCAATACCCCTCTATTTATAGTAGAGGCCAGGGTCAGGGTTCCCCATTGATGCGAGAGTCGAAGGGACCAAAAGATCTTGAATTTTCACAACTTGCAACCACCCAAATGGTCATCTGGTGACCCAGACAGTCGTCTATCATGCAATATGGTTGTTTTACAGTTTCCCAATCGCATACAAAATTGGCAATTCGTTTCCCATTAGCGTTAAATACTAATTCCTTGCACTCCAAGTAATGTGCAATCCAAATGAATATGGGAAAGTATCTAGAACCTTCCCTCGACCAAACTGGGTAGTCTCACCCATGCAAGATGGTCGTCTTGCTCACCCAGATGGTCATCTGGTGAGCCGAGTTGGTCAGTTCAACCCATAGACAATTTCAACTTGAATCAGTGTGGCTCTCCCAACGCCCATCTCAACCCTTGAGACGACCGTTTGGCACTCCAGACAGCTGGGTCACCCTATGAGATGGACGTATGGCAGTGTATCTAGTTGATATGTTGTGTGAATCAATTACCTAAATGGTTAACTAATTAATTCAATCATTTTTTAAAATTAAACTCCTCTTCTAGGTCGAGACCTATGTGTGTGACCGTATAGGTCCCATATCACATTGGCAGTGACCACAATGCTCTCTTCTCTCTAGAAGAAACAAGTGAGATGCCTCTCTCTCTCTCCCAGTGGTTCTCTCTCTGCCCGATCTGCGAGCAACAACCGCACAAGTGAGACTGTCTTCACGCAAGCAAGAACCACATCGTCTCTCTAGGCATATAGACCAACAGAGTCCCACTTGTAGTTAGAGCCAATCACCCATGAATCTTATTTCGAGTGATCTAACATGACCATCATGCTTCTATTGTGAAAGTACCTTTGTCAAGGGATCAAAAACATTATTCTTAGTTAGTACTTTGTAAATATTTACATCTCCTTGTTGCACGTTCTCTTGTATGAGATGATATCACATTTGCATATGCTTTGAGGGATGATGTGATCTAGGTTCCTTAGCTTGTGTAATAGCTCCATTTCTATCACAATATAGCTTGATCTCATGATCGATTCTTGAAACTACCCCAAGTTCTGCAATGAACTTCTTTATCCATACAACCACCTTTGTTGAATTCAATGTAGCTATATACTTAGCCTCTGTTGTAGAATCGACAGTTGTCTCTTGCTTGGAACTCTTCCAGCTTATAGCTCCATTGTTTAGGTAAAAAAAGAATCTTGGTTGCAATTTGTAATCATCTTGATCAGTCTGGAAGCTTGCATCGGTGTAACCCTTTATCACCAACTCTTCCTCTCCGCCATAGACAAAAAATTGATCCTTAGCCCTGCTCAAGTACATGAGGATGTTCTCACAGCTATCCAGTGAGCATCACCTGGATCTAACTGATATCTTCTCATCATTCTCAAGGCATACGAGGTGTCTAGATGGGTACACAACAATGCATACATGATTGATCCAATTTCCGAGGCATATGGAATCAAACTCATGTGTTCCCTTTCTTCACAAGAACTGGGACATTAAGCTCTAGAGATGGGGACATCATGACACACAGGCAAGTTTCCTCTCTTTGAGTTCTCCATGTTGAACTGCTTCAACACTTTGTCAATGTATATGCTCTGACTTAGTCCAAGAATCCTTCTTGATCTATCTTTATATATCTTTATCCTCAATATGTAGGATGCTTCTCCCAAGTGTGTCATAGAAAACATATTTCCAGCCATGTCTTTACCTTTTGTAAAGTAGGGATGTCATTCCCCATCAATAATATGTCATCTACATTAATATGAGGAATGTCACTATGCTCCCACTAACCTTCTTGTACACACAAGGTTCATCTTCATTTTGTATAAAGACAAACTCCTTGACAGTCTCATCAAAATGAAGATTCCATCTCTGAGATGCTTGCTTCAATCCATATTTTGACCTTTGTAACTTACAGACTTTATTTGCAAACTTTGGATCTATAAAACCCTCAGGTTGTTTCATGTACACATCCTCAACTAGATTCCCGTTAAGGAATGTGGTTTTAACATCCATTTGTCAAATCTCATAGTCATGATAAGCTACAATAGCAAGCATGATCTTGATGGACTTAACCATGGTGACTGGAGAAAAGGTTTTGTCATAGTCAACACCTTGAACTTGTCTGAAACCCTTTGCAACCAATATGTCCTTATAGGTTTGAACTTTTCCATCTATGTCGATCTTCTTCTTGAAGACACATTTGCACCCTATGGGTTTTGACCCTTCAGGAGGATCCACCAACGTCCATACTTTGTTGGTATATATGGATTCCATCACAAAACGCAAGGCCTCAAGACTTTTCTCAGACTTTGGTCCCTCAATAGCATCTTGATAGGATATTGTCTTATCATGTATGACCAATTCACTGCTTTCCCGAGTAACAAGATATCCAAATCTTTCAGGCTCAAAGTGTGTCCTATTAGATCTATGAGGTTCTCGTGTTACTTGAGGAATTTGAGATTCCACAACACTTTGTGATTCTCTTAGTTCCTCTTGTACATATAATGGTTCAATGTTTTCTTGTTGGTATCAAACCTCTTCAAGTTCCACTGGCCTCCCATTGATTCCTTTAGAAATAAATTCCTTTTCTAGGAATGCAATATCTCTGGCAACAAACACTTTGTTTTCAGTTGGATTATACAAGTAGTATCCATAAGATTCTTTGAGATATCTAACAAAATAACATTTATCAGATCTTGGGCCAAGCTTTTTGGGAAACATTTTCTTGACATAAGCTTTACACCCCCAAATGCTCATAAAAGACATTTTGTGTGATGAACCAGAATGTAGGATTTTGATACTCAATATAATATTCGAAATCATGTTGGGGAAAAATATTTTAATGATGTACCTATAGGTGTAATGTGGTCATAGAATGAAAGTTGCACTTTTTGATCAAGAGTTGATGATGAATCGACTTGTATTAAGGTTTACCACTTAGTTATAAGGTTATTTGAGGAATGTACTTACATGATCATAGCATAGAATTTTGGCCTCAAACATTGCTAGATGAGAAATTATACGATAAGGGATACATGTGTAAAATTGGTGATAATTCAAGGTTCCTATTGGTGGCTATTAAGATATAATGATGTGAACTATTGATTTAAATAAGTTGAAATAAGTTCAATTTCCACGTAATGTCACAAGCCAACCCAATCAACAGAGGGGCATGAATATGTTAGTTGTGACAGGATGAGTGGTGTGGCACACTAATGGCCCTTGGATACATCTGAAAGATCACAACCTACCAACGTTTTCAATAGACCAGCTGGTGTATAGGAGACCAAGTCGTGAGGAAGACATATCAAGTGGTTAAGAGTGTTGGGGGATAAGTCTTCAGATCCGCCACAACTCCAGGAGCAACCCAACTAACCTGACATCGTGGACTATAGGGTGAGACCCTTCCTTCTCACTCTCATCCCTCTTCATCCACAACGCAGCAGCAGCGTTGAGTAACAACACCAGGTCGAAGGAAGAGATCTTGGCGAGTGTTGGGCAAGAGAGATAACCAATACACTTGACCTCCTCCTCCTTCCTCCATTGCTGCTACAGCAGCCAAGCATCAACCCTGTGGATGAAGGGACTCTACGGGTGCCTCCTGATCTAAGTCTTGGTCAGAAAACAGATGCAATGAACTAGCCTTTTTGGCCAACCCCTACAGTCGGCGTCAGAAGGATTTACAGAAGCTGCTCGAGCTTTCCATGGTCGAACATGGAGCCTGGTTCCAGGAGCATATTATAGGCATCGCCAGCGTGGTCGGGACCATGTCTTAGATTCATGGAGGCATCGTGACACTCCTAGATGGCTGTGGACGAAGAACAAGGTGGAGTAGAACCCCAAACTCACCTCTATCAGTACCACCACCGCTGACATCATCTGGGATAGCGATGGGGATCTAGTTCCCTGAAAGTTGACGATGCAACGTTTAGGGGCGTCTCAGATCTGGTATGCTAGCCTTGAAGCATCTAGACGGAGCTGTGAAGGTAGTGCACCTCGTCAGAACTCAAATTCCAGGCGGTGCATAGGCAGAAAACCCACACACCACACATGCCAGAACGGAGGATGCACACAGGCATCGGGCTCCGGCGGTGGCGGCGGCAGATGTAGTATAAAAGTGAGATGAAGGAGGATCCGTGGAGAGGATCGGGTACTGGCAGGACCTAGATCCGAGGCGTTCACAGATAGAAGGTTGCGATGGAGCATAGCTTGACCAGGAGATCTTCCCATGTGGCGGCGGCTTGGACAGAAGAATAGGTGGCAGCGTTGTTGCTGGCGGTGAGAGCAGAGTCTCGCAGGGATAGTGGTGTGGGAGGATAGGTCTCATGGATGACCCCAGGTCGTTGCGGGAGGAGGCAAAACTGGAGCCAGCGCCGACGGCCATTTCCAATAAGCGACGCACGCAGGTGTCGGCCTATCAGGCGTGGAAAAGAAGACGGACCGGGTCAAATCCCATACCACCGAACCAGCAGAACTGAGTTTGAATTAGTCAGCTCAAAGATGAACCAGGCGGGTCTTGAGCTTGCTAGCCACGTGTCAGCGGCCGATTGGTCTAAAAAGGTAATTTCCTTTAGAAATTATCAGATCTTGTAAAATTCCTATTAATTAGCTCGAGCATCATAAAAATACAAACAAAGTATCTAAACACTCAGAAAAATGAGTAGAACACAGTAGAATGATAATATCAGGCTTTTGATGCAAAAATAATAGTGATATCATGTAAGTGGTAAAATTCTCATATGATGTATAATAAATACCAAACGACGGCCTAAAACTATGATAATGCATCAGTAACTCTCAAATGTGTTTTATAATCCATGAGACATCAGAAACGGTCATGATATGACACATAATTATGTAATTTGCTCAATATAGCAAATTAGGGATGATAACCCTAAGTTAAATGTATTAAATACATATATGCTCAATAAACGATGGAATTTACAGAGTAAGCTCATATCTATATTTGGAAACTCATATTTAATTTATGAGATCATGATGATGCATAGAATTCATGTTATATGAAGACGACCCTTAATACATGGGTTGTAACCCTAAATTGAATAATGTATATAAACTAGGGTTAATATGTGCACAAAAAGGATATGGAACCTAATGTTCAGATAATGAACCATAATCTGGAAAATGACATCAGTAAGATAAATATAAGACAATAATGCAAGTAAATGTTGGAATATCCTAATGAGATAATATAAACCCTAATGAACACGACTAGGGTTAAGATGATCAGAATCTAATGCTAGTATATGGTTTTGTTATTAATCAGGTACTGACCAGTTTGTTTAGACGATCATGGATATATAGGAATCTCTGAACTCAGGTACGCGGGTTTTTATTTAAGTATATGACTATGGTTTTCTTGCTTGCAATCATGATATGTATGTATGCTCTCTTCTATTTGCAAAAATTGGATGTAGTAGCACTATATAATACTCGATGTTTTATCACTTGTAAACATAAATGATAAGTAGATGCTTTGTAGTTATTTAAGGTGTTCATTATCCCCTTTACGAGGGAATGGATTAATGTTGGCTAGTACACCTCCCTAGAGCACACAGTGTACAGGGAGTTTCCCTAGAGTACTTGGCACACGGGGATGGGCCCAATATTTATGTTTTGGTACTAGTCCACCTTGATAATGCAATTCATCTAGGAAAATGACTTAAATTGGCGTATTTCGCTTAATAAAGAAGTGTTTTCTATGATTTTATTTCCTTCTGCAAATCTTTTTCAAAATTATGAAAGCCATAAATATATGTATCTTTCTGCCCATGTACATAACACCTTGTGTGTTGATTTGTTGTTTCACGTATGTTTTAGGTTCAGAGATAGCATGGGAGAAAAGTACAGGATGTGAGCAAGTTGTACAGGTTGTACCTATTGTGTAGATCCTAGTTTAGCATACATGTTCTTAGACTGTAGAATCTTCATTCAATATGTAATTGTAAATCATTGTGTAATAATTCTTGTTGTATTAATATACATGTTGAATGTTGAGAAATGTTATGGTTGTATGTTCATGTATGCGTATTATGCTTCCACATCGCTTACTGATATGATTGGATGATGTTTTTGGATTCTGACATCTCATTCCCAATAGGGTTTGGAGAAATCAAAATCTGGGGACGTCACATTTTGGGACACTTCCCAGTCCATATCTCGTATGGTGTCTTCTGAACCGATTTAGATTGTACTCGGTTTAGTATAAACGCAGTGGTTTCTAGAGCATACCCCCAAAATGTAGTTGGAAGCTCGGATAAACTCATCATCAGTCACAACATATCTAGTAATTTGTGATTCCTTCTTTCTGACACACCATTATGCTAAGGTATTCGAGGTGGAGTCCACTGGGATACAACCCCATGGGCTCTAAGAGGGCTCTCAAACTCTTGGTTTAAGTATTCTCCACCTCAATTAGAATGAAGTTCCTTAATACTTTTACCAAGTTGGTTTTGTAATTCATTCATAAACTCCTTAAACTTTTCATGAGTTTCTTGTTAGATCTAGAGCTCTAGAGCGGAGTGAATAGAGCTTTAAAATTCTCACAAGATACGTTAGACCTTCAAATTATATCAATCAAAACCAATAGCTTAAGAAAAATTTGAAGTCCTAACTAAGCAAGCATAGCAAGGATGAGATAAATTGAAACAAGCACTTGGACAAGGTGGTTTAGAGTGGTTCCACTCTCCAAACTAGGAGAGATTCAATCCACTACCTAGAGAGGTCAACCTCTAGGACTTTGCAATCCATGTATACTTATATTCCATTCATAAGAGGTACAAGGAGACCACCATACAACTAAAGACTTACCTATTCAAGACAAGAGTCTTCCACCTGCACAAGGACTTACCCACTTGATCAAGATGTCTTCATCCTTCAACAAGGACTTACCACATTTGCATCATGTCTTTATCCTTAAGGAATTGACCACTTTTCTTGAATATTGGCCTTTCCCTACTCCTTCACCTGGAGAAGATCGTCACCTCTTCTTCAACCTTGAAGAAGAATAGCAACAGCTCACCTTCACTCGGAGTAGCTTGCTTCACCTTTGCTTCTTCGAGAAAAGGGGTAGGGAAGATGGAATGGAATGAGAGATTTACAAGTACAAGGAATTAGCTCTCTTACCACTGGCCTAACTCACTCATAATCACAAAACTCTACATAAATGAGAGAGAGAAAGGGGTTCAAGGAGTTGCAACACACTCAACTATATCAAGGACTTAGAATAGCGTGAATGAGCATACTTGGAATGAACTCCAATGGGTCCTATTTATAGATGGGGGTGTTCCCTTGAGTATGAAATCACTCAATGGAGAAATGTAGCCATTTTCCAAGTTACAATGTATCCATTCTTTCTCAAAAAAACTCTCTAACATTTATAATCACTTTTTCTACATTTTTCATACAATACATTCGCTCGATTTTCAATAAAGATAACTCGACCGATCCACCAAGTAACAAAGCCAATTTTCAAACTATCGGTCAATTTTGTTCTGGGAAACTCAACCGATAAGTCAAAATTATTTTTGCTTAGTTGATCAATCGGTCGAATTCTGTAAGTGTGAAACTCGACCGATTGGTCTCTCTAGAAAATCCATCACTAGATCGGTAAAGTTTCAAACTCGACCGATAAACATCCTGTGGCAATTTTTCTAAATTGACATTGGAGTGATCAAATGTTGGAAATAAGTGTCCCTAATTTTTTCTCATATTAGTTACATGTCATATCATCAATACAAGTGATTACAAAAATCATCTAAGGTCATTTGAATGATTTCCCAAATTGCACAATTGCATTACTTTTTACTTGAAATTGAACAAGCTAGGGCTTGTGTAATTTGATCCTTTTCATGTACCTAAAGCCTGAAATCAATATTGAATGAACATATTAGATACATAGGAATGGAATGGTTAAGTCATTATCAAAATATGGGCAATGCATAACTCTCAAGTCAACATTCTCCCCCCTTTTGACAATGACAAACCATTCCTCAATCATATTGAAAAGGATATGTAAATTTATGCATTTGCCTTGTGAATTACAAGAGGGTTCATGATTTGAACAATGTGAATTGCTCCCCCTCAATCTACGCTTACACTTACCTGCATAGTTAGTCTACCAACACAAAGAAACATGACATATATATACTATATGGTCCTTTAGTAAGTCACATGATGAGGCATATAATGAACAAGAAAGGATCGCATAGGCAATAAAAGCAATATGGTTGAGCTTCAAAACATTGAACTTTTCTCCCCCTTTTGACATTATCAAAAAGGAAGGGGGGTAAAAGAGTATAGAAATGTGTTTTCTCTAAGCACAACCAAACATACATCCACAACATGTAATCTCAAAGCATACATCAAACAGAGACGAGAGAAACATACAGTCTAAGTCATAATCAAAATATGGTAAACATGGCACCAACTCATGAGATATTGTAAATCAAAGAGTAAGTGTACAAAAGATTAAGATTACAACACAAAGAGCATGTCCTCAGTAACAACTACAAGCCAAAATGATGAAAATAGGATGATAAAATAGTACAGATCAGAAAATGCACCCAAATGTTTTTTATAAAAAATATCCTAGAAAGATATATATGATTAGCATCTATACTAAAAACTAGAAAATCTAAACATTTAGGTCATCTATGTCCACATCATCAACATCATCATTAGAATCTTCTAGATCAAAGTCATCATCTTCGTCTGAAGTTGTAGCAGAGACAACAACATCACCAGAGGCACCATCAAATCCATCAGAACCATCATCATCCTCATCATCCTCATAAGCCTCTTCATCAGTAGCAACAACCTCCTCATCATCATGGGCTGGCATCTCCTCATCAGTAAGAGAACCAAAAGTATGACTGGGCCAATGAGCATTCTGCTCAGCCCATGACATGCCAAGAGAATTAAGCTCATTGGCATGTGGGAAGGAAGGAGTAGGAGTACCAAGACTGGCAAGAAAGGTGGCTATAAAGAGGCAAAATCACCTCCTTACTAAAATATAGTAAACAAAACACATTGGAAAGCAGCAGAATAAAAATTTCTGACTAAATCAATTTCATAAAAAGGTTTATAAAAATACATCAAATTCTCCCATTAGGGTTTACATCAAGATACACAAATAGGATCTAGATAGAGAGAAGTCCAACTACTACAATCTTATTTCCAAGTGTTATCTCCATCAACTATGTCCAAGCCAAAGCTATGTTCTTCATGACATATCCATCACCTTGCTCAACACTAGGATAATTGGGAAGGCACCCAACAAAAGGGAAAGGAAAAACCAGTATGTGTCACAAAATATGTTTAGGATAACAAGGAAAGTAAAGCGTGTAAAAGTAGACTAGGGTTCATCATAAGACGAAGATAACAAGAGTATGAGGCTATATCAAAAGAAATTTGCCAATAACAATTATATTAAAAAGAGGTTTTGCATGTAAGATTATTATGTCTACCTAACTAAGTAGTGTTGAGGCACCTACCAGACCTATAACCTTAGGTGAGGGGAGAATAAGACATTCCCAATCACCTATAATATTAAGGGGAGAATAAATACATTTCACAGGGAGAATTAATACATGCCCTCTGTGGGTGCTTGTACACATGTACCACTACTTTAATTTAAATAGAACATAAATCTACATGCTAGAAAATAGTTAGGGAAAGAATAATTTTATGAACAAATAAGCATGGCAGTGGGGTTTAAAACCCAAACAAAAAGAGACAACAATCTGATTTGAGTCATAAGCAAATTAGGGTTACAAGAACAGAAGATTAAGGATCAATTAAGCCACATAATGGAGAACTAGGTTAAGGCATACATTGTAATGACCCTGACTTGGGTTATGAGGTAACCCTAATTGTTTTAGATAATAAAGTTGTTTATAACTTTAATATAATCCTCTAAGGTGCTTTGTTATCATGTGACACACTTATGTTTCAATTTTGGTCCCGATTGAATGTTGTTTGAGCAATTTTCCTTTGTTTTGGACCAAAGTGCAATTTACCCAAGTTGAGGGGTTATATTGCAATATGTCACATGTTGAACGTTCCTTATATGTTTTAGAATCATAATAGAGAGAATGATGCTAAGTGGTGGCTTGTGGAAAGCCTAAATTTCAAGTTTGAACTTGCTTGAACAATGATGGAGCATTGTGCACCAATTTTGGTACAAATTGTAATTTACCCAAAATGTGGGGTTGTTATGAAAATTACCACCTCTAGAGTGTCCCTAATCCCTCCTAGTATCATGTAGAGGAGATATAAATAAGGATACACCTTGTTTGAATCCATTATGAGTGATGGTACTCTTGGTGATGAAATGACCAAAAAAAGGGTTGAATATGAAAGCTTAACTTGAGTTGTATCAAGTTGAAAAGCCTATATATGAGTGCCTATCGGCCAAGGAGCCTTGGGACAAGCCTCATATCATTTTGAGAGCTATTTTCAAAGGTCATATCGTGCAAATCACCTCAAGGAGGTGAGGTGTGACGGCCAACAAGTTTCCTTAGAAAAAGTGTATCGGCTTGATTTAAAATAGTGATTAAACCTAGATAACTTATCAAAATGGATAAGTAATGGACGACTTTTCATCTCTAGATGATCCTAAACATTTTTGCATTTCAATATAATTGTTGATGCATGCATGCACACGTGTCACACATGCATGACACGTGGCACCTACTAGCTCAAAATAATGACACCTCATTTTTGCCTTCCTTCATGAACAACAAGTATATATACCCCTAGTTTCACCCCTTGGTGCAATTTTTCGACCCTTACCACCCTCCTACTCTAATTTATAGTGAATAGATATCCCATACCGTGAAGGGATGCAGTGGTATCGTGCATGGGCCCTTGGGTATCGCCCATGGCAAGAGCATATCGGCCAAGTAGGTGAAATTTGCCATATAAGGTGATATCGGCCAATAGGGTGAAGAGTTGAGTGGCATATCGTGCAAGTGAGTGCCATATCATGCAAGAGGGTTGTCATATCGTGAAAGGACACAAGGTTATCGTGCAAAGGTGTTAAGGAGCAAGACGGAGCTCATACTTAACCCAAAGGTGAGGATATGATCCTCTTCAACCTTGCATTGAAGCATGACTTTAGGGTTTTGATCTTCTTTTCTTTCCTTCTTCACCAATTGCTTATTCATGGTGATTCTTTGCATATAGAGGAGTTTTTAAGTCTATCTTCAACCGTAGGAACATGGATATTTGGATCTTGGAGCTTTGAAGTTGTTCTTAAGGCGGGTTATATAACTTGAACTCAATCATGTTATTATTCATCACCTAAATTGCTATATTTAATGATCTACTTTTAATTCCAAAATTTCCTGAAATAGTTGATGAAATTATGAGTTCTAGTAGTTTCTTAGACCTGTTGACATGAACTATAATAGTTAGAACAAAGGTCTAGAGCTTGAAGATGATGATATCACCTTATAAAAGTGATATCGGGTGCAAGCACACAAGTAAGCACCTTTAACCCGATATGATGATGCACCTTCTTCACATGAACGATATGGATATGAATGAATACATTGTTGCACGATATGGGGGTGTAGTATACACCTATTTCACGATAGGGAGTCAAGTATAGACTCCATGCACGATACAAGGTTGAATGAATACTTATAAGTTGACATGAAACCCTAATTTGGGTAACCCGATGTGAGTAAAGAATAGCAAATGCTATTGCACAATATGGAAGCCCGATACACAACCCTAGTTGATGTCTATCCTGACATGGTGATGTATTAATACCTCATGCATGACATGGGTAACACATATACACACCTCTAGCCCGATATGAATGGTGTGTATATACTTCTAGCCTGATATGGGGAGTGCTCATATACATACAACCCGATATGGTGAACATATGTACACTTCTTACCCGAGATGCCTTGTAAAGGTGAGGGTAAGACACTCTCAGGAGTAATGAGTGTAACACCAAATAATGATGTGGCTAATACCTTGATAAGTGAAACACCTAAAGTGGTTGATAATGGTTAATCCTATACCAGCAATGTCTCAACCTGAGATGAGTCCATATCAATTGATGATGGTTGGACAATTCAAATGTATGACTTATGATCAATACACTACAGAATAAATGTGATGGGCTAGTGCATAAAGTATTAGGATGGTAAATACCCTAATACAAGATAAGTTGATGAACTTAGGTAAGTTAAAAGTGATGAGGGAAGTGATACATCAAGACATGATTGATATCACATCCAACACTTCAAGGTTGATGTACCTTGATGCACCTTAAATCCAATATACTTGGATGAGTAACACATGAAGTGTGTTATGTCAATTGTTACATTGAGATGTAATAAGTTTAATGCACTTTGATAAGTGTGGGCTAACATACCTTGAGAAAGGGTTAAGCCAAGTTAATATAGTATGATGTAATCATACCCTGATAAGGATGAGAGAGGAACTCATACCTTGTGTTGATGATTCATTTAAAGATAAATGATGAGAATAAATAAGTATGATGGAATACTTATGATATCAATGTTTTCTCTTAGATGTGTGGAGCAATGAATTAGGTTTTGATCATTGATAATATGATCTTGAAAACTTAAATGGTTAATAATGGAAAAACCTAACCCTAATGATGGGAAGGTTGTATTTCTCTTATTGCATAAGCCTTGTAAGGCATGTTAAATACTTGTATAACAAGTATAATGATTAATGGCCTTGTGAGCCATGTGAATAAACTATTTCCTAGTGAAAGGTTACAAGATGACTAATGGGCCTTCTGAGCCATGTGAATATTTGTTGCCTAGTGTAAGGTGACAAGATGATTAATGGGCCTGGTGAGCCATGTGAATAATTGTTGCCTAATGAGAGGTGACAAGATGCTTATAAAAGTCGAATGTAAGGAATGGTAATGTGCAAAATAAACTAAAGGAAATGGAAACCAGTAACTTCATAATAATAATAAATGGTTATAATAATAATGAAATCTTGATCATACATGCTTTATGCTTATAGCCAAATAAGGGCTATAGTGTTTTGAATATGCTTAAAGGAGATAAGAGGAACACTTGTAGTACGTAAAGAATGTGAATTGATATGATGGCTTGCCCCAGGGTATAATGCCTAGTAATAGGATGTGATCACCAATGATGAATTTATGGGATTGATATCTCATAACGAAGGTGTAATCAAGATTGGTTACGGACCAATGTCTGGCGGTGTAATCAGGTTTGGTTAAAGTCCAATACCTGGAAGAGGCTTAATGCATGTAATCAGGTTTGGTTAAAGTCCAATACCTGGTAGAGGCTCAATGCATGTAATCAGGATTGGTTAAAGTCCAATGCCTGGAAGTGTAATCAGGATTGGTAGAGTCCAATTCCTGGCGGTATAATCTGGTTTGGTTAAAGTCCAATACCTGGCAGAGGCTTAATGCCTATAATCAGGTTTGGTTAAAGTCCAATACTTGGCAGAGGTTCAATGCCTGTAATCAAGATTGGTTAAAGTCCAATGCCTGGCGGTGTAATCAGGATTGGTAGAGTCCAATTCCTGGTGGTGTAATCAGGTTTGGTTAAAGTCGAATACCTGGCAGAGGCTTAATGCCTGTAATTAGGTTTGGTTAAAGTCCAATACCTGGCAGAGGCTCAATGCCTGTAATCAGGATTGGTTAAAGTCCAATGCCTGGCGGTGTAATCAGGATTGGTAGAGTCCAATGCCTGGCAGTGTAATCAAGTTTGGTTAAAGTCCAATACCTGGCAGAGGCCTAATGCCTGTAATCAGGTTTGGTTAAAGTTTAATACCTGGTAGAGGCTCAATGCATGTAATCAGGATTGGTTAAAGTCCAATGCCTAGCGGTGTAATCAGGATTGGTAGAGTCCAATGCCTGGCGGTGTAATCAAGTTTGGTTAAAGTCCAATACCCGGCAGAGGCTTAATGCATGTAATTAGGTTTGGCTAAAGTCCAATACCTGGTAGAGGCTCAATGCCTATAATCAGGATTGGTTAAAGTCCAATGCCTGGCTGTGTAATCAGGATTGGTAGAGTCCAATGCCTGGCGGTGTAATCAGGTTTGGTTAAAATCCAATACCTGGCAGAGGCTCAATGCCTGTAACCAGGGTTGGTTAAAGTCTAATGCCTGGCAGTGTAATCAGGTTTGGAAGAGTCCAATACCTGGCAGAGGCACAATGCCTGTAATGCTAACATAGGATGGGTAATACCCAATGTCTGTAATGATGACATAGGATTGGTAATAACCCAATGCCTGTATTAATGATGTATGAGTGCATGACAAATATAATTTCAATATCTGTTTAAGCTTATTGGCTAAGGCCAACAGATAGAAACAAGAATAATTCATGGGTGGCATTTCAGGATAATAAGTATCACAAGAAAAGCTTGACATATTGATATGTTGATACAGAGTGATAGATAAATGACATACATGTTCTCCCTATTCCTTATAAAGAGAATAGATGATTTACTGTTCTATCATGGATAGTTGCAATACTTTAAAAAGATGAGAATAATCTAAACTGCTTAACCTCTGCTTAGTTTTATATTATTAAACTGCAATAATAATGTCTTTGGCAGAGAGTTATATCTCTCACTGGGGAAATTTTCAATTGTCTCACCCCCGTGGGATCCAACATTTTTAGGTGGACAAGCACGAAGGAGGTTGAGAACATCTTGTAGAGGAAGAACATCAGCAGCAGCAGGGATAGCAGTGACATCTCAGGTTGAGTGTACTATTTGTCGTGTTTTGTAGATACAAGTCCTATGTGTCGTCTTTGTACTCTTAGGTCCTCAGAGTTAATAGTTAGTGCTTTCAATAAATCGTTTTGAGATTTTGGCTTGATGCCTCGAGGTTCTTAGGTTGTCTGTGTTTAGCTTTTAACAAGGCAGTTGATGTTGTAACCCTCGAGAAGAGATGGTACAAGATATGTACTTATGAACCAGGATGTAAATGTAATACATTGGTTCTTGTTGAAAGAGTTTTCCTATGATTGGATCTCTTTGCAAAATGGTTTTAAATTTTAGGGATTTTTAGTAATCCGTTGTTTATGTTTATTCCGCTTAATTAGTAATGATTTGTTTGTTAGTTTGGCGACTGTCGTTACATACATATTCCTAACCGATGTGTTAGATGCACATACCTTAGCCTCAGAGTTTTAGAAACTACTTTCCAACCCTTTACACGAAATCAGAGTCCACTTGTCCTAATATCATCATTATGTCCATGGATTTGAACTAGGTATACTCATTAAAGGCTTAAACCCCTGTAGTTACTAACTTTTTCCACAAACCTTCGAATTAGACTCTAAAACTATCACTAATGTCTTAGTTAGGGTTTTCTGATCAAAATGACATATAATTTGATATGATTTGAAGATATGGAGTAGTGATTTTTAACTAATTAATTCATCCTAAAAAATACCTTGTCGAAAACTCACAACCACATTTGAAAACATTTTTATTGGATAGAGGGGATTTTTTCAAGTTTAGAACATATTTTAGATTTATTATTGGATGCATGGTTTAAGATATATGAATTTTTGAATATCGACCAATCATATGGTGCCACGTATGCACCTCGTCCAAACAAAGAGAACGAGAGAGTAAGGGAGTGGGGCCAGGTCTACCACTTGGCCCAATGGGTGATGGCCAAGTAGGTGGCCCACCCTCACTGGCTTCCCACATGGCTCCCAGTCAAAGCCGGGTCAAAAGTCAGAAGACGAAACCAAAGGATTGAATTGCCCTTACATGAAACAGAGAGAAAAGAAGGAATGGAGTGGGGGTAAAAAGGTAAAACCATGACGTTTTATCTCCCTCCTTCACCCGTGCCATGGCTGTGGGTTGTGAGCAGTTTGCTTGCTTGCTATTTAGGCCAAACTGCTATACAGACCACCAAACTTAAAAAGAAAAGATGCGGAAGAAAGCTAAGGAAAAACTGAACTGAATGGTACCTGAAAATGTGCCGAAGATGGAGAGAAGTGAGGGAGGAAATTCCACCACAAGCTCAGTCGCTTTGGCCACTCGGTGGGGGTCAAAAATATGATGAAATTTGAAATTGAAAGGTGAGGTGAGTCGCAAAGGCTCCCACAAAGCCAATGGTGGAGGTATATATAGGTGAGGAGGTGTGGTCTAGGGTTTTAGAACCCGGGGGAAAGGAGAAGTTTTAGCCAGTTTGGGAAACTTCGAATAAGTGTTGAAAACATGAAAAACTTGGGATAATAAGGTAAGAAATCTTGCACGGAACCCAACGAGCCTAAGAACTTGTGATTTGGTCAAGAAACGAGTGAGATGATGCCAATCAAAATTCACACATTTCTATTTTCTGTTTCCTTGTCCAAACCAAGGTAGAAGATGACCGAACACCATCGGATCCAAGATCTATGGTCAACGATCCATGCAAATAAAGCCAAATCTCACACATTTAAATCCTTATCCAATTATGATTTCGACTATAGTGGCATATGCATTATTTAATGAATTTCTCTCTCTTCTTTTGAGGGCTCAAACAATTTCCAAAATTAACCAAATGATTGATTTTGATGTGTAGAACCCAAATATAGAATTATTTTTTTCTTTTGAGGACTTTTATTAGGTTAGATAATTCAAATTTCATTTTATATTTCCTCCTATATTTATGACTCTATGATTATCCAAAAATAATATAACTTCACCCATAAGTCATATTAAGTATTTTGGATACGAATTTGTCATTATTTCCATTTGTTGAAGTTGTTTGTTATTTTAAATAATGAGTTGAAAGTTTTACACATGTTCTCTCTCCTAAATTCACCTTCTCATCAAATATTTTCCAAATTGAGTCAAACTTTATCCAATGATATATTTTAACATACAGAACACGAATTTTGCATTATTTTATTTGTTTGAAGACTTTTATTGTTTTATTTAATTCATTTGAATTTTATCACTTATTTATTCTTTTAATTTATTAGAGGCATCTAGAAAATTTCTAAAAATATAAAACTTGGCCTACAAGCAATACTAAACATGAGGAACATGATTTTGACATTATTTAATGTTTTCAACATATATATAATATTTATGGTCTTTAAATCATTTTCTCTCTCCTGAATGAAATGAAATATTTAGCATTCACCTAATTAGATGCAAATTTACACATAGACTCATTTTGATATGTAGATTATGAATTTGAGGCATATTTCCACTTTTGAAGCCATTTAATAATTTTTTTAATAATTTGGAGAAAAACTCATATTTTCCAATTTTGATTATTGCAAAGATAATTATTAATTTTCCAAAATTGTGAACTTGTCATTCAAGCAAACTTTAACTCAAGGAAAATGAATCTCAACTTATTTTAAACCTATTAGTGTTCCTTTTATGAACTTTATCCCATTATCCAATATTACCAATATTCCTTTTATTAATTAATTCCATATCACATTAACATGTTTAAAGCAACATTATTCATTCTTTTTTTCTCTTTCTTGCTCCATAAGGCAAAGGAATGATCTAGAATGAAATATTTTATCATTATCTCATATATGTGGTAAATTTGCATATTATACCCTTATTAAAAATATCTACTGAGGTATTTTTGCATAAACCCAAGTGTTGGCATAAAAGGTTAAAAATGTCCATTAAACCATCATATTCTCCACAAATTAAACAAAAAAGCCAAAGAGGATAGAAATGAAAGGAAAATATGGGAAAGAGGGTCAAAAGACAAAATGTCCAGAATTCGGTATGTTACAGTGGCCAAGGGGCCAGCAGGCAGAGGCATCACTCCAGGGGTAGATCCACCAACAATAGAGGGTGTAGCAGTGGAAGAAGCAGGTGGAGGGGCTGGGTAAAAGTGATCATATGCATAGGATGCATGGTCACATCCTGGGTAGGGTTGATAGGTACGATAAGGATGTGCACATGATAGGTTCATGTTGGACATGATGGCACAAAGGTCCTGATGCATGTGCTCATGAACCTAAATGTTGTATGCCTATTGATGCATCATGTAACCCATAAGGGTTTCATTGGATACATGGAACGAGGCACAGGTAGGTTGGGTAGGCTGAGGTGGTGATGGTGCATGGTTAGAGGTAGAGGTGGAGGCACCAGGTGTGGTAGAGGATGGGATAGGCACATATTTCTGAAGAGTGGTCTTATTGATGCAAACTCCTTTCTGGGCATGTTTGTAGTGAAGGTCATGGAAAAAAGATTTTCCAGTGGCAAGTTGAAAAAGTCCACAAATCAAGGCTGGGTAGGGTAGATGGGTGCCATAGGTGTTCTTACTTAGTCAAAGAAAGTTATATGGTGAAACATATATTTCCCACTTGACTCCTATGTTCTTCAAGAGATAGTACATAATTACCATAGTGTTTTTCTACAATTTCAGTTGGATTTTTCTTGCGATGAATATTGCAGTTAACAACTAAGGCAAGTATACAGTTCTTGAGGTCTAAATCGGAGGAGGGAAGGGTACACTTCTTCCTATATGGGATAGAGGGTTCTTTAAGAATTTATGAATATCAAGGATATGGCGATCATATTGCTTATAGAAGGCCTCAGGCTCAACTAGGTCAAAATACTTGGGGTAGTCCTACCTCCAGGTGTCAGTCACTTCAGTACCCAAAAAGAAGATGTTTTGGGTATCCTCAAAGACTTGGAATTTCTTCATGACAATCATGGAAATGAGAACTACATGAGCATTGGGTGATGGTACAAGTGTGTCATAGTTCCATTACAAGTTAGCATAGAATTGATGAATGGCTTTTGTGCTAGTTATGGAATTGTTGTAGCACAAGCATTTGACACACAAGGCAGAGAACCAGTGATTGTATAACAACTCAGCCACTTGATCAATGACCCTTTGTCTATGAGGGGATGGCTCAAAAAGGGCATGGAATGGAAAAGGATTCCTAGGAAGGAGGTCCTTATACCTATTGAGAGCCCCATTGGAGACAAAGAAGGTGTCATCAAAGGGTATAGACGTGAGTTGGAGGACGATGATGGTAGTCCATCTGGGGACACCCTCTTTCTCCTGTTGGACACCATGGATACGAAGTGGAGAGGATGAAGAAATAAAAAGAAAGTGAAACACCACCAAAACCCATCCACACACCTAGGGTTGATAGGAAGGAGGTCAAGGGAGGTTGATCTAGGTCGAACTAGGGCTAGGGAGTGAAAGGTCGGGGCTAGGGTTGAGATCTTGAGGGAGCTAGAGGTTGGATTAACCTATTTTTCTCTAGTTGAGAGGGAGAAAAGTGAGCAAAACCTAACTTATGTTTGCTCCAACCCGACCATCGATCTAGTTCTGTGACTCAAAAACTCGACCAATAGGCTCTTAAAAAAGCTCTCAGCCTCTGATCGGCGGAGTTGGCAACTTGACCGATGGTCCAACTGAACCAACATTAGAAATTCTAATTTCTAGCCACTAGAGTGCCAATTAAATTTATTTTTCAAGTCCATTTTGCATTTTAAACATACTTAGGCACATTTCACTCATCATTGGGTACTATTTTGTGATAAAACAAGCGTTTCTAGAAAATGCCCAAAAATAAGAGAAAAACAAGGCAAAAAGAACATGAAAATTGGTCTTTAGCATATTAGGAAGCAAAGATGGTCAAAACATAGGTAAAGCATATAGGATAGATGACCACTAGAAAGAAGGCATATCAGATTCATTCAAAGAAGTTATGAGTCGTTTAGATCTAATAAAGTTAAATTGCTTTCTAGGTAGAGGTTTAGTGAAAATGCCTGTCAACAGATTTTTCGTGTCCGCATGCGTGATATGATATCCTTTTTGGTAATGTCATCACGAAGAAAATGATGGTGAACCTCTATATTCTTAGCTCTACTATGCAAGATAGGATTATATGAAAAGTTAATTGCACTAGTATTATCACAATAGAGAGGATAAGCATCAAAATAAATGTTAAACTCTTGGAGCATTTGCTTCATCCATAGGACCTGGGGAAAACAACTCCTGATTGTAATGTATTCAACCTCGATGGTTGATAATGCCACTGTGCTCTATTTCTTGGAGAACCAAGACACCAAGCATTGTCCAAGGAGAAAGAAAGTGCCACTTGTGCACTTTCTATCGATCAAGCATCCTGTGTAATTTGCATCACTATAAGTTGTAAGAGTAAAGTCCCTTGACTTAGGATACCATAGACCAAAATTTGGATTTTTGGTTATGTACCTTAAAATCTTCTTAACAACTATAAGATGTGATTTCTTAGGATTTGATTGAAAGTGAGCAAACAACCCAACACTAAACATTATATCAAGTCTAGAGGCAGTTAAGTAAAGTAAACTTCTGATCATACCTCTATAGAGAATCTCGTCTACCTTCTCTCCTTCTTCATCCTTATCAAGTTTGGCAGTGTTTGACATTGGTGTGTCCATCAACTTGGTGTTCTCCATCCCAAAGTGCTTTAGTAACTCACTTGTGTACTTGTCCTGGTTGATGAAGTTCCCATCATTAGTTTGCTTGATTTGAAAGTCGAGGAAGAATGTGAGCTCACCCATCATACTCATCTCAAATTCACTCTACATAAGATCACTAAATTCTTTGCAAATATCAAGGTTAGTTCCGCCAAAATGATATCATCAACATATATTTGAATGATAAGAAAAGTTCTTTAATTTATCATGAAAAGTTCTTTAGAAATAAGGTAGAATCTACTTTTCCCATGATATACCCATGATCTAACAAAAAGTTCTTTAATTTCTCATACCAATCTCGAGGTGCTTGTTTGAGTCCATAGAGATCTTTTTACAACAAATAAACATGGTTAGGTAAACTATCATGTTCAAAGCCCGGGGGTTGTGCAACATACACTTCGTCCTCAATTGTACCATTCAAAAATGCACTTTTAATATCCATTTGATATAGAAGAAAGTTTTTATAACTAGAAAAAGTAGCAACATAAGAATGGACTCAAGTCTAGCTACAGTGCATATGTTTCATCAAAATATATACCTTTCTACTAATTGTAGCCTTGAGACACTAACCTTGTTTTGTTTCTTACCACTTTCTTACTTTCATCTAGCTTGTTGTGGTAGACCCATTTGGTGCCAATGATCTTTCTATCACTTGGTCTTGGCACTATCATCCATACTTTGTTCTTTTCAAATTACTCCAACTCTTCTTGCATGGCTAGGATCCATTCATCATCCCCAAGAGCTTCCATGATGTTCTTTGGCTCTAGTTGTGAGATGAAGGCATTGTTGGCTTATTCTTTGTTGAATGCAGCAAGCTTCTTCACTCTTTCAAATGGATCACCTAAAATAATCTCTTTTGGATTATTCTTTGCAAATCAAGGAGTTAGATCCTTCTTCTCTTCATCTTTCTCTTCTTCTTGAGTTATCACCTCTTTTACCTTTTGGGTGATGTTGAGTTCTTTTATAATAGGAATTACCTCACCTACAACATCATCATTTGTAACAATATCTTTGGTAATATAGGGGTTAGTCTCAATAAACTTAACATTTATAGATTCTTCTACTTTAGCAAGATCAACATTAAACAAAAAAAGCCTTGCTGGTAGTGTTATAGCCAAGAAAGAAAGCCTTGTAAGATTTCAGATCAAACGTGTCGAGAGAATATTTCATATTCAAAACAAAACAAGGGCATCCAAAAACATGGAAGTACTTGATAGAAGGTTTTCTACCACGCCATAGCTCATAGGGGGTTTTCTTTAAAGAAGGATGTGTAAAAACCTGATTTTGCATAAAACATGAGGTACTAATGGCTTCGACCCAAAACTTATTTTGAGTGTCATACTCTAAAAGCATGGTCCTAGACATCTCCCATAGTGACCTATTCTTCCTCTCTACAACCCCATTTTGTTGAGGTGTTCGAGGTGAAGAGAAGTTATGTGCATAGCCAGACTGTTGACAAAAGCATTCAAAAAGATCATTTTCAAATTCTCCCCCATGATCACTACATATGGAGATGATCTAGAAAGAAGCTTCATTCTCAACTCATTTACAAAAACTTGAGAAAACATAAAGTGTATCACTCTTGGAAATGATAAACAAGGTCCAAGTATATCTAGAGAAATCATCGACAATAACAAGGCAATACTTGGAACCACAAAGCGATTGAGTTCTCATTGCTACAAATAGATCAATATGAAGAAGTTCAAGAGCTCTCTTGGTACTAAGGACTCCTTTGGATTTTAAGGAGTACTTGGTTTGCTTTTCTTGGGTATGAGGTTGGAATTTATCATCCTTTTCAAAATCCAACTTGGGAAGTCCCTTTACCAAGTCCTTTTTGCTCAACTTCTTCAACTGATGCATATTTACATGACAAGCCGACGATGCCAAAGAGAAATTCCATTCAAATTGACTACTAGGCATCTACCAACAACATGCTAAATATAGTCAAGAACAATTACATAAAGATTACCACTTCTAGTTCCCTTATATATGACTTGATAAGTGAGGGAATCTAGAATTAAGCATTCCAAAGAAATAAATAGCACAAGGTAACCGTTATCACATAATTGACTTACACTAATTAAACTGTGATGTATGCCATCCACAAAAAGAACATTCTTCATACACAGGGATCCACCTACATCACCCTCACCTTTAACCTTACCTTTTTTGTTGTCCCCAAAGGTAACCAAACCTCCTTTCTTTTTGGTGAAATTATTGAAATGGCTTATATCACCTGTCATATGTTTAGTGCACCCACTATCAACAATCCATCAACCTTTTTCCTCAACAATTGCTTCACTACTAGAGGCCATGAGTGCAAGGTGGCACTCTCCATCTTCTTCGGAGCTAGAGCTACTTGAGGATGATTCCTCCCATGCTGCATGAGTTGCATTCTCATGTCTTTTCTCCTTCTTTTCCTTCCTCTTGTATTTTCTCTCCTTCTTGTACTCTTCCTCCTTCTTGGAGCTGCCCTTTTGATGTGACTTTCTTGACTTGGGACATTCACTCTTGTAGTGTCCTTTTTGTCCACACTTGTATCATCTAGGAGTAGAGGAGGATTGCTTTCCCTTGAAGTGCTTGCCCTTGGAGTAGTTGGCTTCATGCTCACTAGGGACATCATCTTCACTAGAGGAGGAAGGAGATGTCCAGTAAGTAAGTTGTTATTGAAGGATGACCGCCTCCACTTGTGCTTTGAAAGCACTATCTTTGATCTTCTTGGCTTCCTTCTCTTCTTGCTTGGCTTTTTCTTCTTTCTTGTCAAGCATTGGCTCATGAGCTTGGAGGTTGCCAATGAGTACTTCGGTTGGGATGTCAGCAAGGATCCTCACTTCTTTAATGGAAGTCACCTTTGACTCCCATCTATTTGGTAGAGTCCTCAAGATCTTGGAGTTGATTACACCTCTATCCAAATTGTTTCCCAAAATAGCTAGGCCATTTATGATCACATTGAGCCTAAAGTACATATTCGTTGTCCCTTCTGTATTGCCCATCTTGAAGTTCTCTAGAAGGTTGTTCAACATGTATATCTTATCCTCCTTGACTTGCATTGTGCCCTCATAGGTAATGCACAATTTATCCCAAATCTCATAGGCCGTGTCCCAAGATGAGATGTGGTTGAACTCCGTTGGAGTAAGGGATGCATAGAGGATGCTTATGGATTTGACATTGAGCTAAGGTTCTTTTAGTGTAGCTTCATTCCATGTTGAAACATCTCCAGTTGGATCCTCGTATGGTGTGACCATCACCTTCCACATATCAAAGTTCATGCCTCGAATGTAGAACTGCATATGCCTCTTCCAAGAGAGGAAGTTGGTATTGTCGAAGACTGGAGGATGCATGGAGAAGCCTCCCTCTAGGTTGAGTGAACCAAGTAGGTTGTCGTCCATATTCTCATCTCGTGGGAGATTATTGGAGAAGATCTTTGGCTCTGATGCCATTTTTTGGATCTAGGGCTCTAGAGGGGGGTGAATAAAGCTTCAAAATTCTCACAAGATAAGTTAGACCTTTAAATTATATCAATCAAAACTAGTAGCTTAAGGGAAATTTGAAGTCCTAACTAAGCAACCATAGCAAGGATGAGAGAAATTGAAACAAGAACTTAGATAAGATGGTTTAGAGTGGTTCCACTCTCCAAACTAGGAGAGAGTCAATCCACTATGTAGAGAGGTCAACCTCTAGGACTTTACAATCTATGTATACTTATATTCCATTCATAAGAGATACAAGAAGACCACGATACATCCAAGGACTTACCTATTCAAGACAAGAGTCTTCCACCTACATAAGGACTTACCCACTTGATCAAGATGTCTTCATCCTTCAACAAGGACTTACCTACACTTGCATCAAGTCTTTGTCCTTGAAGGAATTTTCCCACTCTTATTGAATCTTGGCCTTGCCCTTATCCTTCACCTGGAGAAGATCTTCAAAGAACAGCAACAACTTCACCTTCACTCGGAGTAGCTTGCTTCACCTTTACTTCTTTAAGAAAAGGGGTAGGGAAGATGGAATGGAATGAGAGCTTTACAAGCACAATGAAGTAGCTCTCTTACAACTGGCCTAAATCACTCATAATCATGAAATGCTACATAAATGAGAGAGATAAAGGGGCTCAAGGAGTTGCAACACACTCAACTATAGCAAGGACTTAGAATATCATGAATGAGCATACTTGGAATGAACTCCAAGGGGTCCTATTTATAGCTAAGGGTGTTCCCTTGAGTGTGGGATTACTTAAGGGTGAAATATAGCCATTTGCCAAGTTACAACGGATCTATTTTCACTCAAAACAACTCTCCAATGATTATAATCACTTTTTTTGCATTTTTTGTAAGGTACATTGGTCGAGTTTCAATAAAGATAACTCAACCGATCCACTAAATGACAAAGCCAATTTTCAGACTATCGGTCAAATTTGTTCTAGGAAACACGACCGATGAGTCAAAATTAGTTTTTCTTAGTTGATATATCAATCGAGTTTTGTGAGTGTGTAACTCGTCCGAATGGTCTCTCCAAAAATCCATCTCTGGATCGGTCGATTTTCCAACTCTACCGATAAACATCCTATGATAAATTTTCTAAATTGACATTTGAGTGATCAAATGTTGGAATTAAGTGTCCCTAATTTTTTCTCATCTTAGTTGCAAGTCATATCATCAATACAAGTAAATACAAAAATCATCTACGGTCATTTGGAGTGACTTCCCAAATTGTACACTTGCATTGCTTTTGATTTGAACTTGAACAAGCTAGGGCTTGTGTAATTTGATCCTTTTCATGTACCTAAATCCTGAAATCAATCTTGAATGAACATATTAGATACATAGGAATGGAATGGTTAAGTCATTATCAAAATATGGGCAATGTATAACTCTCAAGTCAACATTTCTAACTTATGTTTCATTAACTAAACATAGCCATACCTACTGAAGTCATCAGTGAAGGTAATGAAATACCGATACCCACGTCTAGTGGTTGTTCTAAAAGTCCACGCACATGAGTATGTATGAGTCCTAGTAGATCACTAGCCCTCTCATTGTTACCAGTGAAATGGGTCTTATACATATTTACCAACAAATAAAATTCACATGTCTCTGTTTATTCAAAATTAAAAGTGTCCAGATAACCATCTTTATGGAGTTTAGATCTGTGATTTTTGTTTATGTGCCCCAGAAGACAATGCCAAAGGTTTGTCTTGTTTGAGTTTTTGAGTTTTAGTGTTTTGGTATATATGTTGTAAACATGTGTCTTTAGATCTAACACATAAACACCATAAGACATTGGGGCACTACCATAAATGATCCCATAGTTTGAAATAGAACATTGACCATTTTTAATATGGAATTCAAATCTATCCTTGTCCATACAGGATACATAAATGATGTTTCTATTTATATAAGGTACATAATAGCATTTCTTTAACTCTATTACAAGCCATGTGGGTAGAGATAAACTATAGGTTCCAACTACACTGGTGGAAACTCTTGTGCCATTAGCAACTCGTAGCTCCACCTCACCTTTTCCCAATGACCTAGTTCCTTTCAAATCTTACATATGAGAACATATGTGAGATCCACATCGGGTATCTAGTATCCATGATGATGAAGTAGATAGATTTATCTCAATAACGTATATACCTAAAGTGGAGATCACCATCCCCATCTTCTTCTTCCAGAATGCCTTCAAGTACAAATGATGAGTTCCTCTTGTACTTTTCTTTCTCCTTATCTTGAGTGTTGAAGATTTGGATTTAGGCTTGACCTAATAACTCTTCTCAGTTTTTCTTTGATCCTTAGAATCATCTCCACTGATCACCATCATGGGTTTGTCTTTCTTCAATTTTACTTCAGCATGAATCAACATGGCAAGCAAGTCTGACATCTATCCAGCCATATTATTCACATAATAACATGCAATAAAATGGCTATAGGATTCTGGCATTGTCTTCACAATCATATCAATGGACAACTCTTAATGAATCCCAATTCTTCAAGATGATACACATATCCAATCATATTGAGCACATGTTGTTCTACCAAGGTTCCCTCTGTCAGCTTAGACTCAAGTAGCACCTTTAGCATATCATCCCTTTCTTGCTTTGCAAGACCAAGTGTAACTTTCTTAAGATGTGTTATCATCTCAAGAATATTCATGTCCTCACATTTCTCATGCAACTCATAGTTCATGTAGCTAAGAATAAGGTACTTTATCTCTAAGGAATCATTGACATGCTTCTAGTAAGCATCCACTTGTGCCCTATGTGCATCAGGAGCATGTATTTCTGGTACTGGTTTTCAAGGATGTAGAGTTTGCACTCTTCATTGAGAACCCTTCTCAAAGTTCAAAACCAGTCATGGAAATTTATCCCATCAAGTTTGTCCTTCTTCAGGACCGATGGCAATACAAATTTTTTCATCATTTGCTTCTACAAGAGAAAATTTGCATTTGTCAAAACTTTTGATTTGATTTGAAAATTTTGACAATATTAATTAGGTCTTTAATTATTACTGCTCCCACTATTTTATTCAAATTGATATCCCTCACATATCAATTCAAAATATTGTAGCGTACAATATTCTAGTGGGCCAAGATCCATATTTCATCAAGTCATGAGTCGACTTTTTCCAATCCCCCACAACTTGACTATTTAGGTAATCCATCATGCCAATTACATCATATGCAACTCTTAGATAGATGATATGTGCAACTCTTTGCCATAATCATCTACATGACTCTGGGATGGGGCTCTCCAAGTCACCAGTTAAGCTTGACCCAAAAGCCAACACGATAAATATGCACGATGCTTTGTGCAAATCTACATATCTACCATCACACTTCTGCAAGATAGATAGTGCATCATGCTTTGTGCAAATCTATGCTTGGTCGATCAAGTTGTTCATGTGTGTTGATAATGGAAAGCATCTAAGACTTAATATTTTAATTGAGGGAGTTTTATTTATAAATACATATACTTTATCCCATCACCACATATATAATATGTATCATATACATGTTATATTCCACAACGAAAACATGCAATAAACAAAAGTGATAGTTATAGCCAGCCTAATGTAACTTGGAGCCACAAGGAATTATGTTATCCTAGGTCCACATCACATGCAGAAACATGTTACTGATGAAGATTCATGCTTGCCAATCCGGGTTGATCAGTTCAACCCTTGAACTGAACGGCTCGCCTCTTGGTCAGTTGTTTTGTCGTCTCACTAGTCATCTAGTTTCATTGGTCCACAATCTGATGTCTCCTCCAACTGATCGATCGGGTCCACCAGCTGATCAGTTTGGCTCGTCTACTTGGTCCTCCTTGTCCCTCCATCTTGTCAACTCATCTTTGAGATGTTATCTTCTTCATCATAATAGGAAATAAAACTATCCTACTTTTATAAAACAATAGAGAAACCCCAAGTTACATTCAAGGAGAGAAAGAGTAGGAAAGAATAACAATTTTACATTGGGAAGATAAGATAGAGGCTCAGTATGCATACCGAGATAAAAGGATAAACCAACCACACAATAATGCACAGATAATAGGGGTTATTGGCCATAACCATGCTACACATCCACCATCGAAACCTCTTTTGGGGAGATGAGTGTAAATTGCATATGTATGTATGTATGTATGTATCTATGTATGTATATATATATATATATATATATATATATATATTTATATATTTATATATATAGGGCAACAATCCAGTGAGAAACATATCTAGTGAGAGCATGAGAGGCATTTGAATAACTCTCTAGATCAATTTTTCATAATCCAATCATATAGATTACAAGTATACCTTAATATCTACCTTCCTATAAAATTTTATCACCATCCAATTTGTATATAATTCACAACAACCAAATATTTTTCGACACTCTATATTGAATCTCAGGCTGACCGTTGAATGTAAAAAGTGTATATTGTACATATGGACATGTAAACAATGTCTAATTGCACTACTTTTTGTGAGAATGTAAATGAAATGGTGCTTTTTCCATCTATACCATTGGATTTAAAAAAATATTTACTAATTTGTAGCTATTCAAATGCCTCTCATGTTCTCACCATAGGATGTTTCTCACTGGATCACTACCCTATATATATCATATTTATATATATTAGTTTGGAAATATCGTGGTATTTGATTGGATATATATTATTCACATTGCATGCAATAATAAAACGACAAAACCAATATATGATCATATAGATCACCCCATAATATAGTAAATTAATGTGGCTTTGATACCATTGTAGGGAAATATGGCTATAGAATTGGCAGCGGAAACAAAAAATTATCTACCATATTTCCCATAACCAACACATTGCATAAAATACTATAAGATGAGAATGATGGTTTTAAGGATATATATGGACCTAGAGCAAGTCCATAAATATCTCATCATCATCGTAGATGTGCAACTGGCTTCTAGTAGCACTGGGACTCATCTGATTATTGTGCCTCTAGGTCTGCACCACAGACTGTAGCCTCGAACGTCATCGTCTACATCAGCTCCTCTCTCAATGAACTATTGGTTGATGTTATTCACCTAGAGACAGACAATGACCTCCCACCTTTAGAGAATTCCACACGAACCTCTTAGAACTCATGTCATCCTACTAGAATAGATAGGAAGGAGTCATCCCTTCTATTGGCATACTAGTCACCAACTTTCTCTCCCACAAAAATGATCTCAGTTGTTCTCTCCCGTAGCTATCCCTCCCTAGTCGCATAGGACTTTCTTGGTCTCTCTTGGTTACCACAACCCGAGACAACAACAATTGTCAGAGAAACTGATTCTCAATCTTCTATGTTGTGTTCATGGAGGCCCCCAATACTCCTCTATTTATAGTAGAGGTCAGGGTCAGGGTTCCCAGTCGATGCGGGAGTGGAAGGGATTGGAAGATCTTAAATTTTTTCAACCTGTGACCACCTAAATAGTTGTCTTCTTACCTAGACAGACATGTGGAAATTGATACGGTTGTTTATCAGTTTCCCAATCACAAAAAAATTGGCAATTCATTTACCATTAATGTTAAACATTAATTCCTTGCACTCCAAGTAATGTGTAATCCAAACGAATATGGGAAAGTATCTAGAACCTTTCCTCGACTGAATTAGGTAGTCTCGCCCATGCTATATGGTTGTATCGCTCACCCAGACAGTCGTCTGGTGAGCCGAGCTGAGCCGATCAGTTCAACCAATAGCCAATTTCAACTCGAATCAGCTTGGCTCTCACGAACACCCATCTCAACCCTTGAGACGACCATTTGGCACTCCAGACAGTTGTTTCACCCTATGATATGGGTGTCTAGTAGTGTAGCCAACTGATATGTTGTGTGAATCATTTATCTAAATGCTTTAGTAATTAATTCAATCATCATTTAATATTAAACTCCTCTTCTAGGTCGAGACCTATGTGTGTGACCCTATAGGTCACATATCACGTTGACAGTGAATGTCCATAACTAACTTATGACATCACAAGAAAAGAGTAATGCCTAGTCATACATCTATTCTACCCAAGTGAATGGAAAGTTGGGGAACAACTTCAATCTACAATCTATGTATGGTGTTATAGTGCTTGTATTTCCTTAGTCACTGATATCCATATTGAACTCCAGTCATGGAGTAGTCACCCTCTTCAACATTCAATCTTGTTTCTTGAACTAAGAGCAGACTATCTAACACATATGTAAGCTCAATATCACATATTGACTCACATGTGCATGGCCATGCATTTCTTGGTTTAGCTAATCAAGAGGCCTAGGATATCATACTCATGTATGAGGGACAAATCCCATCTCTATCACTCACAGTCATTCCCATGTGTCACACTCACCCAATCATCACCATTATAATAAACCATGTTTTAGGACTGTGATTGATGATGTCAAAGCGTAACGAACGATATGTGATTAGCGTAGTGATTTCAGGTCTAAGAACTACAACCACCACCATCAATGTGAGAGTTGACTATGACTATCATGGTAATGGTTTCCATGTGTCAATCTCATTGTGGGTCTGTCTGATACACTATTCTCTAACATGTATCTGTGTGATTGGTTTGATATAGCCATATCATGACTAATACGACTATGTCATCAACCAACTCACACTGTGATCTTATGTGTCATTGTTGTCTATCAACCTTCCACAATAATAATTGATTAGGGACATAATGAGAATTTATATATGTACTCTTAACATCTATATGATCTCATTTGTTCCAAGTCACGCACTTGAAGACATGTGTCTTTGAGTAATATTATTCTCTAGACATTTATAATGTTACATCATGATCTCATAACTGAAATAAACATAATAAATTAGAAGGTTGCCTTTATTTATTAGTCAAATCATTTATAATTATGCCATTACAATCATCACATGATTGGCTCTCTGGGCATACATACCAACAAAAGTTACTTTGAAGTGTGAGATATATGTCGGACATAAGATTATGACCCAAAGACAATTAAGATCCAATCAAATAAATTTTGGCTAGTGATGTTCTTGATGAGTTATGTCATTTTATGAATATATGAATGGCTTTGATAAGAGTCTGGTATAAAATCATCTTTCAGTAAGATATAGATTCTACTTACCTAGTTTGATTATATAATGATTCCATTAGCTTGAGGAGAAGCTAAATTCTAAGTTTGGGGGAGTTGATAATACCAATTTTGATGCACTTTTCATAGTCTTTTTCATAGTTAAAATCATTAGAATTAGTGTTTAAATGTTTAGTCTTGTTCATTTTGTTCCCACTTTATCAAATACCAAGTTTTAGTTAAGTTTTTTTGATATTTGAAGGAATTCAATGCAAAAATGGCAAGATGGATGGGTGACCATCGACACTCAATTTGATCACTTGAAGATCAGTGGAATCATGTCAAACCATCGACTAATCAGGTCGATTGTTCAAAATAATCACTAATTTTCTACCAAACTCTCACCGATAGCCCCATTGAGCTCTACCACATCGAGTAGGAGGGTCGACAACCTCATTGACAAAGCCTCAATAATACCCTAAAGATCTCTCATTGATAGTTCAGCTCATTGACACTTATGTCGATACATCCCCATTGTTTCCAATCCATCGAACAAACCATAAATGACCCTCGTCGATGAGGCAGCCCTTGATGTCTTCATTGAGAGATCAAATGTTGACCTTCCTATCAATGGATGTATGGATGATCACACAAAGATCAACACTCTCATAGATTGATGATGACCTATCGAGTAGTCACTTCATCAACCATCAATATCGATAGAAGGAAGATAAACAGTCGATGCCATGTGGACCAATCAGTGATCGACAAGGCACAAGTCAAATCCTATAAATAGGCCCCAAGGTGTCACTTCAACAGATCTTGGAATCTTGGAGTCAACAAGCCAAAAGGCTACTACTAAGTTCAGAGCCCAAGGATGAAAGTTGTCGACCAGTCTTATTCTATCAACCTCTTGTTTGGTAGCTCAATCCACTTCCCTAGACAGGCTGACAAACATGCTTCAATCAAATCTAGATCAGAAGAAGTAGAAACATCGACTGTTGGCTACCGGCAGCTAGCCATCAACCTCTAGTTAATCAACCCAAAAGGTTGGTAGATAGATCAATTGATCTACCTTTGTACCAGCCTCTTTCCCTTTTTTTCTTTATTATGATTTGTTCAAGAAGTAATTTGTCTCTTTCTTGTGCCATATGTGGCTAAACTCCATAACTTGGGTTGGGAGTAGCCGTCAGGCCCTACTCACCATGTAATTGTTCATTCTTCTATTTTATGGCATATGTTCTTGCAAGTTTTGTTTCTATACTCTTGTTTTACTGTGTCTCTTGATGATTAGCTACCCTCTTTTGATGTCTAATATGAATATTATTTGAGAGAATGATTTCAATAAGATATGGGGTATAGGTTAGTAACAAGACCCGAGAGTGAGGAGTTACTATAACAAAAATCATACAATTTTTCTTTGTCTTTTGGTCATTATCTCAAGACAGAGAGATGCCTTTAGATAAAAATCTACTCAGATATCGAGAGAAGGACGGAATAGATATCTTTTATGGTTGTTTACAAAAAAATGTTAAGAATATATATAAAATAGGAGTGAAGGTTTTATATGGTCATGGTTGGTCTAATTGGTGAAACCCAATCCAAGTCCCTTTTATTATATTTTCATAATTTATCTTTTTTATTTTCTTTGATTTCCATAACTTAGATTTATTTCTTGATTAGATAAACTCGTTCCTTTGCTGGGACATCGAATTCACTTGTTTGATTCAACTAGACTAAGATAAGACGTATTCATTTTTATTTTGTTACTCTCCTTGTCCCTATATTAGACCCAACACTACTACAATAGACTTATTATTGTGTTGTGGACATCTCTTGAAGTTTGGTATAAATTTGAAGTCTAATATCTTTGATTGGAAGATCATGTTTACACTTTTGACCCTCATAAAATAGTGATCACCTATCCATGATCAAGAGTCTTCGACCTTACCAAGGACATACCTACTCTTTCAAAGAGTCTTCCACCTTCTCTAAAGACTTACCCACTCTTGCAGCAAGTCTTCCTCCTACAAGGATTTACCCACTCTTTTCTTAAATCTTCCACCTTTGACTTCACCTTCACCAAGGAGAAGTTTTCACTAAGGGACTCCTTCCCTTATTCTTATTCACCTCTCTAAGATAAGAGAGAGAAACTTCATCTTCATGGTATAAATAGAGATTGGGAGGTGGAGGAAGTGAGAACCTCTCAAGATATACATGTAGGATGAGTTCTCTTACAAATCTTCTACTCATTCTATGGATGAAACAAGTGATTAAGCTCATGAGAGTGAATGGAGTCTCTTAGGAGGAAAAACTATCTCAAATACAATATAGGGACATTCATAGAGATTGGCTAACCTTGGGATGAAGCTCAAGTGGTCTTATTTATAGTTGAGGTTTCCTACAAGCCAGAAGAGACACTAAGGAATGAATTCTAGCCATATTGGGTGTTCCAACAAATACATTTTTGACTTTTGCAACACTCCAACAACTAGAAACACTTTTCTTCACTTTACTGTACAATGTTCCGGTTGAGTTGTCTTTTAAGAAACTCGACTGATGGCACTGTATGATAAGTCAAAGTGTATGTGTCGATCGAGTTGTCACTATAACAAACTTGGCTAGCCATAGGAATTTTCCAAAGGCCTGACAGGTTGTCGACTAAGTTGCCATAATGACAAACTCAGCCCACACGGTAGCCTATAATGACTTTTGATAAATGTTTGAACTAAGTGCTTTCAATTTTTCTTAAGCTTTACTACAAGCCATACGATCATTACAACTAAATTACATCAAAGATCTATGGATAAAAGTATCTAAAGATAGTAGATATGAAAATCAAAGTACATGCTTGAGTATGTATGAAACAAGATACAAGCATAGCATATAGTTGGATATCAATTTATAAGTAAAGATATCAATTGATGAACAAGACTACACTTACATGTACATGGACTACTAGTAGATGATATCAGAAGTTAGAGCTACTAGTTGGAACTAGGTCATATCACAAGTTAGAGAACATGCTATGAGTAGATCTAGAGAAATATCCAAACAAAGAGAAGCATGGAAGGATATTACTAGCAAATAAGCATCATTATCAAAAGATGATTACCACTAAGAAACTCAAGGTTGTATCAAAACAAGATATACAACTATATCGATGTAGCAAGTTAGAGCACGATGAAAGAAACCAAGAGATCCTAACATATTATCATCAAAACATGCATAAAAACTCAAGACAAGTAATTGCAAGATATAAAGATACCAAATTAAATCAATTAGAAATTTAGAGTTGTATACAAGATAGGAAATTTAAAGCATGACAATATGCATATCATATATAGGTACCAAGGGGAGTGCCATAGAATAAGGCTATTGGTTGAGAAAGTCTAGTTGAGAGGGAAATTTTCATCCAAAAAGCCATATGTATATTCTATGAATAGTGTTTGAGTCTTTGGGTTGAACTTCTCGGCCGACATCAACTTTTGGAAAAACCTATTGGAGCTTGTCAGTTGAGTTTTCTCAGGACAATCTCATCCGACAAGAGCAGTTGTCAAAAAGCACATATATTTTAGAAAAACATATCTAGAGGCATGATAAAAATATAGACAATATCCAAACATGTATAAGCAATAATGCATTATGAAAGCATCAATGATAGTTTTTGAGTAGGAAAGAGATGAGAATCACAATATACCAATGTTGACTCAAAAACCATATGTAAAGTGCATACAAACTTAGCAAAATAAGCTATGATTGGATATGAGAAAGAATATCATTATGTTGATTCTTACCATTTCTTTTCCACTTTTTGTCAACCCATACACATCTCATGTTTATTCTTTTATGTGGACTGAGAAACCAATTTGCAAATTAATAACTCATGTCAATTCAATAGCAAGTTACCTACAACAAGAAAGATGAAATGGTCCCCAATCATATTTTTTGGTCTGGAGGGTTTAGCTTAGCAACCCAAATTCTATTACTCTTGGGAGATTTCCTAAAAGGGTAATATGTAGTATAATGACAATTTTTTTGCAATTGTTACATGTGCTCGTATCCTTATAACTAGAGGATTCTCCATGAAAGATTAGAGGTCCTTCATTTTGTTGATATGTTGGCCACTATCATATTGTTGGGAAATATGGCATCAGATAGGCAGCGGAAATTTAAAAAAAAAATCTATCATATTCCCCATTAACATATGATCATGTCAACAACTAAGTAATGGGAGGATAGTTTACGAGGTCATACCTGATCCTGGAGAAACTCCAATGACTATTCCCTCATTGTAGTATGTGGCTTTCTTCAAGTTGCACTCAGACGACATCAACAACATCTCATGTTTGATCACCACAGACAGAAGTTTGATGTTGTCTGCCTAGCCGAAAAAGCTCCATTCCTCTATGGTAGTCTACACAGACAACCAGGAACTCCTCTCATTCTAGAAGAACTGGCTAAGAAGGATTCGTCCCCTCTCGTTGGTGTACTAGAACTAACTTTCTCTCCCATAATTGTTCTCCATTGCTATCCCTCCCTTTAGTAGGTAGGACTTTCCCAAGTTCTCTCGGTTACCACAACCAGATAAGACAAACAATTATTAGAAGCAATTGAGTTGGGTTTTGAGAAGCCCCCAGTACCCCTCTATATACATAAGGGTTAGGGTCAGGGTTTCTAGTCTGAGTGGGAGCAGAAGGGATCAAATTTCACAAATTTTCTCAATCTGTGCGTGGAAAAATAGTCAGTTCACAGGTGAATAGATTGGTTGGCATGTGAGCTGATTACTTCAACCCTTGAACTATTCATTTCATCATGTTTCCCAATCACAATTGTATTGGCAATTAACATCTATTTTAATGCACAACATGATGTCAGCAAAAATCCTTGAGTTAATCGAATTGATCCACCAACCGTTTAGTTCACAACCTAAATCGATTGGTTTATGGATCTGATCTGATCAGCTCACTTGATGAACCATTCGGTTCACTATCCAAAATTACCAAAGTTGGTTCAATTGACCTAACACACTAAAACGACCCGTCCAACACTTGAATCAGTTGGTTCACTATTTAGTTAGTCAATATTCAACCAATGTTGCTTGAACTTAATACCTAACTCTTTAGTAATCAAGTTTAAGTCATATTCATGAATGAACTCCTATTACAAGTGTATCCTATGTGTCTGACCCTATAGGTTCTAAGTTACATTGGCAGTGAATGCCCATAACCAACTTATGACATCACAAGCAAAGAGTGGTGTCTAGTAACACATCATTGCTACCCAAGTAATTGGAAAGTTAGAGAACAAATTCAACCTATAATATGATTGGTGTTATAGTGATTGTCTAATTCCTTTGTCTATGATATCCAAATTGAACTTGAGGCATGGAATTGGCATCCTCCCAATGTTCAATTTATGTTCCTTAAACTAGACTAGACGGTCTGAGATATATGTGACATCAATATCATATATTGATTCACATGTGCATGTGCATGTGCATGCGCATGCTTTTCTCAGTCTGACTTATCAAGTGGCCAAGATATCAAACTCTTGTAGAAGGGACAAATCCCATATACATCACTCACACTCATCCCCATGTATCACCAGTGCATTTGATCATCACGTTTGTGGAAACCCTTATTCAAGGTCATTGTGGATGATGTCAAAGTACATTGAACAACATGTGATGAGTGTAGTGATCTCAGGTCTAAGAAACACAATCACCACCTTCACTATGAGAGATGACTATGACCACTAATTATGGTTTGCATGTGTCACTCTCAAGGTGGGTATGTCGGATACACTATTTTTTCCAACAAATATCTATGTGCTTAGTTTGATATCACATATCATGACTGATGAAATTCTATCATCAACCAACACAAACTCTAAGTCTTATGTGTTATTGTTGTCTATTATCCTTCCACACTAACATCTGTCTAGGGACACAACAGTAATGTACATACTTTTGACATATATATGACCTCATTGTTTAGGCCATCAACTAGAAGATATACATCATTGAGTTATTTCATTCTTTAGACATTCATTATATTTCTTCATTATCTCATAACTAATTGAAAACGAATAAATCAAAAGATTGCCATTATTATTAATCAAATCCTTTATAATATATGCCACCATAATAATCATATGATTATATCTTTTTGCATACATACCAACAGACTCCCACTTGCACTTAGAGACAGTCACCCATGCATTTTATTCTTAGTGATCTAAACATGTCCATCACGTTTCTACTACGTAAGTGCTAATCTAGTATGTTAGCAACATTTTGCCTTTAGTTTTTATATTGCATGCTTCACATCTCTTTGTTGTATTACATCTCGTATAAGATGGAATTGGCATAGTATGATACATGATATTCCTTGCATAACCAGTATCTCCATTGCTATCATAGTATTTCTACTACGTCATCAATGGTTGGAACATCTCATAAGCTCATCTATATGAACTTCTATATCCATAAAGAACTAACTCATGTGTTCATAGCACTAGGACATATGTCTTCTATTATAGAATTAAAATAGTGGTTTGTAGTTTGGAACCCTTTCCAACTCACAACTCTTCTTTTAAGATTAAACATAGTTTTATAGTGTGATCATTCTATGTCATTATGGAATCTTGCATTAGTGTAACCCTTTACATCCAACTCTTCCTTACCACAATAGTGTAGCCACTGATCCTTTAGTTCTTCTCAAATAACAATGGATGTTCTTTATGGTATTCCAATGACCTTCATTGGAATCTAACTGATATCATCTTGTCATGTCCAATACATACAAAATAATGAGATGAGCACATTATATTTCATACAATATAGATCCAAATATGAATGCATATGGCATCTCTTCCGTTCTATACAAGAATTGGAATACTAGATCCTTAAGAGACTAATCCTATGTATCATGGACATATTCTCTCTCAATAAATTTTCATGTTGAACCCTTTTAGTATCTTGCCAATATATGTACTCATACTTAGGTTAAGAAACTTTCTATAACTATCTCTATAGATCTTAATTCCTATCACATAGGATGTTTCTCCTAATCCTTCTTTAAGAAGGTGATTTCCATGCTAGGATTCAATACTTGGTATTGATATGTTATTCTGCATCAATATGTGGAATATTTATATGCTCCCAATAAATCTTTTATGATCACAAATTTCATGTTTTATCTTGACTCAAGTCAAACTCTTTCACTTTTGTCAAATCAAAGATTCCAGCCCTGAGATGCTTGTTTCCAACCTCTAGGTTGAGCATTGTAGCTCATAGACTTTATTTGCATTAATTGAGTTATAAAACCTTCAGGTTGTGTCATGTAGACATCCTATCAATTATTTCTTTAAGGAATGTGATTTTAATATTCATATGCCAAATCTAGTTGTCCTAATAAGTTAAAACAATAAGCATTTCATCATGTTCAACGTTTTGAAATGGTTTGAAAACCATTTTAAACCAATCTATCCTTTAATGTTATTCGTGTCAGTCTTCTACTTGAAGGACCAATGTTACCTTATTGGTTTTATCTCTCTAGGTGGTACCACTAAGGTCATACCTTGTTGGTGTTCATGGATTCCATTCTAGAGTTAATGTCTTCAAGCCATTTCACAGACTTTGATCCCTCAATAGTTCTTAGTTGATTGTTGGATTATCATCTTATGACCAACTCATAGATTATCTGAGTTATAAGATACTCAATCTTTTAATCTCAGACATGTTCTACTAGAACTACGAGTTTTGTTTTATAGAAGGAAACTTTGATATTACACAACAATTTGTGATTCTCCTTGTCCACATTGTACCTTCTTGTTGACCTCAAACTTTTTGAGTTCTACTTTACTCCTAATGATTCTTTTGGAACTCAGTTATCCTAGTAACAAACACTTCTTTTATTGGATTGGGATTAAAGGTAATATTCAAAAAATTAAGATCTATATGGTATATGGATAAACCTTTTAAGAAACTACTTTGTTGTATAAGGTCCAATCCTTATGAATGTATTGGGACTTTTCCCATACCATATCTTACATAATGTCTTGCAAACCATTTTGGAAGGTATATTGTTTTAGTGTAAAGCATGTGTCTAAAAGGAAATTAGAAAATTAGATTAAATGATAATCACATCATGACTCATCGGTCTAAAAGGAAATTAGAAGATTAGATTAAATGATAATCACATCATGACTCATTGGGATTTGACTCCTTGTTTTTTATACATCATCGTGTTTTAGGTGGAGTTGATGTGATACACCATCACAGTCTCTCCAGAAGGTCCTCAAACTATCGATGTAAAGTATTTTGACATTTGATCATATCAAAGTTTCTTAATTCTTCTATCAAATTATACTTCATTTATAATCTTCTTCAACACTTCAAGAGATTCATGTTTGTATTTCACTAAATGCATACCCCATATCTACTGAAATCATCAGTAAATATAATGCAATACAAACAACTACCTCTAGCATTTATTCTAAAAGATCTTCATGCATCAATATGTATAAGCCTTAATAGAATGCTTGCTCACCCCCTACACCCAGTTAAGAAGTGGTTGGTCATGTCGCTCACATATAAGACATGCATATTTCTTATTGGTCCAATAACCAAAAGATTATATATAAACATAAATATGGATGGATTTCTCATATGTGTGCTCAAGATGTCAATGATCTAGATTGTTTGAGCTATCAATTGTAATCATTTAGGCATTTACATTATAAACATACATATTTAGATCCTTTCATATAAACATCACAAGACATATGGGGAATCACCGTATAAGATCACATCTCTGAAATAGAACCATTACCGACTATTTACTCATTATCATCCTTATCCATACAAGATGCATAAAGTAAAATGTTTCTATTATTTGCATAATGAAATAGCAGTTCATCAAACTCTATTACATGGCCTATAGGCTAAGATAAATTCTATATGTTGACTGAAGTTGTAGAAACTCTTGCTCTGCACAGTCCATCCTTACCCTTTCATAAAGGTTTACTTCCTATTTGATCATGCATAGTAAACATATGTCAGATCTACATCTGGTATCATATACCCAAAATGAAGAAGTGTTAGATTTATCTTATAACGTATATACCTGAGTAGAGTTGTCTATCTACTCCTTCTTCTTCTTTATTTCCTCGAGGTAGAGAGGGGAATTCCTCTTCTAATGTCCACGCTGGTGAGAGTGTTGAAAATTGCCTCCCTTATTTACTCCTCCCTTTGCCTTATGTGCTGAAGAGTTGGGCTTCTAGCCAGCTTTAGAACCCTTCTTAGCTTTGCCTTTGTCTTTAGACTTACCATTTAGTTTGTTGATCATCATCACAGACTTGGTCTTGTCCTTCTTCATTTGTGCATCAGTTGTTCTTAACATGCCAAGTAACTTTGTCAACGACTTGTCAAAGTTATTTGTGTTGTAGTTCATGAAAACTGACTATATGACTCTGGCAGAGACTACAAAATCACATTAATAGCCAACTCTTGACTCAAAGGGAATCCCAGTCCTAAAAGGATCTCCACATACCTAATGAGCTTGAGAACATGAGGACCTATTGGATATCCTTCTCCCATATTACATTTGAATACCGCCTTAGAAACATCATATCTCTCCTGTCTTGCTTGATCTTGGAACATGTTCTTAGGATGTGTGACCATTTCAATAACATCCATATTTACGTGTTGTCTCTACAACTCATAGTTCATGGAGTACAACATTTGGCATTTGACATGAACTACATCTTCATCGTGCTTCTTGTAAGCATCCTTGTCAACCTTAGGTGCATTGGGAAGAGGTTCTTTTGGCTCTGGTATCTCTAGGACATAGAGCGTGTGCTCCTATGTGAGAACAATTCTCAGCGTCCTGAAGTAGTTGTGGGATTTATTCACATTCAACTTGTCCTTCTCAAGAACTGATTGTAGAGAATAAAAATTGTTGTGTGTTTCCAATTGATTCTACAAGAAAAATGTGCAATTTTCTCAAAAACTCATTTTTGATTTGATTTGGTTTGTATAAATTTTGATGATGTTTAATAAGGCATTTAATTAACTATCACTCTCATTATTTTGTTCAAATTGATAATTGTCAATTATCAATTCTGAAGATTGTAGTGCACAAACTTATAATGAGTTAAGATTCAAAATAATTCAATTATTACCCTACCAATGTCGACATCCATAATCAATCTTTAAGGTAGGAAATATTTGCCAATTGCATCTTAAGAAACTCTTTGATAGATATTATGTGCAACTCCTTGCCATAGTCATAGGCATGCCTCTAGGTGCTTAATCTCATTAATGATACCTAGTTAAGCCTGACCCAAAAGCCAACACGATAGAAATGCACCCTGCTTGGCAAGCCCACATAACTACCATCACACTTCCATGAGATAGATAGTTCATCACGCTAGGCACGCCTATGAGTAATCGATCAAGTTGTACATGTGTGTTTCTGATGCAAAGCATCTTAGACTATATATGTTTTATTGAGGGATTTTATATATATTAATATATATATACATATATGTATCCAATCACCACATACTATAGTATGTATCATATACATGCTATATACCACACATGTAAACATGCAATATAAAACATTAGCCATGGTTATGGACATACTAATGTAATGCATTAGATCCACAAGGAATTACTACCACCTCGGTCTACATTACATGCATGAACCTATTGTTGGTGTAGATATGTTCTTGAACCAATCTGGGTCGATCGGTTCAACCCTTGAATCAGTTGGATCACCTCTAGATCATTTGATTGGTCTATTAGATCATTTGCATGGCCTCCTATCCAACCGATGTCTACATGCTTCCAAACAGTTGGTTGAGCCACCAACCGATCAGTTTGTCTCCTACGACTATCCTCCTCGTTCCTCCAAACGATCAGTTTGTCCTCGAGATGGTTGGTTGTTTGACACTGAGCATCATCTTAATCATAACAAGAAAATATACTATCTTATTGCTATTAATCCTTTTACATGGTAATGATAAACCTCAAGTTACATTCGAGCGGAGCATAGGTAGTAGACAATAATACTTTTACATTGGGAAGAAAAAGGTAGAGGCTTCGTATAAAACTGAGATATAAATAGGATTAAACAAACTATTCAACCACACATAGATATTTGGGTTATTTTCCATAACCATGCTACACATCCACCATCAAAACTAATTTTAGGGCTACATGTGTGAATTGTATATATATATATATATATAAGTTTAGGTTTGTATTTAGATAAATCAAAATTTGATCATATTGATTAAATCCCAAAATATAGTAGATTGATGTGGCTCTAATACCAGTATTGGGAAATATGGCATTAGATAGTCAGCAGAAACAAAAAATATCTACCATATTCCCAATTAATAGACGATCGCGTCAATAACTATGTAATGGGAAAGATGGTTTAGGTCATACCTGGTCCTGGAGCAAGTCCAATGACTATTCCCTCATTGTAGTATGTGGTTTTCTTCAAGTCTCACTCAGACAGAGTCAACAAAAGATCCTAGTTGATCACCATGAATAGTAGTTTGATGTTGTCCTCCTAGTGGGAAAAGCTCGATGCCTCTATGGTAGTCCAAACGAACAACCAGGAACTCATGTCATTTTAGAAGAACTAACAAGAAGGATTTGTCCCCACTCATTGGTGTACTCACACCAATTTTCTCTCCCACAATTTATCTCCCATGCTATCCCTCCCTTTAGCGGGTAGGACTTGCTTGGATTCTCTTGGTTACCACAACCAAAGAAAAAAAAAATTGTCAGAGGCAATTGAGTTGTGTTCTGAGAAGCCTCCAGTACCCCTATATTTACAGGAGGGTCAGGTTCAAGCTTCCCATTCTGAGTGGGAGTAGAAGGGACTGGAATTTCACAACCTACTATTGGTGAAATGGTCGACTCATAGGTGAACCGGTCGATTGGCATGTGAGTCGAGTGGTTCAATCCTTGAACCAATGTTTCATCATGTTTCTTAATGTAAATGTATTGGCAATTAACATCTAATTTAATGCACAACATGATGTCAGCATCAATCCCTAAATCAATCAAATTGATCCACCAACTGCTCAATTCACAACCTGAGCCAGTCAGTTCATGTACCTAATTCAATCGGTTCACTTCTTGAACCGGTCGGTTCATTATCCAAAATTTTTGAAGTTGGTTCAATTGACCTGACACACTAGGGTGATCAGTTCAACACTTGAACTGGTCGGTTCATTATTCAGTCAGACATCATTCAAACAATGTTGTTAAAATTGAATACCTAATTCTTTAGTAATCAAGTTTAAACCATATTCATGAATGAACTCCTATTCCAAGTGTATCCTATGTGTGTGACCCTATAAGTTCCAAGTTATGTTGGCATTGAATGTCCAAGCCAACTTACGACATAACAAGCCAAGAGCAGTGTCGAGTAACACATCATTGCTACCCAAGTAATTGGAACGTTGTAGAACAACTTCAACCTACAATCTATGATTGGTGCTATAGTGATTGTATAATTCCTTTGTCTCTGATATCTGAATTGAATTCAAGGCATAAAATCATCATCCTCTCAATGTTCAATCCATTTTCCTTGAACTAAAGCGGACTTTGTGAGATATATGTGACCTTAACATTATATATTGATTCACATGTGCATGTGCATGCTTTTCTCAATAAGTGGTTAGGATATCAAACTCATGTGGGAGGGATAAATCCAATTTACATCACTCGCAGTCATCCCCATGTGTCACACTGCATTTGGTCATCACCTTTATGGCAACTATTATTCAAGGCCACGGTGGATGATATCAAAGTACACTTAACCACATGTGATAAGTGTAGTGATCTCAGGTCTATGAACCACAATCACCACCTTCACTATGAGAGATGACTATGACCACCAATTATGGTTTTAATGTACTGTCACTATAAAGTGGGTTTGTCTGATACACTATTCTCCAACAAGTATCTATGTGCTTGCTTTGATATCATATATCATGACTGATGAGATTCTACCATCAACCAACACACACCTCTAGTCTTATGTGACATTGTTGTCTATTAGCCTTCCACAATAACATATGACTAGGGGCATAATAAGAATGTACATACTCTTGAGATTCATATGATCTCATTGCTTAGGTCATCAACCTGAAGACATTCATCATTGAGTTAGGTCATTCTTTAGACATTCTTTATGTTTCCTCATTATCTCATAACTGAGTGAAACAGAATAAATCAGAATATTGCCTTTATTATTAATCAGATCCTTTATAAGATAAGCCATTACGATCATCATATGATTGGCTTTTGGGCATACATAACAACACATACCCTATACCATGTTTACAAATTTGTTTAGTTGTATGGTGTAGGATATTATTAAGATTCTTATTACCATATAAAAATCTTTGCAAAGAGGACCTTAAGCTATGATTATCATGCATAAGGAGTAATAGTAGAACAAAATTGATTAGCATCATCTCTAGCATGCAAAAGATCATTTTCTAAGAAAAGAGCCTTGGTCATACAAGATTCTTTTTTAGTATGAAGAGAAACAACATTATTCTCTTTACCATTAGAACTAGAAGAAGATTCAAAGACATTGATTTTTGGCAAGCAAGGAAGCATTTTATTTTTCAAGAAAAGTAATCTTAGAAAGATAAATACTATTTTAAGATTCTATTCCTTGCAAAACAATGTCTTTGTCCTCATTTTCAGTTTTAAGAACATCAATATCAAGCATGAGAGAATTCACAATTTCAGTATGCTCTTCATTAGAACTAGTCATAAGAGGTTGAGCTTCAAGAAATCAAATCTTATCAAGCAAGCTAGTATTTCCAAGTTTATGAGAATCTACTTGTTAAATATAAACATTACTTTATATCTCAACACTATTGAATTCCAATACTAGTTCTAGATAATAATTTTGAAGGTTGTTAACATCATCTTGCAAGCTAATATTAACATGTTCAAGTTTATCTTTTTCTTCAAGCAAGTTATCAACGGTGCTTCTCATGTGCACCATGCACTAGCACCTGAAACTTAACAACGATGTGAGAACACAGAATACTAGTGATTGAATAAATAATTGAAATTCAACTTTGAAATAGTAAAAGAAAAATATAATTAAAAAATGTGGCCTAGAGTGGCCGATCACAACATTCATAGTGTTGGAGTTGTCATTTCCTCGACAACGACCCCAAAAACTTGATACACACAAACTACACGTTAAACACAAGTGTACTATCAATGTAATATAGGCCTCAAGAGGCACGGATGTCGAACTCAGGGAAACATTAATCCAGAAACTACTACTAATTGTAATGCAATCATCTAGGCCGATGAAAACTTGATTGAAGGTTAAATTATCCAGAGCAAAAAATAAATCTAGAATTATTGGTTGTTGATGTCAGTTGGAGTGAATTCTTTAGGATTAACGTTTCACCTCAGTTAACATTGCAATTAACATCACAACATTAATAATTATCTCTCCTAATCCTATACTAAGAGACATGTAGTAAGAATTATATGATCTCACGGCATAACTCAGTACCTAATCTAATACTGACACATGTTTATTGTGTGCTAAACACAAGTGAATGTATTGAAGTAATATAGGACTTTTGAGGCCTGAGTCGAACTCAGGGAAACATGAGTTTTAGTAGACTACTACTAACTGGTTGCAATCATCTAAACCGATTAAAAGAGTTTATTGGTTTTGAAAAAGAAAATAAAATAAAGTGAAAACAAAATGAGAGATGATTAAATGTTTGTTTAATCAATGAGGATGGGATTCCTTAGGATTTCCGATTTCACCACCGGATCTCGTTATACCTAATATCTCGCATAAATAACATAGATTTTATCGAATCTTGGATAGAGAGCCTGTAATCAGGATTGCCTACTTCCACAGTATAATCCACTACCTAAATCTAAGCCAATTCTACTTCTGTAGTAATTTATATCTGAGATTTGGTGCATTATTGATGACTCTGGGTATCTCTCCACTATCCGTACGTCGCCTAGTCTAAGGAACGTATTAGATAGTGTATAATAGTGGGTTTTATGACCTTTAATCCCCTTTCCAGAGTAATTATTAGTCTAATTCTTTATCTATGGTCATGAAGCATAAGTAAATCAAGCAATCTCTACAATTATATATCCAAGAAATGAGAATCCTATATTAATTCATGCAAAAATTCAGTACAACGGTTCCCCGGGCTAGTCTCGGGTCCTAAGGAACGATGGGGATTAACCCCGCATGGTTAACAATGGAGAATACATAGGAGTAGAGAAGAAAAATGTGGGAAACATGGATAAAACTAATGTAACCCCTGATACAAAGGTGTTCCTGGATATCTTCCTCGAGAAATGCACATTTTGCAGTCTTCTGACAGCAAAATCGCCCGTCGGAGGTGCCTGGATCGCCCGATTGACGGCCTTCGTCTCTAGTCTCCTCTCTCCCTCCTTCTTGGATGTCGGGCGGTTTGATCTCCCATTCCCCTTGGGATGGTCGTCCTCCCCTTAGTTCATAGGACTACTTTACGGCATTGAAAAAGCTCAACCGTCGGATTAGAACGATCTGATTTAGTGGAGAATTCGGTTGATCCCGACGCTGTCGACACTATCGACACCCAGGTCGATAGTATCGACCATGATGTTGATATTTCCTTCCAATTTTGAGTTTCAGGGTTAATTCCTGATGAAATGACTCTGTATAGTGTAAAAGTACCTAAAAAGTACCGAAACATGTGCATAAGTCTGGGGATTATATAAAATCATATAAATATGATAAAATAAGTATAATTTGATGCAAATAGAGTTTGAAGGCCAACTATAGTGAATTGTGCAAATATAATCAAGAAAATGACAAATACGTGCATAAAACAGATATAAAATAAGCCTATAAAAGCGACTCAAAACCCATGCATCAAACTCCCGTAAGCTTAAACCTTGCTCATCCTCGAGCAACAAAACCTTGGATCTGATTGAGATAGGTCAGCAAAAGGACATAAATATATGAAATGCATCTGAATGATCCCCACTTTCTTTCCACAAACCAACCCTCACTGACCACTAAATACTAACTGCCATCCTGGCGACCAAGACCTATGTAAAAATATCCATCCCCCAATCAATGAAACACTATCAATTAAAGTAGTTAATATGATAAACTCATCTGATCCATACTTGATGCATCGTGTGATCTCCTATCTACATTGTTCCTTTCATCTAGCTACCATCTATGTGGAAGTTGTTCTCCTGATAAAACAATGAATGAGGAGACAATCATATATGTGGCCTACCAATTGGAGCAACGAGTGGACGGGATAGGTGGATATGGAAGAATCATGAGCACAAAGAATCATTCATGCAATGAAAATATGATGAACCTATAATGATACAAGATATGAAATGATCCTAATGCCTACTCATTGAAGTAGAATGATGCATTCACTATCATTTCATCTCAGAGTAAGATGAAACATTTGCAAAAACTACATCATGTACTAATTCTTCTTTATGATAAAGGTAAGATCATGCCCTTTCTCCATTATTTTCTTCTAAAACGTTACTCAATTTTTTTTCTCTTTTTTTTCAAGCCCCCTTTAGAAATGGCATAACTATTTTGGGCTTCTGTTTACATTACACTTCTTCTCAACCATAATATTTTTTTAAGGGTATGGGCAAAAATCACTACCTTCTCATGTTTTAGAAGAATGAAGTTAGCACATGATGATAACTACATGCTTTATGTAATGAAAATGTAACTAAGTAAACAATAATGTTATGCAACTAAAAGACATGCACCTGAATTAATGTTGTGCATTTATATTTTCTTTTTTTTTCCATTTTTCACTAATGCAAGAAAAAATAACAAAATTATGCAAATCCTACCATGAAATATAAGTGCAATCAAAAGAATGAACAATTCGATGTACTCAGTCTTCTTATGGTGGTGGAGTGATGAATGTGTGCGGTGGATGAGATCACACGGCTAAAAGATAAGACCTTCTGAAAATATCATATGTCCCTCTCTAAAGACATGTGTATAGGGTAACTGAAGGATTTCTCTCTTAAACTCTAGTCTAAGGTCACATTAGTATTTGATTAGTTTAGGCTCAACAACCTTGTCAATCACTTTTCCTTGGACAATAAAGATGGTCATTCATGTCCCCATGTCCTGAAGCTGACTCACCCAGCACTTCCTCAGTTATGCAACTCAATTACTCACAAGAATAAGCTCAAAACTTCTTCAATATGCTCATTTTTTTCATGTGCACACAACCCAAGAGTAATACTCCCAATTGAAACCATGCATTTATTGCTCCACAGATTACACTAGATAGATGTGGATCCTACAAAAGCGGTAAACCTAGAAATAAAAACAACTAATATTTCAAAAGTAAAAGCAACATAAATAAGTAAATAAAAACTAAGATATAGGACTGTTCCAACACCCCCCAAGCTGGAATATGACTATGGCCTCATAGTCAGCATTCCCACTTAAGAGGTGGAATAGCGGTACCATTCACTTTGAAGTGTGGTGAAGATGGATGGTTGGATGCTCAAGTAGACCAAGTGATGCTTGCTATATCCCTCTTTTTGGTGGCCCATTTTTGTGTCTTAGTGTTATAATACGTGACTTGCTTCATCCTTCTTTGCTTTGCAAAAAACGGTGCAAAAAAATCTCGTTTTACACCTTTCACGGCCTGTTTTATGTAGTTGTCCTGCAGGTGTCGATACTATCGACACCAAGGTCGATGGGATCGACTCTTGCTCAGTAATTTTGGTGTACCGACACATCTACAATCTTGGGAAATTAAAAGTGTCGATACTATCGACAGGGGTGTCGATAGTATTGACGGTCATTGATGAAAATGTGTCTGGTTTCTCCAGAGAACTCGACACTATCAACACTAAGGTCAATAGTATCGACTCTTGCTCAGCGTTTATTGATCCAAACTCGATACTATTGACATGGGTGTCAATAGCATCAATCGTAAAAGTTATGTACACTTCAAAACACGAGTTAGGGTACCATTTTTACAAGAAGTATCAAAACCTAAGCAAAAACTAAGTACATAAACATAAAAGAATATAACCAAACATAAAATAAACCTAAAGTTGGGTTGCCTCCCAACAAGCCCCCTTGTTTAATGTCCTAGGCTTGACATAAGGATACATTTAACCTGGGTTGTCAAGGGTTGTCTCCAATGATTCATTTGGCAATTTGAATTCAACTCTATCATCACCAATCCCAAGTGTCAAGTAACCTCGCCCAATGGCAGTGATTACATCAGTCATAGCTTGGAATGGCCTTCCCAATAGCATCTCACATCCTTCCAACTCATTCATGTCCATGACCACAAAGTCAAAAGGGAAGATGAATTTGTCAACTTTGACTAGCACGTCCTCGCATATACCTTGTGGCTTCACAATGGATCCATCTGCCAACTCAATTGTCATGGAAGTTTGTGTTGGCTTCTTCAATCCCAACTTTTGAAAAGTGGCAAGTGGCATAAGATTAATGCATGCTCCTGAGTCACACTATGCTTGTGGAAAATGTTGACCACCTATGGAACATGGGATGTAGAAACATCTTGGATCTTTCCTCTTCTTTGGCAGCCTTCCTTGGATTATAGAACTCACTGTTTCATCAACACACAACAATTTTATCTTTGATCCACCATTTCTTATTGATGATGTCTTTCATGAATCTTCCATATGAACGAATTTGCTCTATAGCCTCCAATAATGGAATGTTAATGTGGAGCTTCTGAAAGATCTCAAGAAATTTCTTGAAGTGCCTTTGGTCTTTCTTCAGCTTTAGACTATCTGGGAATGGCATGCTTGCCTCCTTTATGCACTTGTGTGGTGGAATATATGGAACTTTAGGGGTCTCCTCCCCTTAGCTTGCTTTAACACCACCTTCTAAGATAGGATTTGGCACATCATCCACAGATGGCATGACTTGTGGCTGCTTCTCCTTATTGATAGTGGCTGCTCCACTACAAAGTAAACCTTTCACCTTCTATTCTGATATAGGAGTCTCTTCATAAATATGAGATGTGGGCACGGTAGTAGTGGAATCTTGGAGTGATTTGACTGGAATCCTACATCCTCCTGGCAATCTATACAAACTGTGAGGGTATGGAACTTTGGGTTTATCCTCCAAGTCTATATGCATAATACTCCACTCATGTATCTCCTCCATAGGAAGCTCTAGCCCCTTTTTGACTGATATATATTTAACCTGTTGATGTGGTTGAGCGGGCTCTGCATTCCCAGCTAGTTTTTGTTGAATGATTTGCTTCATGGCAGCCACCTCAATTGCAATTTGGGTTATGGACGTCTCTTGCATCCTCAGTTGTGCATTGTGGCTCTGTATCTGCTACCCAAACTGGTTCATGTACTCACTGTGTGACTATACTATCTTGCCGAATGAGCCCATCAATTCCTGGTTTTGTTTCACCACCTGGCTAAGCAATTCATTGTTCTTTTCCTCTAGACTAGGTTGCGGCTTCTGAGAATTTTTTTCCTTCCTCCAATCGTAATTGTTATTTCTATATCCATGTTGATGCATATACTTTGCATGTTCTTCCTCATCAGACTTGTTTCTCTCCTTCTCTAGGAGCTTCTTGGCTAGCAAGTCCATCTTCTCATTTAAAGCTTGAATGACCTTTACATCACCTGTAGCTTTAGCCTGCTCTGGTCTGTCTCTTTCACCCCAAGCTTGATTTTTAGCCATGTTCTTCAAAATCTCCCAGCACTTGGAGCCTTTGTTGTTCAGGAAGAAACATGTACCTAATGAATCTATAATAACCCGTTCATGTTGGTTTAGGCCAAAGTAGAACATCTTTGCCTGATTTTTCAAATCGATCCCATGATGTGGGACTCTCCACAGCATGATTTAGAATCACTCCCATGCCTCCGAGTATGTTTCAACTTCCTACTGCTTGAAATTGTGAATCTTCCTCACAAGGTCATTGGTCTTCTCGGGTGGGAAGTACCTTTAAAAAAATACCTCGAGCATCTGATCCCACGTCTGGACAAATTCTTTTGGCAAGTTATAGAACCACTCCCTTGCATTGCCTGCTAAGGACGATGGGAATAACATCAGATAAATCTGCTCCTGCGGGAACCTATCTACCTTCACCATGTCACAACTCTCAACAAAGCTGCTAATATGGGCTACTGGGTCTTCATGTTGAAATCCATTGGATGCATGCGTCTTAACCAATGCAATGAGCCCTGGATCAATTTTATAATTTGGAACATCGATGGCTTGCTTCTTGATTGGCCCCTTTTGTGCAAATGAAGAAGATACTTTGATCTTCTCCCATATCGTCTGGTCCTCATTTGTCACTCCATCACCCATTATTACTTTACTAGTACCTAAAATTTCAAATGGTAGTGTATAAACTAGTACTAATAATTAAAAAAATGAATAAGATTTACAATTCAGTTCAAAAGATTAAAAGAAAAATTATAGGAATTAAAAGTGTCCTAGTATGGCCGCTCACAGCACTCGTAGTGCTGAAACTCATCGTTTCCCCGGTAACGGTGCCAAAAATTTGACACGTGTTTATTGTGCGCTAAACGCAAGTGAACGTATCGAAGTAATATAGGCCTTGTGAGGCCCGAGTCGAACTCAGGGAAACGTGAATCTCAGTAGACTACTACTAACTGGTTGCGATCAACTAAACTGATTAAAAGAGTTGATTGATTTTGAAAAAGAAAATAAAATAAAGTGAAAACAAAGTGAGCGATGATTAAATGTTGGTTTAATCAATGAGGATGGGATTCCTTAGGATTGCCGATTTCACCACGGGGTCTCGTTATACCTAATATCTCACATAATAATATAGATTTTATCGAATCTTGGATAGAGAGCCTTTAATCAGGATTACCCACTTCCACGGTACAATCAACTACCTAAATCTAAGCCAATTCTACTTCCATAGCAATTTATATCTTAGATTAGGCACATTGTCGATGACTCAGGGTATCTCTCCACTATCTGTACGTCGCCTAGTCTAAGGAATGTATAAGATAGTGTATAATAGTGTGTTTTCTAACCTTTAATCCCCTTTCCAGAGTAATTATTAGTCTAATTATTTACCTATGGTCATAAAGCATAAGTAAATCAAGTAATCTCCACAATTATATATCCAGGAAATGAGAATCGTATATTAATTCATGCAAAAATTTAGTACAACGGTTCCCCAGACTAGTCTTGGATCCTAAGGAATGATGGGGATTAGCCCCGCATGGTTATTAATGGAGAATACATAGGAGTAGAGACGAAAAATGTGGGAAACATGGAGAAAACTTGTGTAACCCCTTATACGAAGGTGTTCCTGGAGATCCTCCTCGAGAAATGCACATTTTGCAGTCTTCCGGTAGCAAACTCGCCCGTTGGAGGTGCCTGAATCACCCAATTGACGGCCTTCGTCTCTAGTCTCCTCTCTCCCTCCTTCTTGGATGTCAGGCAGCTCGATCTCCCATCCCCCTTGGGCTGGTCGTCCTCTCCTTAGGTCATAGGACCAATTTACGACACCGAAAAAGCTCAATCGTCAGATTAGAACGATCCGATTTAGTGCAGAATTTGGCAGATCCCGACGTTGTCGATACTATCGACACCGAAAAAGCTCAATCGTCAGATTAGAACGATCCGATTTAGTGCAGAATTTAGCAGATCCCGACGTTGTCGATACTATCGACACCTAGGTCAATAGTATCAGCCATGATGTTGATATTTCCTTTGAATTTCGAGTTCTGGGGTTGATTCCTAATGAAATCTCAATACTATCGACACTAGGGTCGATAGTATCGACTCTGTACAGTGCAAAAGTACCTAAAAAGTATCGAAACATTGGCATAAGTCTAGGTATTATATAAAATCATATAAATATGATAAAATAAGTATAATTTGATGCAAATATATTTTAAAGGCCAACTATAGTGAATTATGCAAATATAATCAAGAAAATGATAAATATGTGCATAAAATAGATAAAAAATAAGCCTGTAAAAGAGACTCAAAACCCATGCATCAAATACCAATCCCACTCTCATAATAATTGTGTTATTAGTTAAGTGTTTTATGAATACTTTGGGTAATCTCTTCAAATTCATAAGCCACCTTTCTCAAATGGCGATATAAAACATGTATTTCTATGAATTTTCCAACAATTAATTTCCTTTTTCAAAGAAATTAAAGGTCTAATTAACTACCTATGGTGATCGAGCATGGATAGTTCATGACAATCTCATAGAAATAAGTCTAGAATTTAAGAGAAATTGATATATTAATGCATAAAAGTCAATTACAAATCATAACTGGGCCACTCTGGTATCCTAAGGAATAAGGGGTTTAGCCTTGCATGGTTTCCATTGTCAAGTACATAGGAGAGAAGAAGAAAATTATGGGAAACATTAGTAAAACCAAAGAACCCCTAAAGAAGAGATGGTTCAGTTGATCCCCTCTGACAAACGTGATGATTTGCTACCTTTCAACTGCATATCCGTCCACTAGAGTTGCCCAAATTGTCCAAAACGTGACCTTCTTCTCTTATTTCTCCTCTCCTTGCTCTCGGATACCATCCAAAGAAATCGAATGGTTGGTCGAAATCCCTCTAAGTCATAAAAGTGACTTAGGGTGTAATTAATTGCTAAATGTTGGATTAGACTTAATTTTTAGATCTGCCTGATCTCGCCGTGTCGATACTACCGACTGGGTGTCAATACTACTGACATCTTTGATAGTTGTGGTCACCTGGGTATCCTTCGACACTATAGAGCTTGGAGTTGATATTATTGAGTTTCCTCAATAAATTTTGAGTCCATCCCTATGATGTTGTCAGTAGTATTGACTTTTGGGTTGATACTACCAAATTTTCTCGATCTCCATATGTTCTAAGTTGAGCTTGTGTTGGTACCACCAATAGTAAAGTCGATGGTATCGAGCTGTGTAGATTCTTTACATTTATTTGAAATCCAAAAAAACTAAACATAAGCTCTTAAATAATATTAAACCATTCAAGGACATTAAAATTACATTTATTTGATGTAATTAAGTATCAGAGGCTAATGCTAGTAAATAATGTACAAATTAATATGAAAATGAACAATAAGTGTGCATAAATCAATAATAAATAGCATATGAAAACCACAATTATTTGGTGCATCACTCGTCCTTCTCTTAAGTCTACTAATAAGAAAAAGAAAAAGCTTGGTGGAATTTGTTCATAAACTATCTGTAACATCCCAGGATTTGAGGCCTCAGATATAATGATCTTAAAATGAATGATTGGACTACCCATATCACCAAGGTGCACCTCCTTTTCAGGGAGCCCATCACTAAAGAACTCTATAGTTAAGCATGCTCAACTTGGACTAGTACTAGGATGGGTGATCAATCGGGAAGTTGACCCCGGCTTGCACGTGAGTGAGGAAAAAGCGTGCAGTTAAGGCTAGTGATGGTCTATGGGGCCAGTCGTCATTCCTGAAACTCTAGTAGTACCTAGGGAAATGGGCCCAGGCATTACAAATGGTATCTGATCAAATTCCCCTCCAGTAGGTGGGGCCCACATGGGCATGTGGCATGCCAGTCTTGAGCCGTACGGTCCAAGCATGTAGGAAAGGGCCATCCATGGTGATGTAGCCACCCTTGCGCTGGTATTCCGTGATTGGGGGCTAGGTGTCCATGGGCCATGTTGGGTCTACACTGAAATGGGGAAATATTATGAGGCCACATAGTTGAGCCTTGACGAGGATGTCAAGAGTCTAAGTGGGAGAAATTGTAATGTCCTAGGATTTGAGGCCTCAGATATAATGATCTTAAAAGGAATGATTGGACTACCCATATCACCAAGGTGATCCTCCTTTTCAGGGATCCCATCACTAAAGAACTCCATAGTTAAGAGTGCTCAGCTAAGTACTAGGATGGGCGACCAGTCGGGAAGTTGACCCCGACTTGCACGTGAGTGAGGAAAAAGCATACATTTAAGGCTAGTGGTGGTCTGTGGGGCCACTCATCATTCCTAAAACTCTAGTAGAACCTAGGGAAATGGGCCCAGGTGTTACACTATCATTAATACTGACTTGGGTTTCAAGTTGTGGTTTTAGGGTTAAATTAGGGTTTCATTAGGATTAGGCTTTCCAAACCCTAATTATCACAATTAATACTTTTTAACTTACAAACCCAAATTTTTGGAAACATGTGAGTTTTTTATCTTAGATTAGATAAAGATGTCCCTTTTATCTAAAAATATTAATTTTTACTCTTAAGATAATTTAACCAAGTAATGGCCATCAAATTCATGAAACTAGGGTTTTTACGTGTTATATTACATTAAAGTGCAATTGAGATTGCTAATGCCTCTTGTTCAATATTCTTTGGGATGGGTGCTCCTTCCAAAATTTGTAATCTAGTTTATTATTGTTCTAGAGAACCATATATCAGATCCCATGTGGATATATATGTACATGATTTCTTCATCTGCTCTACCAAGTCATTAGATGATATTTATATCTCCCCATCACTTGTTGAAGGCATAGAATTACGTCATTGCTTTGTGATATGGGGACATAACAACTCCAATAGTTGTGGGACATTGTACATGTTGCATAAGCCTAGTATATTGATGACGGTTGAAGAAGGAACCTCAAGAGATTGACCTTCACCTTTCCCTTATCCATAGGGCATGTAACCTCTCCTTGTACCAATGTAGATATGACTAGACATAGATGGGGTATTTGGAGACATGGAGTGGTATGTTGATGAGATGGTAGTGGTTCGAAAAGAACCTAACAAGGCGTAAAGGATGGCGGTTGCATGTATGGAACTGGGATCTTAGGTTGTGTTAATGTCAACCCTGGAATAGTAATAGCAGGCATAGACGGTGTGTTTGCATGCAAGATAGGTCGAGGTGTAATGCCTAACAATGAGGTAGATTCTTTGAAACATAAACTGCATTAACAAATGTAGGCATTCGAGATAAGAGGAATTGGTTATTCTAGTCATAAGCATAATGATTGTCATTTTGGAATTGAATGATCTCCCTTCAGAGGGCCTTGCAATCATTTGTATCATGTCCATGTGAGAGATGGAAGTGATATGACTTCATTAGATCATGATTTCCATATGGATTCTTTGGCATTGTCTTCATTTTAGGATGCTCTAGATCTCCTCACAGTTGTGCTAGCATTTCACTAAACATAGTTGTATATCTTCAATTTCCATATATTTCTCAAACTGACGTTGTCGTTGAACCAATCGAGTTGTTTTGGGTGTGTCCTATAGTTGTGGTGCATATGACTTCCTAGATTGTTTGGAGGCAGTGAACTTTGGTGCTTCATGTACTTTAGGTGCATAAGTTGCTTCTTTGACTATATTTTGTTTTTGTTCTTGATGAAGTAGATTAAGTCCATTTCATAGACGTCAGATAAGATGCATAAGATCAACATATGTTAGTTGAATTAGCATTTCCATATGATATGTAAGATGTCTTTCAACTTTGTCTCAAAGGGTGCTTCTTTATAAGACTAGGTAGTTGTGCTTGAAAAGGCATTGTTACTTTGAGAAGAGGCCATACCAGATTTGGATGTTGCATGTATCATAGTATTCCCTTATTATGACCAATTATCCAACTAATAATTCACTTTTGTTAAAAGTTCAAGTTCACAAAACTTTTCCACTACTACCACAATTGTTTTTGTGGTGGTTTCGTGGTTGTAGTTGACATCTAAGGTTCCATTATCAATCAGATCGTGAACAACAAGCTAAAAAGTTTTGCAACTATATATCATATGACCTGATACACTATGTAACTTGCAAAATGCAGTAACATCTTAGTTGTTAGGAAGCGAGTTTGGCGAAGTCCTCTAGGATGGGAGCTTGAGATATGACTCAATCAGTAGAAAAAAAGATGCATAAGTGCAAGCCAATGGCGTGAACTTCTAGGGGTCTTTCTTGGTGTAACCTTTTCACTATTTTTTGCACGCATATGTTCACTGGTGACTTTGGCTTTCTATGTCAATTGTGGAGCAGTTGATGGAGCAACTGTTACTTGTTGTGGGGTTGTCTGATGGAATGGCTGAAAAATATTGCATATGAGGTGTAGATCTAGGAGTTGGTACATATGTGGGATATCATGTTTGTGTGTGATAACACAGCAAAGTATAATATCATGAAGCCATTTGTTGTGGAAGAGAATCAGTGAGTTGAGGAGTAATTGATTATGCATAATGTATATGTTGAGGAGTGACCACCCTATCATTGTTTTGATGGGACCCATTCTTATTACTTGAGAAGGCATTATGGATAAGAGGTGTGCAACATGGGATGAAAGTTGCATTGACTCACTCTTTATTGTGCTAATAGATCTTACACCAAATTTGGGTTTGGAGGTGGGAGTTGTAGTGAGATTGAGATCAATATTTTTGTATATCTCTTTGTTTATAGATGCTTCAATGCTAATGCCTACTTGAATGAGATCTAAAAATGTTTGATGTTTATAGATGCTTCAATTCTAATGCCTACTTGAATGAGATCTACGAATGTTTGATATGATTGGAAAGTGAGAATAGAAGATAATGTTGGTGATGATGCCAAGATAACCATTTGAATACCCTCCTTATCATTTGGTTTGTTCTCAATATGAGCAACTAATTTTCTCCATCTTCCAACAAATTGTGTGAAAGTTCCCTCCAGTTTTTGTGTAAGGGATTCTATATCATCCCATGTTGGTAGTTGGTCAATATTCCAGACATATTGTTCAATGAAACTATTTTCTAGCTGAGCCCATGAATTGAATGTTCCTAACTTTTGTTGATTGTACCAAGCTAGTGCCATCCCTTCCAGGGTATGCTGAAACGGACAGATCAATAGTTTTGTCACTATCTTGAACCTCTATGATGTCGGGACAATTGGTTTGGATATGAAAATTAGGATCACCTTTGTGGTTTTACTTGGAAAACTATGGCACCTCAAATCTTTTTGGTAAGCATACTTCAAGGAAGCAACAAAAAATAACCAAATTGTTTCAATCCCACCTTTTGTCCTTGAATTCCTTGAGTTGTCTGGATAGGCCCTCTAGTGTAATTTTAGAAGAATATGAACTGAACATAGTAGATGGTGTAGGGATAGACTCTATGTGACAATTTATGGGGAGTGTATCCCAAAGTGGATCCATCGATTGTTGATATTGTCCATATTAAGTGCCATATAACATGTGAGGAGGGAACCCATATGGACCCAATTGTGGACACTGTGCAAACTAATCATGTATTGGTTGTGGAATCTTTATTGACTTCTTCTTATTATTATTCTTATTTTGTTTCTCTGGTTTGATATTGGTTGTATTCTTTGTAGAAGATTCATGAGCTTTTAGAAGGTTAGAAGGTTAGGAGACAATTCAATGGTAACTAGAAAATTTAAGTGGATCATTGATGGTTGTTGGATAGGTGGTGTGACAATGTGAGGTTGTTGATAGTTACACGTGAAGAGGGGGCTCATGGAAATATGAAGAAAACCTTGTCCTTGGGTAGGTGGGTACATTGGTGGCAAGCCATATGGAAACATTTGAGGAGAGTATGGTGATGGTTGGTAGCACCCATTGGAGACAAAACCCACAATGATCACTTTTTTGCTGATGATATTCCAATTGGCCTTGACTCCAATCCATCCCTCTATATCACAATAATATATCGATATGAAAGTATCATTTTTCTTTGTTAAAAACGGAGTTGGACTTAATGTATGTCCCCTGAAGAATTTTATGCCACCATGGTGTGATCGTATTTATATACTGCCTACATTCATTACATCTGCTACATTCAACGGAAGTCTAAAGGAGGTTTTTGGAGAAATCATGCTAGAGATTTAGGTTGGACCAACTTTATGCCAAAAACCTTCATAGTGATGGAGATAAATACATCATTCAACTTGTTGTAAGGTAGGCCTTGGATTCACAAGAACAAGGTACTACCTTCTTATTTACACCAATGCCTTAAATTCAATGATGGAAACCAGATTGTAATTTTTCATGGTGATTTTGTACTAGAGATAGTGGATTCAATAAGTAATGATGAGCTAGAATTATGGTCATTTTGAAACTATCAATTATATTCATAAGTAATTTTGAGTGTTCCGAAGAATCCATAAAGATCACACTAAATACAATGATGTTCTAAATAGAAATTGGTCTCCAACTTGGTCAAGGATTAGGTCTCTATCATGAGGGGATCACTTCCCCCATCACATTACCACTGGATAAACATAATAGGGGTCCATGATATCATGGTCCTATGATGAAGAAGAACTTACATCTAACCAAATGGGTATCACATTGGCATCTATCAATTGTTTGGCCAGCCAAGAAAGGTCTATAAAATAAGAACAATTTCATATATAGAAAGAAGACTTGATTTGAGTGCTAACAGCTTAAGGAACGTGACTAGTGGAGGACTAAAACTCTGTGACTCATATCCACTCTACATAAACATGTCAGCAATATCTAACAAGCCTTGTGAAAAAAAGTCTGAAGCTCCTTGCTATTATGTGGAATTGTGATCAAGTGTTGATGACCTGGATGTTTAAGAACAAGTTGAAGGAGACATCATGATGATATCCAAACCAGTGGATAAGATGTTGACCTAGGGAGGTACACAAAGGCTTTTACCTGGAGAGATTATCAACAATTTTATTTCTAAAGTATGTGCTTCTAACAAACCTGACAGTGCTCAACGTGGTTCAAAAAATGACCAATAACTGATTAGAAGATCCCATCTTGGTTCTTCTACTAGGATTCTCCTTAGAAATCAAAGTGGTCCTGCACACACCATAGATTTCAAGCCATCATCTATCCCAACACTCTTAAGTTGACAACTTTTCATCCGTACCACAAGAATAAGAAACATGTTGTACAACAAACTGTTGAGATTTTCATTGATACATCTCCCCACAAATAGGATATCTAGATTCTAGAATACATGTTAAATGAGCATCAACCATTCATATTGATGATGAAACTAAGAAAGTAAACACTAGCGGTAGTCCTATTGAATGTCATGTGAAGATTGGGACAGTCTTACCTCCATATGTCAAGAAATCCCTCATAGATCTCCTTATATGCAACTTTGATATCTTTCCTGGAGTTATGTTGATATGCTGAGATTAGATTAATCCATCACAGTACATCGTCTTCCAACAATTCTAGGCTTGTGTCAAGTCAAACAAAAAGATCGTCACATTTTCCCTAAATGGGCTCTCAAAACTAGAGACGAGGTGCAAAAACAATATGACACCCAATTCACCCAGCCAATCTCTTATACGGCATGGTTAGCTAATATTTTTCATGTGCCTAAGAAGGTGATCATGTTAGAATGTGTGTTGATTATAGAGATCTTAATAAGGCCAGTCTGAAGGATGATTTTCCACTACCCCACATTGATGTATTGGTAGATAATGTAGTTGGACATGGTCTTCTTAGCTTTATGGATGAGTTTTTTCTTCTATAACTAGATTAAGATGGAACCGTCTAACATGAAAAAATGGATTTTGTTTCCAAGTGGGGAGTCTTCTTCTATCGAGTAATGCCTTTTGGTCTTAATAAGGCTAGTGCTACACACCAATGAGCTATGGTATATCTCTTTCATGTTCTTATGCATAAAGAAATTGATGTCTGTGTTGATGGTATGATTGCCAAGTCAAAACACCATGAGGATCATATAACATGTTTAAAGAAGTTCTTTGACAGGCTCACTCGCTTCCAAATTTGACTAAATCCAAACAAGTTCACATTCGGCATCACTTCTAGAAATTTATTAGGATACATCATCAATCAATGTGGCATTAAAGTTGATCCAATCAATGCTCAAGAAATAATTGACCTTCCACCGCCTCATAGTAGGAAGGAGATCAAAAGCTTGCTGGGACATCTCCAGTATATTAGCAAATTCATTGTGAAGTTAACACCAGTGTGTGAACCTATCCTCAAACTATTGAAGAAGAACACCAACATAGGCTGGAATGGTCTGTGTCAGGAAGTATTCAATAAGATTAAGAAGTACCTATTTAAGCGTCCAATGCTCAAAGCACCTATTCCATGACACCCATTCACCCTAAGATTGTATGTATCGGATGAAGCCATGGGTGGTGTGTTGATGCAAAAGGTTGTGAATAGGAACACGCAATACACTACCTATAGAATAAATTCATATATTGAGGCAAAGTATAGAATAGTTGAAAATCATTATCTAGCATTAGTCCATGCCACGCGTAAACTACAACATTACCTTATGTCATATCCTATGAAACTAGTGTACCATCATGATCCTCTGTGTTATTTGTGTGATTGTCATGTCTTAGTGGGTAGATGAACAAAGTGGCTAGTAGTTCTATCTAAATTGGACATCACATATGTATCAGTGGAAGCAGTCAAATCTCAAGGACTTACAGACCAACTAGTTGAAAATCCTACTAGAGAACCTATATAATAAGAGTTTGATTTCTCAAATGAAGTCATTGACATGATTAACAATTTGATTAGTGTCTATTCAACTATTTTCAACTTGTGGGCCTTATATTTTGATGGCAAGGCAAACCAATACAGAAAAGGAGTAGGTGTGGTCCTCATATATCCTAATGGAGATCACATTCCAGTTGTACGTAGATTGGTGTTCAAATCCACAAACCAGGTGGCTGAATATGAAGCATACATCTTGGGCTTGCAAGTGGCAAAGGAAATGGGAATTCGTCATCTCTAAGTCATTAGAGAATTATCCCTAATTGTATCACAAATTAATGGAAAATGGAAAACTAATCAAGACCATCTTACCCATATCAAGGGTATTTCAGTACTCTTACCAAGGACTTTTAAGAAGTCACATTCAACCATTTTATAAGAGATCACAACACGTATGTTGACGCCCTTGCCATGCTTGCATCCTGAGTCAAGATAGAAGGACCAAAAAGCTTCTCCATTGAGGTTAAGACTCTTTCTCAACCATCCTATTGTATGTAGATTGAACAAGGTGAAATAAATGATGAACATCCTTGGTTCTGTGACATCAAACATTTCCTATAGGTCCATCCCTTTCCTAAAGGATATTCTAGATCAACAAATAATCAGACACATGGATACACACTATACCATAGGGACTGGACAATAGTACAAATGTTCTTATAATCAAACACTTTTTTTATGTGTGACTAGGGAAAAAGCTGAAGAAATCATGAAGGAATTTCACAATGGTATATATGGTTCACACATGGGTGGTATAGCTCTTTCAAAGAAGGTCCAACTACTAAGCTACTTTTGGAATACAATGGAGATAGACTTATATCACTTTGTTTGCAAGTGTTGAATGTGCCAATTACATGTTGATCATATTCATTCACCACCTGATCACATGTATAATATGAACATGCCTTGGCCATTGGAATTTTGGAAATTGATATGATTGGAAACATCCACCCTTAAAGCATGAATTGGTCATTGCTTCATCTTAGTTGCAATTGATTAGTTTACCAAGTGGGTGGAGGACATATCCATATCAGTAGCATCCACATCACTAATGATCATTTTTTTAGAATAACATCATTATTGGCTATTTTGTTCCACATGAGATTATTTTAGACAATGGAACCTTTTGTGGCTAAGTCTATGAAAAAGTACCTTGATTCCTTTAGCATAAGGCAACATTGTACTTATCTGTAATGACCTCAAGTGAACGGGGCAGTAGAAGCTGCAAATAAGAACCTCTAAAAATCATCAAGAAGACCATCCAATCATCTAGAGATTGGCATGTGAAACTTCTATTTTCCCTACAAGCATACATGTCTTCCATTAGAAATTTAACATGAGCTACACCTTATTCCCTACTCTATGAAACAGAGGTTGTTTTACCTATTACAATTGAAAAACCTTCTCTTCACATCTTAAAAGAGGCAGACATACTAGAAGCAGGTTGGGTCCAAGATCAAATTTACACACTTAACATTCTTGATGAACACCGACTAAAAGCCCTACATCATGCTCAATGCTACAAAGATAGAATGAACTGAGCCTTCTCAAATAAGGTTCGTACCAGATGGTTTAACAAAGATGATCTCATTCCTTACATGATCATCAACCTTGACACACATGGGATATTCAATCCAAGATGGGGCCCTTACATCATCCATGACATCTATAGTGGCATAGCTCTACATGTACATGAATGGACGTGGATGTACACCTATCCCCCATCAACGTTGATCATGTAAAGATGTACTATTATTGAACAATCATATTACTAAATTGTCTTAACACACATACATTGCACTAAGCCACTTAAAAAGATCGTCATCATAATCCTAAAGCCAGACAATTTACCCAATAAAATACAACACTTATTCACAACAATTAATCATCCCCCAATTTTAACATCTTATACGACACCTTCCAAGAAAATAACAATGTTTATGAGCACACAAACATAATCAATATTTTACAGTAAACCTCAAAAATTTAGAGTGATCCTAAAATGCATAAATAAATTATAATAATACAAAACTCTTCTTTTGATTTCAATCAAAACAAGAGCAACATGTCTTAAAAATTGACATTTGATTAATCAATTTTGGATCTTAGACATAATAGAATCTTAGAGAGACAAGTCTTGATCACTCAAGCCAACAACCTCAAATAAAGTTTGGTATCCTTGCAAGGTCACCTTTGCCACCACTTGCATAACATTCCAACTACCTCATTCATCTAACCTATCCAACACGCATGTACAAGTATGAGCTAGTTAATTTCTTTTTCCACATATTCTTGGTCTTTCTTTTCTATCATAGAAGCTACCAAACCTCCTTGATGAATTGATCATGGGCACAAAAATAACAAGATGAGAGAAACAATTATCCTCCATTCTTTATTTCTTTTACAAATAAGCCCCCATCATAAGGTTCTGAGCACCAATATCCTACAAGGAGTCTGTATCTATGTTGGATGCGTGATTGTGACATATTGGCTAAACCCATGTGATAACCTCCAATTTTGTGATGTTATCTTAGTAATTTTCTTTAGTTTTCCACACTCTTCCTCAGATATATTAGATAGAATCTCTAACTATTCTCTTTTATTGCAAACATACTATTAGATTAACTTTTTCCTTTTTTCTTACAGAAAAAGACACAAAAAAAGTCACAAAAAGAAGCCAAACGGTCCCAAGACCGCATGGACTCACATAGTCCCAAGACCGCATGGACTCACACGGTCCCAAGACCGCATGAAGCCAAACGGTCCCAAGACCGCATGGACTCACACGGTCCCGACACCGCATGAAGCCGAACGGTCCCAACACCGCATGGAGTCACACGATCTCAAGACCGTATGAGTCCAAACGGTCTTCAAGACCGTTTGGACTCAAAAACCGCCCAAACCGTTTGGACTTCACTTAAAGCCTATAAATAAGACCTGAGGGGTCCTCTCAAAACTATGAAGTTTTAGACGTCCAGAGGCTGCCTCTCCTACTCTAGAGCTATTCCATCCTCCACCCAAAGGCTGCCGGTCTGAGATCCACACTCCATCCCAAAGCTGCTTTCTCTCTCATCGCCAAAGAAGGTGGGAAGAGGAGTCCTCATCATCGAGCAACCTGTGAAGTGTGAAGATCGTCCTTCTCTCTCTTTCCAAGGGGTTGACTTTCCTCTCTCCTTTGTGGGGATGATGTTCTCTCTCTCTTCCCGCCTCCTTTATTATCCTTGCTATGAGCAAGTAGTACCATTCACTAGGGTGCGGGGAGTAGCCCCGCTACCCATGTTTTCATTTCATGCAATGTAATCCATAAGTTTGCAATAGAGATATACTTTCTTTTCAGTTCGACATCAATCATTTAATGAATGCTTGTTGCTTGATCACCAACTTGTGTTATCTTTTATCTTTTAGTATGAATTGTCTACGTTTGTACTATTAGATTTGAATCTCGATTGAATGTTGGTTCTTGATGCATGTATCCACCATGCATCTGTTTTGGTATCTAGGAGTGTTTTCCAAGAAGTGAAGTAAACTCACTTACATCGTTGCACTTTCATACTATGAAATGGAATCAGTTGACGTATCAAAGTACAACCTTGATAAGTCGAGGAACACACTTTGCGGAGGGAATGTTGTAAAGTAGGTGACCATTCGTTCGAGGATGGCTGGTGTTACAACATTCCCACACTCCTCGTAGTTAGTTCTTTGAAAGGAAGCTAAGTCTACAAAGATACTAACTGATTTAACTCTTATTGCAGGTTATGTTCTTGAGTTGCATGTATTGATCCATGCTTAGTGGTGGTGAAAACCGATCACATCCTAGTGATTTCTTATCATTGTTAACAACTTAAGTTTACTTCCTTGTCTTTACTTTACTTGCTCTTAGTTTAAAAACAACCAAACCAACCTTTTGATCTAAGTACCTACTATTAAGAGATTAAGTGAAATTCTAACGTTTTTCATCTTGTTTCTCCCAACAAGACCTTTGTCTCGTGGATTCGACCCTTAACTATACTACGATAAGACTTCCACGTATCTTAGCATACGTGGGTGGAGTTCTCGATCTAGTATAAGCAAGGCTAAACTTAAAGACTTGCCATCTTTAGGATTTTTAGTGGTGCACGCAATTCCACGTGAGTGGAAGCTCCATCAAAAATTGGTGCCGTTGCCGGGGACAACAAAACATTTTGATTTCATTTACCATCTTGCTAGTCGGTTAGGGTTTTTCATTTTTCTTTAAACATTATTCCATATCTTCTTGATTTCATCACACCTTCCACATTATCTAACAAGTGTGTTTCTTCCTCTACTCAGGTAGAAGATGTGTATGCAACCATCGCATAACCTTAGATTCTCCCCTGATCCAGAGTACGACTCTGAGGTAGAGAGAAGCTTCCACCGCCGCATTAGACTCAACCGCCAAAGAGCCAGGCAAATGGCTGAAGATCAACGACAAGCTGCATTAGTTATGGAAAGGGTCAACGCCGCCATAGCCGCTCAGAGAGCACAACTCATTGCTGACACTCGTGCTCAGATTCAAGAAGAGATCTGAGCTGAAGAACAAGCTCACATCTGAGCTGAAAATGAAGATGCCCAGTTAGAGCTTAGGAACAAGCAACTGCGAGACTATGCCATCCCAAAGAACTATGAGGATAATCACCCAGTTTGGCCACCCATCATCAACATACCCCATTTTGAGATCCGGACGCAATGGATTAAAATCATGCAGGGTATTTCATTCTTCGGTAGTTCTGGAGACGACTGCATGGATCACTTGAAGAGATTCAAGGCACTTTGTCGACTTGTCCCGCAAGTTGGAGTTGCCTTCGACGCAATAATGCTACATCTTTTTCACTTCACTCTATCTGGAAGGGCCTTGAGTTGGTACAACTCTCTTGATAGGGAGCCAATCATCACCACCTGGGCTCCCTTGGAAGAAAAGTTCCTGGAAAAGTTCTTCCCTCCTTCGTTGACCTACGAAATTAGGGGACAGATTAACCACTTCACCCAAATTCCCGGAGAAACACTCGCAGAAGCATGGGAAAGATTCAAGGAGCTTTTAAGAAAGTGCCCCCATCATGGTATCTCCCAGAATCAATTGATAGAAACATTCTATAGGGGGGTGAGTGATGACATCAAACAATTTTTGGATTCCTCATCTGGAGGAAATTTTATGAGGAAGAACTACGAAGATGCTTGGAAGATCGTCACTCTTGGAGCTGAGAACCAATCCAATTGGGGACGATCATCTGGTAAAGGAGTCCTCAAGGTTTATAAAGCTGAGGAATCAATGGAAATGAAGGCTATTTCTGAAGCTTTAAAGACTATTTCTCGCAAACAACAGGCACTTGAAGCTTCATTTGGGGAATATGATAAGAAGAAAAAACCCAAAATTCAACAAGTTAAAGCTGCTATGGGAACATGTGAAGCTTGCCACGCATCTGATCACCCCACGCTATCATGTGGGTTGCTTTACAATGTAATGATGGATATGCAACCACCGCAACAGTAGTATGAACCAATTATCGAACAACCTGAAGAACAGATACCCGAACAAGTTAACTCCATTCATTCCATACCAGGACAAGCTTACTATAACCCAAGCCAACCAAGAAACCACCCCGGGTTTCAATATGGAAATCCTGCGGGGACTGCCAATCCACAGCACCAAACGCAAGGGGGGTCTTCTAATAGACTGCCACCAGGATTTCAAAGCAACATTAACCAGAATCAAGGGAACCTTAGAAATAACCTACCAAGATCCAACTACCAAAGGAATCCCTCCTCTTACTACCAATACACCCATCCTCCTCTGCACCCACAACTACCCCCTCAGCTGCAGCAATCGCAGTAGCCTCAGTCAGCACCACCGCCACAACAGCCACATCAAGGACAACAACAATTTCAACAGAAAAATATCCCTTCCCAGCCCATTGATGAGATAACTATGATCAGGAAAATGCTACAATCGCAACAAACTATGCTCGCTAATTAGCAAGCTCAGTAGAAGGTTGTAGAGGCTCAATTAGCACAAATTGTTGCCCAGTTGAAACCTCCAGCAGGCACTTTTGCTGGCCAACCAGAGTCGAACCCAAGACATGACCAGAATAGACCGGAGCAACTGAATGCTATCACTACCAGATTAGGTCGTGTCTTTCACGAAGCTACAAGGATCACTCATGATAATGATGATACATCTGTCTTTGTTCCAAATGCAAGCCCAAGTCTAGTAACTGAGAATTCTGTAGAGACTAAAAAAAGGCAAGGAAAAGGAACAAGCCCCCAAGGAGTCAGAGGTCCCGCAATATAAACCTAGGATACCATATCCAGGTAGATTGAAAGAGACTAAGATGGACACTAGATTCCAAAAATTCAAGGAGGTGATGAAGAAACTCTATATCGACATCCCTCTCCTCGATGCCCTCTCTGAAGTCCCAGCTTGGGCTAAATACCTAAAAACTTTGCTATCAAGGAAATACATTACTGAAGAACAAGAAACCATCAAACTAGCTCAAACCACCTTCGATATCATCCTTAATAAGATGCCAAAGAAAAAGAAGGACCCTGGTTCCTTCGGTATCCAGTGTTGTATTGGAAATGCCTCAAGCAAAAAGGGATTAGCTGACTTAGGGGCTAGCATATCAATTATTCCCTACTCCATGTGTAAACGATTAGGGTTCACTGACTTGCTGCCCACAACGATGACAATTTAGTTAGCTAACTCCACCATCACTGCACCTCTAGGAATTATCGAAGATATTCCAGTCAGAATAGGAAAAGATGCCTATGTTCCGTGCGATTTCGTTATTATGGATATCAAGGAGGATCTGAGATACCCAATAATATTTGGCAGACCTTTCCTTGCCACAGCCAAGGTTCTTATTGATGTTGAAGCTGGCACAATCATCTTAAGACTGGGAAAAGAAGCAATTCAATTCCGAGTTCTCAACAGCATGAAAGGTCCCAGCATTCAAGAGAAGGTTTTTCTCTTAGATGCAATCCACCAAATGTCCCAATTGGAAATATCTGAGCCATCCGATGAGTTGGAGAATGTTCTGACTAATCCAGAAGTTGAATTTTCAGCAAATGAATTGGTTCAACAATGTTTGCAACACTTAGAGAAAGCTGAAGAAGCGTCGACAACCACCTTTGAGGAGCTCAAATCTGTCACCATTTTAGAGGCAACAGAAGAACCCAAGGCCCCCGAGATGAAGACTCTACCATAGGGACTTAAACACGTCTTCTTGGACAAAGAAAAATTATTCCAGTCATCATCAATTCCACCCTGACAGAAAACTAGAAAGAAAGGCTTCTTGTTGAGCTGAAGAAACACAAGAAAGCCATTGGGTACAAAATAACTGACTTGACAGGTATAAACCCAGCTTTATGCATGCATAGACTGCCCATGGTCGAAGAATTAAAGCCATCAAGAGAACACCAGAGGAAGCTGAACCCCAATCTAAAAGAAGTAGTTCGTCTCAAAGTTCTCAAACTACTGAAAGCTGGCATAATTTACCCAATCTCAGATTCCCATTGGATCAGCCCCGTCCAAGTGGTCCCCAAAAAGGGAGGAACCACTGTCGTGATATATGACAAGAATGAGTTAGTACCGACAAGGACGGTGACAAGGTGGAGGATGTGTATCGACTACAGGAAACTAAACAAATCAACACGAAAAGATCACTACCCTCTGACCTTTCTCGATGAAGTACTAGAACGCTTAGCCCATCAGAAATAATTCTGCTATCTAGATGGTTATTCCGGGTTCTATCAAATCCCTATACACCCAGAAGACCAAGAGAAAACTACCTTTACCTGCCCCTTTGGAACCTATGCTTTCAGAAGAATGACATTCGGGCTCTGCAACGCACCTGCTACATTCCAAAGATGTATGTCTGCTATTTTTGTAGGATTAACAGAATCTATAATGGAGGTGTTCATGGATGATTTTTCAATTTATGGAGATTCCTTCGATAATTGTCTACTCAACCTTGGACAAGTCTTACAACGATGCGAGGAAACAAACCTCATCCTAAATTTGGGAAAATGCCATTTTATGGTAACTGAAAGTGTCGTCCTCAGACATAGAGTAAGTGACAGAGGGATTGAGGTAGACATGGAAAAAATTGATGTTATCTCGAAGTTGTCACCGCCTAAAGATATAAAAGGAGTATGAGCATTCTTGGTACATGCTGGGTTTTACAGAAGATTCATTAAAGATTTCTCAAAAATAGCAAAACCCATGACCCAACTTCTAACCAAAGACACCGAGTTCAATTTTAATCAAGAATTCTTACAAAGTTTCTCAACTATGAAAAATGCTTTAATCTCTGCACCCATACTAAGAGCCCCAGATTGGTCATAACCTTTTGAAATCATGTGTGACGCCAGCGATTACGCCATAGGAGCCGTAGTAGGACAGAGAATCGACAAGAAACCTTATGTAATCTACTACGCATCTAAAACGCTTGATGAAGCACAGAAGAACTACACTACTACAGAGAAGGAGTTCTTAGCTTTCATCTATGCATGTGAGAAATTTTGCTCTTACTTGATTGGATCCAAGGTCATCATCTACACTGACCACTCTGCCATACGATATCTAATTCAGAAGCAAGATGCAAAACCCAGACTTATCTGATGGGTGTTGATGCTTCAGGAATTCAATTTGGAAATCAAAGATAAAAGCAGAGTGGAAAATGTCATAGCCGATCATCTCAGCCGCATTGAAGTCGAGGATGAAGATAAAGTACCGATCCGAGACTCCCTTCCAGATGACCAACTAATGAAAGCTACCAATGGTTTCCCCTGGTATGCCGACATTATTAATTATCTGGCTACAGGAATCATTCACCCTTCTGCCTCCCATCACGACAAAAGGAAATTCCTCCACGATGTAAAGCAATACTATTGGGATGAACCTTACCTTTTTCGCCTATATGCAGATAGACTTTTCCGTCGCTGCTTACCTGAAAAGGAGATTACCCCCGTCTTAGAGCATTGCCATTCCGGCCCCACTGGGGGGCACATGAGTGCAAAGAAAACTGCAATGAAAGTTCTGCAATCAGGTTTCTTTTGGCCAACCATAGCAAAAGACTCCCATGATTTTGTAAAATCTTGTAACAAATGTCAATTCTCTGGCAGCATATCTAAAAGGAATGAAATGCCCCTCACCATGTGGCAAGAGATCAAACTTTTCGACGTGTGGGGGATAGACTACATGGGCCCCTTTCCCTCTTCATATGGTTTCTCCTACATTCTGGTTGCAGTAGACTATGTCTCGAAATGGGTCGAAGCTATACCCGTAGTGTCCAGCGATTCCAAACCAGTCATTAAGATATTTAAAGATATCATTTTTCCCAGATTTGGAGTTCCCCGAACCGTCATATCCGACGGAGGGACCCATTTTCTGGAACGAATCTTTGAAGCCCTCTTAAAGAAATACGGCGTTAACCATAAAGTTGCCACGCCTTACCATCCACAGACCAGTGGTCAGGTTGAGGTTTCAAATAGACAACTAGAGGCAATCTTAGAAAAACAGTCAATAGACACCACACTGACTGGTCCACCAGGCTTCCTGATGCCCTTTGGGCTTACCGAACTGCTTATAAAACACCAATCGGGACAACCCCATTCCGTTTGGTATACGGGAAGTCATGTCATCTTCCAGTGGAACTGGAACATAAGGCTTGGTGGGCCATTAAACAACTGAATTTTGATTTCAAAAGAGCCAGAGAAAACAGACAACTCCAATTACAAGAGCTAGAGGATCTCAGAATGACCGCTTATCAAAGTGCCAAGATTTATAAAGAACAAACCAAAATATGGCACGACGGTCATCTTAAAAGGAAAGACATCACCATGGGTGACAAAGTCCTCCTTTTCAACTCCAAGCTCAAATTGTTCCCCGAAAAACTCCACACAAAGTGGTCTGGGCCCTTCACCATCAAACATATATACCCGACTGGAGCTGTTATAATTTTTTACGATAATGGAGGAGAAAGGACAGTCAATGTCCATCGTTTGAAAAAATACTACACTCCAGCAGATAAAATGTTGAGACAGACTATTGAGATCAGAGACGCCACAACATCAGCATAACAACATCAAATCTTCGTCGAGCTAGCGACGTAAAACCCAAGCGCTACTTGGGAGGCAACCCAAGATCTTCTTTTTCCTTTAAGTTACCTTAGGATTAACTTCTAAAAATATAAAAATTATATAACCAAAACAAATATAAAAATCAAAATAAAGCTAAGCCCTCCCAAACGGTCTTGAAACTGTTTGGAGCCAAACAGTCTTGAAACTGTTTGGAGCCAAACGGCCTTGAAACCGTTTGGAGCCAAACGGTCTTGAAACCGTTTGACCTGGGGTTTTTGTAAGGTCAACCCCCGATTCCTATAAATATAACCCCCCTCCTTCTTCTTTCTTTCGATTCCCGAACTCCCTTAACCCTCAGTGCACTGTTCCATCTCTGCTCCCACTCTCGCGCAACCTCTGACGAAACTCTTCTCCATCGTCGTCGCTCCATCTTTCGTGCGACTTCACAACGATCACGACTCGGCCGCTTCTGCGCTTCCCTTCATCATCGTCTTCCTCACCCGCAACTGTAAGGTAGATGAGCTGCCATCGCCGATGACTGCAATGCCGCCGAGGCTCCCTGTTCTATCAAACCATCGCCATCATCTTTACCATTGCCGATGTCTTTGACACCTCCGCGGTTTCTTTTTCTACCACTACCGTTGCCCTTATCTTAGGCGCCGCCGCGGCAACCCCCTTCCTAGCCATCGTCATCCTGATCGCCGCCGGCCGACCCCGGACGCTTCACCTGTCAAATGGTTTTGAAACCGTTTGGGACCAAACGGTCATCAAACTGTTTGGGACAAAATGGTCTTCAAACCGTTTGGAACCATACGGTCTTGAAACTGTTTGGGACCAAACGGTCTTGAAACCGTTTGGAACCAAACGTACTTGAAACCGTTTGGAACCAAACGGACTTGAAACCATTTGGGACCAAACAATTTCCAACCCGTTTGGCTTTTTAAACCACTTGTTTTTTGTTAAACCATAAAAACACATAAATAAAACCCAATTTTTCTTATAATAAACTTGTTATTCTAACACATGATTTTCCATTTTCGGAAATGGCTTCACCAACAAAGCAACCCACTGGAACCGATGACGCTCCCTTCTGGACAAGGGAACAACTGATAGAGGACCGAGCCAGGCTCCAAAAGATCGTCAATAACTACAATGAGACTGGCAAGGCCCCTCTAAAGGTCAGCATCATAGCAGTCCTATGCGAAATTTACCGCATCAACAAATGCCTAGCCGTGAAGCCCGATGAAGAAGTGGAAGAAATCTCTTCCAGTGATGAGGGCTCAGAATATGAGCCAACTCCCGAGGCGGAATCCCCCACCAAAAAAAGCAAAGGGAAGAGGGAGGCCCAGGAAGCCACTACAACTCGACAACCAAAGAAATGGGCAAGGAAGCAGGTTCATCCCGCCACCACAAGGGAACAAACCCTTGCAGGATACATTCCACCAACCACCACATCTACAGCCACTTCCGCCACCATCACCGTTCCTATTTTCCCTCTCATCACCACTACAACACCACCACCATAAAACCTCTACATCCATACCCTCCCCTCCATCGATAAAATACCAAAACCAACAAAGTACGTATGCTCAAGCGTACTCCTCAAGATGGGGATCTGTGACAGACCCCTACAGTCAAATCATCTACAACCCTACTACCGCTCCTGGAGCTTGCAGATTACGACAAGGAAAAGCTCCTCTTCACTCATGAGGAGCTTACAAAACTCATAGATGTGGTCACGGCACCAGAAAAAAAAAAAAAAGCAAAGGCGGGGCAGACAAAACTTAGCATAACCGCCCTGATAGCTAGGGTAACAAAAATTCCAGTAAAATGTCCCTCCAAAAGTCTTTCGCAGAAACAACAGCTGTCGGGGACACCAACATCAAAACTGCATCCAGAGACAGAAACCCCCCTCCCCGAAGAACAAATCACCACCTCATCTCTAGACTCCTTCATTATGAGTCTAAATGTTGAGCTTACCACCACCACCTCACCACCCTCCACCTTTCCACAATCCACCACTCTTCCATCTTTCTCCACAACTACACCACCACCCGCATCCTCCTCTTCACCCTTTTTCTCTTCGGGCATCCCCTTCTCCACTCCTACACCTGACTTCACCACCTTCGCCTCCATCCCCATAGTCTTTCCCCCAACACTATCAATCCCACCATTTTCACCAGATATACCACCACCTTTCCCATCCACCACCACCCTGACACCGCTGGTGACCCCATCTATAGTCACCACGCAGTTCGTGGAACCATCTCTTCCGCAAGACACTACAACCTTCCCACCCAGACCCCAACCACCCCACCCTTCCATACCCAGGGTCCCTTTCACAAATGTCGGTGAGGAATTCGAATGTCAATTTGACACCATCTGAAACCTCCTCACCGACCCTTCTAACATAATGCATTCCATTTTTTCTTGTATGTAGGGAATATCCAAACAGGTCACTAAGATCGACGAGCAGAACCGTGCCTTGCCAAGCATCCTCCAAGGTTTTCAGCAACGACAAGATGTAGTGGCCAGGCAAGTTGATCACATCGACAACCACTACAACAACTTGCCCGAGCTGGTCCTTGGAGTAAAAAGCCAGCAAGAAGTGATGGCCAAGCAAGTCGATGAGATCTCTACGCAGACTCAACCTCTGCCTGAGACTCTCTGCGAGCTTAAGCAGCAACAAACAGCTCTTAGCACGCGCTTGGATAACATCAGCAACACTCTCACACAACTCAACAATCGCCAAGAGGAGTTGACAAACAATGAAATCCAACCATTACAAGCTACAGTAACAGATCTTACAGTGTGACTCCTCTCTGTCGAGGGCTGATACAAAGATCTCAAGGAAACCCATGACGCACTGCTCGAAACACACGAGCATGTGCAAGTGGCGTTTGACGAGTTACAAACCATCCACCGGCAGTGCAAAAAGACAGCACACAAGAAGCTAACAGACAAAGCAGCAGCTGACAAAGAAGGCGACGATGAAGATGAAGATGACTCAGACTCCTCAGCTGATTCTAACGATGATACCACCTCCTCAGATGACAAATTTGATGACCCACACAATGTTGGGGAGGGCCCAAGCCAAGGAGCAGAACCTTCTCAGAAAGGATATGACAAAGATCACCAAGAAGGTGGACATCATCCCAAGTCCCCCACCCACAACGAAAATGTAAATATATCATATGGGGACCAATTCCTCGATTACTCTGCCTTGGGATCCATATGGGAGTCTGCAAAAGATGCGGCTTTTGCTGAGTTCCACCAATGTAATTTAGGAACCAGTGCAAGCCCACCAGCAACAGCCACTCAACATTTTTCCGCACTTGACCAATCAGTGCCCTTTCCCCCAGAACAGGAAGAATCAGAACGAGTACGTTTATATATAGATGAAGAACTCGATTATACTTCTGATTCAGATGAAGATCTGCAAGGCTATATAGAAGATTTGGAACAAACTTCTTCACCCCCTCCGTAGGAGCTTTCCCCGCCACCACCTCTACCGCATCAGATGCATGATTTAGATATGGCGACCATCTCTACACTAGATGCTCAGGACATCTTTATCCTAAACACTATTGTCGACGATGCCAAAGAGGGGGGAGACATCATCTACCACAATACAAAGACTAAGCGCAAGTTGACACGCGAAGATTTCCGCAATATCCTGCAACCACGGTCAACGATGTCAATGGCAATCTTCCGTGTCCTACTTTCCAACTGCATAGAAGTTTACAGAAGCTCAAAGAGGTAGCATCCAGTATTTAACGCCTCACCTGCTCTATCTATAGGCTTGTTATACAAAGAAATATGAGCAAAGTCAATAGAGCGGCTGCGTGCTGGTTTAGCACGGAGGGCACGATATCTTACCGTGCCATTTCAAGTTTCTGATCACTGGTGTTTATGATTGTGGACACCGAAGCTCGGGACGCCAAGGTGTACAATTTTTACACCACTAAGCTACCAGCCAGAACAATAAATTTTGTTGGAGAAGAAGCAAGAGAGGCAAGATGTATACCTTTCCGGCTTCTTAAGATAATTTGGGCTACACACCCGTCCCTCCGTCATGACTGGAGCCAACCTTGGTTCCAAATAATAAACCTACAAGTCCAAACTACTGAGGGATTTGGGGATTGCGCTTTCTGCACTATCTGTCACATTCAAGCGCTAAACCAAGAAATCCCCTTTACCGAGCTGGTCGCCAAAGATTTTCACTCCCTGCGAGGGCGTTACGCCATGGAGCTTATTTGTGATAGAAGGTTCTTCAAGGACCCGACAATGGCACCAGATGACTTCCCTTGTTACCTCTTTTCAGCAATCCAACATCCGCAAAGGTGGCCTTTCAGACAAACTTTAAAAGAATTGGAGAAAAACAAACAGCCAGCCATAGTTCCCGAGCAAAGAAAATGGGACCCTTCCCACTTTGATCTGGCGCAGGATAAAGGGGACATAGATCTTTTGTCAGGGGCAACTATTAGGAGATCGCCATCACAAATGGTGCCCCTATCTGCCATAGAACCAACTTTCCCAGATTTCGACCTCAGTGCTTGCAAAAGTCTCTCTGACAATGAACTCCGTCTCATCATGTCAACGATTTACGTCGAGAAAGATGACCTCGTTTTCATGTCCGGTGACATTTTGGTTATGGCAGACGCATTACAAGAAACTGTACAGTTCAAAGGGTCTCTATCCGTGAGCTTGATGGCTGCCTATCAATTTCTTCTCAGACGAAATCACCCTACAACCTATATGACATCCACATATATGAAGGATGATCTCCTAAAGCTAAAGAACTTCATAACAACTGAAGCACTAATTTCCTTCCTACAACATACAACACCGAAGTTTATCATGCTACCCTTCCTTCACCATGAGCACTGGATGCTTCTGGCAACAAACCTACCCGAAGGAACAACTACCATCTACAACAGTTCCGACAGCCAGTTCAATCCACGGCAAAAGAAATATGTAGTGACACCAAATACGCCCATAGAGGAAGTGGTGAAGGAATGCGCAGACAGACTAATCTATATTCTAAGTCAGCACACAAGGGCATACGGCAAAGAACACTTTCATCGCCTATCCTTCAACCACAAATGTCCCCAACAAATTCGGGAATCAAACGACTGCGGCTTCCACGTCCTCTACTGGATGTACACCATCATGGTCCTTCAAAGACCAGTAGAGGATATGACTGACGTGGATTACCACGCCCTACGCAAAAAGTTTGCAGCTAATCTACTCAGAACACCAGGGGCAAACTCAGGATTAACAAAAGCCTGACGCCCTTGTCCTTGTACTTCTCAACCTATCACTTTGACACTCTGAGGACAAAGTGAGTGATAAGTTAGGGAGGAGTACATTAGACACGGGCGAGGTATCATTTCTATATCCTTCTTTCTCTGTCTTCTCTTTCAATTTTGTACAAAATTTTCTTAGTTTCCCTTACACATTTAGTTTTTGTCTTAAATAATTCATCTGATAATAAATCTTTGGAATAAAGTCATCCCCTTCTAACTTTATAATCAAGTCGGTATTCAAGAATAATAACTAAAATAGCACTTAGACATATAATGGTGAGTTAATAATTTCTCTTCACTCTTGATTTTCATGCTTTTGTTTCACTTCTACATCCGACTCTCCATAGGTCAATATCAAGGCCGAAATAAGCCAAGCACTCTCAAGGACAAGAGGGGCATCCGGTGACATCCAAATCAAGAAGTCTCGCAAGTGGACCATTAAAAAGAAACCAAAAAGTGCATGTCAAGAAACTCTAAGAACAGCTTTCCTCTCTTCAAATAAAAGAGGCTTGGCCGCCCAAAAATATTTCCCCTAAAAACCCCAAATCCTAAGCTTGAGAGTTTACGAATAAAAGCCAGAGAGTCGAATAAAACTATGAGAGTTGTGCCATAAATAAGTACCTGTATAAAGAACTAATGAAGGTCTCACCCAGCCAGAACATTTAGCTGCCCTCACGAAGGCAGATGTGTCGTACCCGGTAGTGAAACCCTAAGGTATCTAAATATATGAAAGGCTTATAAAGGACTCGCCCAGCCGGTACATTCAGTTGCCCTCACGAAGGCAGATGTATCGTGCCCGGTAGTGAGATCCTAAAAGCATAGACAACCCCTCCCTCACTTGAAGGGGGAGTTACACATCAAGCCTTTAGCCAACCCTCATACCCACTCTAGCTTCCGGTAGGTTTTTCAGAGAGGTATAAAGTTGATTAGAGTCGACGACATGCACAAAATAAAAAGTGGTCTCAATGCAGGCTACGAGATACGGAAGAAACCTGAGACCCAAGCAACTCTAAATGCATGAAAGTGTTAAGGCAAATAATAAGACCTGATATGACCTTAGGAGAGCTTGGGGTTTATAATTGAAGCAAGAGTATGGAAATCTTAACTAAATAAAATCACCTCGCCATTACATGCCTCAGCTCTATCTAACTTTAGGACAATCTAGACTCTAAGTTAGGGGGGGTGATAACCTCCAATTTTGTGATGTTATCTTAGTAATTTTCTTTAGTTTTCCACACTCTTCCTCAGATATATTAGATAGAATCTCTAACTATTCTCTTTTATTGCAAACATAATGTTAGATTAACTTTTTCCTTTTTTCTTACAGAAAAAGACACAAAAAGTCACAAAAAGAAGCCAAATGGTCCCAAGACTGCATGGACTCACACGGTCCCAAGACCGCATGAAGCCAAATGGTCCCAAGACCGCATGGACTCACACGGTCCCAAGACCGCATGAAGCCAAACGGTCCCAAGACCACATGGACTCATACGGTCCCAAGACCACATGAAGCCAAACGGTCCCAAGACCGCATGGACTCACACGGTCCCGAGACCGCATGAAGTCGAACGGTCCCAAGACCGCATGGGCTCACACGGTCCCAAGACTGCATGAAGCCAAACAGTCCCAAGACCGCATGAAGTCGAACGGTCCTAAGACCGCATGGAGTCACACGATCTCAAGACCGCATGAGTCCAAATGGTCTCATAGTCCAAACGGTCTCAGAGTCCAAACGGTCTTCAAGACCGTTTGGACCCAAAAATTGCCCAAACTGTTTGGAATTCACTTAAAGCCTATAAATAACACCCGAGGGGTCCTTTCAAAAATATGAAGTTTTAGACGTCCAAAGGCTGCCTCTCCTACTCCAGAGCTATTCCATCCTCCATCCTCTGCCCAAAGGCTGCCGGTCTGAGATCCACACTCCATCCCGAAGTTGCTTTCTCTCTCATCGCCAAAGAAGGTGGGAAGAGGAGTCCTCATCATCGAGCAACCTGTGAAGTGTGAAGATCATCCTTCTCTCTCTTTCCAAGGGGTTAACTTTCCTCTCTCCTTTGTGGGGATGACGTTCTCTCTCTCTCTTCCCACTTCCTTCTTTGTCCTTGCTATGAGAGAGTAGTACCATTCACTAGGGTGCGCGGAGTAGCCCCGCTACCCATGTTTTCATTTCATGCAAAGTAATCCATAAGTTTGCAATAGAGATATACTTTCTTTTCAGTTCGACATCAATCATTTAATGAATGTTTGTTGCTTGATCACCAACTTGTGTTATCTTTTATCTTTTAGTATGAATTGTCTACATTTGTACTATTAGATTCGAATCTCGATTGAATGTTGGTTCTTGATGCATGTATCCACCATGCATCTGTTTCGGTATCTAGGAGTGTTTTCCAAGAGGTGAATTAAACTCACTTACATCGTTGCACTTTCATACTATGAAATGGAATCAGTTGACGTATGAAAGTACGACCTTGATAAGTCGAGGAACACACTTTGCGGAGGGAATGTTGTAAAGTAAGTTACCATTCGTTCGAGGATGGCTGGCGTTACAACATTCCCACGCTCCTCGTAGTTAGTTCTCTGAAAGGAAGCTAACTCTACAAAGATACTAACTGATTTAACTCTTATTGCAGGTTATGTTCTTGAGTTGCATGTATTGATCCATGCGTAGTGGTGGTGAAAACCGATCACATCCTAGTGATTTCTTATCATTGTTAACAACTTAAGTTTACTTCCTTGTCTTTACTTTACTTGCTCTTAGTTTAAAAACAACCAAAACAACCTTTTGATCTAAGTACCTACTATTAAGAGATTAAGTGAAATTCTAACATTTTTCATCTTGTTACTCCCAACAAGACCGTTGTCCCGTGGGTTCGACCCTTAACTATACTACGATAAGACTTCCGCGTATCTTAGCATATGTGGGTGGAGTTTTCGATCTAGTATAAGCAAGGCTAAACTTAAAGACTTACCATCTTTAGGATTTTTAGTGGTACACGCAATTCCATGTGAGTGGAAGCTCCATCACCATGGCAATACAATAAAGCTCATGATTATTGTCACCCGCCACATAGAAAACAAATGTTTGGAGAAAGTGTTTAAACCATACCTAGAGATATGTCCAATAAAGGGATATCCCATCCTAAGATTCTAAGCACCAATGTTCCATAGTTGCAAGCGCAAACAAGGGATATGTGTTTGTGATGAATTGTTTGGGTCTCATGGGAAAGTATCTATTAGCATAATGTCCAGATCCAACATGGCATTGATCCCACGCATCCCCCAATATTGTGAATATCATAAGTGTTGGCCTAATCAAAATCATCTTGGATGGTAATATCCTCCTATTGGTAGCTAGAAAGGCAAGGTGTTGCTTAATATGCTTGAGTTCTTATGTAGATCACTTACTCCATTTTCACATGTCTTAATCCAACACACCTTTTAGTATTGACCTCATGTTTCTAACCTCTCTTTGTTTACGCACTGTTACCAAAACAAGTTACCATATTTGACATTGAGTCCAATGCAACAATAACCTTATATATGACCTAGAATCTGAGCCTGAATGCATTACAAACATGGTTTGATCTCCATATTATCTCAATAAGCTATCACTATCATGGTTGTCATATTTATACTAGTTCATTCTTCCAAATAAGTAAAGCCAAAACATTAAAAAAAGACTTATACCAGTCAGCCTCTCTTGTGAACACCAAAATATAATATTAAGCTTTCACTAGACGCATTCTGTAACATACCAAATCTAGAATCCTACCTTAGTAGTTTGACCCCTTTTTACTTAGCCAAACAAGTATAAGATAATACATGTAATCGAGCCAATAATGAAATCTAAAATGTGTCACAAGAAGTGTAACAACACAAAACATGCTTAATAATCATATATGACACATATGGAGATAATAAGAATATAATTGGATGAATAATGAACTAATGGGCCATATGACATATCTCATAAAAAGAAACCCCAAAAGTAAAATATAAGTATAAACTCATGTTCCTTGGGTCCCAATTGCCTTGGGAGTCAAGTTACACATGATTCACATAATAATAATTCATTTAAATCAAATTAGAAAAGAAGATGTGTGTTTTCCCCAAAATATCAAATAAAATAAAACATGACTCCAAAATAGGAAAAAAATCTTAGATTTGTAATCTACATAGTAAATATAGCCTTTGGGTGAATTTTCATCCAATTTGGAGAAAGTTTGCTTAACATGTGAAATCAGGAGAGAGAAAGTGTGTAGAACCTTCAAAATATTAAATAAATGCTTAAACAACTCCAACATGAAAAATTGATGGAAAATTCGTATCCAAAACATTAAATATGACTTGTGGGTCAAGTTTTATCAAATTTGGATAATCCTAATGCCATTAATGAAGAAGGAAGGAGAAAATATGATTTGATTTATTTAACCCATTAAAAGTTCTCAAAAAGCAAAACTAATTTCATATTCAGAATCTACATGTCTTAATTAGCCTTTGTGCAAAATTTTATCTAATTTGGGATTTGTTTACACCTTCAAAAGAAGAGAGAGAAAAATTAAATAATTTAATATATCCATTTTAATTAGAATTTGATTTGTATAAGGTCCTTCAATTATTTTTCTATCACTCGTGGGTTTTGTTTTCGAGTGGCACACACTTAATGTTGACCATCTAATTGCCATCCAGTGGAAAGGGACCCATCTCCTACCTCAGGTAGGAGAGGCCGACATCCATGAACAGTATTTTCCGCCCTCTTATCTGTTCTGATGAGTATTTCTTGGTCATCTCTCCATCTCTTTTTGAGATTTTTCATGTTCTAGACCATGGTGAAGATTCTGCATCTAGTGAACCCAAAATTATAGCCCTATTTTTTTGTGAAACGCCCAAACTTTGGAGTTCAAGCAACCCCAAGCCGTGAGCACAGAGGTCTTAAAACCCTAACCCATCTATATATAACGTCCCCTCGGTCTTCATATCTTCTTGCTCGACTTTTCTTCATTTCTAATTGCTCATATACTCACACCTTTGCACGTCAGTGTTTGGTTTTGGGTCAAGGCTATGCGGCGAACTGTTCTCCCTCCTTCGTGCATCTCCAGGAAAATTGAAACCTGTGGTGAGTTTGTAGGGTGTTTTTCTTCCTTTTTGCATCACCACTTCACCCAATTTCTTGGTATTGTGAGATTTCCCAATTCTGTGCATGGCCAGTAGCTTTGTTGCTTGCGGCCATGGCACTGCGAGTGTGGGGAAGAATCCCCCACTTGCTTTCTTGACTTTACCCTCTCTCTTTTCTTTTGTCTATTGTTTTTCGCCTATGGGCTTTTCGGAAAATTTGCACGATCTCCTTCTCTTTTCTACACGCCTGGTTCAACTGAGGTGGGTGAGTGTTCGGTCGAGTTGGTCGGATCTGATTGAGCCAACTCAGAGCCATGGCCCACTCTTTCCCTCTCTTTTCCTTTTTCTCGAATGTATGCCACATGGAATTTTTATGATCTGTTGGATTTTACAAAATTCATAATAATTCACTCACTGATCAGAATATATGTAAAAAATAGTCCTTGGATTTAGAAAAATATAAGCTTTCTAATGGTGTTGGTTTTATCACCTAAATCTAATGTTATAAAGTGGTGATTTTAATGGATAACCTAAACAAGTAATAACTTGTAAAATTCATAACTAAATGTATATAAGTCAGAGAAATATAATAAAATATCTTTTGGACTCCTAATAACATAAACTAAAATATGACATAGTTTTCATAACCTAATTCACACATTAATAAAAGGTGGTTTTATGGTTTGGTTAATGTGTATGAAATTGACATAAAATTTGTATATATGTTTATTAGGCACTTTGGTGACCTAGACTTGGATCTAGAAGTGCTTTGGACTTTGGACTCTGGTATTGAGGTATGTTGTATCTCCTATTCATCAATGTTAAGTAATTAACCCATCTTATCATTCTTTTGACTATGGCCTACACATATGTCTATTTTCTTGATATCATGGTTCATGAGAACTATCTTACCTATTGAGGTCTTGGGTAATCTCTTGATATCTTATTTTGTGTTGTGGTACATGATAGACTTGTTGATGGTATCTTCCCACTGTGATGTGGATGTTTATTTGTGGATGCATGAGTTGACCATTGTCTGATATGGCAACATTGTATAATTTCTGATCATACCTTTTAATCACCTCTACATTTACCTGCTATGTGATTTAGTAGCACTAGAGTAATATAATTGCATTGGTTTTGTCTCATTATGATTTATGGCAACATTGTGATATTTTGGATGGTGGATGTGTGATTCCCCATGCCAGGGCAGGATGTGTGATTCCTGGACCATGTTATATATATTTGGGTGGTGGATGTGTGATTCCCCAAGCCAGGGCAGGATGTGTGATTCTTGGCCCATGTCTCACCAGGTTCAAGATGTGTGATTCTTGACTACCTTTACTTTTGCAATATTCTAGTGTTATGCTTATCTCACATGCGTGTAAAGTGATGGTTATGATATGTGCTCATGTGCTACCACTTTATTATTTTATTATGGCAAGTATCTTATCTTAACATGCGATGATGATTCCTTTCTTTTATGCATGTGTGGGTAGTCCTTTTCTTTTGCATGTAAAGCATTTATACTTGATGTCCTTATTTCCATATATTGCTCAAGGTTTCTTTTAGTATACACATACCAGAGTTTTGCTGATGTTTTCTTTTCTTCTCTTCTTTTATAGGGCATGCTTCCAACCCCAGATGAGATTAAGGAGAGGTGAAATTCGACATCAACCTTGTAGCTAAGCTTTTGGGAGACTTGAAGAGGTGGTTAGATGACCCTCGACTTGATCTATGGCTTATATGTTTAGTTTTCCTTTTGGACACCCATGTGTGGTGAAGTGATGTATTATGTTATCAAGCTTTGTAAATTGTTAGATATTGATCTTTTCCGCTGCTACTCATTGTGTTATGATACATACATGTTGAATGAATTGATCTCCATCCCTTTGGTGAAAAGTTTTTATGTGGTGTTTGATTTAAGGGATGTTGCCTTTTTATGTCTAGTAGGGAGTTGTTCCCCTCTGGGATTCCACTCCTTACACATACTTTGGTAAACCAAAAAGATAATGAATACAAACCACACTAGATCCATAAGTAATTCAACTCCCCTAAAACAACTCATTCCATCCTAAAAGGAGGAAAATAATGGCTGAGATTCATAACTATAATCTGCCTAATCACAAGATGTCCCGTTGATATCCCAAGTGACTAGTGCATGCTCGAAGGCTTGATGCTGAATCTGGTACTCTGATGTGCACTCCCATTCAGTTGGTTACTCTTCCAAATGTCATCATATTGCTATTTTTTCACACCATGTTAACTTAGTTGTCAAACGACAATCTCCTTCATTGTTTGTTTGTTGATAATAGCGAGGTATCTTGTCTAGCTCGTACGCCACCTGATGTTATCCAAATTGATGCAAGACTGTTATGTATAATATACTTGGATATTAACAAAATTAGTAAGGATAACCAAATTTTAGAATCCAAACATTGAGATTTCGTACGTTAATGTGTATATCCCATAGGCCATCCATCTTCAATGAACATCACCCTCTTCAATATTTGTAAGCCACATAGCTATCTCAACCCTCTTTTGTAGCAGTGAGTTGATCATGATGTGACTCTCCAAATAGCTTCATGGAACACTGTCATTGGGACTATACTTGACTGCAAAAAAGTAGACCCAATCCTCATGCCAAAGTAGACTTACAACACATGAAAGGGCCCATACGTGTCGCATGTGGCCCGTGTCTTTGGCTACATGAAGACAATGATATAACTTACTCAATATCCATGGTATGAAGGTCTCTCTCCTTTGGATGACAGAAACCTTAGTTGTGACATTCACATTAACACATCCATTTTTTTCATAAAAAAATAATGCACCACACAAAACCACTAGAAAAGCATGAAAGTGACCCTTACCTGGCTTTGGTTTATCATATAGTGATTTGTGGTTGAAACTATTCCACAATCAGCCAATCTTTATTTTTTTATGATCCACATCTATAAACTTATTGAAAACCTTCTTCTTCACCTCCAGAAGTCTATTAATCTCTGTGCTCCATTGGTAACATTGACTGATCTATGGCCAACAATCATTCAACTTCAACTAAGTAATCAATTCAATGTCTTCAAGTATAGGTATAAGAACAACATTACTTATTTGGAATCTATGTATGTCTTTACTCCAAAATTGAATGACAACATTCATCATCTCCTTCTCTATCAGAAGCTACACTTAGTCAATCAAAGAACTCTAAATCCCTTAACTAAGCATGTTTATTAATTCCTTCGATTACATGTCGACAATCCATCTATGAACAATTGATAGGTTTCCCTGGTTCACCTTCATCTCTATAACATGATCCAAAATTTATATTATGGTTATAAGGAATAACGTGCTACATGATTCATGAGAAAACCTTCCTCATCACAAAGTAAGATAGAGAGAAAAGTCAGTGTGGCTCATGAAATGCCTCCAAATTCACAAGAGAACCTCCCTAGTAGCATAATAGGTTGAACAATCAACATCGCTTATGAGAGGCCTCCAAATTCATAAGAGAACCTCCCTCATTAAAAGCAAGATAGAGAGAATAGTTGGTGATGCTCGTGAAATGCCTCCAAATTCATGAGATAATCCGCTTCGCCAAAAGCAAGATAGGGAGAATAGTCGACGCTACGCATAAGATGCTACCAAATTCACAAGAGAACCTCCCTTGTCAAAAGAAAGACAGAGAGAATAGTCAACGCCACTTGTCAAACCTACCATAGTTATGAGAGAACATCCCTCGTCAAAAGCAAGATAGAGATAACAATCAACTCTACTCGTTAGACACTTCTAGATTAATGAGAGGACCCCTCTTGTCTAAACAAAGACATGAAGAACAATCTATGTTGCTCACAAAAGGCTGCCACATTCATGAGAGAACCTCCCTTTTGAAAGCAGTGCTAAGGAAACGTCTATCTCGCTAGCCAAGCACCGCCAGGGCCATAAGAAAACTTCATTTGTCAAAAGGCAGTCATGCAAAGTCCACAAATGACCATTGCTCATACATATAGATTTTCCCTAATGATCCTTGATTCCTTTTTATGTAAAGACAATTGGTTTGGCTTTGTTGTTATCCACTCATACATGGATAATTATAGGAAATTATTGGAGGAAATAAACTTCAAAAAATAAAATTTGAGCAGAAATAATCACAAAATTGTTGACACTCCATTTTTGTCACTACTTATTGGATGAGATTTTAATTCTCAAATAATTAGAAATTCTTCTTTGTTGCCTCTCCCAGTGACCTAATCACATTACAACCTTAATCAGAATCATATATCTAATTTACACAAGAACTTTCCAATCAATGGATGTAAAAACAAGATTAATATAGAAGATTCAATCATAAACTTATATGCAAAACAAAGTTATATGAATCTAGACCGAGGGCAATCAAATCAAACCGACGAGAAAAAGTTGCAAAGTACATTTTGGGTTCTAATTAGTCTTCTTGAGAGATTATGACTACAATCAGACGTGACAAAATGTAACTCACATCCTTTTTGACGTGATCAACTTAATTCTATTATAAATCTTATCTCTATCATCCCAATCCCATTTTGAACTTATGAAAATCTATCTATCAGGGAATCCATTTCAATGTGTGATTCATTTAATATCAGTTAATTTTACTTAGCTCACCAAAAATAATCCTTGTTGTTCTATTTTAAATGTTATTTTAATATTATTTTCTTTTTTAACATGGTATCAAAGTGATATTATTCTAATATATTTAGTTTAATCATGAGGTCCGATCTATCATGAACAAATTTAACTATATTAACTTAATATTATTCTACCTTCTTTAAATACTACAACCCACTGTGACAATATTATATTAATACTATTTTTTCTCACAATACATCTTCCCTTGTGAAGAATTTATTATTATTTAATGTTGTTTACAGTACTTCATACTCCAGTCATCACTTTCTCTCTCAAACTTGTTGTAAAAGTTCTCATAATAGATCCTCATGTTGACTCAAGGTCTAGTTTGACTAAACCCTTGTTTTGATGATGACTATGTTGGCTAAATGGACATCTATAAAATCCCTTTGTTTTGATTATGACAAACATTTCATTCCTATTTATCTGACGAGCTACTTGAGTGTGCAGGATGACAAAACTATAAGGGAAATTCAACAAGAAGTATTTATATTTTCATGCAAATGTAATCATTGTAAAAACTTGTACAGAAATATAATGTACAAGTACTTAGAATCGCATGTAAATCAAGCATTGGATTTTCCCTAGCTAAACACCTTAGTCATCCATTCAATAGGATCACCTATGCACACTCACACACATAATTAATGCCTAACTTGAAATCTTAAAACAGGATCTATCTCGGTCGACCAACTCCTCGACCGAGACACTCTCGGTCGACAAACTCCTCGACCGAGAAAGATCCAATGTAGCCATTAGACACAACTGACAAGTTAGTTGGCAGTTGCAAATGAACGTTAATCCAGAGAGCCTGTCGGTCGACAAAACTTCGACCGAGTAGGTGTCTCGGTCGACCATTCCTCGACCGAGACGATCTCTGACAGAAACTGCAGAGTAAAGTAATTAGCCGTTGTTAAAGCAACAACTTTGTACCTAACGGCTAGTTAAGCACTTAGAAACCCCTAGAAGTTGTCTAGAACGTCCTTAAGCATACTTAGGCCATTCCTATAAATAGGACAAGCCATAGGACACTAGAATTCACTTCTTACACTTGATATACTTGAGAAAATACTTGAGCCCTCTTGTGCAATCTGTGTGAACTGAGCTTTGTGATCAATTGGCCATTTTCCCCTTAGCTCAAGCTCGTCCTATAGGCTAGATTTTCCTAACCCTAGCAATCACAAGTCCATCATATTGGCTAGGAAAATCCAAACGCTTGATCTAGGGAAATCAAGCCTTGAGCTACAAGGATAAGTTGTATTTTCTTTTATTCCTTTCTTGTTCCTTGTATTACTTGTACTCTCCTTGCTACTCCAGGTAGGAGGCTGCGGATTGGAGAGGGTGAAGCTCTTCGTGGTGAAGAGGAAGACTTTGGACTACTTCAGAAGGCTGTCTTGACGGGAAGCTACTTCGGGAGGAAGGCTACTTCAAGGGGGAGCTTGAAGTTACTTCAAGGAAGGCTGCTTCGAGGTTGGCAAGACTACTTCAAGGTGAAGGCTGTCCAAAGGGTGTTTAGAAAGTATTGTAAATTTTATGTAACATCCTTGAGAGGTAATAAAATTTAGTACTTTCAAAATCCCGGTTGGGTAAGCAACCGGGTAGTGGACTGACTCCTTAGTATTTGCTAAGGTGGAACCACTCTAAACACCTGTGTTCCTCTTCTTAATCTTTACTTTGGTTGTTTGAGTTTAAATTACTTTAAAATCATTATAAAACTCTATTCACCCCCCCCCTCTAGAGGTTTTCAATTGGTATCAGAGCAGGGCTTCAAGGAACCTTAACACGGTCTTGAAGAAATGGGTGATGGAGTGCTCAACCACCTCAACATTGAAGGAACGCTCGTTGCTAGACCTCCGGCATTCGACGGGATAAACTATCAATACTGGAAGAGAAGGATGCAATTCTACTTCCAAGGAATCAACTGGGATCTTTGGAGAATGGTATCTACACCATACACACTCCCACAAGATGATTTTGCAGTATGGGATGCTAATACGGTAAAAATGGCTCAAATGAATGCAAAGGCAGTAAGCATTTTATATTGTTCCATTTCAGTAGGCGAATTTAATAGAGTATCAAACTGTGATACCGCATATGACATTTGGCATAGATTATCTATAACATATGAAGGTACTGTTCAAGTTAAAAACTCTAAAGTTAGTTTGCTTAAAACCAAGTTTGAACATTTGCGTATGGATCCAAACGAAACTATTAGCGAAATGTATTCAAAATTTTCTACTATTGTTAATGGTTTGAGTGCTTTAGGGAAACCTGTTCTTGAGGAAGATCAGGTATCAAAAATACTTCGATCTCTTCCTCCAAAGTACAAACCAAAGGTGACAGCTATTGCAGAAGCAAACGACCTCACTCGCCTCAAAATGGAGCAGCTCATCGGAAACTTAGAAGCTCATGAGGCAGACCTAGAAGAGGAAGAGAGAAGAGAACATGAACATCAACGTGGGCCAAAGAAAGACGTGGCTCTCAAAGCATCAAAAGCTCTCTCACAAGAGAGTGAGGAATCTAGTGAAGAAGAAGGAGAAGAAGCATTGATAGTCAACGGTAAGAAATATAGAAGGTTTAAATCTAATAAAATTTCTAGTTCTTCTTCCACTCCCAGGTGCTTCGAATGTGGAAAGAAAGGACATTAGGGAAAGAAAAGCTCACATAAGAAGAAAGAAAAAGCTTATAAAGCGGCATGGGATGAAACGAGTGAAAGTGAAAGCAGAGAAGATAAAGTAGAATGTCTAATGGCAAGAGAAGATGAAGAATCTCAAGAGGTAAGCCTAGTTGATCTTCCTAAAGAAGAGTTAGTAGCTAGCTTACAAGAAACTCATGATAAGTATGTTGATGCCAAGAAGAAACTAAAAAGGGCTATAAAATCAAACAATGAGCTCAGTGCCAAAATAGATGAACTTTCTTCTGAAAAGAATAACATTGATCTTGAAAATGTATCTTTAAAAACATCTTTAGATGATTGCACTAGAAAGTTACTTACTTTGGAAACTAATGTTGATCTTCTATCAAAAGAAAAGACTGATTTGTTAGCTAAACTACAAGCTTTTCAAACTCAACCTATCTTGTGCAATCATTCGGACTATGACAATATTGTAAAAGAAAAGGATTCATTGCTTTCTGATTTAGACCAGGCAAGAAAAGATATACATAAGAAAATGAATGACATTGCTCAGTTGCAAAGAGAACTTTATGAGTTAAGAAGAAAAGATATTCTTGATAACATATTAAAGAGTGGTACTACCTTCAATGGAAGAAAAGGTTTGGGATATGTTCCAAAGAAAAACCAAACCAAAAAGACCCAAACTATGTTTGTACCCAAAAACACAATGGCTAGAAAGAGAAATGAAGTTGATTCTATTACTTGTCATTTCTGTTTACGTCTTGGACATTACTGTTTTTCATGCCCCTACAAGACTAAGAAGTCCAACTTAGTTTGGACCCCAAGACCCCAAACTTAGACGAATGGAATGTAGTTGAGATATGACAAAATACTTAATTTTTGCAATTTATATTGTCCTATCTCAACAAACGATGCTATGCTTATTGGTATTATTTTTTTCTGCATTGCTGTACTAAAACAGAAACTTCGTCGGTCGAAGTACTGTCGACCGAGCTCTGGGTCGGTCGAAGTATTGTCGACCGACTGGATGTCTTTAACAAATCGAAAATCTTCCAGTACTCATTTCGGTCGAAAATTGGTCAACCGAAAAATTTTCTGTTCTTTTTTATTGTAATACAGTAACCTGCTCGATCGACAAATTGTCGACCGAGAATTATATCGGTCGAACAATTGTCGACCGACTGGTTTTCTGTATCAGAACTTTTATACACATATGCATTTTAAAAGTTTCTAACCTTATCGGACCATCACATGGGTACCAAAATCTAAATTCTAATGCAGGAATGGGTAGTTGATAGTGGCTGCTCCAAACATATGACCGGGAACAAGGACGCCTTTCAAACCTTTGAAGAAAAGAAAAGTGGAACGGTTACCTTTGGAGACAATGGTAAGGGAAAAATCGTTGGAATAGGTAATGTTGGAACAAATCTCGAAATTAAAAATGTTCTACTTGTTGATGGATTGCATCATAATTTAATAAGTGTGAGTCAACTATGTGATAGTGGTTATGATGTGTTATTTAACAAAACCTGCTGCAAGTTATTGATAGAAAACACTACAAATGTTGTTTATGAAGGAAATAGAGTTGGAAATCTTTATATTCTCAAACCAAACTCTATGAAATCAGTAGTCGGTAAATGCTTGCTTGCAAATGAAAATACCTTACAATTATGGCATAAAAAGCTTGGTCATGCTAGTTCACATACTATTAAAAAGTTAGTGAAATATGATCTTGTTCGTGGATTACCTGCTTTGTCTTTTGATCAAGTTGCAAATTGTGAACCCTGCACAATGGGAAAGCAAACCAAAACATCCTTTAAATCAAAACATGTGCTTAGCACCAGTAGATCCTTAGAATTAATTCATATGGACTTATTTGGACCAATGAGGACACAATCTATTGGTGGTAAACGATATTGTTTTGTTATTGTTGATGATTATAGTAGATTTACATGGGTACATTTTATTGCAACTAAAGATGATACTATTCATGTCTTTATGCAATTTTGTTCTAAGATTGAAAATCTTTTACAACATAAAATATGTACCATTAGAAGTGATCATGGTGGCGAATTTGAAAATCATACATTTGAGACCTTTTGTACATCTCAAGGGTATACTCATAATTTTTCTGCTCCACGTACCCCACAACAAAATGGTATAGTAGAACGGAAAAATCGATCCCTACAAGAAATGGCTAGGACCATGATGCTTGAACACAACACACCTAAAACCTTTTGGGCCGAAGCCGTAAACACTGCTTGTTATGTGCTTAATAGAGTAACTGTTCACTCTCATTTGAAGAAAACTCCATATGAAATACTACACTCTAAGAAACCTAGAGTTGACTACTTTCATACTTTTGGCTCAACATGCTACATTTTAAATACCAAAGATGATAGAGACAAGTTTGATTCTAAATCACACAAAGCATTCTTCTTGGGATATTCCACTTCTAGCAAAGCCTTTAGAATATATAACACTATATCTAGAAAAGTTGAGGAATCCATTCATATTTCTTTTCATGAAGAATCAAAATCTGAAAATCTAGATATCATTGATCTCACTAATCAATTTGAAAATACAACCATTTCTAATGATAGTGAGAAAATTCCTATATCCGAACCCCAAGTTGAAACCCAACCTACACCTAGGCTTATCAAGGATCATCCCCAAGAACAAATTATTGGAGATCCAAATGATAAAGTCAAAACTCGGTCTTCCTTCAAAGATGTTGCAAACATGGCTTTTGTTTCTATCATTGAACCTAAGAAAATATCCGAAGCTCTTAAGGATGATTACTGGATAATAGCCATGCAAGAAGAATTAAATCAATTCACTAAAAACGATGTATGGGATTTAGTTCCTAAACCACAAGACAAAACTATCATAGGAACTAAATGGGTGTTTAGGAATAAGCTCAATGAAGCAGGAGAAGTCATAAGGAATAAAGCTCGATTAGTAGCACAAGGATATAATCAACAAGAAGGAATATATTTTGATGAAACATATGCACCCGTCGCTAGACTTGAAGCTATTAGGATGTTACTAGCTATTGCTGCCCATAAAAACATTAAGCTCTATCAAATGGATGTCAAAAGTGCATTTCTAAATGGCATCATACAAGAAGAAGTTTATGTTGCTCAACCACCTGGCTTTGAAATACCTGAAAAGGATAACCATGTTTATAAACTTAAAAAGGCACTTTATGGTCTAAAACAAGCACCCAGGAATTGGTATGAACGGCTCAAGACATATCTTTTTGAAAATGGTTTTTCTATTGGAAATTCAGATTCTAGTTTATTCTTCAAAACATATGCATCTGATTTTCTAGTTGTGCAAATATATGTTGATGATATTATTTTTGGAGCCTCTAATGATTCATTATGCACACAATTCAGTGACATTATGCAAAAAGAATTTGAAATGAGCCTTATGGGTGAATTAACATTCTTTCTTGGTTTTCAAATTAAGCAAACGCCTGCAGGAATTTTCATAAGGCAAGAAAAATACACTAAAGAACTTTTAAAACACTTTGGGATGGATCAATGCAAACATGCTACTACTCCTATGGCTACGTCTATCAAAATTGATAAGGATGAAAATGGGGAACCTATTGATGATTCCTTATATAGATCCATGATTGGTAGTTTGCTATATTTAACCGCTTCTCGACCGGACATTATGTTTTCCGTTGGTCTTTGTGCTCGATTTCAATCCCAACCTATGCAATCTCATTTTCTTGCGGTTAAACGCATTCTTCGATATCTAGCCGGCACTACTTGTTTTGGTTTATGGTATCCAAAAGGACAATCCTTGGATTTTAAAGCATATACTGATGCGGATTATGCTGGTTGTCGACTTGATCGCAAAAGTACTAGTGGTGGATGTTTCTTATTAGGAAGAGCCTTAGTATCTTGGTTTAGTAAGAAACAAAATATGGTTGCCCTATCTACAACTGAAGCTGAATATATGGCAGCCGGGTCTTGTTGTGCTCAAGTGCTTTATATGCAACAGGTTTTAAGCGATTATGGTTTTAATCTTTCATCTACACCTATTTTTTGTGATAACACAAGCGCCATAAACTTAGCACACAATCCTATTTTACACAGCCGGGCAAAACACATTGAAATCCGTCATCATTTCTTAAGGGATCACATCTCAAAGAATCATGTTACTCTTCATCATGTTGATACGGAAAATCAATTGGCTGATATCTTTACAAAACCGCTTCCATTAGATCAATTCAACAACATTAGGAAGCAACTGCTTATTACTCCTTTGGAAGATGTTTTCTTTGATATCTGCGGTTCTTAACACGAATACTTGTTTACATTGTATCATTTTGGCTTATAAATGGACATTTTTTTTGGATTTGATGGGATATCTAATTAAGGGGGAGCTTTTCTTAAAACGGTTATCTTTTTGAAATGACAAAGGGGGAGAGATATATACACCTATAACTTAGTATTTATGACAGATTCAATCAATGAGTTTCATAAATATACTCTTGGCTTTACATTGAAAATTGCTATATTCCCATATGAACTGGATTTCTTGTTCCATAATTCATTGGGAATAATTAGCACACATTTTATAAACAAGAGGAAAAGTTACAAATGGCAATCTAAAGGTATGACATTTATATGTTTTATATTTCCTTTATTTATATTTTGGAAATGTTTGTCATCTTCAAAAAGGGGGAGATTGTTGGCTAAATGGACATCTATAAAATCCCTTTGTTTTGATTATGACAAACATTTCATTCCTATTTATCTGACGAGCTACTTGAGTGTGCAGGATGACAAAACTATAAGGGAAATTCAACAAGAAGTATTTATATTTTCATGCAAATGTAATCATTGTAAAAACTTGTACAGAAATATAATGTACAAGTACTTAGAATCGCATGTAAATCAAGCATTGGATTTTCCCTAGCTAAACACCTTAGTCATCCATTCAATAGGATCACCTATGCACACTCACACACATAATTAATGCCTAACTTGAAATCTTAAAACAGGATCTATCTCGGTCGACCAACTCCTCGACCGAGACACTCTCGGTCGACAAACTCCTCGACCGAGAAAGATCCAATGTAGCCATTAGACACAACTGACAAGTTAGTTGGCAGTTGCAAATGAACGTTAATCCAGAGAGCCTGTCGGTCGACAAAACTTCGACCGAGTAGGTGTCTCGGTCGACCGTTCCTCGACCGAGACGATCTCTGACAGAAACTGCAGAGTAAAGTAATTAGCCGTTGTTAAAGCAACAACTTTGTACCTAACGGCTAGTTAAGCACTTAGAAACCCCTAGAAGTTGTCTAGAACGTCCTTAAGCATACTTAGGCCATTCCTATAAATAGGACAAGCCATAGGACACTAGAATTCACTTCTTACACTTGATATACTTGAGAAAATACTTGAGCCCTCTTGTGCAATCTGTGTGAACTGAGCTTTGTGATCAATTGGCCATTTTCCCCTTAGCTCAAGCTCGTCCTATAGGCTAGATTTTCCTAACCCTAGCAATCACAAGTCCATCATATTGGCTAGGAAAATCCAAACGCTTGATCTAGGGAAATCAAGCCTTGAGCTACAAGGATAAGTTGTATTTTCTTTTATTCCTTTCTTGTTCCTTGTATTACTTGTACTCTCCTTGCTACTCCAGGTAGGAGGCTGCGGATTGGAGAGGGTGAAGCTCTTCGTGGTGAAGAGGAAGACTTTGGACTACTTCAGAAGGCTGTCTTGACGGGAAGCTACTTCGGGAGGAAGGCTACTTCAAGGGGGAGCTTGAAGTTACTTCAAGGAAGGCTGCTTTGAGGTTGGCAAGACTACTTCAAGGTGAAGGCTGTCCAAAGGGTGTTTAGAAAGTATTGTAAATTTTATGTAACATCCTTGAGAGGTAATAAAATTTAGTACTTTCAAAATCCCGGTTGGGTAAGCAACCGGGTAGTGGACTGACTCCTTAGTATTTGCTAAGGTGGAACCACTCTAAACACCTGTGTTCCTCTTCTTAATCTTTACTTTGGTTGTTTGAGTTTAAATTACTTTAAAATCATTATAAAACTCTATTCACCCCCCCCCCCTCTAGAGGTTTTCAGACTATCCATTCCACTCATTTCTGTCTAATACTTCTACTTGAGTGATTTTAGATTAGATAAGACACACTCCAAATGCATAAACTTGTACATCCTAACTTGGAGAAATCAAGTCATACATGCATAAAGATCAAGATTAAAGATTAGATAGTTTCTCCGTAGATCTTTGATTTAAATCACTTGTAATGATTCTATGACTTGTAATTATGCTTAAGAAAAATTGAGTGCACTTAATTCAAGTTTTTAAGCACTTTTTGGACATTAGTCAAAAGTCATTACATGATCCCTTATTAGTTGAGTTCGTGTTGATGACAACTCAATCGACAACTTGTCTGGCCTTTGGCAATTGCCCAGGGTCACCCGAGTTTGTCCTAGTGACAAATTGACCAACACATGCACTTTGACTTGTCATATAGTGTCATCGGCTGAGTTTCCTAAAATACATCTCATCTAACAACACTCTATGCTAAAGTACAGAGATCTGTTTCTAGCCGTTGGAGTGTTGCAAAAGTCGAAAACAAATCTATTAGAACACCCAAAACAACTCGAATTCATTCCTAAGTGTCTCTATTGGCTAGCAGGCAACCTCAAGTAGAAATAGAACCCCTTGGGCCTCATCCCATGGTTATAAAAGTACTATGAAGGCCCTTGTATTATAATTGAAAAATATTTTCCTCATAAGATCCTCCATCCACTCTCATGAGCTTAATCACTTACTATATCCATTTGAGTGAATAGGAGACTTTTAAAATAGCTACCCCCACATATATATCTTGTGATGCTCTCACTTCATCCACCTCCCAATCTCTCTTTCTACCATGAAGATAAATATTATCTCTATTGGTTAAGATAGGTGAAGATTAAGAAGGGAAGGAGTCCCTTAGTGAAAGCTTCTCCTTGGTGAAGGTGAAGTCAAAGGTGGAAGATCCAAGAAAAAAGAGTGGGTAAATCCTTGAAGGAAGAAGACTTGTTCCAGGAGTGGGTAAGTCCTAGGAGAAGGAGAAAGACTCATTGCAAGAGTAGGTAAGTTTTTGATAAGGCAGAAGACCCTTGGTCATGGATAGGTAAGTCCTTTGTAAGGTTATTGGCTCCCTTGTTCTCAAAGAGAATTATAGGTGCCCTTAACCTTGAATAGGGAGGTCTTATATTGTAACTCTTAAAATGGAATATAAGGATTGAGACATGGTTGAAATTCCTAGAGGTTGACCTCTCTAGCTAGTGGATGTACATCTCCTAGCTTGGAGGTTGGAACCACTATAATTAACTTATGTTATATTGTGCTTGTTTGATTTCTCTCCCCCTTTCCATGCATGTCTAATTACACTCAAATTTCATACTAGCAATATTATCTTATAAATATCTTAAAGGTCTAATGAATTTTGTCTAAGTGGTTTTAGATCTATTCACACCCATATATAGACCATTATAGATTCAAGGGTTGGTATAAAAGCATGTCTTGTCTAAGCAACACTTCCACAAGTAGGAGAAGGTGGGTGATTATCAAGGTGGGGGACACTACATCAACATTCAAATCTTTGATGAGAGCAACTTCCTCTTTCGGAAGAGAAGGCTACAATTCTACATCAAAGGATCAAGTCTTAAGATATGGATAATAGTGGATCTTCCATCCAAGAAACTAGAAACAAAGGTGGAAGAATGGGATGAGGCTACACTGAAATAAGCAACCTTTAATGCAAGAGTTATCAACATCCTCTATGTCTCCTTTCCCCCACCAAGAGTAAATGAATTTTTTCTTGTGCATGGCCTATGAGATATGGACAAAGCTATGTTTCACTTATGAGGGGAAAAAGCAAGTGGAGGAAAGTAGAGTCTATATGCTCAATGATCTCCTTGAAAATTTCAAGATTGAAAGGAGAAAAGGGTAGATCAAATGTATGCAAGGCTCAACACCATTATAAATGGTCTTTCTGTCCTAGGTCATCCTATGGATCAAGGAAAGATAAAATGAAAGATCCTTAGAACTCTCCCCAAACAGTGGGAAAGAAAGGTGACTACCATTGAAGAAACAAAGTCTCTTGAAGAAATTTCCATTGAAGAGCTCATCAGAAATCTACAAGCCTTTGAAGTGAAACTTGACAAGCAAGAGGAAAATGAAAGATAGAAGAGAAATAGCTCAAGAAAAATAAGAATACTGAAATCAAAGCCCAAGTTCAAGCTATTTTTAGTTAAGATTATCCATCCTTTCAAGCTTAAGAAGATGATATATACTCCCAAGGTAGACTTTACAAAGGCAAGTCTTCTTCCTCCACCCAGTACTTTAAATATGGAAAGAATGTCACTTTAAGAAAATTTGCTGACAACTTAAAAAGACCCATCATCACAAAAGAAGGGACGAGAAGCACAAGAATAAGGATAAATGGCACAAAAGCTATAGTGGCTCCTCCAACTCAAGATCAAGCAAAAAATCTAGTGGAGAATCTAGCTCAAGATCTAGTGATAGTGGAGAATGCCACTTTGCTCTCATGGCAAGCGTAAATGAAGATTCAAATGAGGTAAATTTAAAATCTTTAAATAAAGAATCTTTAATTGCAATTATTCATGCTACTTATTTTTACGTGCAAACTACATGTTAAACATAAGTGTACATATTAATGTAATATAGGCCTCAAGTGGCCCGGATGTCAAACTCAGGGAAACGTTAATCCAAAAATTACTACTAACTATAATGCAATCAGCTAGGTCGATGAAAACTTGATTGAAGGTTAAATTATCCCAACTATAAAATAAATCTAAAATTATTAGTTGTTTGTCTGAATTGGAGTGATTTCCAAAGGATTACAATTTCACCTTGATTAACGTTGCAATTAACATCATAACATTGATAATCATCTTTCATAACCCTAGACCAAGAGACTTGTAGCAAGAATTACCCGCTCTCACAGTGTAATTCACCACCTAATCTAATACCAATCCCACTCTCATAATGATTATGTCAATAGTTAGGTGCTTTATGAATACTCTAGATAATCAATTTACATTCGTAAGCCAGCTTTCTCAAAGTGTGATATAAAACATGTATTTCTATGAATTTTCCAACCATTAACTTCCTTTTTGAAAGCAATTAAAGGTCTAATTAAGTACCTATGATGATCAAACATAGATAGTTCATGACAATATCATAGAAATAAGTTCACAATTTAAGGAAAATTGATATATTAATACATAAAAGTCTATTACAATGCATAACCAGGCTACTCTCGGGTCCTAAGGAACAAGGGGTTTAGCCCCACATGGTTTATATTGTCAAGTACATATGAGAGAAGAAGAAAAATGTGGGAAACATTAGTAAAACTACATAACCCCTGAAGAAGAGATGGTCCAGTTGATCCCCTCTTACGAACATGATGATTTACTTTCTTTGGGATGCAAATCCGTCCACTGGAGGTACCCAAATTGTCCAGAATGTGACCTTCTTCTCTTCTTTCTCCTCTCCATGCTCTCAGCTTTCATCCAACGGAATAGAATGATATTCATAGGGTTGGACAAAATCCTTCTAAGTCATATAAGTAACTTATGGCTTAATTAATTGTCAACTTTGGATTAGACTTAATTTTCATATCTTCCTGATCCCACAGTGTTAGTACTACCGACTGGGTGTCGGTACTACTAATGCCTTCGATAGTTGTGATTTCCTGGGCATCTGTCAGTGCTACCGAGCTTGAAGTCAGTAGTACCAAGTTTTCTCAATAAATTTTGAGTCCATCCCTGTGATGTTGTTAGTAGTGTCGACTTCTGGGTCGGTACTACCAAGATTTCTCAAATTTTAATGTTCCAAACTAAGCATGTGTCTGTACCACCGACAGTATAGTTGGTGGTATCGAGCTGTGTAGATTCTTGAATTTTACCTGAAATCCACAAAAACTGGATATAAGATCTTAAATAATATTAAATCATCCAAGAACATTAAAAATACATTTATTTGATGCAATTGAGTATTAGAGGTTAATGATAGTAAATAATGTACAAATTAATATGAAAATGAACAATAAGTGCACATAAATCAATAATAAATAGCATGTGAAACTGACAATTATCCGGTGCATCAAACTCCCGTAAGATTAAATGTTGCTCGTCCTCAAGCAACACACCCTTGGATTTGTTTGAGACAAGTCAGCAAAAGGACATAAAATATGAATTTCATTTCTCAACCATCCCCACCTGGAAGTCCCAAATCGGCCTTTACTGACCACTGAACAATCAACTTCTCTATAGAGACCAAAAATATATATAAACGTTGTCCACCCTTAGGATTCTCAGGAACCAGGTTCACTTGCAAGCACAGATTGTTACAGGAATGTCTGGATAGAGAAACAACCAACATGACATTTATCAATAAATTTCTGAATATGACAGTAGAACACTTACCAAGGATGGGATCTGATCACTGTCCTCTGCTTGTCAAGTTCAGGCGCACTTTCAAGAGACCTCGCAGGTTCATTCCCAAAGCATCTTGGTAGGAGAACTCAGAGTTCAGATCTATGCTCAACGAGAATTTGTTTGCATCACTCAGATTTACTGAGGCCCTAAGACACATTAGTAGAAGTATTAGCAGATGGGATATGAAGTAGATGAAGGTAAAGAAATTACGTAAAGAAAAGCTCATCAATAATATCAACAAGCTTCAACTAGATATGGCTGATCAATACAACAATATCTCGGATGCCTTATGCTCGAATTTCTAAATGGAATTGGATAGGAAACTGAGAGAGGAGGAAACTAATCTGAAGCATCATAATTGGCTGAAGGAGGGAGACAATAACTCAAGATTTTTCCATAATTATGTAAACTAGAGAAGAAGGAGAAATACCATATCCAATCTTACAAACTCCAAGGGAGAGTGGGTTACTGATGAGGAAGAACTCAAGGAACGGGTAGTGAACCATTTTGAACAGGTGATGTCTGCGCCCCAGGGCAGTACACCCCGTAGGCTTGAAGAGATGCCAAATCTATTCAATAGGATCACTGCAACCCAATGTGCCTCCATCGGAAGAACTCCAACTAAGGAAGAGATACATAGTATAGTGATGTCTATGGGCCCTACAAAGGCACCAGGACCATATGGTGTCAACACCTATTTCATTTAGAAAAATTGGAGGGTGGTTGGTCCCATCCTGGTGAGAATGGTGATAGATGCCATAGACACAGGTACCATTCCTACATCCCTTGGTGACTCTACAATCATCCTCATCCTGAAAGTGAAGTCACTGGAGAAGTGCAAAAACTTGAGACCTATATTCCTGAATAACATAGCACTCAAAATCATATCTAAAATGGTCGGGGAAAGGCTGAAGCCCTTCATGCCAGCATGGATATCGAATGCTCAAAGTAGCTTCATGCCTGGTTGAAAAATTACATACAACATTGCTCTTGTCCAAGAGCTCTTTCATACCATGAAACGGAAAAATGGAAGTAAATCTATGGCCATTAAAGTGGATCTGACCAAGGCATATGATCTCATGGATTGGGGTTTTGTTGAGGATACTCTCAAAGGTGCAAGAATTCCAGACAATATCTGACACTTCATCATGGTGTCTATTTCTAAAGGAGAAATGATCATAGCCTAGAATGGTAATAAATCAAGAACGCTCAAGGTAAATAGAGGTCTCAGATAGGGAGATCCCCTATCTTCATACCTTTTTGTTCTTTGCTTAGATAGACTGAGCCAAATGATAGATGGTAAGGTGAACAAAGACTTCTGGAAACCCCTAAAACTTGGCAGAAATGACCCCCAAATCTCCCACGTTTGCTTTGTGGATGATCTCATTATCTTTGGGAAGGCTACTCCAGTTCAAATGAAAGTCACATTGGAATGCTTTGAAATTTTTGAGTAGGCATCATGACAGGCAGTCTCTATGAGTAAGACATGAGTTGTCTTCTCTAAAAGCATTGACAAGTAGCTGAGAAGAAGAGTGATGAGAAACTGCAGATGGCAAGAGATGAACAATCTCGTCAAGTATTTGGGAGTCCTGGTACTCCACAATAGAGTTAAAAAGGACACCTATAGAGACATCTTTGACTGAATGAACAATAAGGTGAATGTGTGGGCTGCTAGAAGCCTCTCACTGGCCGGGAGGATATGCCTAGCAAAAGTTACTCTAGATTCCCTACCAACTTACATCATGCAATCTATGGTGCTCCCACTCCAGTTATGTGATAAAATCGACAATACAATCAGGAGGTTCATCTGGGGCGGGGCTCAAAAAGCTCACCCACAAGCTTTGGTGGCTTGGGATAAGATCTGCTGTGAAAAGAAAGATGGAGGTCTGGGCTTGAAAAAAATGCATGAGTTGAATTTAGCCTTACTGTTTAAACACTCATGGGATTTGAGTAGTGGAAGAGATTCACCATGGTGTTCTGGGCTGAGGGAGAAGTACCAGAGGGTCAGTTCAGAAGCAGGTTGTAACCTTTCTAAGCTGGGAAGGGCAACATTAGTAGGGAATCCTTTTATCAAGGACAACTCATACGTGATACCCATGAATGGGTATGGTACCTCGTTTTGGACTGACCAGTGGTGGAAGAAGGGTCCCATCCTAAAGGATGTAGCCTTGAAATATATTCCCATGGAACTTATCGATCTGAAGGTACAAAATCTGGTTAACCTACAGGGGCAATGGGATGTGGTCTTTCTTAATGAGTGGCTAACCCACCATTATATAGTAGAAATTTTGAAGCTTGTTGTACCGGATGACGGTGATGGGAAGGATATAAGAGTATGGGCTCATACAAGAAACATAGAGTTTACTACAAAATCTTCCTACATGTGCCTGTGGGAAGGGAAAGGAATATTGGTGATGGGTAGGTGGGAGGCCATATGGCAGTTGAAAACTTTTTCATGCATCAGAACCTTTGCCTGGCTCCTTCTACATGAAGATATTCTCACTAAGGTTAGGAAGATGCAAAGAGGTATGACAACCAGCAAGAGTTTCCCTAGATGTGGGACGGAGGATGAGACTCTTCTTTATGTAGTCTGGGACTATAAGCAAGATAAAGAAGTGTGGAAATGCCTACTTTTGGACGCAACTGACAGAGGATTCTTCACCTACACGAGCGCCAAAGATTGGATTTTTGAACAACTAAATTACAACAACGAACACAAGACTACCTTTTTCATGGCATGTTGGTATATCTGGCAATGCAGGAACACATACACTTTCAATGGAGATATGATCCATGTTGCACAACAAGTTCACTACATCAGAAGGGAAGTAAGAAATCAAATTGAGGCATTTAGTAAGGAGGAAATGGAGAAGTAGTCGAGGCAGCAGGTGATTTGGGAGAAACCACCCCCTGGGAGGCTCAAATTCAACTGTGATGCAGTGGTGAACAAGCCTAAGGCAAGCCACGCAGTAGTGATCACATACTTGACAGGAAAGTGGGTGGGCAGAGTATCCACAGACCTATAGGTTATGGAGGTGGAGGAAGCCAAATTGTCAAGTATTATGCTTGCTATGGAGCTTGTAGAGATGAATGACGTAGACGACGTGATATTCCAATCAGATTCTAGCATAGCAGTGAAGGTGCTTAATGGGATGTTACAAGAGTATCCTAAGCATGCCAAGTCCATTGTTAGGTTCTAGAGGTTGAAAAAGGAAGGATGGCAGGTGAGGTACATCCCCAGGGAGGCCAATGAGGTAGCAGATAGCTTAGCAAAACTCCAACACTATCAAGAGAGCACTTAATATCATAGTCAATCAGGCAATCACTTGGTTCATCATGTGATAACCTATTCTATATTGCTCTTTTCCTAACTAACAACTACTTAGAAGTAGTTCTCCTTATAAGAATGACTAAGGAGAATAATCATTTAAGTGGCCTACTGATGAGAGCAACAGATGGTATGAAATGGTTGGCTTATGAAGATTCACAAGTAACATCCAATTATTCATGCAAAAATAAAACATGACAAACCTGTATGGCGAAGATAATGAATGCTTGAATCCTAATGCCTAAAATTATTGGGTGGAATGAGGCATGTATTCAAAATCTCATCAAACGGATGAGAATGAAGTACAAAAGAAAATACATCATGTGAATGTTTCCATCTCTTTATGAAAAATTTAGAGCATCCTTTCTCCCTCTTTATTTCCAAACGTAATTTTTTCTTTTTTTTCATTGGCCCACTATTTTAGCATGATGGAAACTTATGCTCGAGATTCACTAACATGCCACATTCATTTTTTTTTCTATAGGTATGGATGTGTATCCCTGCATTCTTATTTTAGAGGAAAACAATATAACCACATGCTATGAAAATGAAGTGATGAAAGATGCCTACAATCTACATGTAAATGTTATGCAACTAGATGATATGCACAAATTGTTTATGCATATATATTTTTTCATTTTGTGACTAATGTAATAAAAGAGAACTATATTATGTCACCTATCATTCCATGTAATGCAAACAAGAGGAAATAATTTGGATTATTTGATCATCTTAAGGTGGTGGATCAAAATGAATGGAAAATGGATGGAATCACACAATTAAGAAACAATGCCTTCCATGAAATATGATATGTCCCTCTCTAATGACCAGTGTACATGGAAACCATAGGATTTCTTTCTTAAATATCAATTTAATATCCCATTAATTGTTTGATCAATTTAGGCTCAAACACTATCTTCATCTACATTACATGAATAATTAAGACGTCCATTCATATCAAATGTCCTTAAGATGACTAGACCATACACTTCCGCTAGGTGATGTAGCTTAAGAAATTTGCAACTAAGCCATTTTTTTGTTTTCCATTGCAAACACCCTAAAGCACATGACAATGACAGGAATCATGAACTAAGCTCTACTATTAAACTAGATATATCATGGATCCTATAACTTGGAAAAATAAAAGCTAAAAAATAAAAGATAAAAATATAAATCATTCCAACACCCCCATAAGCTTGTACTTGACTATGTCCTCATAGTCAAAATCCAAACCTAGAGGTGGAATGGGGGTACCAGTTGCTCGAAAGGGTGGTGGCGATGGATGATTGGTGTCTCTTTCGATCAAGTTATTCTAGCATATATCCCTCTTGTTGGTGCCACAAATTTGTGTCCTGGTGATACCAAGATATGACATTCTTACCCTTCTTTGAGATTTAAGAGTTGGTTCCATTGACATATGTGTCAGTGGTATCGACAACCTTTTCTTGTAGCTCTATCACTTTTGCTGAGAAAAGTCAGTAGTGTCGACTTTGGTGTCGGTAGTATTGACTTTCTATAGACTTTTACCTAATAAGGAGTCTGCAGTACCGACTTGGGGGTTAGTAATACCAACTTTGACTTTGCCTGCATACCAAACAAGAGCATCAAGGTACCTTTTTACATCAACTTAAATCTAACATGAAAAATATAAAATGCAACCAACAAAAAAGACCTAAATAGATAGTAAATAACAAAAATAAAATTGGGTTGCCTCCAAACAAGTGCCCTTGTTTAATGTTCTAAGCTTGACAAGATGAGTTTTCTTCAGCCTGGGTTGTCACGAGATGATTGTGAAGATTCATCTAGAAGTCTGAACTCCACTCTGTCATCGTCTATCCTGAGTGTGAAGTAACCTCTACCAATGGCAGTGATCACGTCAGCCATATCTTGGAATGACCTTCCCAACAACATCTTTGATCCTTGAATCTCGAGCATATCCATGACCACAAAATCAACAAGAAAGATGAATTTATCAACTTTGACTAGAACGTCCTCACACATCCCATATGTCCTAAAAATATATCTGTCTACTAATTCAATTTTCATAGATATCTTCTTTGGTTCCTATAAACCCAACTTCCAAAAGGTAGACAGAGGCATGAGATTTATGCTCAGTGGAGAGTCACACTGTGCATGTTGGAAACGTTGGTTGCTTATAGAACAAGGGATGTAGAAACATCCTGGGTCTTTTCTTTTCCTCAACAACTTTCCATGGATTATGAAATTCACTATTGCGTCAACACATAAGACATCTGTATCTTTGATCCACCTTTTCTTATTGATGATATCCTTCAAGAATCTTCCATATGCTGGAATTTGTTTAATCACCTCAACGAGTGGAATGTTAATGTGGAGCTTTCGGAAGATGTCTAAGAACTTCTTAAAATGCCTTTCTTATTTTCTCGACTCAAGACTATCCAAGAATGGAACATGTGGCCTCTCTGCATCTTATGTGGTGGAACATATGTTACATTAGAGATATCCTCCCCTAAGCTTGCTTCAATGCCACCTTCATGGATAGAATTTTGAACATCTCCGATGGGTGGAATGTCATGTGGCTGCTTCTCCTGACTTGTGGATGCCTCCTTATTGACTGTGATTGTTGCACTATGGAGTAGAACCTTCACCTACTCTTCTTGCATAGGAAATTTTTCTAAAATTGGATATGTGGACACATCAATGGTGGCACTTTGGAGTACCATGTCTGGCATTCTACATCCTCCTAGTAATCCATATAGACTGTGGGGGAATGGGACTTTTGGTACATACACCCAATTCGTCTCTAGAATGTGTTTCTCTAGTGACTCCTCAGTGGGATGTTCTGGCTCCTTGATAACAGAGATAAATTTCACTTGGTGATGCTAATGATCTATCTCTGCATTCCCAAGAAATTCTTCTTGAATGAGCTTCTTTAAGGAGGCCACCTCTGCTTATAGATGAAAATTTTGATTTTGGATACTCTGGATCTTTGCCTCATGATTTTTCTACAACCATTTTGTATGGTCCAGTAAGGTCTCATTTTGACTCACTAGCTTTACTAGTATGTCTTCAATTTTGTCTATCTTACTAGGCCCCCTGTCCTGCTGATATTGTTGTCCCATGTACATCCAGTCCTCCTCTTCACCTTCAGATGAGGTGCCATATTTTTATTCTAGCTTCTTGTCAATCAGGTCCAACTTCTCATTCAATGTCGGTATGACTTTAGACTCCCTGATACTTTTAACTGATGTTGGGACCTCTCTTTCCTCACCCCATGACTAATTTTTGGCCATGTTCTTCAGAATCTTATGAAACCTGGATGGCTTGTTGTTGAGGAAAAATCCTAACCCTGTACTATCCAGTGAAGTTCTTTCTCCTTTGTGCAGCTCATAGTAGAAAGTCATTGCTTCACCATAGAGATCAATCCCATGATGAGGGACCTTCCTCAACATCTTCTAAAATCTCTTCCATACTTCAGAATATGACTCTTCTGCCTGCTGCTTGAAGTTGTAAATTTTTCTAACCAACTTGTTTGTCTTATATGGTGGGAAGTAATGCTCAAAGAACAAATTTATCATCCCATCCCATGTTTTTATTGACTCAGATAGGAGATTAAGGAACCAGGACTGCATTATCTGCAAATGAATATGGAAACAATTTCAAATAGATAACTATCACTGGCACTCTGTCTATCTTCACCATGTTGCAACTCTAAAAAAAATTGTTGATATGCATCATTGGGTTAACTTGTTGACAATTCTGATTCTCTTGAGGGCGGTTTGCATATTAAAGATCTTCTTATACATCAAAACTATCATGGTTATTTGGTGTTGTAACCATTGATTGTTTTTGTTTCTACTTCTGTTTCTGCTTCTACTTCTTAGTATCAATAAATGTCATTGCAATTTGGTCATTTTTTGCAGTAGGATCTTGTTCTTGTGCTATCAATAGGTCAAAAATTGACCCATTATTGACCTGAATTCCCAAGTCTTTTGGCATTGGCAACCCTGACAAGCAAACTAGATAATAGGTTCATCATGGTCATGTTGGTCGACAGTAGTCATGCACTTTTCCATTATTGATTAAGTTGAAGCTAGGCATACCCAAGATCTGAGAAGATCAGGACTATGCCCACGGGGTACTATCTCTAAGGTGGTCTCCGTGAAAAATGACCTAAAACACATGCATGAAAATATTAGCATTCACAAGAATATTCGTGTATGTATGGCATTTCTACAAGTAGAAAAAATGATGTCTTAATGTAGTTTAGTATGGTGGAGGAGAAATGTGCCCCATGCATGGAAAGGAGAGATAACAGTCTTGGTAATGTATAGGTTACTCAAGTGGAATAGAAAAATAATTTACCCCTTGCATGGAAAGGGGCGACATTCTATGATTTTGATGAGTCACTTAGATAAACCAGGAGGTGTAATCAGGGTGCCAATCAAAGTGAGATTTTGCTTTGGTTGTTCATTTTTATATGAAGCTAGACAATGAATGATGGATAAAAGTGTGATACCACTATGTCATGTTAATGAGGAGATATAGGAAAAAACAAAAAGTTGTTGAAGTGTTTGCATCATCAAAAGAAGAGAATTATTATAACTCAAGAAAGATAATCCCAAGAAATGATGTTCTGTCTAACATCTAACCAACACATGTATAGAAGGGTAGGTTTCAATTTTATTGGTCTAGGGATCTCATGAGAATATAAGGCATATGCCGCTCAATAAGAACAAATGTGGATGGTAGGTCCTCTATTGAGAAGGTGATACATTGTCTGACTGCTAGCTGGTTGGGGCTAGAAGGGCAACTTGTGCTTCCCTAAATATAAGGATCCTTGATGGAAATTGGTGATTAACTAGACATGATTGGGTAAAAGTAAGGTGAAAATGTCTGGAAATGGATAGGGTGGATGATGCATGTGAATCACCAAATAGGAATGAACATCAAGAATAAGTTAGAAAATGTAGAAGTGTGACAACTTTCTAGTTTTGTGGGAAGTTAGGCAACCTTTTTCATGGATTGGGATAGTAGGTGAATGGTTGAATTTGGAGTGAAAAATTGAACATGTCAGCCTCAAATGTGATTGTTTGTTTTTTGAGGGAAAATTGGGCAGCCTTCCAACGTCAAATGTGATTGTGAGAAAAAAGGTTGAATTTTGAGACAAAATTAGACAGCCTTCCGGCATCAAACATGATGGTTGAATTTTGAGGGAAAATGGGCAGCCTTTAGGCTTCAAATGTGAATGTGAGAAAATTATTGAATTGTGAGGGAACATTTGGAAGCCTTTTGGCATCAAATGTGATTGTGAGAAAATGGATGGATTTTGAGGGGAAATTAGGTAGCCTTCTGGTGTCAAACATGATTGTCAGAAAATGGTAGGACGTTGAGGGAAAATTGGGGAGCCTTTCCACGTCAAACATGATTGTGAGAACATGGTTGAGTTTTGAGGTAATATCAAGCCACCTATTGTGTCAAGTGTGATTGTGAGAAAATGGTAGAATTTTAAGGGAAAAATTGGGCAGCCTTCCGGTGTCAAATGTGATTGTGAGAAGATGGATGAATTTTGATGGGAATTGGGGCAACTTTCCGACGTCAATGATGAGATTGCATTTAGGACATAATTACTCTACTTTTAGAATTGTCATAAAATAATATATGGCAATTATAATTTGGAATTACATTTCAACCTTGTCCTTGGCCTCAAGGAGTGGTGAGCAGCATGGAACTTGAATCAAAATCAAACTCACAGAAGCATGCAATATAACCCCTCCCCTAAAAAAATTAGTCATGTTTCACATTGATGATTTGCAGCCTCACACATGAGAATCCCAAGTATAGGATTGATGGTCCTTATAATCACTAGGGGTATCTAAAAATCTTTCAAGTAGTTTGCAACTTGGGTCATCTGGATATAGGCACTACTCCAATAAACCTCACAACTATGATGACCACAGTTAGTCTTTGTGCTAGGAGAGGGGGAAACATTTCTGGGGCTTTGCACGTATTCACGGTTGTGGCAATGGTAGTCGTATTGATTATCTCCAGGATCTTCTAAGAGTGTTAGTGTGTAGGCTAACAATCTACTACTCATGACCAAATAGGATGATAGGACATGTGCTTGTGCATGCATAGTGTTTTTTTACATTTTTTAGAATGCTAAACATAAGTAAATAAACTTACAAGCATTTATTTCATCATTAATGAAGAATCTAAAATTGAGTAAGGGGGAAGGGACCAAGTACTAGATCTTGAAGGACCGGCTAGTTTTGAGGTTGTCCTCACTTGGGGAGGACAATAACACATCAAATCACACGAGAAAAAAATCCATTTTTGGAACAATAATTCCTTCCCCAAAGCATCGACATCCAAATAAATGTTAAAAAAGTATAAATGACCATGCAGAGAATAAATGCATCAAATTGTCATCATAGAGTAGGGATACATTGAGAAGATCTTATTAGAAGCACATTATCAATCATGTTAGATTATGAAGAGAGAGGATGTCTTGTGAAAAAAGGACCTACAACAAAATTGAAAGATTGAATAACATGTAAGAATTAAATACGCACGAGAGAAGGTGTGTGGCCAGGACGACATGTGATAGAAACCAAGATCTGAAGTAAAACAACAACACACAAAAATGAAAGAAACAAATCTCGTGAGAGAAGCTCCAACATGAAAAAAAATATAGCACAAGCTCATATTAGAAAGGGGAAAAACATTAATTTCATGAGACAGGCTTCGTGGTGCGACAAATTCACTCCAAATTAGATTTTCACGAGAGAGGATGCCTTGTGAAAAAGGAACCTACAGCAAGCTTCTAAGAATAAATAACCTATAGAGAGTGAATGCATAGGAGAAGCATATGGTGAGAAGAAGCAAACTCTAAAAATAATAAAAGAAAAAATAAATGAAGAAAAAAAAATCTCATGAGAGAAGGTTTGTTGACAAGACCACCTTGCAAGAAAACCAAGACTTGATGGAAAGAAAAACAAAAAATTCATTCTCGTGAGGGGATCAAGACTTGATGGAAAGAAAAACAAAAAATTCATTCTCATGAGGGGATGTATGTCGTCATACCTGCTTGAAAACCAAGACCCATAGAAAAGAAGAAGAAAAAATCATTCTCACAAGAGAAGATCTGTGGTTAGGATGACTTGATGTGAGAACTAAGACTTGATGAAAAGGAAAGAAAAAATTATTCTCACGAGAGAAGATCTATGGTTGGGATGACCTGGTGAGTAAATTAAGACTCGAAGAAAGAAACTTTTTTACGAGAGAAGGTATGTCTTCAGGATGACCTGGCATCAAAACCAAGACCCAACATGTAACATCCTCAATTTCATAGCTAAAGTAAGCCTTTAATGTGGGGTTTTCTAGTAAGTGTATGCCAAGGGACCTAATCAACCTATTATGACTAGGTATGTAATTAAGTTCACAAAATGTGTGATACAAGCCATCTAAAACAACCAATACACACATGCTGACTTAAATGTGTGTGATTGTAGTCGGTTGTATATGAACACAAAAGAATTATTCCTATGGACAATAATGTGACGAATATCTAATATGATGAGTCCAGATCATGGCTTGAGCCTTGGACCTAGCTTAGGTCTTCATGTTATGTAACTAACGAAATATTGATCACATGTGTTATACATGGACTTCAATTGAGAAATTATATTGGTTGAAGACTTATTTTCACGATTTGGAATACAATCAAGCTCATGGACCCTTTGGAATACTAAGAAATGGGCCATGTGCCCTAAAGCCCAATTCCCACCACATTGGACCAATTAAGTTCTACAAATAGGCCCTTGGAGTGCAAATTGAGAATTAAGTATTTCATAGTCATAATGAATGCTCAAAATATTTTTTTAGTAGAATAATAATTAGAATATAAGATGGTGGGAGAAATTTCAGATGATTTTGATGTATATAGTGGCCTAGGTGATTAAATTAGTAATTATGTATCTTTTACTTAAAAGACATGTTTGGAATGTCTAACCATACATTTGTGATCTAATATCTTGCCCATTAAAAGATTATGACAATAGATTATTGTTCAAAAAATTTGAGGCTAAATGGGCTCATGTTGTAGCGTATATAAATATTTATAGAAACTGGACTTTTATGCAAAGAAGAAGAAAATAAAAAAAAATGAGAGGGGGGGTGACTCCAGCCCGATCCGAACTGGAGAGCGCCGCTCTGTTTTACAGAGTTTGAACGGGGGAGGGGATTCCAGATCAGGCCCCACCCAAGATCGGATTACAGCGGGGTATAAAAGACCCCCGATTCTTGATAGATGAAGGCGGCCGGACCCTATGCTAGGGTTTTTGACGTGAATCCAAGGCAAGAGAAGGAGAACAAGGTAGAGAGGAAGCAAAGGTTGGACAGCCATGGTGCTTTTCTGGGAGGAGATGGAGGTTGCATACCTCCGGTCCAAAGCCGATCTTCATGGAGATCCGACCACCGGAGATCAGGGTAGAGGGACGAAGCAAACTGGGACTCTTCCCACATGAGAGGGCAGTCCGGGCGCTGGGAGCGTGGCCGCCGGACCTGTGCGCCGCCCGCCCTATTTCAGACCTGGAATAGAGCAAGCGCAGGTCATACAACGAAGAAGAAGGATGTTTCCCCAATAGATCAGGGCCATTGGATCTCAGATCGATGGACGAAATTAATATTGAGTAAGGTAACTTCAAAAATTCATATCTTGAGCTATAGATCTCGGTTTGGGACAAACAAGATACCTATGGAAAGCTATTCGAGTGTACTATCCTATAAAAATAGTTTTTGAGTATGATTTTGATGTTTGCTATTTATTATATTTTGGGTAGACAAAACTATATGATTTTGATATTTTGCCAATTAAAAATAGTAACCGCCTTTAGAAATTTATACAAATTTTATTGAATGTGTATTTTGATATGTTTAACATTAATCCAGATCCTGATCTTTCATATATGAAGTTTTAATGAGGTTTGTATTATAAACCCTAATAAGGGTATTTTGGGTATTTCACCCATGATATGATTTTTTCTAAATGACCTAATATTTTATACATGATCTTACTACATTGTGTGATTACTTTTCTAGGGATTTGATGGATTTTCTTGTGTTATCATATTTGTATTAAGATTTGGACCCGAGTGACCATTATGTGAGGGTAATAGATGATTATCTTGACAATAAGTGATATATGTATGGCCAATTAGGCCTAATATTAGTAATGTGAGGGTATTCTACTTTGATTTTCTAATTGAGTCAGTAAGTTTAGAATATGTGACTATGTTTGAGAATTATTCTCATTATATGAAGTATATGTTCATATTAGCGCATAAGACGATTTATGTCTTATTTGAGTATAAAAATAATATTTATTATATAGAATGCATTTGATTTCATTTTAGCGCCAAGATTTTATGGTGATTTTAGATTAAAGTTATGTTTAGTCAAAATAAGAACCCTAAGTTGGTATACGTAGTTAGGAAGACGGGGTTTTGAGATTTGGAAATAGAAAGAGAGAATATAGGCTTGGACTGATAAAACTATGATGATATCCAGGTTATTAAAGTTATGGAACTTAGAATGAAGACTTCCTTATTGATGCCATATGTATAAGAGGTAAGTGGTTCATGCCCATGAGTATTTACGTTTATCAAATCAAGTACATTTACATGCTTCTTAGATAAGACCTTCATGTCCTACATTCTGAGTTAAATATGTAAGAAATATTTTATGTGCTTATGATTGTAGAAATTCATATGCTCAATACCTTAAGTAGTGATGTGTCATGGAATGATTCTAGATCATGAAGTTAAGTTCATAAGAAGGATAAGAAAATATAGTTCTATCATATCTCTTAAATATAGATGTAACCATGTATTGAGATTTCAAATAGGAACATGTCATCAAGGTTTCCTTATATATGTAGTGATCTAAGAAATTAAGAAGTAAAATAGATTCTTTAATAAGGTTGATGTTTAAAAGTTAAGTATTATGTGAGAATATGGTTGTCTCACATGGTAAACCATGGCCCAATTTCTAGGATAAATGTACTAGTGGCATTAAAGATATTGTAATATGAGTTTGTGATGATATTATCAAATTATGAGATATTAAGTCATGATTGAGTTGCACGATGAGAATCTATATGAATTCTACCTTAAGGTTTAAGATTTAAGTTCATACAAATGTTTTGAGATCAGACTTAATGAGATTAAATTGAGTATGATTAAGATGCAACTTAAGATTTTCTAAGGTTTCTATTCTATGGTTATGATTTTAAGACTTAAGTCCATTAAGATCAGATTTTGATGAGGTTTTAATAGAGAATGAGTTATCTTGCCAATAATCAGAAATCATACTTTTGCTATACACATTACTTAAGTTACTTTTGTATATTTAGTATTTCTATACTCATTTCTTCTTCTCATAAGACATTAGACTCATGTGTGATATAATTGGTATAATGAAGTAATCTTACCAAATCAGAGTTTTGAAATAAAGTTTACCTAGATAATGAGATACATGATTAAATCTAATAACATATTCAGTTTAGAACTCAAGAATAAGAGATTTAGATTCAGACTTAGACTATTCACTGTGTGAGTAGCCATATTTTGAATAAAAGGTACATGATATGCGTTATAGACCCAATCTCAAATATGTTGTAATTTGAGATACATATCCAAATTCTATAATAGATTATGTTCAGATTTTAAAGAGCAGAGATTCAGATTCAGATTTCAGATTCAGAATTCAGTACATGTTTAGTACTTAGTTTCAGATAAGTTCAGATTCAGTATTTAGTAAAGCTAGATGTAAGATAATTAATTTGAAACATTCACATAATGCATTATATAATAAGTCCTCACCAGAGAGTCCCGGGACAATTCAGAGGGCGCGCTGCGCCAGACACTGCGGGTGTCATAGAGGGCATTTATGCCAACAGAGGGTGCGTTGCACCATAGAGGACACTTCGGTGTCAACAGAGGGCACATTGTGCCAACAGAGGGTGCATTTCACCACAGAGGACACCTCTGTGTCAATAGAGGAGGACTTATTGTATAATGGTGGCCACAGTCAGATAAAAATCGTAAGTAAAAGATATCATAGATTAGAGATGCCCATATTCTCATCCATGAGTAATGATGAGAGGGTATTAGATAAGATAAGTAAGACCCAGACACTTTGACGTAGGTCATGAGATCCATGTTCCAGGGTACATGTCTCTAGTGAAAGATAAGATAGAAAGATATAAATTTCAGATTTAAGAAATAAGAGATTTTATGTTTCAGATTTTACTCAGAGCTTGATAGTAACTTGTTGTTTATAATGTCGATTTCAGATTATTAGTCATTTATATTTTTAGAATACTCATGCCACTTACTCTAACGACTGTTTTTCCCAATGCATGGCTAGGGACGCGATGTCCGCAGGTTCTGGAGCAATTGAAGAACAAAGGGACAAAAAAAAAGGCTTAAGAGACTTTCAAGCTTGCCTAGTGGGGTGCCATCTACCTAGATGATCCTGAGTATTGACATCTTTTTATTATGAACTTACGCATAAACATGATGTAGTTTTATGTTGACAAAAAGCTATGTACGAATCAGTTTTACTAGTTTTGCAAAGTGTTTCATTTACTTTTATTGCAATGGTTATCATGTTTGTGACACTCCCAGATGAAAAAAAAATTATTGCTTCCGCTCATGTGTTATGAAAATATGGGTGTTACAATATGGTATCAGAGCAATTTGGTAAATGGCCACTAGGCAAACATGATTCTCATAGTCACCCTAGAGTGAAGAGGTAAGAGATTAGAGCTTAGGGATAGATTCTCATAGAAAGATATAATGACATAGATTGACATATAGTTTTCACCTTAGAAGAAATATAGATGTCCGAGAGAGATGTTTATATTCTAGGTCTCATGTTTCAACCTAACCCTAGCTAATGATGTTGCTTCTCCATTATCAATGGTTATGGCCAACCAATTGAGAATTGAGGAGGAATGTCATAAGCACTAGACCTTGATGCATCTCTCATTTATTACTGGTCCATGTGGTATGGGACACATGTATCAGTGGGTGAGTGAGAGATAGCATCTCATGATCCCACATCTCTAGGTATGTGCCTGATCACCACATATCTAGGAATGTAGGAGTTACCTAAAGAACCTAAGATTAGACAACCATGTGCAATTAATGTTAGGAGGCCATGATAAAGTTGAGGTAGATGCCCTAAGTATAGAGACAAGTTTAGTTTCATATACCCTAAGTATGAGTTGAGAAGTAGACCAAGGTAATACATAATACTCACATAAATATTTATGAAAATACATTAAATATCTCTTTTCATGCAAAAAGTTTGAACATAAGTATGCCTTACAATAAATGAAGAGGTAAGCAAAACCCTAAGGTGGGTAGTAGCCTAGAGAAATTTCGAGGACGAAATTTATTTCAAGGTGGGTAGAATTGTAACATCCTCAATTTCATAGCTAAAGTAAGCCTTTAATGTGGGGTTTTCTAGTAAGTGTATGCCAAGGGACCTAATCAACCTATTATGACTAGGTATGTAATTAAGTTCACAAAATGTGTGATACAAGCCATCTAAAACAACCAATACACACATGCTGACTTAAATGTGTGTGATTGTAGTCGGTTGTATATGAACACAAAAGAATTATTCCTATGGACAATAATGTGACGAATATCTAATATGATGAGTCCAGATCATGGCTTGAGCCTTGGACCTAGCTTAGGTCTTCATGTTATGTAACTAACGAAATATTGATCACATGTGTTATACATGGACTTCAATTGAGAAATTATATTGGTTGAAGACTTATTTTCACGATTTGGAATACAATCAAGCTCATGGACCCTTTGGAATACTAAGAAATGGGCCATGTGCCCTAAAGCCCAATTCCCACCACATTGGACCAATTAAGTTCTACAAATAGGCCCTTGGAGTGCAAATTGAGAATTAAGTATTTCATAGTCATAATGAATGCTCAAAATATTTTTTTAGTAGAATAATAATTAGAATATAAGATGGTGGGAGAAATTTCAGATGATTTTGATGTATATAGTGGCCTAGGTGATTAAATTAGTAATTATGTATCTTTTACTTAAAAGACATGTTTGGAATGTCTAACCATACATTTGTGATCTAATATCTTGCCCATTAAAAGATTATGACAATAGATTATTGTTCAAAAAATTTGAGGCTAAATGGGCTCATGTTGTAGCATATATAAATATTTATAGAAACTGGACTTTTATGCAAAGAAGAAGAAAATAAAAAAAATGAGAGGGGGGTGACTCCAGCCCGATCCGAACTGGAGAGCGCCGCTCTGTTTTACAGAGTTTGAACGGGGGAGGGGATTCCAGATCAGGCCCCACCCAAGATCGGATTACAGCGGGGTATAAAAGACCCCCGATTCTTGATAGATGAAGGCGGCCGGACCCTATGCTAGGGTTTTTGACGTGAATCCAAGGCAAGAGAAGGAGAACAAGGTAGAGAGGAAGCAAAGGTTGGACAGCCATGGTGCTTTTCTGGGAGGAGATGGAGGTTGCATACCTCCGGTCCAAAGCCGATCTTCATGGAGATCCGACCACCGGAGATCAGGGTAGAGGGACGAAGCAAACTGGGACTCTTCCCACATGAGAGGGCAGTCCGGGCGCTGGGAGCGTGGCCGCCGGACCTGTGCGCCGCCCGCCCTATTTCAGACCTGGAATAGAGCAAGCGCAGGTCATACAACGAAGAAGAAGGATGTTTCCCCAATAGATCAGGGCCATTGGATCTCAGATCGATGGACGAAATTAATATTGAGTAAGGTAACTTCAAAAATTCATATCTTGAGCTATAGATCTCGGTTTGGGACAAACAAGATACCTATGGAAAGCTATTCGAGTGTACTATCCTATAAAAATAGTTTTTGAGTATGATTTTGATGTTTGCTATTTATTATATTTTGGGTAGACAAAACTATATGATTTTGATATTTTGCCAATTAAAAATAGTAACCGCCTTTAGAAATTTATACAAATTTTATTGAATGTGTATTTTGATATGTTTAACATTAATCCAGATCCTGATCTTTCATATATGAAGTTTTAATGAGGTTTGTATTATAAACCCTAATAAGGGTATTTTGGGTATTTCACCCATGATATGATTTTTTCTAAATGACCTAATATTTTATACATGATCTTACTACATTGTGTGATTACTTTTCTAGGGATTTGATGGATTTTCTTGTGTTATCATATTTGTATTAAGATTTGGACCCGAGTGACCATTATGTGAGGGTAATAGATGATTATCTTGACAATAAGTGATATATGTATGGCCAATTAGGCCTAATATTAGTAATGTGAGGGTATTCTACTTTGATTTTCTAATTGAGTCAGTAAGTTTAGAATATGTGACTATGTTTGAGAATTATTCTCATTATATGAAGTATATGTTCATATTAGCGCATAAGACGATTTATGTCTTATTTGAGTATAAAAATAATATTTATTATATAGAATGCATTTGATTTCATTTTAGCGCCAAGATTTTATGGTGATTTTAGATTAAAGTTATGTTTAGTCAAAATAAGAACCCTAAGTTGGTATACGTAGTTAGGAAGATGGGGTTTTGAGATTTGGAAATAGAAAGAGAGAATATAGGCTTGGACTGATAAAACTATGATGATATCCAGGTTATTAAAGTTATGGAACTTAGAATGAAGACTTCCTTATTGATGCCATATGTATAAGAGGTAAGTGGTTCATGCCCATGAGTATTTACGTTTATCAAATCAAGTACATTTACATGCTTCTTAGATAAGACCTTCATGTCCTACATTCTGAGTTAAATATGTAAGAAATATTTTATGTGCTTATGATTGTAGAAATTCATATGCTCAATACCTTAAGTAGTGATGTGTCATGGAATGATTCTAGATCATGAAGTTAAGTTCATAAGAAGGATAAGAAAATATAGTTCTATCATATCTCTTAAATATAGATGTAACCATGTATTGAGATTTCAAATAGGAACATGTCATCAAGGTTTCCTTATATATGTAGTGATCTAAGAAATTAAGAAGTAAAATAGATTCTTTAATAAGGTTGATGTTTAAAAGTTAAGTATTATGTGAGAATATGGTTGTCTCACATGGTAAACCATGGCCCAATTTCTAGGATAAATGTACTAGTGGCATTAAAGATATTGTAATATGAGTTTGTGATGATATTATCAAATTATGAGATATTAAGTCATGATTGAGTTGCACGATGAGAATCTATATGAATTCTACCTTAAGGTTTAAGATTTAAGTTCATACAAATGTTTTGAGATCAGACTTAATGAGATTAAATTGAGTATGATTAAGATGCAACTTAAGATTTTCTAAGGTTTCTATTCTATGGTTATGATTTTAAGACTTAAGTCCATTAAGATCAGATTTTGATGAGGTTTTAATAGAGAATGAGTTATCTTGCCAAGAATCAGAAATCATACTTTTGCTATACACATTACTTAAGTTACTTTTGTATATTTAGTATTTCTATACTCATTTCTTCTTCTCATAAGACATTAGACTCATGTGTGATATAATTGGTATAATGAAGTAATCTTACCAAATCAGAGTTTTAGAATAAAGTTTACCTAGATAATGAGATACATGATTAAATCTAATAACAGATTCAGTTTAGAACTCAAGAATAAGAGATTTAGATTCAGACTTAGACTATTCACTGTGTGAGTAGCCATATTTTGAATAAAAGGTACATGATATGCGTTATAGACCCAATCTCAAATATGTTGTAATTTGAGATACATATCCAAATTCTATAATAGATTATGTTCAGATTTTAAAGAGCAGAGATTCAGATTCAGATTCAGATTTCAGATTCAGAATTCAGTACATGTTTAGTACTTAGTTTCAGATAAGTTCAGATTCAGTATTTAGTAAAGCTAGATGTAAGATAATTAATTTGAAACATTCACATAATGCATTATATAATAAGTCCTCGCCAGAGAGTCCCGGGACAATTCAGAGGGCGCGCTGCGCCAGACACTGCGGGTGTCATAGAGGGCATTTATGCCAACAGAGGGTGTGTTGCACCATAGAGGACACTTCGGTGTCAACAGAGGGCACATTGTGCCAACAGAGGGTGCATTTCACCACAGAGGACACCTCGGTGTCAATAGAGGAGGACTTATTGTATAATGGTGGCCACAGTCAGATAAAAATCGTAAGTAAAAGATATCATAGATTAGAGATGCCCATATTCTCATCCATGAGTAATGATGAGAGGGTATTAGATAAGATAAGTAAGACCCAGACACTTTGACGTAGGTCATGAGATCCATGTTCCAGGGTACATGTCTCTAGTGAAAGATAAGATAGAAAGATATAAATTTCAGATTTAAGAAATAAGAGATTTTATGTTTCAGATTTTACTCAGAGCTTGATAGTAACTTGTTGTTTATAATGTCGATTTCAGATTATTAGTCATGTATATTTTTAGAATACTCATGCCACTTACTCTAACGACTGTTTTTCCCAATGCATGGCTGGGGACGCGATGTCCGCAGGTTCTGGAGCAATTGAAGAACAAAGGGACAAAAAAAAAGGCTTAAGAGACTTTCAAGCTTGCCTAGTGGGGTGCCATCTACCTAGATGATCCTGAGTATTGACATCTTTTTATTATGAACTTACGCATAAACATGATGTAGTTTTATGTTGACAAAAAGCTATGTACGAATCAGTTTTACTAGTTTTGCAAAGTGTTTCATTTACTTTTATTGCAATGGTTATCATGTTTGTGACACTCCCAGATGAAAAAAAAAATTATTGCTTCCGCTCATGTGTTATGAAAATCTGGGTGTTACACAACAGGAAAAAGAAAAAGAAAAAAAGATAGAAGGTTTGTCGTCAGGGATTTTTTTCACTGAGAGCAATGAACCCTCCACTAGGGTTCTCCTGTGGTGGTGGTAGTAGCCACGATTGTGGAGGTCATAGAGGAGGAAGAGGTGGAAGGAGCCAGAGTGTGGCCTCATCTGTGGTAGATCCACACGATGGCCCTACTATTGAGATAAACATGGTCGACTTAACCACCAATGAGGTTGCTTCTCGACTGGATGCTAGAAGCTACAAAGACGCAATGATGGGACAAAAGGTGTCTAACCTAGTTATTGTGGGATCCCCGGATACTTTGAAGATAGAGGACATAGTCATTGATAGAAGTGGCTCACTATTGGTCATCATGATCAACCCGGAATCCCTCCCACCGTTACTTGAACCGTGGAATCATACGGTCATCGTCAAGCCACTCGGAGGCACCATAGGGTTCCAAACCCTCATGAACAGGCTCTCAATTCTCTTGTCACCATCAGATACATTCATAGCCATCAACTTGGAGAAAGGCTATTATATCATTCAGCTTGGAAACCATGCAGACTTCATCAAGGCCATGACCAAAGGCCCCTAGGTAATCTTTAGGAATTACCTCTCTATGCAATCATGGTCACCAAACTTTCGACCCTTTGACCCGATCCCATGTAAAATAGTGGTCTGGATAAGAGTGGTCAACCTGTCGGTCTTCCTCTATCAAAACCAACTCCTAGAAAGTATTGGTGATCTGGTCGGAAAGACTATTAAGATTGACACCACTACAACAGTGGGCGACCGAGGCAAGTTTGCATGCTTGGCAGTAGAAGTGGACACCACCCAACCATTGCTTTCGGCCATCTTCTTGAATGGAGAACATTACAGGATCGAGTGTGAGAACCTCCTGGTCGTATGCATGTGGTGTGGATGCTTGGGACATGCCAACACTAACTGTTCCTTTGTGAAGACTTTCATTTCACTTGAGCTCTCGGCATCAAACTCGGCAACGACAAGCACCCCCATATCCTATGCCCAAGCAATTCATGCCCCTAAGCTGACTAGGCATGCCGCACCAAAGAAGGACAACCAACACTCTACTAAGGTTGCTTTCGGGAACACCAGTGGCTAAAAATCAACTGAGGCTACTACCACGTCTGACATGATAGACCCTATAGGTGTCACCGATGGCAAACTAAAGGTAGCAAAGAAGCCTAAATGGGAGATAGTATATAGCAGGAAAAACAAGAAGAAAGGCAGCGCAACCCAAAGTGGAATGTGCAATCCAACAGCACATCAACTGCCTCTGTGGTGACACTTTTTGACAACCAAGTCTCATACGAACATAGTCCCTAATGATGGAGAGACCTTCCTCTTTAAGAGTGCCTCAACACCAGCTAACCCTGACCCCTGATGGATTTCATTAGGAGAATAATGGGATAGGAAGTGGAGTCATCCTATGTAATAGGAAGATCATCTACCAGAACGTGATGATCAGCCCAGGTAGGGAGAGGAAGAAAGGAAAGTCAGCACAACTGGTTGATAACTTCAACACTAATCAGTTGAAGAAACAATTAACGTTCGATGAAGCAAATGATGTTATCGAAGATGTGTCAACAATGACATGCCTATTATTGAGGATGAGGAAGGCAGCATCCCAGTGATGGGGCTTTATACAGCCATCCATTAACTTGCCTACCCTCCCACCTCAGCACTATATATAATATGGTTAACAATATGTGTTGGAACATCCAAGGAGCATGCTCTAAGGACAAAATTGGTCTGCTAAAAGAATATAAGTTTACCTATAAGTTGCATGTCATGGTGCTGCTTGAAACTAGGTGTAGTGGTCAGAAAGTTGATAACATAATCAAGAAGATTGGTTACCCATCTTCCCATAGAGTTGAAGCCCTCGGTTTCATAGGGGGTATCTGGCTACTATGGGATGATGGACTCTATTCCATTGAAATTTTATATAGCCACCACCAATTCACTCAGTGTGTGATGAATGGGGCTTGGCACATTACTTTCATCTATGGAAGTCCCCACCCCATCAAATGTTGCTTGTTGTGGCAGAGGCTTCTAGAAATTGCCCCCGCCATTGGTGGTGTGGGGGCGGAAGTAGGTGACTTTAATGCCATGCTTGACATTATTGAGTAGAAAGGTGGCAAGAATTTTGGTCATTGCAATAGTTTGTTATTCAAGAAGTTTCTCATTGATACCGGCCTAGCTGAAGTATGTATGCATGGCCACTTCTACACTTTCAAGAGATTACAACTTCTAGAGAAACTTGATAGGGTCATTGCTAATGATGATTGGCTATCTGTCGATGGAGGATAGAAATCTACAGTGCTACCTCAACTCTATTTGGACCACAATCCGATTCTCATCTCTAGTTCCACTGCCCAAAATGCTAAATGTTCGGTCTTTAGAACCAAATCTAGCTGGACATTAAACCCAGCCTTCCACAAGGAGTTGCTTCCATATTGGGACAATAGTCTTCCCTTCATTGACACCCTTCCTCTCTTCCAAATCACCACTGCTAAATGGGAATGCTCCAATACGTGTGCTAAGAATAAGGAAAAATCTAACATCCTTACTCAGCTCGATCGTTATCAGGTAACCCACGCATCCCACCCAGTCCCACTAATGAATTACTATTTGTCTTGTTGTAAGAACAATATAGTCAGATCCTCCTCTGCAAAGAGTTGGACTGGCAACAAAAGGTTCATATACATTGGCTCCAATCTGGAAATGCAAATACCAAGTTCTTTCAATCTTATATTGAGTCAAGAAGCCATTACACGATGATTAGCAGGCTCCGTGATGAATGAGATAAGTGGGTCAATGACCCCGCATCCCTCAAACACCTCATACGTAACTTTTTTTCGACCTCATGGCTTATGATGGATCATAATTAACTCATCCAGTATGTGCCGGAAAATACATAGGCCACTTTCATCATATCTCTCCTCAAGATTTGAATTTCCTTGCTCACATGCCCAGCCCCAATGAAATTAGAAGCATAATCTTCTTAATGTCGCCATCAAAAGCCCTTGGTCCTGATGGTGTTTATAATGAATTCCTACAAATAGATTGGAGTAAGCTCGGTAACTATGTCATTCTCATGGTACAAGCATCCTTTAATACATGTGACATCAACCAGCATCTTGCCAACTCGTAGATGGTACTCATCTTGAAGATGAGACAGCTGTAATGTTGTTCTGATTTGAGACCAATTTCCCTAAACAATTGCTGCTTTAAATTAATATCCAAAATTTTGGTCAAATGCCTCAAGCCATATCTCAAATATTGGGTCACTGAGATGCAATCCAGCTTCATCCCAGGACATAGGATCACTAACAACATCCTACTGGCTCAGGAAATCATACATTCTATGAGATATAAAATTGGATGCAAGAAATGGGTTAGTATCAAGCTTGATCTATCCAAAGCATTTTATAGGATGAGATGGCCTTTCATTCATGATACGTTAATCAAGCTAGGCCTTCCTGACATCACAATCAAGTTGATTATGCAAATTGTGTCCAGTGGTGAAACCTCCATTCTTTGGGAAGGTACCCCACTTGACCCCTTCAAGTCCACACAAGGAGTACACCAAGGTGATCCTCTCAGCCCATATCTATTTGTTGTATGTATGGAAAGACTTGCACAATACATCAACCGGGCAATTGTCAACAATGAATGGAAGCCTATTGTCCTTGCAAAGCATCGCATGCCTCTGTCACATGTATTCTTTGCAGATGACATCCTACTCATGGCAGAAGCCAATACTACTCATGCAGATCTTATTCTAGGAATCCTCAATGAGTTTACTATAGCCTCTGGGCAAATCATCTCCAAGCCTAAATCTCATTGTTTCTTCTCTTCTAATACCTCACGGGCTGAAAATGGGCATCATGTAGGCGTATAGGCATTGAGCAAACTAACAACTTGGGATGCTACCTAGGTGTACTAATCATCCACCATAGAATTAACAAGTACACTCATCAACAAATTACAACAACTATCAAGGAATGGATGACTTGCTGTTCGACCAAATACCTCTCTCTCTCATAGGAAGGATTACCCTCAATAAGTCAACTTTATAGTCCATTCCATCTTATTCCATGCAATCCGTCCATCTCTCACCATCCTTGTGTGATGACATCAACAAGCACGTGAAGAACTTCATCTGGTCTAGCAGGAGGGACCAACACAAGCTCTCACTTGTATCCTGGAAGAAGATTACATCCCCAAAGAAGGTAGGTGAGCTTGGGATAAAAGACGCTCGCAATCAGAACATTTCTTTGATGCTAAAGAATGTTTGGTATTTTCTCAACAACCACTCAATCCCTTGGGTTAAGGTGATACGTGAAAAGTACATGAATTAAGGCAGAATAAAGAAGAAGCTCTTCTCTTTGGCCTGGGCTTTATATGAAACGTCATATGCCCAACCTCATGACAACCAGCCACAAGACTATAAACTTGAGCAAAAGTACCAATGTATGGAGGGATAGATGGATTCTAGGCAATTCTTTCCTGGACCTTGATCCTCACTGGAACATGTCGTTGGATATCTCTGACCTTACTATTAACTCAATGAGAATGGGTGATGGAGAATAGGATTCTTCCTTCATCCAATCCTTCCTGCCTCCTAATGACTGGCATAAAATTCAGTTCATTTCACCACCAATTGACAATTCTGGCGAGGATACTTGGTCATGGCCCCACGAGAGTGATGAGTAGTTCACTGTGAAATCTACTTATACAATGTTACACTCCGATAAGGACCTACCTACTCCTGGTGAATGGAATCAGATCTAGCATCTATAGCTACCAGAATGCTTGGGTATCTTCTCCTGACTTCTTCAGCACTGAGCACTCCTTACTAAAGTTGAGAAACAACGCCGCCACATTGATGTCAACGCCTTGTGTCAACTATGCAGAAATGACCCTGAAACCTTAATTCATTACCTTTGTGAATGTGCTCATGTCTGTCCCATCTGGGTTGGTCTGAAGGTAGGAAGTAAGTTCTTCACCTTTGATGAGGAAGCCTGGATTAAAGATATCATCCTCTCTTGTGCCTCATCTTGTGAACACACTATTCTCATTGTTGCATGTTGGCACATATGGCATGTCCGCAATGACAAAGTGCATAATAATATCCGGCCTACAATACATTCTTGTATTGCCTTCATCAAGGAAAGAACAACCTCCATTGTGTGCCTTCCACCTAAAGAAAAGAGGGATAGAATTGGGCACCTCTTTGTGCTCTACAAACTTGTTGATTATGAAGCCATTCTATTTGTGGATGCATCCTTCAACAGCAACACATCCAAGGCAAGTATTGGAATCCATGTCATTAACAACATGGGACATTGTATTATGGGCACAGGCATGCCGTTAGATGCACTCTCCGTGTTTGAAGCTGAAATCTAAGCCATTCTTCTTGCTAGCAAGCTATGTCGTGAGCTGAACCTCATAAGATTGGTGATCTTCTCTGAATCAACTATGACGGTAAATATTATGAATGCAGATGAGCCTACCTTGCTCAAACTCTAGCCCTACTGGAGGAAATTTCAAACTTTCAAGTCACAAAGAAGTCAAGTCCTTGTGCTCCACATACCATGAGACTTGAACTCAGTGGCTGATTGCATAGACAAACACACTCTACATACTTCTCTATCTTGTTCTTTTAATTTGAATAAACCTACTTGGCTACAGGCAGCATTCAATGTACAGCTAGATATGTTTTGGCATGTGCTAGAGAGCGGGATGAATAATACATAAATATCTAGTCTTGACAAAAAAAAGGTTTGTCGTCAGGATGACCTAGAGAGAGTATCAAACCTGAAGGAAAGAAAAATAAAAAATTCATTCTCAAGAGAGAAGGTATGTCGTCGAGAAGACCTAGAGTGAAAATTAAGTCCCGATGTAGAAAAAAAAAGAAAGAGAAGGGTGCCTGTGAAAATAGGATCTAGCTCAAAACCATGATGCAACATGAGCACGCTCCTCATCGATGGAGTCACCATTTTGTTTTCATTTGCAAAAATGGTATTGCAAAAATAAATGGATCTGATGGAGTCGTAACTATGTTTTATGAGGTAAAACCCAGAAAACTGTGTTAGGGATGACTTGTTATGGATAAAAAGTAGGTCAGTTGGTAGAAATATGAGATCTACATGCTCAGTTAAGGATTGGGAAAGGGTTGTGAAATTAGTACCCTAATTTTCCTATTGGAACCGATATTGCGAGAGTGGTCCTTAGCTAAAACGAAAGAAAAAGGACACTAGATAAGGGTGTCATCGTGGATACAGTCAAGATTGAAACAAATAAAAGAGTATTTAAACATGTTTTGTTGCTCACAACTTGATGATATTTTGCATTCGGCTTCACCATGGATCCTTCTTTATGAGTAAGGGTGAAGAGGGTCGGGGTGGTTCTCTAAGGTTAAAGGTTGAAGAAGATTCTTGAGTTTCACAAGAGATGTTCTCTCATGAACTTTTTGGAGATTGAAGGTCGAGGAAGACTCCTGATGTTTCATGAGAGTGGTTCTATCATAAACTTTCTCTACAGTATTGGCTATGGGTTTCTCTCTCAGTCATGCTCTAGGTTTGTCTGTCACTTTTCCTAACTAACTAGTTGGCTTAGGGTTTTCATGAGAGAACTTGTCTATAGAGTTATCAGGGGATTTTTATCACTTCTCTCATGTGTGAGTGGGTGATATGGAGATATTGTATCACTCTCACTCCCAAAAAGGGAGCATTGTCCATGATCATGACTGGGTCATGGGTAGTTAGGCCCTGACTGACCAAGTTTAGTTTATTCATGAGGGAGGATCTCTCGTGAAAATGTAGCCAATATTTCCCAAAAAAGGATATTTCATTGGTTCCCCTTGTATGGATGAGTTCTGTGAAGATATTTTCTAAAATCTCATTGTCCACCAGAGAATGTATCTCACCATCGTGACCAGGTTTTGGATAATTAATCCCTAACTAAATCAGTCCATTTTTCACAAGGGAGGGTCTATCGTGAAATTTTTTTACAATAAGATTGAGAGAGAAAGTGGTGGCAAAAGTGTGAAGATACTATAAACAACGTTAAATAATAATAAAATTAAGTTGATCAAGTCAAAAAGGACGTGAGTGATTAAGGACCCAAAATGCATTATGTGCTTTTTTCTTGTTGATTTGATTTAATTTCCCTCGGGCCAGATCCATATAATTTTGTGCAGAACATAAGTTTATGATTGAATATACTATATTAATCGTGTTTCTACATGTATTCATTGGAAAGTTCTTGTGTACATCAGATATATAATTCTGATTAAGGTTGTAATTTGATCAGGATAGGGTGAGTGGTCACAAAGAAGATTTTGTGATTTTTTAGGCATCAAAATTGTGTCCATCAGGTGGTTATAAAAATGGGGTGTCAATATATGCCATTTTATTGAAAACATCTAGATTGCTTATAATTTAATATGTGGTGACTTACTACTATATTATCTGATTTGTAGTGTGGAAAACTTTGAATAAAATGTTTGAATTCAAGAATAATTGTATAAATAATAAAAGTAAAAAAATAAAGCATCAGTCTAATCATAACTAGGTCATGATCAAATATATGCATAACATAAAATAGTATACCACCCTATGTATGCAATAAAATTAATGTGTATCTCACAACTAATAAAAAGTTCAAAACTTTATCAACACATACCATATATAAGTAGAAGGAACTCTTCCCAAGAGTAGCACAGTCCAACAAAGAAAATCCACATAATTTCTAGAGTAAGGTCACGCTAGGTGCCAGTGATCTTAACCATAACTATCAGCCCTAAACCTACCATATAGTAGGAAGCACTAATGCACCAACAACATATAACACTTTAGTGTCTAGAAGGTTTTCTTAGTTAAGAGACTATTCTCACACCCCAAAACCCATAATTTCTATCTAGACCACATAAATATTATATTAAGTGATCAAAGTGACTAAAAAACATGTTTTAACTCTTTTTGTTTTATCTTTGCAAGTTTTAACACATACATTAGAATCTCTTCATATATACAATCAACTTAGTAGCATACCACAAGACTTGTTCTTATACCTCACTTGATTTTTAAAAGGTTCATATTAAAATGTCTTATGTATCGTTGGTCCCCTAGGACCATGTTGGGCCACCTAATAGCTAAGGATGTGTCAAGCTAATTACACCAAATAGTGTTGATCTAACGAGATCCAAGAGGAAGTAAAAAGGGTAAACAACAATACAACACAATAAAAGGTTACTTAGTTCTAGGGTTTTCCCTCAATCCATGAGTCCAAACGGAATATAAAGTTAGACTAACAAACTAAGTGTTCAAGTACTTTCTAGAATTAGAAGTTTAAGGTTTTGAGGTAAAACATTGGGGAGCAAATTATATTAATGTGGTATGTCTTAATAATTCATTGTATGCTTGTGAGAGCCATTTAATCTAGGACTTTAGGCCTATGAATCGCATAAATGTTAAGTCCAAACTATGTAAAAATTTAGGCATATGAAATTTACTAGCAGAAATTATAAGCACTTGATACAGAATCTAGTGGTTGATACATAACTATTTGTGGACATATATAGATTAATTTTCCAATTACACTCTACCTACCCATTGACTCTCATATGTTGTGAAAAGATGTATATTAGGCACTTTTATCTCTTCTTAGACCTTTGGATTAACCATGGACTTGAAGATGATAGTAAAACATACTTGGGAAAAATGCCACATCAATAACACCAACGTTATGCTTATAATGGTCATTTCATCATTTTGGGGTGTTAGATCAATGTTTGTGAATTAGTTCTAGTCCAATACACAAGGTCAACATCCAACATTCACTACAAGCATTCTATGTCTCTTGTCTCAACATTGGTATATGTCACATATTTGAAGAAAAATAATTAGTCTTTGCATGACCATATGTCTCATTATATTAGTCACATGCATGAATGTAAAGAACCATGCCATTTATTATGATAAACTTGCATTACATAAGCCATGTTAACGTGATTAAGATGTCTGAGTTACTTATTGTAACACTAAGAACTACATTATTACATTCAGAAATTGTATATTAATGTATTCTTGGTCTTATAAAAACATTAATAGTCGTGAAGTTGTGATCAGAATTGGAGGTCTATCATGATATGTTTAGTAGGAACTTAACATAAGTTTTAGACAACCATAGAATTGCATGTCCACATTCATCCTAGTACAATTGAAACCAAGGCCCATATGTAACCATCTAGCTCACATTGTTGAAACAAACATGTTTACAATACAAATAGATATATTTTTAGTTGGTTTGAGAATACTATCTAGTCATGGATCTTAGCACTTGATGCCATTGAATAATAAGATTCTCAAATATTGTATAATTAAATTAAAATTTTGATTGCATCAAATGTATGGTGATTGTTCCATAAACTACGCCATTGCCATTACTAGGGACAATTGTTATATTGGTAAATATTGATACAAATCTCAAGACCCATGTTTGTCTTAAGTTACTAGTGACTAAATTGGTATTTAGCCTAATTTAAACATTTATAGCATTTATAGGCAAATTTATAAGTTTCTAGAATCGCCATAATTCAACCGTATAACTGCTAAAATATCAGTAAACCTACATAAGCACATCAGTAGGTAAATAAGCCCATAATTAAGTAGTAAATACTAAGTATCTCTAAAACTACATGTATTACAAGAACAAAAAGGTTTTGACACAAGAGTATATATAAAATTTAGGATGTCACTCACACACCTTGTTAAGGGAATTGTCCCCAAAATTCACTTACACAAGAAAAAAGTATTTAGGAGTTGAAAACTATATACTCTTAGGGTACCTAAGGGGAGGGTTGAGTCAAAATCATCACCTTCCTACTAGAAAGGGGTTATATGCACCCCTTCCCTGAGAGAAATTCTCAAGTAAGCATGCCTTATCAAGTAAGTAAATGAAATTTTAGTCAGATTAAGAAATACATATAAGCATATTACATCTTGGGCATTAGAATTTTGACATTTCCAATTATAGGATATCTCAAGGATTTTTGGCTTTTAAGCATATGAAAATGACCAATCATATGTTAACTCTAAGATTCCATCATATCTAAGATTACTTTAAGGTTGTAATATGTTGTGAGAAATCATTTAGTAGAATATCATGAACCAATTGTACAAGAGCAATGTAATACAAAAATTGCAACATATAAGAAACCCTAAAAGACCAGCATACAAAAATGCATGAATATGATCATGGATCACAATAATTCTAACATATAAGAATACAAAGAAGTTCAATGTATAAGAATACAGGAAGAGTATTATGGAACAACAAAATTCTAGAATATAAGAATATGGAGAAGTCCAACATCAAGCATACATGAACAAATCATGAAATAATTCATAATAAGAGCACTAAAATTCATAATAATAATTATATTACAAAGGTATGATTATTTACTATATGGAGGAATATTAAATACCATACTAATAAATTACAGTAAAGAACCTCCAAACTTCCACTTGTCCAATTTTTTTTAGAAAAGTCTAGAATTGAGATTAAATCTTGCTTCACCAGTCATCTTATTTTGGAAAAAAAATCATGATTATGGTCTTGTTTATATCATGGCATGCTCGATCATCCTTTTTGTCTAACATGCACCTAAATGATGGTTCACTACATGAGAACTCCTATATCCTTGCCATGTAATTTCTAGCATTAGGCTTTACTTAAATACTTGGAACTAAATCCAAAGATATATTAGATGCCAACATATTATTCAACCACTAAATATATGACCACAAGTTCCTCAATGTATTAATACCTCTATGTATCATGTGCAAGTACATAGAGTCAACTGATTATGACTATAAACATGTTAACCAGAGTTTCTAAGGTTATTACTAAGATCTTATAACAAATATATTGTTTACAATTTGCTTTTCTAGTATAACACCACTCCCTAGTCACGCACATGTTGTCTAGAAATGATGGATTTGGTGCTAATAAATGAATTGATGGCCTAGCAATGTTTACAGAAAGGAAAGACCTTAGCTCTCATTGATGCAATCTACTATCTTTAGGTGAAGTACCAAAACTTGGTTATGAAATCTAAAATAGCATCTCTTATAACAAACTAATGTACCAAGAATGCTACTTGGTGCCTCTAGGTTATTCCATAAAATTGTTGACATTTTACTGAAAACATGGCGAGCACTTCTAGTGTCATATTTTAGGACATACTACTATGTTAGTTTCTTTATAGTTTTGAAAACTTTGAAGAAACATGTTTTAATTCAAGAATAGTTGTATAAATCATAAACCTAAGAAAATCAAGTAGAATTCCAACCACGAGTGGTATTTCAAGATCAAATCGATGTGTAACATTTGATAATATACCACTCTAACGTATGAAATCAGAGTAATGTGTATCTTACAACTAAACATAAGGCCAAAACATTACCAACGCATACCACATTTTAGTATAGGGGACTCTTACAAAGACCAATGTCCAACAGAGAAGATAGTTTCTAGAGTAAGAAAAAGCTCATACCTACTACGTCTAACCATAAACATCATCCTAAACCCACCATACATAAGAAATTACTCATGCACCTACAACAAATTACCCTTGAGTGTCAAAAAGGCTTTCTTGGTAAAGAGATTGTTGTCAAAACCCATAACTTACAATCTCTATTCAGACTACATGATTATAATCTAAAGCAACCAAGATAGATAACAAAAAAAATTTGGACTCTTTTCTTTCTATATTTCAAGTTATAACACATATACATATACAATCAACTCATTAGTAAACCACAAGACTTGTTCTATCCATCACTTTATTTTGATTCAAAAGGTTTTGATGCATGAACCATATGTTTACAAACACTATTATAAGAAGAGAAAATTAAGTTCCCTTAATACTTGAATAGTACAATTATTTCTTTCCATGATTGATCGATATTCACTAATTCTACATAAGAACATAAAATGTTGTTTAGTAGAGTGTGAGATGTTGGACCAATGAATGGAAATTCACTATCTAAGATAACCACAATGATATTTATTAAGTTAATTACAAAAAAATACAAAATTATCAATCAAAATAAATGATGAACATGTTATATAGATACTTAAAAGCATACATCATGTTTAAAATCTAAGAATAGCTACAAGTACTAAATTCTTAGATTTAATTTCTTAATCTCTATTTATTTTATTATTTTCTTGAACTCACATGAAGTGTAACACAACATGTGAAAGTGTCACAACATGTTATGATGTCACCATATAGGAATTAAACTAAATCCAAGATCATAAGTCTTCTAACTAGCTCCATGGTATACAACATGGCTTGCCACATCTAGCCCCCACAATTATATTAATTAGTCAGATAAATTTGACTCCTACAAGGAGTGGGGCCCAAGAGGGATCCTCTCATTACTAGATCAAATAAGGGTCATAATACATAATAAACACTCACAAAATTTTTAGAGTGGTGGAGAAGTAATGCATATCATAAAGACTAATTATAGCAGTAAAACAAAATAATATGACTATTTCCAATTTATACGATTAGATAATATTCTCCCACTTGGGCACTTACACGAAAGTAACATCTTCAAAAACTAAGTAGAGGGAAGTTTGATCTACTTCAAGTCTATCTACTAAAAGTAAATTACACTAAGAGAAGTACTACTAACCAAAACATGTCTTACATATCCTTCACCTAAGGGGTTGAAATCATACCCCATGACAGAAGACAAAGTAGAAGTTGTCAGCATAAAAATGTCAGTATGTGTAATAATATAGATTAAGAAATATTAGAATAAAAGTATAAAAATAAACTTATCAAGGCTTCCTAAATTAAGAGAGAGATATCAAAGAATCTAAGTGAATGATTGAAAACATATATCACAACAAAGTGAGTAAAAGATGTGCCATCATCAGGAGTTTGTGATAGAACTTGTGAATTACTCATATAACAAACAAGAACAAACTATCTATGTGTTTTACATGTAACAATACTGGAACAATATAAACCATGTTGGGTAGGAAATAACACATCTACCACAAATATGGGGTGAGTAGGAAAAAATTCAATTCTTCTCTAAAATATGGGGTGAGCGAGAACATATACACATTCACTCTGGGTAGGACAGGATACATGTATTCTCTAGTTATTTCACTTACAAGAATTATCACATTTGCACATAGATGTGAGAATTTACATATCCATAAAAGTACACAATGCATAATAGATGAACAAGTAAGTTTCAATTTAAATATGAGGGATGAGAACATCCTTTTAATACCAAGTGGGTTTAAAGGACCTACTAAAGAAAGATCTAACAAATTCAATGATGAAAGACAATTCATTAATAATGGATTTCAATAATATTAATTCCGAGAATAAGCTTCAATAAAGAGATTAGGGTTTCAAGTCTGAAATATATCAAGAGAGAAAAATTAGGTAAATTGCTTAATATGATTAAGAAAGGGTGAAACATACATCAAGGGAGAGAAAGCATATGTAATTGCCCAATATGGAATAGTATAATGCAACATACCTAATTCGTCATTCTAAGGCATCCATGGTCAAACCCTAGATTCTATGGTTAGGGTTCTAAAGCACCTACTACATGTTTAGATGAATCATCATTAATTTCCAAGTGAACATGTGAGCCCTAAAAATGACCTTCTTGGTATTACTAAATTAGGTCTATTTGACAATCAATTACACAATATTAGGGTTATGTTTACTTTAAAAACATCACAATAAGGGCGGAAATCAAGGTTTTACAATAGTATCAGAAGACTCCTTACATTTTTACCTTTCCATAGAGTATTTAATTATATTTTTAGAACACCTACATTTTTTAGTAACCAGCTAACAAGAATTCAAAAAATTGATTAATGTTAAAGTATATATAGATAGGCCATTTATGCCTATGTTGAGTGTTCCTATAGAGGGTAGCCTCTAGACCAAGCCCAGTGTATCCATGTGTGTGGCCATTATAAAAAGGAAAGGTGAGAAACTTGTGGTTGAATCAAATAGGAAAAGAAAAAAGTAGAAAGACCAAATTATCCATGTGATCAAAATAAAGAAAAAAGAAAAAGTATGGGAAAATCAAGATTCTCTATAGAAGAATCCCCTTCTCCTTATTTACGCACCATGGCCTCAAGAAGCAAGCTTTCTAGTCATGGGAAAATTTGTGGAAAGGAAGGAGAGTGGAAAATAAGTCAAAGTAACTAGATGAAAGAGAATATGAGGGAGCTAGGAAGCTCATTGTAATGTCATTGGATGCAGTGGTGGAGATTGTCCGCGACGAGTAGATTTGCAGCATGGTGAAATTAGATTGGCGGCAACAAAGGATGAAAACTTGGACCCAATTAGCATGACATGAAGATCACAATAGAGCTAAAGGAGGTCAGGGCAAGCATAAATCTCATGCCACTAACTACATTCAAGAAATTGGGACTCAGAGAATCAAGGAAAATCTACATGATGATTCATTGGGTAGATAATTCAATGGAGAGGATAATACGCATCTATGAAGATGTTCTGGTAAAGGTGAATGAATTTATATTTCCAATAGATTTTGTAGTCATAGAAATGCAAGACGATTATGATTATGTGCTATTCCTAGGAAAGCTATTCCAAGTCACAATAGATGTAATCTTGGAGATGGGGAGAGGAATACTGACCATGGGTATCTAGGATGGCTGGTTTGAGATAAAGCTACATGACTATCAACCAACAGCCAAGAAGAAGGAACAATATCACATGATGCAACATTTGGGCAGTGAGGTTTCCCTACTCTTAGGGAAATCATTTCTAGACATGACCTATGTCAGATAAAGGTGAACAGGGGTACTCTTGTTGTAGATATTGTGGAATATATAAAGAAGATATCATTGACAAAGTTTGTAAAGTACAATGATGAGCTAGATGAAGAAATGTACCCAATTATAGTTACATATGCGGTCTCCTATACCATCACGCAGGCATACCCTCAACTACCATTAGAAGCTTGCCTCATGAATTTGGTGGATGAGTGCTCATGCTACCATTCACTGAAGGAGTGTGCCTTGTTTCTAAAGAAATTGATGTGCTTCTATTCAAAATACTATGAAGAGTTGGGACTGCCATTGTCACCATTAGTCCCATCCTTACAATGTCCTCTTGAGATGGAATTGAAGACACTACCTCTGCACATAAAGTACACATTATTGGTAGTGGACAACAAACTTCCAGTGATAAATTATTCATTGCAAAGTTTGAAGGAGGTCGAGAAGCTACTACCCATTTTGAAGAATCATTGGGCTACAGTTGGGTGGTCCATTACTAAAATTAAGGGGATTTCCCCTAGTCTACATTGACACACAAGATCAGGATTGAAGAAGGAGAAAAGCATGTAGCACAACATTAGCGGTGTCAAAATCCTATATGATGGAGGTGGTGAAGAAAGAGGTAATAAATCTTCTATCGGTAGGTGTAGTCTATGTCAATTGAGATTCTAAATGGGTTATCCCAACTCAGGTAGTTCCTAAGAAGTGGGGAATCATGGACACTACAAATTCTATAAGTGAGCTAGTTTCTACTAGGTTAGTGACTAGGTGATGAGTTTGTATTGATTATCACTGATTAAATGTTGACAAGTTGTAAGATCATTTGTGGCTCCCATTTATTGATCTAATCCTTGAGAGGCTTGTGGTCACTCATACTTTTTCTTTTTAGATGGTTACTCCAGTTACAACCATATTTCTATCAAACCATGTGATTAGGAGAATTCTACCTTCACATGTCCATTCAGTCTTTCTAAAGCTCCAACAATTTTTCAATGATGTATGCTCGATTTTTTTTTGATATAGTAGAGTGATGTCTTGAAATTTTTGTGGATTGTTTTTTGGTCTATTGAGAGTCATTTAAGGATTATCTTGCCAGTCTTGATAAAAACTTACAAATATTTAAGGAACTCGTCTAGTTACAAAGTGGGAGAAATGTAATATGATGGTGAGTGAAGGGATTGTGACAGGAGACAAGGTGTCCAACAAAGGGATGGAATTGATCGGGTAAAAATACAAGTGATCTCTAAGATACATCCACCATATTTTGTGAAAGGAGTTCAGACCTTTTTAGGACATGTCAAATTTTATCATCGATTCATAAAAGATTTTTCAAAAATTGCCCAACCGCTTTCAAGTTGCTAGATAAAGATGTGGAATTTAATTTTCATGATTGTTGCTTGAAAGTGTTTCAAGTCTTGAAGGAGAAATAGATCTTCGTAGATGTGGTGGTGGCTTCAGATTGGAACCAACCTTTCAAATTGATGTTTGACACATCAGACTATGCGGTAGAAGTCATTTTGAGCCAGCACAAAGATCATTATCTTTCTATCATATACTATGCGTCTAGAACCCTTAATGTTGCTCACCTTAATTATACCACCATGGAGAAGGAACTTTTTGCCATTGTATTTGCCTTTTATAAATTTAGACATTTTTATAGGGTCATAGGTGATTGTGTGGATTGACCATACATTTATTAAGTATCATTTGCAGAAGAAGGATGCGGATCTGAGGTTAATTAAATGGATTTTGTTACTAAAAGAGTTTGATATAGAAATTAAAGATAAGGTTGTAGTGGAGAATATACTAACATATTATTTGTCTCAGTTGATAAGGGTGAATGAGATAGGGTTGGAGATCCCAATCATTGAGGATTTTCTTGATGAGTAACTTTTTTCTATCAAAGACAAAGATCCCTAGTTTTCAAACATAGTGAACTATTTGGCATGTGGAGAATTACCAAAAGAATAGGGATATCAAGAGAAGAAGAAAATTTTCCATTCTTTGAGGTTTGATGTGTGGGATGATCCTATCTTGCTTAAGTAGTGTAGAGATGGCATATTGAGGAAGTGTGTTCCTGATTACAATTTTGAGACCATACTTGCTCATTATCACTCCTTACCCACAAGGGAACACCATGCTATCTCAAGGATGGCGGTGAAGGTTTTATAAAGTGGATTTTATTGGACGTCTTTGGTTCAAGATGCTTATAATTTTGTGCAAAGGTGTGACGCATGTCAATGGTCAAGAAGCATCTCTACAAGACATGAAATGCCCCTTAATAAATTTCAGGAAGTGTTTTTTATCTTTGGGGTATGGATTTTATGGGACCCTTTGTGTCTTCTAATTTTGATCTTTACATTTTTCTTGCAGTTGACTATGTGTCCAAATTGGTGGAAGCAATTCCAACCCGCACCCAAGACACATAGATTTTATGATGTATTGTGAAGGATTATATTTTCTATAGATTCGGGTACCCAGAGTGATCATAAGTGATGGAGGTTCTCACTTCACAAATAGAAATTTTGGAGCATTTTTTAGTAAATATGGAGTAAAGCATAGAGTAGAAAACCCATACCACCCCAAGAATCATGGCCAAGTTAAGGTGTCAAATAAGGAAATAAAGATGATTCTTGAAAAAGACTATTTCAAGTAGTAGGAAAAATTGGACCATGCAACTAAATGATTCTCTATGGTTTTATAGAATTGCTTTTGATATGCCCATAGGCACGACCCCTTATAGGCATTCTATGGGTAAACATGTCACTTGCTCGTGGAACTAGAACATAAAGCCAAGTGGGGCTTGAGGAAACTAAATTTTAATCTATCTAGTGCTAGAGGAAGTATAGATTAGAACTAAATGAATTGGATGAGATTAGGCTAGATGCCTATGAAAATTCAAGAATTTATAAGGACGAAATGAAGAAGATCCATCAGCGCCACATTTTTATAGGGTTTCTTTCCCAGTCAATTAGTTATGTTGTTTAACTCTATGATGGAATTGCATTTATGGAAGTTGAGGTCCTAGCGGAGTGGACCCTATGTTATGGTTAAACTTTCATCTCATGGTGTCATAGAGATAAGATAAGGTGCCAAGACTTTCTTGACTAAATGGCAATGCCTCAAGCATTATTATGGAGGAGAGGTAATGAAGGAGGAGGAGGACTTGAAGCTCATTGAGATTCCTTGAGCAGTTGATCTAGATTGATTTTTGACCCTAGGAAATTAAATAAGGGTGCTTATGGGAGGGAACCCATTCTTTTTCCTTTCTGTCATTTATATTTTGTTTAGAACTTTTCACTAGTTACATTTCGTATATGTATTGTTAGATTTTTAGTTGATGTAATAAATATGCATTGATTCTTTTTTGTGGTGTGCAAGCAGAGTCAATGTCGGTACCATTGACAATAGAGTAGGTGGCACTGACCTACTCAAAATTTTCAATAGGGAACTTGAGAACTTTTGATACCACTGACAGGCGGGTCAGTGGCACCAAATCCTAGATAGGTCATGTAGAAAGTCGGTAGAACCGACAAAATTTTCGATAGCATTGACGGAGTCAGAGCAAAGAGGACAGAGATACAAAAAATTTCTCATCAATACACCAAGAGAATTCTCAGTAGTATCAACCAATTCAGCTCAATGATGACAAGGATCAACACAAATCGGTACCACCAACAATAGAGCTGGTGGCACCAACATTTTTCAGAAGAGACCCCTAAAGTTGTAGAACATTTGGCATCAATACCAGTAAGACCTATCTTGGTGGCACCAAAACGGACATCAGAGGTGGGTCAATATCAGATCAGCACCACCGACATCCGTGTTAGTGGCACTAACATAGAAAGCTTGAATTTTTGGCACCGACAATGATAACCACGGTCATCTACATCCAATAGTCAATAGAATATGCTTGTGTGCATATTTTATCAATTTGATACCACTGACACCTTTGGGTACCACCAACACATCGTGATGTTTGGGTTGGTATGTCGACGTCCCAAAGTTGTCTTTACTAATGGATGGCACCAACGCCCACTTATAGCGAAATCAGTCGGTACCACCAGTGTTAAATGTTTGTGGCACTAACATAGAGTGGGTGGGCAATACTTAAGCTATAAAAGGGGAGGCTATGGGTATTCTCAAATCACACCCAAAGAATCCCCTCTCAATTAGAAGGCACAAAATGACCATGAGAGACTTCACGAGCATTTCAGCATTTTTTATTCTACACCAAGCTCCCTCATTCATGTCTCTTATACTTTTCACAAAAATGGCATACAGAAACAAGGCTCATCCACAAGTACATCCGATCAGATGGTTTCAAAACCATATAGTATCACCTTTCTAGAAAAGGATCAAAAAAATCAGTACACCACTTTGATGAAGAGGGACCTCATACGAACTCGGTATGGGCACCTTGCCTTCCTCATTGTAGTCGTATTCACAACAACCTTTGTCGAGTCTGCATTGGGCAGATCATGGTGGGTGATCATCCTTTCTTTGGTGATTGGCCCACCTACCAGGAGATAGTCTACAAATTCCTCACAAAGATGGACTTTTTGCATCCTTGAGCATGGGGGAGGTTGGGAGGAAGGTTGGATCGATTTTATGTTGTACGACACTGACCATTACCTCACTCTCACTAAATTCAATTCCATATATGCTTGGTTCTTTGGTGAGGTATGCTTCACACTAAGTTATTTCAACTTGTTCCTGGCTTGGAGGTAGATGACAACCCTTCCTCAAGGGTTCCTCATCAATTGGCACGATGTGCCTATGATGGACATCGAGCACCCATTTTCCTAGATTATGCACTTCAACCTAAAAACACCATCTGTGCCAGGTTCATTCAGGGGAAAGGGAAGGTCCAGTGGATGGAACTCTACGTAGGTGGTCATTTTTTACCTCAAGGAAGGAGACGATCAATCTTGGGTGATCGTTCCTTGAGCACACGATGGCAATGAAGTGGCAAGTCTGGAGAAAACCTCCAAGTCACTTTGGGGGCATTCTTACTCCACTTGTCTTACTTCTTTACCTTGACCTCTCAAAGGCCAACACACCCAAGATGTCTTATATGATTGATTTTATGCACTTTAAAAGGGCCCATATTGTCACCAAGCGGGTGTACACCTGATGCACTATGGATAGGGAAATTAAGGAAAGGGAACTTCCTGACCCCATCTTCCGCTTACAGGGAGTGCTCTACCTTTGATGGCTTGTAGAAGATGTAGAGGCCATATCAGAGGGGGATGATGTTGAGGCCAAGGAGGAAGAATAAGAATCATCAGAAGAAGAGGAGGCTATCATGCCTCATACACCAAGGAGGTGTTGGCACCACATTCTGCTTTGTTTTGAAGCATCCAGCTCTATAAATCCACGACCTCCACTTCCAAGATATGTGATCTCCATGGAGGGCATGTGTGGGATGCCACAATCTATTTAATAGGGGCAACAGTAGCAATCAGCCACCTTGACCCAGATTTAGGGTGTTCAAGAGCAGCTACTTCAGCAGCAGCATGCCATCTACAACAACAAGTGTCTTTGCTTGGTCAACTAGGAGAACATTCACACTCGCCTGTGGCACATTGAGTACCATCAACAACCACTCTACAACCACCATTGGAGTCAAGAAAAATTTTCTAGCTACCTAAAACTACCAGATATGACAGCCAACTCACCAATGTTCACTAGCACTTTCTACCCACCTGGTCCAAAGATGTCGTCGGGAGTTTTCCACCAACCACCACCATATTGAGCATATGATACCCATGTTCCACCTCTTAGTTTGAGTTTTGACTATGATGACATAGTCAAGCTCAATCTATGGTGTGATGGAATATCTTTATCTTTCTTTATTTTCTATCTTGTTTATTTTTCTTATTTCCAAGTAATAGGATCTACAATCTATTTAGTGTAATAGTGGAGATTAGTTGATCATGATTGCATCTATCATTAAAAAGAATGTGTTTCATTCTCTTGCAATAAATCTAAAAAAGGATCACATCTTTTTGAGCTTATTTGTGAAGTCTAAGACAACACCAACTGGAGGAAGTGTTTGGGTCAATTAGCTTGAGGACACTTTATATCAATGAAAATCTTAAGTTATTCTAAACTTGTGTATGATGATGAGGTCTGAGCCCAAACCAACCAAATAAGTAACGATATCTTAAATGGGACTTTTAGAAAGAAATTCTAAGGTCACCATGTACACAAGTTGATATGAGAGGGATATATCGTAGTTAATAAAGGCATTGTCTCTTAGTCTTATGATTCCATCCAAATTTCATGATACTCATTCTCCACCACAAGATGATCAGGTAATCCAAATTATCTTCTCTTGACTTCATTGCATAGCATAGCAGGTAGAATGAATGTTAGTTTCTTTTTGAGTGTGTTCTAAAAATAAAAAAGTATAGAAATGTGCATTGTGTTATTAAATTGAGAAATTGTACTTGCACAACAAATCTCATGTAGATTGTATTTTTCTTTCCCATCAATTTTCATATTGAGAAACATGTATCTTTGTAGATTTATCCACAAATAAAGAGTGAAAGGTTCTAATCTGTATCCCTCCCAATGGAAGAAAAAAAAGAAACATCAAAAGAAATAAAATAGTTTATATGTATGCATCCTTTCACCCACACCCATCATTAGGTAAGACATTTTCTACATTCATCATCCCACCATAATATTAGACATTAGGAGTCATGCATTTTTCATTCCCTTCATTTTGTAGGTGCATCATATTTTATTTATGCATAAATGATTTATCATTTGGATGTTACTTTTGATTCTTACTCCTAGCCACCTATTTCATTTCCATCCATTAATTTGTATGGTAGGTTATGTATATGATTATTTCCCTCATTCATTTCTATACCAAGAACTACTTCCATCATAGTTGTGTAGGTAGACTAGAGAAATGTAGATAGTGAACCACATGGTGCATCAAGTGTGTGCCCTATTGACTATGTTGTTAACTACTCTTTGTTAATAGTGTTTCATTGAGGTAAGTCTAGACATTTTTAATGAACATTGTTGGTCACTTCAGAGTAGTTATGTGTTCAGTGATTGTTAAGGGTCGGTTTGGGACTGTCATATGGGGGTAATTGAGAAACATAATTCATAGGATTTGTCCTCTTGCTGACTCTTTGAAACATATCCAAAGGAAGTGTTGCTCGACGGCGAGCAAAATTCAAGCTTAAGGGATTTTGACATATTGATTTTTCGTCACTTTTCACAGGCTACTATGCATGCAATTGTTGCATATTTGTTCATTTACAGATATGTTTATGCATTGTTCTCATTATTAGCTTGTGAATCACTATAACATCAATTTTAAGTATTTCTATCAAATCATGCTAAATTATCATTCATAATTTGGACTTATGTTATTTTTACCTTATTTCAGGTAAATTGAGCATATATGTGAGAGCTTGGTGCTACCGACTAGTGTGTCGGTGGTACCGATATGATACAAAGTTTCAATATAGAAATCAATAAATCTTGGTGCTGGCGAGATCACTCTTGGTGCTACCGAGTAAGGAGTCAATGCTACCAAAGCTACTAGTTGGTGCTACTAACTCACCATCCAGGGAGCATCAAAAGTCGAGATTAATTGTCATGGTGTCATAGACTGGCTTGTCGGTGGTACTGACTTCATCAGTCAATTGACATCAAAACTCATAGAAAGAAACTCAAGTGCTATCGACGCACATGTCAATAGTACCGATACAGTTTGAGAGTTTCAAGCCAGTCGACAACTCGGTGTTGTTGACTCTTCACAATCACTATAGATTTGAGATTAAGTTAGATCCAATAGTTGAGGCTTAATGATGTCCAAAGCCCCACTCATGACCTAAGGGGAGTGTGGCTGAAAAGGGCAAGGAGGTTCTATCATGTTGCAATAGAGCACAAAGCTGGGAGAGGAGGAGACAAAGGAGATAGCAATGGACTGAATGCTCTGGGCACTTCTGGAGGGTAGATTTGCAGCCAAAATGATGCAGATGAATATGTCTACCAGAGGGCATCACCAAGAGGTTCTATCATGTTGCAATATAGCACAAAGCTGGGAGAGGAGGAGACAAAGGAGATAGCAATGGACCGAAAGCTCTGGGCACTTCTGGAGGGTAGATTTGCAGCTAGAATGATGCAGCTAAAGATGTCTGCCAGAGGGCATCACCAAAACAACTTCTCCAGGGGTTCTTACATTGCTTTTCTAAAGCTTAGTCTATTTTATCCCTCTTCCTCTCTTTGTATCATGATAATTTTTACCATGTGGAGCTAAATCCAATATTCCTTAGGTTTCAGGAGTATCCCAGTATTGTTTAATTTTTGAATTTTATGAATTAACAATATGTTTCCTTAATTTTGGATGTGAATTTACACTCTCATATCAATTTATTATGCTTGATCACCATAATAAAAGTAATAGATCGCTAACGGACTCATGAGAGAGATTAGGATTTGACAAAATTGTACATTCATACAGCTATACCGTGCATGAGAGAGGGCTTACATATTTGAAAGAACAGCCAAGAGATTTCAATAATGCACCTAACTAAATCATAAATCGGTACAAGAGTGGGGTTTGTCTTAGTTTAGGTAGTGCATTACACTATAAGAGTGAGTAATACTTGCTAAATGTCTTTAGTCCAAGGTTAAAGATTAATAATTATTAATGAAATGAAATTTGAACAATGCATCTTGGTGAAATCATAGTCTTAAGGAATCCATCCATTCTTGATCACAATTGCTTAATTTAGATTTAATTATTTTCTCTTAGATATAAAACATCCAATCAACCATTTTTCTAAAGCCTAGCTGACTAGTTTTTACTTAGTAGTAGTCTTTGGTGAATGTTTCCCTAATTTTGATACTCCAGCCTCATAAGCATGTATGACACAATGCGTGCACTTGTGTTTTACTTGCACATTTTTAGCATGTCAAGATTCAATAACTCTAATTATAAGTGTTTTTACATATTTCAAAAACTTTTTAGGGTTTTGGACTTGTTGATAGTCTGAATTTCCTCATGAAAAACTCAGCCAGTCATGCCATACAAACTACAGTATATATGTGTGGTATTTGATTATTATTTATGTATTCATAAATCAAGTTGACTTGTAATTATATACGTATCTTGAAGACTCAATTTCATACAACATATTACTTTTTAAATTTTTTGGATGATATTGGTGTAATCAAAGATTGCTACATCAACTGACTTTAGTATAAGGAACAAACTCAGCTGACCAACAATTATTTCAGACAACATATTACTTTTTAAATTTTTTTGATGATATTGGTGTAATCAAAGATTGCTACATCAACTGACTTTATTATAAGGAACAAACTCAGTTGACCAACCATTCTAAATAAAAAAGACTGAAATTGAATTTAGCACTTGTTTGTAAATGTTCCAAGCACCTAGTTGATCTATATCACTAACCTAACCCCCTAGTAGCACATGTGATTCCTCATTGATACCAAATATATGAATTTAGAGAGAGATAGGGAGAATTAGGATTTTGAAGAGGAAAGAGACAAAAATGTTGATTTAGAGTTTCAACAACCAAAAGCTTATAAATTCATGTAAGTTTATCAACCCTAATAAGATCTTTTGGTGAATCTTATTTTCTATGCATAAAATATGTCCTTCCTCTTATTTGAATAAAAAGGATCAAATCACCCTCTTTTCTCTTTTTATCTTCAACTCCCCTTTTCTAGAGTTCTTAAGCAAAAGTAGGGAGAAAGGACTGATTGGTGAAAGTTTGATTGGGATTGAAAGAGAACAGTTCTCGGGTTATGTTTTGAGGTGTTAACATCTGAAGTGAGTGATTATGTCCTTATTCAGATATTTCAACTTGTTGAAAACTTAACTCTATCTAACTAAAGTTCAACAAAATCCTTCCTTATATTATCTATGCTTTTGGGTAATCAACTAGGAAAATTTGTTGGGAAATTGAGTGATACTAATTTAGATTCATTATTAATTACTTATATTTGTTTGATAAATGCTATGTAAATAAAATCCTTTTGAAGATAATGGAAAAGGAGGTATACTATTCTGTGCTAAAATTTCTTGAACTAATCTGAATTAATCAAATGCTTAGTAGTTGGATGGACATACATAGAATTTAGTTTGAATTGAATAAGCATGAATCAAATATGATTCCTGGGTTGTTATTACATAACACCTTGGTAAATTTTAGTATGAATCGTGTATGACTCAGTGTATATGTTTTTAAATGGACATATCCTTATTTAGCGATAATGATGAGACATCAACTCTAATAATTCAATGATTTGATGTGTACTTATAATAAATAAATGTTTTGATTCAATTGGAAACTAGGGATTTCATGTTTCTAGTATATCCCCAATACATCCTAGTACACACTAACGATCTTAATTTTCAATAAGATTATTATATGATGTATAAAGATGTGTTGAACTAAGATAATTTCTTTACGACCCTAAAAGTTACTATTGGGATGAAAGTGAGAGATAAAATATTCACTTGTATATAATCTTGTAAATGTGAAGAGACACTCAAAAATAAGGTATTATTACTTCTATTAAAGTAAATAAGTATTATTAAGATTATATAAGACTAATGCATCTATTATAATGTAATATAAGATGTAATGAGTGAACCCCACATTAATGCAAGTCCTTTCTATAAGTCACACAATAATGAATTGTGAAGATTATGGAGTAAGAAGAAGTAACTCTAATATATTTTACTTCTAGATTTAGTAGTGTTATAAGGAATCAAAGGATTGATTTTGATTACCAAAATGCCATTATAAGTCAAATAACATGGTATATGTATCTAGATGTAAGAAAGGAAATGGACAAGGGTGAATTGAATAATGGATGAAACATTAGTGAAATGAGTATAGAGAAGTATTTAATCTATTTATTGGAAGTGTATTTGGATTGACCTAAACTAAAAGAAATGAAATAAATTTGAACTATGAAGGATTTCAATGAGAGAGGTGCATTTCACACTAAGTGAATTAAGAATGATGAATTTCAATAATAATGATGAATATGAAATGAAAGAAGTTAGAAGTAATGAATCTAAAATAAAGGGAAAGCCAAGTAGTTATCTTAGTGGATATAAGAACCTAACCTAAACCCTAATATGGTGAGTGAAGTAACACTAGTAAATAATGAATGTAAATGATTGAATATAGCTTGACTTAACTGAAAGGAAGGTAATCATGTTTACATTGGAATTGAGAAGAATTCAATATGAAATTATAACTATGTGCTATAAATATTACACTTTGAGATTGCTCTATGTTTGAAGGGACCTAGATGGGATAACCCATTTGTTGTATAATACACCTAATTTGAGAAAATTGAATGATAAAATATTATTATACATTGATCTTGTTACGCTTCAACATCACTGTGAATGTATGGATATATATAGATATATATTAAAAAGTACGAGATGGAATGAAATTATGGGAAAACATCAATACACTGGGATGGAATATTATGATTTTTTATTTGAGAAACATTAGTGTAATAATTGAGAATGAGATTATATCTTAGCCTGATAGTCCATTAATGATGAATCACATTAGATGATGTGAGAACGCCAAAAGAAACATGTATGTTATATATTATACATTGATGTGCTTCTTGTTATAACAATTGTATTACCATAATATTATTCATGTTAATCTACATATGAGAGAATACATAGACATGATAAATGATTACTTGAATTCTCTTTAGGAGAGTAAGAGATTAAGTAACAAGTCAAACAATAATAACATCCAGTTAGGTGTCTTGAACACCGCAAGTTTCCCCAGATATTGAGGGAATGAAACAGATCTCCTTGTAGTAGTCAAAGGATCATGAGAAGGACTTACATACTATGGAGTGAGACCTTGAAGGTTGGACCACCAGGACATAGGAGTGAGTCACATGGCGTGATTCTGGCCCTAAATCCTCTATTGCAAAAGTCTATAACCATAAGGAATAGATTGAGCCAATATGGAAACTATGAAACATGATAAGTTTCCTGATTTGTGACATTATATTATGTGCGCTCCTATATCATGTACCTGAAATGAGTAGTTGATAGAAAATATGTTGAATGACCTACCATAACCTATGTGTCCAACATTTTAGTGGAACAGGGTTTGTTTTAGCTATCTTAGGGTGTCTACATAAACCCTAACTTTATGGCATTCAGTCATTGGCATAAGAATCAGGAGTGGACACTTCTACTTTTTGAGGTAAAACCATGTAGTTTCAGGGTAAGTGAATAAAAGATGAAAATATATGTAGAATATAAGATGCATGTTTTTATACTCCTTATATGACTACTTAGTAAATCTATTATACTTGAATATGTTTCTTATTTGTGGAAATCAACTATTATTTTGTTAACAATAATTTGTTTTCTTATTCTTATCTGCACAGTATGCAATCTTATCATAAACGTTGACATCTAATCTAAGTTTAGTTTGATATATATTCTTGTTAGGATATGGTTTTAGCTGTTATTTGAGTATTACTATGTGATAAACAAGTCTTATGTGAACTTCAACTTCGGGACTGGAGGATATGTTCCTTAGGTTGGTAGGATTTCACAAATATGGTGTAATTATTGTTGGATTACAAATGTCCAAAGGTCAACTTTGTTAATCCTATAATTATATGGTAGTTCTAAAACTAATTAGAATTTTTAATCCATTATTAGATATGCTCTAAAATGGTTAATAAATCGGGATTTGTCTTGATGGTTATATGATTAATCAGATTATATTCATTAACTAGATGTACTAAATGAAAATAATATGTTACTCTTTTCAATATTGGTATGTGGATTGGGAAGTTTCCATTCACTAGAGCTCTATATCATTCTCAAGAAGTTGTTTCACATTTTTTTAGGTATAATAACATCCGGTGGATTGGTCATAACAAAATATATGTAAATATAATAATATAGTCTATAATTTCCATGTAGTCTCACTTTCTAGGATGGGTTGTATGTACAACTTGTTTCTTTCATGTACATCTAATATGAAGTAAAGTTAACATCATTTGAATAATAAAATCTATTTTTAATCCTTGAAAAGTTTATTGATATTGTGATAGATGAACATCTTGGTCCTTTAATGTGATAATGGTTTCTAAAGTTTTACAAAAAACAAAAAATTACTTATGTTTCTTGTATACTTTTCAATTGTGTTTGTCAAGAATCTGATGTTTTGTTTCTAAGATATAAGGTTTCCCTCTAATGGTTGGCATTTATACTAATTAAATGAGAAGTCCCCACACTAGGTATCATGTATTGATGGGAATAAACATGCCATAAGTCGAGGGTATACAAGTGTAATATATGTATTATTCAAAGAGGACACAAATGTCCTTGTAATAATTAGACCTAAAATGTAACAAGTGGATCTTGAGAGGAGATCCACTCCCTAATTAATTTGAGGAATAAATCCATATAATCCAAACACACTTACAAGCATGTTGGAATAGGTGTAAAATTTTCATTTCTCAAATAATGGTATACAAAAAGATCAACATGTAGCAGCAAAATAATAAGTTATGACTATATTCAATTTATGCAAGATTACAAAATATTCACCCACTTGGGGTTTACATGAAAGTACAACTTCTAGATCAAATTATAGGGAAATCTAAACTATCTCAAGTCTATCTCCCAAGAGTCATCTCCTTAATCCATGTCCATGTTTGCATGTCCTATCCTCCATGTCTGTCACCTAGGGGTTGGAAGCCCCACAGGAGAAGACAAAATGGAAGTTGTCAGCATAAATATGGTATGAGCATATTAATTGGGGATTTAGAAACATTAGGAAAAAGTACATCGACTATAATAAGGCTCCCATCCAAGAGGAAAATTACCATCTATGTGGATATTATAAGAATATGAATGTCAAATAGGATGACAAACAAAAATAAGAGATTTCTTGCCTTCAAACAATGCCATAATAATAATATCAAAATCATAAGTAGTTCATGTAAACAACACTAGACTAAGGTTTATTTCAAGAAGGGATGAACACCATAGGATCTCAGCCAAGAACTATAGGGTGGAAGAATGTAATGATTGTGCCCACATTCCTAGGCTCTAGTAGAGTTTTAGGAATGACGACTGGCCCCACGGGCCACCCACTAGCCTTAACTATGCATTTTTCCTCACTCACGCGCAACACATCTACCATTAATGTAAAGTGAGAAAGATATACATCTACTCTAAGAAAGATAGGATGCACATCTGCTCCAATAATTTCAATTATAGGAAATATCACCTCTGCATTATCAAGTGTGGGAGTAGACACATCCACACAAAATCCACATATTACGTTGTGCTAGCAGTTACCACATGATACATATGACAGAATAAACAAGACTAGTATCAAAATATGAGGAATGAAAACATCCATTGAATATTAAGTGGGGTCAAAGGACCCATAAAATAAGATCTAACATTTTCAATGATGAATGATATTCTAGAAACAAAAAGAGATCTTTCAAATGAGGACAATTCAAGGAAATTACTTCATTAAGAAGATTAGGGTTTTCATGTTCCAAATAGTCTTAATGGAGAGAAATATAAGTCAAATGTCCAATAGAAATTAGTATAAGGAAACATACATCAAGAGAGAGAGAGAGAGAAATTAGATGTTTTCTCAATTTAACTCATTAAGAGATGCAACATACATCAAGAGAGAGAGAGAGAGAGAAATCAAATATATTTTTCAATTTGATCAAAGGAATGCAACATACCTCAGATCGAATCTACATGAGTGCAAATCTAACCCTAGGTGCAAGCCAGGGTCTCCGAAACACCTATTAAAGATATATGTAAATTTTGGGTTGATTTCTTATTATTTACTCCAGTCCTAAAATTCGCATTTCTATTATTAGTTGATTAGTTCATCAAAACCATGTGATCTTATAGATTATATTTTTCTAAGTTCATCACATATTTTACTTTATTCTAGTGACTTATATATTATTAGTTATGAGTTTTTGAAATACCAAACGAGTAGGGAAAATCCTTGGAAAATCACATATTTATTATATTTGATTTAGGTGATAAAACTGATACCATTGGATAGATAAAAAAAATTATTCTAAAACATATCCTCCTTATTATTCTAAAGTTTATATGATTACTATAAATTTTGGAAGCATCGACATATCATATTATCCATTTTAACAACCAAAGTGACTCAAGTTTTGCCAACTGGACGAGGCTTACATCATGCCTTGTCCAGAGCTCAGCATAGTAAAAAGATGCTTTTAGTCCTAAAGGGAAAATGAAGAAGTAAAGAAATGAGAGAGGGAAAACATGGAAACCTACAAAGGATCATCTTCTTCATTCTCATGAGGAACATTGCAATATTATTGTATCTAGATCGGGACCATGGATCTGAATCCTCGATCCTAGCCATTGAGGAAAATTGGAAACCTTGCAAATAGTTTCATGAGAACACAGCAAGTTTAGAGAGATAAAACTCAAGTGGAAGGAGAATAAGATCCTCCCCGCGATTCATCGACATTAGACTGAAATGAGAAGATTATTGGAAAACACATTAGAGGTGAGAATGATTGAAATGAAGAGCACACACATTGACTCACTACCACAGGTCGAAGGCAACCATACCAACTTTGCACTGAAAGGAGGGGAAGAACTCAAAATTGATTGAGGAGTTGAGCACTGACTGAAAACATAACCCAGAATAGGGAAAAGCATTATAGATCAAAATAAACCAGATCACGACATGAAGAGTTTTGTGGTATCCTCCAGATTCATTCTGAGACCTTTCCAAGCACGTGATGGTCAGAGGGGTATTGGTGAACTCATTCCTTATCAACACCTAGGTTGAATCTGGGGAAGGGTATGCAAGGGAGAAAGGCCATTAGACTAGCTTTAAAAAAACTTGATGACCACTTTAGGAGGGATTCATAAAGGTTTGAACGTCTTTGGTGGCATGAAGATGGAAAGGGAAGCAGTACATGGGTCAACCAGGGGAAGAGATGGTGGAAGATTCAATCGGGGGGATAAAGCACCCAAACCCTATATATATCATGGTTATGCTATGTGGAAGCAAGCAAGAAAAATAGAGGAAAATATATTGGAAAGAAAGGTTTAGGGGAGAGAAAGAAATCTAGGAAAGACAATTTGGGGAGGGAACTAGTTTCTTGAGTCATGAGGATAGAAAGAACGGAGGTAGGAGAAAGTTCCAAAACCGTTGGATTGGGTCGAGGAAAAATAGAACAAAAATTATTCATTTTATGTATGTGATGAAGGAGGAAATATACAAAAAATAGGCGTGTGATGGCTATTAAAACTAAACTTTATGAAACTTAGAAGTATTGATTAATACTATGATTTTAAACATTAAAAGTGTATTTTTCTTCCCTTTTCAAATTAAAATAGCTAACATTATTCAATTAATGTAAAATTCACACATATACCAATTTTGGAATGTGGAATACAGGTTTTTGATTAGTTTCTACCTTTGAAAACATTAACCATATTATTAAATATCTAGAGTAAAAGTTATATTTACTTTCCTAAAAGAAATTAAGATATCTAGGATTGTTCAAACAATGTGAAACTTGGAACCCAAGTTATTTGGGACCCAAGGAACACGATTCTACCATTAGATTTTGGTATTCAAGTTTCCTTTCATGAGTTCTGATACAATTAGGATTTTTGTCTTTTTACCATTATATTACTATAACATTATTTTTATTGTTACTAAAAGAGTTTTCTTATATTATTGGGCATAAATTTCCACATTTTACTTATTTAATCTATTAATTACATTGATTCAATATTTATTTAGATAATGGTAAGTATTCATATTCTTGGACATGAAAACACCAATTATTATTATAATACATGTATTAAACACATTATATATTTTATTAAACATATGTTAGCCATTATGTGAATATTAGTTAGAAAAGAAAGCATATGTGACATCTATCATGTCATGTGATGCCACTAGATGTATTATATTTGTTTTCAAACCTAAATATGTTAGAGTTACCATTGGTTATTTATGTTACATGCATTAAGGTATAACTTTATTCTTGTTTGGTTAAATCTAAGGCATACTATCCTTCTAACCATCAAATTGGGATTTCTAGAATCAACATGCTAGGTTTTGGGAATTTACAACACTCCACACATTAAAGAGGATTTCATACCTAAATTCCATCCATCTTACTCTATTAACCAACTACTCTACACCCCTTAAAAGGTTTAACATAATAAGCTAAACTTAAACAACATCAAGGTATCATGGTTACTTATGCATCTTTTAGTTGTGAATATTTCAGGGGTTTGTGTTGTTCATATATCATGCATCCAATTAATGGGTCGTGCCCACCTAGGGTTGAGTTTTAGGTCCTTGTGTTACTAACCTTTCATCCCCAAGATTCAAATTATCATCCAAAAAGTCATAGGATACAAAAGGTAGGTCAACTAAACATTTTAGCACAAACCTCATACTCATAGCTTAGGATTTAAGATTTATACTACAACTAATTTTAAGTTTTACCTATGAAGACTTCATACATCACTTCATTGTGACTCGGTTCAAGAAAAACCTTGATAAACTCCTGAAAGCCCTTTATATATATATATATATATTATTATAAAAAAAGTAATTTGATGTACTTTATGATATAAAATTGAAGATTGAGCCCAAAATAAAAGCAAGAACCAAGTCATATCCCATTTAATATCTCCTTATCATCTACTTTCTCATTCTCATGCTAAAGACCATTTTAAAATTGAATATTAATATTCAAAGAGATATGTTGCCACAAACCTATATTGTAGGGTAAGATCACCTAAATCTACATTGCATTAGGGCTTACTAATTGTGATTCTTATGTGTACCTCATAAGATCTCCAAAATTGACCTTCCATCATCTCGTAGGTAAACATCTCACTTGAAGGGTGACTATGTAAGGTACGGGTTCTAATTAGGAAGAAAATTGAAATAGTCAGAATCCAACTATTATGGTCTTGATACCATCTTGTAATGAGTGGGACTACCTACTTAATTTTAGGAATTAATACATCTAATCCAAACACACTAACAAGAATGTCAGAATAGGTGTAAAAAATTTATTTCTCAAAAAATTGTATACAAAAAGACCAAAATGTATCAATGGAATAATACATCATGACTATGTTCAATTTATAAAAGAGTACAAAATATTCTCCCACATGGGGTTTACATAAAAATAAAACTTCAGGATCAAAGTAGAGGGAAAACTAAACTATCTCAAGTTTCTCTTCCAAGAATCAGTTCCTTAATCCAGGTCCATGTCTGCATGTCCTATCCTCCATGTCCGTCAATTGAGGGTTGGAAGCATACCCCATAAGAGAAGACAAAGTGGAAGTTGTAAGCATAGAAGTTGTTATTAGCATATTAATTGGGGATTGAGAAACATTATGAAAAAGGACATCATATCTAAAAAAGACTTCCCATCCAAGAGGAAAAGTATCATCCAAGTGGATATGAAAAGAATATGAATCTCAAATAGGATGATAAACAAAATAAGAGATCTTTGGCCTTAAGACAATGCCAAATTACTAATATCACAAATCATAAGTAGTGCATGTAAACAACATTAGACTAAGGTTATTTCAAGAAGGGTTGGGACACCATAGGATCTCAGCCATAAAGTATTGGGTGGAAAGATGCACACCCTGGGTGGAATACACGCTCCCTTTTATATATATACAAGTGGAATACGCACACTTGAGATGGAATTCACACTTCCAAAAGTATGGTTATACATACGTACCACTACTAAAAATAAAATTAATCTAATCCATGCATAATGTAGAGGTAAGAACAAGTTCATTCAATATCACATAAGAAGACGATAAATATGAGCAAGGCATTCATGTGTTTTACATGTGACAATACTAGAAAAATATAAACATGTTGATAGGAAATAACACATCTACAATGAATCTAAAGTGAGAAGGAAAATATACACATCTATTTCAAGTAGGATAGGATACACATATACTCCAATAATTTCAGTTGCAAGAAGTATCACCTTTGCATTATCAAGTGTGGGAATATACACATCCACCAAAAATCCATATATTACATTATTCTAGTAGTCACCACATGATGGATATGAAAGAATAAAAAAGTCTAATATCAAAATATGAGGGATGAGAACATCTATTAAATATCAAGTTGGGTTAAAGGAACCATAAAAGAATATCCAACAATTTCAATGATGAAAGAGATTTTAGCAACAAAGATGGATCTCTCAAATAAGAACAATTCATGGAAATTACTTCATTAAGTGGATTAGGGTTTTCATGTTCCAAATAGTCCAAGAGAGAGAAATACAAGTCAACTTTCCAATATTGATTAATAGAAAGTAACTTACATAAAGAGAGAGAGAGGGAGAGAGAGAGAAATTAGGTGTTTGCCTGATATAACTCATAAAGAGATGTAGCATACATCAAGAGAGAGAAATCCGATAAGTTCTTCAATTTTATCAAGAGGATGCAACATAACTCAAATTGAATATGCATGAGTCCAAAGCTTACCCTAGGTCCAATCTAGGGTCTTCAAACTACCTATAACATATATGTAAAATCAAGGTTTAATTCTCATTAATTAATCAAACCCTAAAAATAACATTTTTATTTATAGTGAATTAGGTCATCAAAACCATGTGATCTTATATAATATAATTTACTGAGTTCATCACTTATTGTACTTCATTTTTATGACATAAAGATTATTAGTAATGAATTTTAGAAATACTAAACAATTAGGAAAATCCTTGGAAAAGCACATATTTATTATATTCGATTTAGGTGCCATTGGATAGAGAATACAACATTGCCTCTAAAACATATTTTTTATTTTGGAAGCATCTACCAGTTAGAAAATCATGTGATTCCACATATATCATATTATACATTCTAACAACAAAGGTGATTGGCCCAATCAAGTTTCACCAACTGAACCGGGTCTACAGTATGCCCAGCAACACGGAGAAAAGATGATTTTATCCCTAAAGGGAAAATGAAGAAGCAAAGAAATCGGAGAGGGAAAACTTGGAAACTCATGAAGGACCATCTTCTTCATTGTAATGAGGAACAATGCAACATTAGCATATCTTGATCTTAATCCATGGATTTGAATCCCTGATCCTAGACATTGAGGAAAACAAGGAACCTCGTAGGAGGATTCATGAGAACACAAAGTGTTTAGAGCACTAAAACTCAAGTGGAAGGGGAACAAGAACCTACCCACGACTCATCAACATTAAAGTGAAAGGTGAAGCTTCTTGGCAACCACATCAAAGGTGAGACCAATGGAAATGAAGAGTACACACATTAACTCGCTACCACGGGTCGAAGCCAATAATTCCAACTCCATATCGAAAGGAGGTGGAGAACTCAGAATCGTCTGAGGAGTCAAGCACTTATCGAAAAACTAACCCAAAAGAGGGAAAAGCATGATACCTCAAAATAAACCAAATCATGATGTGAAGAGTTATGTGGGATCCTATGGAGTCTTTTAGAGACCTTTCCAAGCATCACCATGGTCAAAGGGGTGCTAGCAAGATCGCTCCTTATTTATGTCTAGGTTGAACCTGGGGAAGGGTATGTGAGGGATATATATATTGAAAGGTGGTTGGATTAGATTTAAGATAGTTTGTAAATCACTTTAGGGAGAGTTTATAGAGGTTCGAAGGTTCTGGGTGGTGAGAAGATGGAAATGAAAGCAGTACATGGGTGAAACATGGGAAAAGATGGCAACATTTTCCTTAGTTGGGATGAAGCACACAAACCCTATAGATATTAGGGTTATCCTACAAGGATGCAAGCAATCAAAATGGAGGAGAAGAAATCAGAAAGAAATGTTGAGGAAAGAGAGAGAAATATGAGAAAGAAAATTGGGGGAGGGAATTGGTTTCTTGAGTCACAAGAACAAAACAAATAGAGGTAGGATAAAGATCCAAAACTGTTGGATCAGGCTAAGGAAATAGAGAATGAAAAGTATCTATTTGTCTATGTGTTGAAGGAGGAAATCCACAAAATAGGCATCTAACAACTATTAAAACTGAACTTCAAGGTAATTAGAAAGTATTGATTAAATATAGAGATATTAAACATTGAAGTGTATTTTTATTCCCTTTTTGAATTAGGATAGCTAGGTTTGTTCAATTAATGTGAAAATTTACAAATAGACCAAGTTTGGTATGTAGAATCTAAATTTTAGATTAGTTTTTTCTTTTGAAGCAATTAACCATATTATTTAATATTTTGGAGTAGAACTCATATTTTCTTTCCTAACAAATGTGAAGATGTCTAGGATTGGTCAAACAATGTGAAACTTGGCACCCAAGCTATTTGGGACCCAAGGATTACTATTGTACCACTAGATTTTGATTTTGAAGTTTCCTTATGTGAGTTTTAATACAATTATGATTTTTTTTCATTACCATTATATTATTATAACATTACATTATTACCATCAGTATTTATTATTTAGAGTCACATTATCTTCACATTGTTACCAAAAGAGTTTCTTCATATTATTAGGCACAAATTTCCATATTTTACTTATTTAATCTATTAAGTCCATTAATTTAATGTTTTTTAGATAATGGTATGTTATTCATATTGTTGGACATGAAACACCAATTATTATTCTACTACATGTATTAAGCACATTATATCTCTTATTAAACATATCTTAGAAATTACATGAATATTAGTTAGAAAATAAAACATATGTGACATATATCATGTTATGTAATGCCATAAGATGTATTATATTTGTTTCTAACCTAAATATGTTAGAGTTAACTTTAAGTTATTTATATTACATGCACTAAGGTATAAATTTATTTTGGCTTGGTCAAATCTAAGAACCAAACATACTATCCTTCTAACCATCGGGTTGGGATTTCTAGAGTCAAGATGCTAAGTTTTAGTATGTTACATAAAATGAATAAAATATGATTTATTTTGAGCATTGGCAAATTGAAGACGTTTAGTCCATTTTTGGATACTAATGTGTTATGTGATTTGGGTTACATGCTTGATTAATTATTAGATAAGATAAACCAACAATAGATATTGGTGATTCATAAAAATTTCTAGGTCTCAAATGATCATGCTAAATGACACTATATGAATAACATGAAAACATGTTTCCTAAACTCACAAGAAATTATATGATTATCAACATTTGTGGGAGTAAACTTCCCTAGGTCTAGGTCTAATTATCAATCACATGTTTGGACAATAGTGGGGGTCATATTTAACTAGCCATGATGGACGATACTAAACTAGCTATGAGTGACTTATAGTGGTAGTAAACATACAACAGAATGCAATGATTTTATCAAACTTCATATCGTGAACACTAGTCACCTTCCCTAATGTATCCAAACCAAAATTGTGTGTAGAAACTCAACTAATAGTCACACCTCACATAAGATGATCAAAATAGTATAATCATAAGGAATTAAGAATGTGTGTATGCATGAATTGAACATGGAGAAGGAGGTTGTGTAAGGCATGCCAAACTAAAGTCAGACCCTCATAGGTCTAGTTCCAATTATGAGTCACATATACAGATAATAGTTGGGGTAATACTTAATATCTTTGATGAGTAACTAATTGTGAGTGTCTTATAGTGGTAATGAATGTATGATGGCATTCCATCATTTCATCAAATTTGATATCCAGAACAATAGTCACATGTCCAAATGTGACCAAACCATAATTATGTGTAGCAAATCAATTAATGGCCACCCCTCATTTAAAATGATCAATAATAGTAAAATCATAAGGAATTTACAATGCTTGTGTTTGTGAATTCAATATGAAAAAAGAGGTCTATGTAAGTCATGTCAAAGAGAAAAGAAACAATGTCAGGTCTAGGTCCAATTACCACTCACATGTATGGACAAAAGTGGAGGTAATATAAACTAGCCATGATGAACTGTACAACACTAATTGTGAATGACTTATAGTGGTACCAAACATAAAATGGCATGCAATTATTCCATCACACTTATTGTTCAAAATACTAGTCACTAGTTCAAAATACTAGTCACCATTTACATTAATGTGTCCAAATCATAGTTGTATGTGTAGCAGCTCAACTAATGGCCACATCTCACTTAGATTAATCAATAACAACACAATCAAAATGAACTTAGAATGTGTGTATTGTATGAACTAAACATGGACAAAGATTTTTATGAAAGGAATGCCAAAATGAAATCAGACCATGTTAGGTCTAGGTCTAATTACCAAGACATGTATGGGCATCAATGGGGATAAATGTAACTAGCCATGATGAACAATACTAGAGGAATTTTGAATGGATAGCAATCAACATCCAATGGCATGCAATTATTTTGTCAAACTTGATATTCAAAACACTAGTCACATGACCTAATGTGTCAACCATAATTGTTTGTGTAGAAACTCAACTAATGGCCACACCTCATTTCAAATGAACAATAACAAGACATTCATAGGAATTCAAAATGTGTGGATGTGTGAACTTAATGTGTAGAAAGAGGTTTATGTAATGCATGCCATATTGAAATCAAACCTTTTAGGTCTAGGTATAATAAACAATCACATTTATGAATAATAGTAGGGGTGGTACTTAACTAGCGATGATGATTGTGTGTAGTAACTCAACTAAAAGACAAGGAAGTTTTAGAGCTCAATCTTTAATAAGTTGAAATATGAAACAATATTCATATGGCTAACATGTGCATAACAAACACAATGAACTAATGACATCAATTCAATAGATTCAATGCATAACAAACATAAAGAACTAATGACATTAACTCAATAGCTTCAAGCCAACTAATAAATATATATCCTGAATCCAACTTAACAACAAAGCAGGTTCAACTGAGTTGTCCAATATATATAGTATTATAGTACAAATGCACTAATGTGATCATTAAGATGAGTGAACAAATAACAAATATCCAATCCTTATACATTTATAGTGTAAAACATTTTTGGTCAAATTGGAATGTGTATAACCAAACATAATGACTATGTTTATATCAAAACAACATATATTTTATAGAGAAAACTAGAGAGTATGGTTGATCACATGTTAATGGAATTTGAGGAAGTCTTTACAATGAAAAATATTAAAATATGGGTACAAATTTGTGGCTAAATCCATATCAATAATCCAAGACAAAATCAATGAGTATGCAAAAGGAAACAAAATGGGAATGAGGATAGTAAATGAAATGATGAGTGGCTAAATGAAAATTATGCATCCCTCATTTATGGCTTCATCTTAGTAACTTTGTACTATAATCACATAGAAACATGTTAGAAACCCTAATTTATGGCTTCATCTTATGTAACTTTGTACTATAATCACATAGAAACATGTTAGAATGCATGCTACTTCCCTCAATAAGTGTATCATTGTCAAACAAACTTATGTACGTTCTTTGTATGTTTTTCAGGTACTTAGACCATGATTGGACAGACAAGAGAGAAAGATGACGATCCTAAGGTTTTGTCTCCCTTAGAGGGACCTAAGGAGGGTCCAAGAGCTTCTCAAACCTACCCCTAGAGGCCAAAGGTCAAGTGAGAGCAAAGAAATCCAAAGATTTCTAAAGTGAATATCAAAGTGCAAATGAAAGAACCCAACATAGCCTTGGTAACATGGAACGATTGTGCTTCCAACGTCAAATTCATGGTTAAAAATTCAAGTTTGAAGTGGCTAAAGCAAACCATCACCACAATCATGGCCAGAAGAATGGTCATGGTGTGAAAGATCCACATTCATCGCGTCAGCTAAAATGGCCATTGTAATGACCCCACTTTTGATTATCCACCAATCAAGGAGGACCAAAAGTCAAGAGACAATACCTAAAATTTTTAGGATCTAGATTCAATAAATGATAAACAATAATGACTTCCGTTAATTGAAAAAAAGATTAATTACAAGATATATAATGATGCTCATCAAAGGAATTACATGATTTTTATCAAAGCAAACTAACATGTAAGGGAAGAAATACTAAGACTATCTGGCTAATCCTCCTTATGACTTAGGTTTAATATCTTTGATTGATTTCATTACAATCTCCATGTATTCATATCTCCATATGTGGCAGTTACATAAAATGCCAAAATTCAAATAAGCGGATCAGATATTGCTATATTGTGTATGTGGTCCAACCAAAATGTGTGCAATTATAGTAACAACACAAAATGGTAATAATCTTATTATTTACACATATGAACTTGGTTTCCATTACATATTTGAACCCATTATTGGTATGCTATCTCGAATGTAATCATTGTCCATCCTTGGACTTATGGGTATTACCCCTTGATACATGTAAGCTAGGGTTCAAAATATTCTAGATTCATTGTATTATACTCATATTGGCATTAAAGTTGAACAAGAAATAAATAACCACCCAATAATTCATTTCATCAAATAAATACTTTAGAAATCATCCAAAAAACCATCGACAGTCGATAATATGGGTACTCATAAGTAATCATGTATCTTAATGTAGAATCATGTAGCATCTTCAATATTTTTTAGCATGTATCCAAACATGCAAGCAATCAACATAATCAATCAGCATTGTTTACATGTATGTATAACCCTAAAGTGTCACCGTGTATTCATATTCTTTAAGCTAAAACTAACTAAGATCTTAATATAGGTTTTAAGGTTATCTTAGGTTCAGATAAGGAATAAGGGTTTCCAACCCTAAATCCATCACATCATTATTCCCAAGGGTTAGAAACCCTAGTTACATATTAGGTGTAACCTTAATTTTACATCATCATCATCATAGGATCTCATTATCTTCAACAATAGTAGTTTATACCACATAATAATAGTATTCACTGAGTTAAGCACCAAATTCATCAAGTATAGTGTTTGTATGCATTAATCATCTCATAACCATGTATTATGTATACTTTTGGAACTAGACAAGTATTTATACTTCAAAAGTATTTTACTCGTGATCTACTCATTTCTATGAATAAAATGATATACAATTTGACTATATTTGGAGCTACCATCTATTTACTATATTTAATGAAAACTAGTCACATTCTAACCAATAGTAGAGCGTCGTGTCAAAAAAGAATTATTTCTAACTTCCAGGGGTGGCTCAAGATCATGGAGAATTACTCTTGTGCCCTTGTGCTCTAGACACACACTCAGGGGTCTTAGGGCCATTTGACCCCAGGTCTTCTCCTACATTGTGAGGAGGCTCGACTCTTGCCATGAGACATCCAAACATATGGATGACTTTCCTATTCGTAAACTATGTAGACCATCAAAGGGTCCACTCATATTTTCCATGTTGAACTGGACTTGCGTAGTTGGTTATCAAGGCCCCGGGTTGTTGGAAATGGCTAGTTTGGGCTAGATAAGGCCAAGTGAAGCTCTAACCTATTGGAAATAATAGACATAACTAGTTTCTATGTGGAAACTCCAACAAGGTGAAAGGACTTCGTGGATTTTCCAGACATTTAGTGAGCTATGTTCCATGCAGCAAGTCGGTCCTCTTCCTTGAGATGATAGTCATCACGTCATCATGGGTGTGAGGTTGTTTTGACTATGCATAAGGGTGGTTGAGGCTAGGATGGGTTTTGTTTTACCTTAGCAAGGATAGGGGTCGCCTTATATAGGTAAATGGAGTAGAGATCCCGACCCTGCATTCATGCATCAAATCTGTTGGAGAAAATCAATCATTATCTATCTAGAAATGTTCTTGATAATTGTTTGGATTTGGTTTTATTGGGTTCGTTAGTCAGAGGGAAGTTGTTTGGGAGGCAATTCATGCAGTTTTGGGAGATTGGACATGGAGAGAGAGGGGTGTAAAGGTGAGGGAGGTTACATGCATAAACTAAGTAGGGTTTATGGTGTTTAGGTGGGGGAGGTGATCCCCCATGCCTGACTCTACCCTACCTGAGTAAAGTACAAATCCAGGGATCCCACCCTCGTTCCTTTATTCTTTTTTCTTTAATAAAACCCCTCTCTGATGTAGTAATTATTTTGTCCATGTTTAAACAGCAATCAGTACCAACTTTTAGTGTTATCTTGGTTTTACCATTATCCTCTCTTAGGAAAGAGATAATATCTAAATTACTTTATCAAACCCTCAAACTTTTTCTTCGAAGTAAGTATTGGATAATTACTATATTAGTTATCTAGTGCACTAAATATTTTAGAATTATCTATAGTTTTTCACATAATCTTATGTGTATGCCATTTGTCAACTAAAATTATCATGGATGTATATTATGATCACTAACTATTGATTACAACATTGTTCTCTCATGGACCTATACATAAACCCTATTCATTCCAACATGGGACACTCCAATGGTTAGATCCATGGTTTGTTAGTAAGAGGTCTCAAGTTCAATCCTAGGCGATAGCATGAATAGAATAGCCAATATAAAAAAAAGGTTCTAGGGCTCATGGCCCATTCACTGGTCTTCTAAAGGATCCAAAAGATTTATTAAATTGTTAATTACAAAATTAATATTTGATCATGATAGTTCAATTACACCTTACACTAACACATATGCTCAATATTATATCATTTACTTAAACTAGAGACTTACTATAAGTCTAGGGTTTTAATTCATCATCCCAATTCAATCAACTTCATCCCATTGATCTCAAAATTCTAATATTCATTTGATGATCTCAAACTGAATCTTAATCCTTTATTAGTAAATTCATAATCATAGAATCCAAATCTACAAGATTTGAGGATCTTAAATCCATCCCTCCTTAAAACAATGTGTTCCCAAAATTCAAGCCTAATAAGGTTAAGGTGAATGAGTAAGCTATATTATCTTCAACATCAAGGCTAGAAACCTTTCTTGGATAGGTTTTTTCTAGGTTATCTTTAATAACTTTTATTGATAAGAAAACTTCTCATATTACTGAGGTTGGAACTCTAATTCAATCTAAGGGTATTTCCCCATCCTAATTCAATTCATGATATTATCACTTGTGATTTCGTTTTCAATTGGTTATTATACTTTCACTTAGGTCTCAAACCTACTAAACATTATTCAATTATATTCATTTAAGATTAAGATAACACCTAAAAACCCTAGATTATGCTATCATATTCATTTATGTGGAAAATGTATGATGGGGGATTCCCCTTGTGTGTAGATTTTCTTCTTGATAGAAGGGCAGCCCCCCTATCCAATAAATAGGATAAGGGGGAAGCATAGTACAGACTCAAGACAAACTCGAATGGGATAAGACACCATTGGGCCCATATTACAAATAGATACAACAACATAATTAACTAAAATACACTTAGTAATATTCCCCTTGAGGTGGAGCTTGGGAGAATCCAAAGTTATCTTACAAACTGATAAATAAACTAAAGAAAAATAATAAAGATAAACCAAGCCCATACAAGAATGTTTCTCCCCCTCATTGTTATAATAAATCACTCAAATACTCCCCCTCAAGAAGATACTCTCAAAGTGGGTAATAAGACATGTAGCGGGAGCTTCTTTTTCATTGTGAAGTGGCATCTAGAGTAGAAGTAAACATCAACATGTAGGCAACATGGTCTTCATCTTAGTTATTATCGTCATGAAGTAGACCAAAGAATGTTGGAACAGAAGACCAGGGAGTGCTTGAACATAGGAAGTAGTACACAATGTGCATTCAAAGCATGTATAAGGAAAGAGTCAACATGCACAAGGCACATATAAGACACATGCTGGCACACAACAGTAGAAAGTAGAAAACATAGCCAGATAAAAGACCAGTGCACAGAGTAGAAAGCAAATAAAGGACTCCCAAGATGAACAACAGTTGTAGAAAAGCATGAAGCTCGGCCATATGCACTTAAAGCATGAAGCTCGACCATATGCACTTAAGTCACCAAAGGTACCATCATCATCTCATCATATGATTTCTATCATAGTAGTAGACATCATAGTCCAGAGAGCATTGGGTCACAACAACTAGAGTAGTAGATGTGTGCAAGGCACATATAAAGAGTCAATGTGCAAAAAAAGCACAAACAACTGATAATGCAAAAGCACAAACCATAAAGCAAAATATGCTAATCAGAATACAAGTAGAAAAAATGGCATTGTCAAATAAAAAATCGGTCAACAAGTAGCATAAATGAAGTTGTCAATAGATAGAACAAGTGAACTAGATTACTTCATAGTATCAGTTGATGATGATGAATAATATTCTCAAGTTCTTTATAAGGTAGGAAGATATATATAGAAGAACAAGGATTCACATAGCAACATCCAACATCACATAGTAGCAACGAAGGTAGCATGAAGATCTATAGAGTAGTAGAAGTAAATTCCTATTCTTCTCTCATCCATCTCATCTCTTCCCTCTACTCGTCATCCTCTATTCTATCCCTCATGTCAACCATGAAAAGAGTCAAGGGAGTGGTTGGGGTGGAATTTTCAACGTTCTTGGTGAACCTATTGATAATTTGGGTCATGTAGATACTAGCACAACATCCCCTATTCATAGATCAGTGCCCGCTTTGATCCAGTTAGATGCAAAATTATCAATCTTTGAAACATGGATTAAATTAGTAGATCCTTATCTCCTTATCATTGTGGATGAAAAAATCTAGAGTGGGTAAAACAATACTCATCATGGAATTAACAATAATAGAGGCAAGGGCTATGTAGGCAAGTATGTGGAGGAGGTAACAGACAACTCGAGTCAATGTACAACATGTCCCGATTATATAGATGGATAGAAAAAATAGATCTTTTTATGACATAATAAGAAAGTTTGGTGCTCTATGAAATAGCATGGGGTTTTTTCACTTGCTAAATGAATGAAAAAAAATTTCAAGTCTTTGATGGTTAAAGGTTGGTCAAAGTCTTTTCTAGTCTTTGGCTAGTCAAAGTTTGTGCCAGTTCCTATGGCAATAGTAGCGTTAGGGAGTGCTTTATTTGCTAGTCAAAAGGAGTGATTTAATCTTGTTAGCCAAAGGACGGTCATAGAGAGGAGAGAGAGAGAGGCATTTGCATTTAGAATCTTTGTGTCTATTAAGCTTGTAGATTCAACCAACAAAAATGAATATCTCGTGGTTGAGTATTGTAGTAGGTGGATTCCATCCATTGATGTTATACCAATAATGGGTGTTTGGATCTGTGTCCAACTATGATGAGGTTCTTGATGGTGCATACAATGACTAATGACATGATATCACTCGTGAAGGTAGAAAAGAAGGTCTATCAGTAGACACTAATCCGATGCTTGTCATTATATCTATATATATATATATATATATATATATATATATATATATATATATATATATATATATATATATATATATATATATATATATATATATATATATATGCCAAATTTGTACCATATATGTACTAGATGTTGGGGAAGAGCGGCTATGACTTGTGCTAATACAATCTTTGTTCTGGTCTACAATTATGTATGAAGGACATAATGAGTTTGTACTCAACGTCTTTTCAATCTGTGCTGGAAGTTAATTGACCCGGAGAGGCAAGCACCATGTGGGCTAGATATAGTGAGTCACGTGTTGAAGGCCAAACTCACTGGGACAAATAAGAATGGATAGATTCGGGCAGAGGCATGACTCAGAGTGCACCAACCACGAGAGACATCAAAGGGCTGCTAATATATTTTGTGATACATGCATGTTGGAGGTGAGAATTATGTGAGGAAGTGATACTAGATAGATCGACTAGGGGAGGAGTAGATAGTATTGTAGGTAAGTAGATAAATGTAGGGGATGGTGGCTCGGGTGGAAAGAGACAACAAAAAGATCACATATTATGAAAGAAGAAAAGAGGAAATGACCATGGAGGTCGTAATGATTCCTGGTGGGTGGCCAAGCCAAGAACATACGGTGGTCGCCTGATGGTGGAGGCTCTCTATTTTTCTCCCTAGGTTAGGATCAATGTTGTGATACCATGTGTAAAATGATATGATGAGGAATTCCCCTTATGTGTAGATTTTTTTTATTGATACAAGGGGATACCCCCTCTCTTATAAATAATATAAGGCAAGAGCGTACAGACTCAAGACAAACCCTAATGGTCCAAGACATAATTGGGTCCATATTATCAATGGACCTAATAGCTTGATTAGTTAATTATATAGAATCTCTAATAATTTCAACTTAGGGTATTCATCTTCACATACATCATGCATCATACGCGGCTACCCTATCTCTTCTACACATTATAAGATGAAATAAACATTTAGATGCAATCCAAATACTTTCATCATATTCCATGTAAAGAGGTTGTGTATCCACACATTATCTTATAATTCAATGTTTTGGTTGAATCATCCTTAATAATGACTATAAATCTTGAATACATTTTAAATCTGCAAAGTTTCTTAAATTTCTTTCACTTAATGGGAACTTGATTTTCTCATAATTCTTGAGTTTATGCACAACTCTCTTCTAGATTCTATTTCAAACATTATTACATAAGTTTTTGTAGTTCTTATGTCTACATTTCATCTATCGTTATCTTTAGTCATTCCCTTGAGGTCTCTAGGGGCATATGTACCATTGGAGTGATCTCCTCTTGACCCTAGGGTCTCATGTACTTGTGGAGTGCCTTTCACATGACCTGTTGGACATCATGTACTTATGGAGGTGGCCATCATACTAACCTCATGGTCCTTAAGTACTCATGGATGGATTTCTCTTTACCTCATGTGCCTTATGCGCTTTAGGGCATGATCACCTCCCGACTCCTTGGGTTTTACACACCATTGATCCTCCCTACTTGACCTCAGGATTGGCTTAAGGATCTACCTTGCCTGGGGTTTATGAAGATGTTATAACTTTATTTCATTTATCTTACACCTTGTTCTAGGACAAGGATCTTTCATTGTATTTATATATCCCATGACTAATCCTATCCAAGGAGAGTCTATAACTTAGATGTCCTCCATAGGATTTCTTATGTTATTTTTCATTACATATTTTACTTGAGATTTCTATAACCAACGTTTTCACTCTTATATATTTATGCATCCTCGGCATTAGGGCAAATGCACACCCTTCTTTTCATATTTGGTTGCATCAGGGCCTATATATCTTAGATATGTGATTATTACATTTATTTAGTGTACTTCACTTAGCCATTACATATTTACCCTGGTATTTCTCTCACCAGGGTTTGCACATTTAACGCATATTAGAATTATATTTCATTTTTATTAAGGACAAATTATATGGATTAGGTAGGGGTAAGAGATCACATGCCTTATGCCCATACTATCCCCTCATATACAATCACTCTAGGTTTAGATCCTTTAAGGGCATCCAGGGTTACCTAAAACCTTAAGAACCTAACATGAGGTTATTTAATTCATCCTTCCAAGGGAGGTCCTAAATAGGGTGCCTTCTTGTCCTTCGGGAGGAGGTCGGCTTTCTACACAGAACTTGATCCCATAAGTTTAGGTTTATCCCTCCTCATAAGGTTTTTCCCATTCTTGGGTTGATCTGCCCAAGGTCAGGACACCACCCCTAAATGTGACTTGAGGTTCTTATGTGTTTTATTAAGTTACTATTGATTACCTATGTTTCATATATATTTTCAAAACACTTAACATGCAACATTCATGCATTACTCTACGTACTTGCATGCATCGACAACTTGGGTATCTAGTTTGTGGTATCTAGACTAGATTACCCAACCCATTTGTATTTTCCCTTTTCCACGACTTTGGGTTTGATTGGGAAGGGTTATTATTTCACCCACACTATTCCCATTACCTAGGATTAGGGTTCAAGATTAGGTTATGGACTACACCTTGCATTTTAGGGTTTTATGATTTTCTTGACCCATTAAGGTTTTTCCATACACTACTGGGCTATCCCACTCTAGGCCTTTATGGATGATTGGATTTTCCTACCCATACTTAGGTCACTTTAGGGTTTACCCTCATTAGACGAACATGAACTACATGTCACAATTTTCACTTCTATTTCTATTATAAATATTATGTTTTAATTGGTGGGGGATGCCTTAATCCTACTTCTTCTTGAATCCCTAAATTTAGATGAGGAATGAAGTGCATTTTAGGGTTTATTAAGCAAAGATATGCGAAGAGGGAACAATTAGAGATGAGAAGACTTAGGAAAATCTTGATTTAGAGAAACCCTAGGTTCTGGATAGGTGGGTATCACATTGTCTTAGGGAGTCCATGTATACCAAGTTAATGGTGCGAAAGAAAAATTACCAATCCCAAAAGTCATGATCCTTTCTAGACACCACTACCCTTAGGTTATGCCCTAGTAATTTTCCTTATAATTTGAGGGCTTATATGAAATTATTAAAACTTCTAAATATTACTTGATAAATCTAGCATTGATACCAATTGTAGAGACCCCACTTTTGAGTGTCACTTAATCAAGGAGGACCTTAAATTCGAGAGTCAATACCTAAAATTTCTAGGTTCTAGATTCAACAAATAATAAATATAATGAATAATTTCCATTAATTGAACAAAGATTGATTACAAGGTGTATAACTTAAGGAGTTACATGCATTTCATCAACAGAAACTAACATATATGAGAAGAAATACTAAGACTATCTGGCTAAATTCCTTCTTGTGACTTAACTTTAATATCTTTAATTGATTTCATTAGAATATCCATGTCTTCGTATCTTTATATGTGGCAATCACCTAAAAATTGACAGTCAAATATGTGGATCGGTATATCGTTATACAGTGTATGTTGTGCAACCAAAATGTTTGCAAGTATAACAACAACATATAATGCTAAAATTAAATTATTTGCACATATTAGCTTATGTTTTCATTACATGTTCTAACCCATGCTTGTATGCTATCACGGATGTAATCATTGTCCATCCTTTGACATATGTGTATGACCCCTTGATACATGTAATCTAGGGTTCAGAATGTTCTAGTTTCATTAGGTGATACTCCTATTGGCATTATAGTTGAAATAAAGTAAATAAACACCCAATTTTTTTCCACAAATCAATACTTTGGAAATCATCCGGAAAACCATCGACAATTGATAATGTCAGTACTCGTAAGTAACCACATACCTCAATGTAGAACCATGCAATATACTTCAAGTACTTTAAGAAGACATCCCAATATCCAAACAATCAACATAATCAATCAACACTAACTATGTGTATGTATAACCCTAGGGTGTCACAAAGTATTCATGTTATTCAAATTAAACCCAACTAAGGTCCTAATCTAGGTTCTAGGGTTATCTTAGGTTTGAATAAGGAATAAGGACATCAAACCCTAATTCCATCACATCATTATACCCAGTGGTTAGAAACCCTAGTAACATATTAAGTGTATCCCTAATTATACATCATCATCCTCATCATTGTCATATTAGGATCCCATTATCTTCAACAATAGTAGTTTATATCACAAAATATTCAGATTTACTGAGTTCAACACCATATTTCATCATCTAGTATTTGTATGCATTAATCATCCCATAACCATGTATTATCTATAACTTCTTAACTAGAGGCATATTTAGACTAAAACAATTTTATTTGTGGTTTACTCATAAAAAAATAATATATAATTTGACTATATTTGGAGCTATTGTCTATTTACTACATTTATGCAAATTAACCAATGGCAGGACGTCACATCAATAAAAAGAACTATTTCTAGTTTATCAAGGGCCAAATCTGGATTGGGGGAGAATGACACTAGTGCCCTTGTGCTCTAGATGTGCACCACAAGTCTCAACATCATTTGCCATGTCTTGGCCTATCTCACAATGAGGCTTTACCCCCGACATGGGACAACCAACCCTGCGGGTGACTTACCTACTTATAGACTATGTAGACCAATAGAGGGTCCACACATATTTTTCCTGCCAAATCAGACTTTTGTAGTCAGTTACCAATGCCTAAGGTGATCGATGATGGCTACTTTGGGCTATCTAAGGCTGAGAGAAGCTCTAACAATATGGGAAACCATAGACATAACTAGTTGTACCTAAAAAATCCAATATGGTGAAAGGAGTTTGTGGATCTTACATACATTTAGAGAGCTTTGTGGTTGTGGAGCAAGTCAGTCCTCTATTTTGAGATGACAATCACCATACCTTCAATGGTGCGAGGTTGTTTTAGCTCTGCATAGGGGTGGCTGAGGCTAGGATGGGTTCTGTTTTCCCTAAGAAAGGATAGGGGTGGCCTTATATAGGAAATTTGAGTAATGATCTTGATCCTACAGCCCCGTCTTTAGTCTGTTGGAGAAAACCAATCACTATCTATCAAGCAATCTTCTTGATAATTGTTGGGATATAGTTCGATTGGGTTTATTAGTCGAAAGGAAGTTGGTTGGGAGGAAATCCATGGATTTTGAGGGAGATTTGAGAGGTAGAGAGAAGGATGTATGAGTGAGGGAGGTTACGTGCATAAATAAAGCATGGTTTTATGGTGTCTGGGGGGGGAGGTGGTCCCCCGTGCCTAAATCTTCCTGACCCAAGTAAAGTCCAGATCCAAGGATCCACCCTTATTACTTTGTTGTATTTTCTTTAATAAAACCCTCTTCCATGTAGTAATTATTTTGGCCACGTTCAAGATCCAATCAGTACCAAATTAGTATTATATTAGTTTTGCAACTATCCTCTCTTAGGCCAGAGTCAATCTCCAAATTACTATATTGAACCCTCAAACTTTTCCTTCCAAGTAAATATTGGATAGTTTCTAAATTAGTTATCTAGCCCACTAGATACATTAGAATTATTTAGAATTTCTCACATAATCTTGTCTTTATATTATCCATCAACTAAAATCATCATGGTTGTATATTAGGAGCACAGACTACTAAATTCACCATTGTTATCTCAAGGACCTATATGTAAACCCTAATTAGTCCAAATAGGCTTGAATTATGTTCTAGGGCACACAAGTCATTCCCTAGTCTTTTAAAGGGTCCATAAGATTTATTAAACTCCTATTTACAAAATTAAGAATTTGATCATGATAGTTTCTCAATTAAGCCTCAAATTAACAAGTATGCTCAATATTATATTAGTTACCTATAATTGGAGACTTAATTTAAGTCTAGGGCTTAGATTCATTGTCCCAATCAATCAATGCCATCCTATTGGTCTCATCATTATAATATTCCTCTAATTGTCTCAAAGTGAATCTTAATGCTTTATTAGTGAGTTCATAATCATAGAATAAAATATACAAGATTTGGTGATCTTACAACCATGGTGGGAGGCCTCTAGAACTATTAGTATGGAAAGAACAACCAAGTACATCCCCTTCTAGAATGGTCACGGCACCCACCATAGCCATGCTACCACCTACCCAGCCTAGTCGGCCACCACAGTCATAGTACCAACCTTCTGAAAACCCAATACAACCTAAAATTTTCTTCATGACCACCACAGATGTTACCTTATAGTACAATCATTATACAGTCCACCCACCATGGTCATTCTGCCTAACTGTGTTGCCCTCCTATTATACCCCCACTTAACCCCTAGACCCCTATAAAAACCTTGAAGGTGGATGGAGGTTGAGGGTTGGCTTCCTTGAGAATTCATTTCACCTCCTTATCACCTATCTACCTCACTCCACTCCCACTTCATCACCTTCCACCTCAAATCCCTAGATTTTAAGGTTTTGGCTGCTATCTATTCCATTTACATGCCATTCACCTTGAAGGAGGAAAGTGCTCAAGATTGTAGATGTTAGAGAAGAAATTTTCATCTTCTACACTAGGATCCATGGATTCTTCTATCTCCTTCTTCATTTTTGTATTTTCCATTTTTATGAATAGATAAGCCCCCTAGATGGGTTTTTGGGGGTTAAAATGTGACTTTGATACCATGTTGGGGGATACTGATGTGTAAACTTTGTAATTTCATTTTCTAATTGTTATGTTATACTTTCTTCTCACTTCTCATGGATCATATTGTGGTTTATGCTTGAATTCACCTAGGATTCTAGGGAGTTTGCTTATATGTAGTTATTTTGAGATTTGGTCTTAGGTCCAACTAGTGGATACCTATATAGCCACCCATCTTCTTGCATGTTAATCCATTCCCCTACACCTAGGTGAGATATATAAGTAACTAGTTTAGATGCATTTAGTATAGTTGTCTTGGAGCTACCTAAAGGATAGATAGTACATGATGTAAGGTGTAAAACTCACACTTCCACCCTTCATTACTACCCTTGCCCCTCAATTTCCCTAAGAGCTTCTATCCTAGAAACCTAGATTTGATTAGATCCTAGTATAATTCTACCTAATCCCTAATCCAAATGAGCAATGTAAGGATATGGGGTGCTAAGGAGTAGTCCCCCTTCATCATCCTATTCCATCAATGGATACTTAGTATTTTAGGGCAATTCTCTAGCATCTCTCTTCTTGTTTGGTTTAACAATCTAATGAAGGATTATGATTTCCATGTTATGAACCTCCCAACCTAGTATTCCAGTCACGACACCCCAAACGGTCCACACTTCCCATGATTGGTTAAAACCCTAATTGTCTTCTTTTTTAGTTAATGCTTACTTAGATAATTTTTTTACTTGCCTTCTTATTTGATTGTCTTGTTCATGATAGCTAGGTATAGCTAAAGTAGTTAGATTTCATTTCTGCTTGTTTGTGATTGCTTTAGCTAGTTAGTTGCTAACTTAGTCCCTTGCTTGCCCTAGTTGCTAATTGCTAGTCTAGTTCCTTTCTTTCCTAGTTTAACTAGTTACTCTATCTAGATTATTGAGTAGAATTGCTTTGCTAGTCTAGTGTTAGTGTTAGATCTTGCCTTGTTTGCCTTAGTCTAAACTTCTCTTTTCTATTTGAGCACCATTTTCTTATTAATTTGAACTAATTTTTTTAGGGTTAAAGTAGGTTTTGTTCTTGATTTCCTTTAAGTGGTTTACTTGACCCCTTAGTGTTATCAGCCAAAACCCAAGCTAAGGCCTTGAACCCTAGACTCTGTGTTACAACCCCAAATTTTGGGTTCTTTTAGTGAGAAATTTAATTTCTCCTATTAAAGATATTTGAACAAATAATGATATAATTTGTTTGGAATAAATGGATTTCATTTACAATAGCCTTGATGATTGTGTTGTGGGCTTTATTGGCTATTGGGCCCAATAACAAGGAAATTCAATTAATTAATGAATAATTGAGAATTCGAGAAAAGAAAGATGTGGAAACCTCTAGAAGGAAAAAGAATGTAATCCAAAGATGGATTTCGTGCCTCTTGGGTTCCTTGGGTTCCAAGGAGTCCAAAGTTGCATAGAGAATGCAATAAGAAAAGAAAAGATAAATTACATTTTTCTTTATCAAGAAAGAAATTGAAAACAATGATTAAATATGGAAAATAAGTGAAAAGAGGTACAATTGAGTTATCCTTGGTGGATTTTCATATCCAAAGGATTTCTAATATTAAAAGGAATTCCAATAAGGAAAATAAAAAGAAATCCTCAAAAAGAGATATCTTAATAAAAAGGATAAGGAGAATATGTGAAATAGACATTTACAAGAAGATAAAGGCAAATAGATATTCCCCAATATGGGAATCTGTGCCTTTAGGATTTCTTGAGGTCCAAGGGACCCAAAATAACAAGATAATGGCAAAGGGAAAAGAAATAACAATTAATTTGGATTAATTAAAGGGATAACTTGGGAGAGAAGGAAGACTTCTCACCCATTGGAATTTGTTCCCCAAATTTCATAAAAAACTATATAATGCCAAGACAAACGTTCCCTTAAAATTTGAGTTAAAAAGGAGAAAGGGTTTGGGAGATACGAATTTCTCAAGCTTTTGCCAAAATTGGGATTTATTCTGAATTAGCAAAATACTTTCCTTTGTGTTTGATCATGAGCAATGAGGTCTGTTGGATCTTGATCCAACGTGGGACGCTCATCATCTATGTCCCAAGCGGACTAGGACTCTGTAAGTTATAGGGAGAATTTCCCATCTTGATTTCTCATGATCTAGAAGATATGACAACCTGTTGATAGTCCCTTTGGACTTGGGAGATGAAACCGCAGGGAATCATCCCTGGTTTGTCGAAGGTTGGTCGTTGTTTGAGGAAGTTCCTAATTTGACAAGAACCTACCCCAACCCGATATATAGGGGAGGGTGAACGAGAGGTCCAACACCTCTTTTTTCTACCCTAACCTCTACGGATTGTTGCAAGGAATAATTATGTGCCTTCAACTTCTCAAACGACACTGACATGCGCTCTCGATACCTCCGCGAGCCTCGCCGGAGTCCGGTGAGTGGGGGGGCGGCCTTGGTGTGTTCTTGGCAGGTAATTGAACCTGTGGTCAAGTTTGGATGAAGGAGGTGGAGCTCCCTGGAAGTTGGTGTGATCGTTGGTGGCCAAAAGCTCCAAGTCAACCCCAAGGTTTACCATCTCTAGCTTGTTGTACCTCGACGCGAGGAAGAAGAAGCCCTCGCGACTGTTTACCAAATTTCCCCTCTGCATCTTCAGGCAAGGTGAGGGTAGTTTTGTCCTTCAGATTCTTTTGATCGCAAGGTAATGATGTGCGCATCCAAGGCCATTGGATCCTCAGTGGATCCGCGGCCCATGGATCGGGCGGTCCTGGTTTTTCTAGAAAAATAGCAAATAGATCAAATAAAAGGTTTTCTTAATAAAATCATATCTTGAGCTAGAAAACTCGGATGAGGGAAGTTAATATATGAAAATTGATCCTCAGAATGAGAGGAACACAAAAAAATAATTGTTGAAGCCTAATTTCTCTTTATATTCAAAAAGTATATCAAGATGCTATCTATAATAGTTTAATCAATGAAAAACCCTAACGTTTGATGATTAATGAATTAGAAAGGGATTATGTGAGAGTTTAAAACATATATTAACCTGTTGTTAATAAAAAGGGCATATCAGATCTAAAAGGATGATCTTCATGCATAATTTGATTAATTTAGGGTTCCATGTGATTTAATGAACCTTGAACCCTAATTGTGGTAATTATGATCCTTAATGATTTTAATTGGTTAAATTCATGTACAAAGCTGAGATATGATGGTTCAAATCTATTTAGAGTACAAAAGTCCTTAATTCTGGATAAATACCCTAAAAGTAGTTATTAGGGTTTTCTCATGAATAAAAGGTAGAATTATGGCAAATCGAGTTCATATGTGATTAGACCATAATGAACTTTGAATTGATGATAAATGTGTATAATGATCTTGTTGTGGATTAAAAGGATAAAAATAGTAGCTTTAATGTAAAGGAGGCTTAATGAACTTAATTAATGGTTAATGGTGCCTTTAATCCAAAAATAGGGTTATATGTTGTTAAGATAACCTTAACCTTGAAAAATAGATGAGATAATTAGGGTTTAGAATAATAAAAGATGAAGTGAAACCCTAATTGCAAACGAAACCTAAAATGGATACGGAAACCTTAGGAAGCAATTTTCAAGTTGAATAGAAAGAATCTTGATAAAGTGTGTAGTAAATAGAGTACATGTGTTTTTCAGGATTCTTGATTGTGTGGTTGAACTACTTGCTTGGATTGCTTTCTTGGTTGGAATTGATATTAGCTTGAGAAATCTAATGAATAGGTATGTGGTTACGTCTATGAATAATCGCTTTAGTTTCACGGCGATTCCCAAACGATTTTATCGATTGCTTGAAAATAACTGTTGGATGCCTTTTATTTCATGCAACTATAAAGTGACTATGATTATCGCTATGAATATATATAACTGGCTTAGATTCTAATCCACCTTTGTGGCTTGTAAAGGCTAAAAAGGGGTAACCTAGTGTAAGTTCTAGGTTATCATGGGTTAGAAATTGGGCTACCAAGTGTATTGCCATGAGACCCTTTAGCATGCCATGAGTTAAAGAGTGGTCTACTTACGGGTAGTGCCATGTGACTCAACCCTAGAAACTAGTTCACCTATAGGGGGGACCATGAGGGTTTAATGGGGATCTACTATAAGAAAAGTAGCATCCAGGTCCACTACAGGGACATCACAGATGATAGGGAATGCATGGATCGCGCAGTTATATTTAAAACGTAAATTTGTTTGTTAAATGGTAATTGGTTGCAATACATTGTTATCATAGTTGCACGATTATTGTTTCCCCCACATACCAGCTTTATGTTGACTGACGTTTTGTTTGTCAGCGTTTTAGGTACAAAGCCAAAATGACAAATAGTAAATCGTCATATTGTGAAATACATGAATTAAAATACAAGGAGGATTAGTTAGAGTAAAATTCTTACATGGATAGAAGTTTAGATATCCAACATTTCAAAAAGGTATGAAAAAGTTTATTTTCTTACAGCTTTCCAGTTTAGTCTGTTAAAATTTAATAATTGTTCTTGGTTAATTGCCAAACCTTTGATCCGGAAATTATGTGTGCAGCTTCGACCTCTTGGTCTCCCTTAATTGGGGGTTACCGGAAGGTGGGGTTGTAACATTTGGTATCAGAGTGTAAGTTCCTCACTTAACCAGTAATAATTATTAAATTTTACAAACTCCATAGAACCCAAGGGAGTTATTAGAGGAATATCCGAAAGACGGAGGTGTCTATAAAAGGATCACGAATGGGGGCTGGTAATATTTTTTTCTGCACCGCTAGTCGGAATATGAGGACTCCCGATCTGTGTGACTGCCTGGCTAAAGTCTTAGGGTATGAATCGAAATAAGATACCTTTAGCACTTTCTCATCTTATTCATCCCTTCTCATCGCAAAATTCTGTTAAGGACCTTAAGGATTAAGGTTTTCTCTCTTATCCTCACCCTCTTGAGGTATGGGTAAGGTTGATAAGGTTTAAGGGAATCCTCCACCAATTTAATAAAAAGCATGTAAATAAGATGTCTTGGACATAAGCTTAATAGATTAAGTGTAAAGGAATAGATACATGCTTAGGTCGTATGACATGAGTTGTCTTTGCCCTCAGGAGAGACCTGAGGCTAGGCCTTCTTATCAGGAGGATAAGGAAAGAGGGTTGGTCATGGAGGCAGAGATCTCCATTAAAAGTAGAGACCTGGCACATCCTTTGAGGATGATGCAAACCCTAACCCTAAAGTGGTGGTTAGAGAGAGAGATGACATGATGAGGTAGATGTCACGATAGACCAGGTGTGTGGGCATGCCTTTTGATGTCGTATGAGACATGAGAGGTTGGATGACTGAGTACCTTTGGTGACTCAACCCTGGGAAGGGTCATGTAGGCTAGAGAGAAGGATAGCTCCTTCCTTGATGAGGATAAAGAAGAACCTATGGAAACCCCATGAGCTTATATGGGCATAATAGGCACCCAAAATGTATCAGTAGTGCGAGCAATAGGTTGAAACCCTGGTCAGGAGAGTTTGATGGATAGCTTATATGATAAGCATAAGGGGCTATGGATAACCTTGAGTGAACATAAGTTAAACATAGGCTTCATCCTGGTAGGGGCATGTTTTTGAGGTTGATCCTTCATGAAGAGAGGACCTCTAATGGTGAGGTTGGTTTTAGGGTTAGCTCTAGAGAGAGAGCAGGAAACCAAGCAAGAAGGTTGGAATCCTAGACTCTAAGATATGAGGAAAAGTAGGGAGTTGAGGATGATGTGACCTAAGTGGATGATAGTGGTCGCCACATGCTTGATACCTAGAGGTGGATGATGTCTTGGTTTCCATGAGATGAACCAAACCCTAGAGAGAGGATGAGTCTACTGGTACCTCTGTACCTATGGTATAGATGAGAAGAAGAGTTCCTTAGACCTGGAGAGGTATAGTAATAGGTTATGAGGCCTTACTCCTTGTTGATTGTCCTTGAGGAGGACTCAACTTTAAAGTGTTGATCGAGGAGAAGGATGACAGGAAGTGTATGCCATAACCGGTACATGTTTGGTTTGTGGTTAAGAGGTTGAGCAGACATTTGGACATCATGTAAGTGAACCTATGGTTCCTAGGCCTAAGAGGGGAAGTAGTATACCTAATGCTCATGATGAGAATTAAGTTGCTATAGTTTCGAGCATGGTACTCCTCATGTATAGAGGAAAAGGGAAGCCCCTTAAGTTTAACGTATGTTTGATGAACCCCCCACAGCTAAGTTGATGACAAGGGAAGGTATGATCTTGATCCAATGTTGAGGAATGAAGAACAAGTATGACCTAGCATGGCTAGTCAGTGGTCTGCTTGTGCCTTAGTAGTTGTTGGGTTAAGCATGCTCATATGGATGTAAACCCTAAGGATGTTTGTAACCTTGTTGTCAAGAGTTGTAGTTTCCTCCCATCCTGGGAGAGGGACCCTTCGGTAGGGTGTATACCAATTTTGTGGTTTTTGAGGAAACCTAAAGAGGTCTCATAGGATCTTGAGAAGCTAAGTGAAAAGTACATGGTATGAAAATGAACCTATAGACCCATAGATATCCATCTCTAAGTTCATGTGGATGTATTACCATGGAAGTAACCGGTATGGGGCCTAACCAAGGTAGGCAGGTCACCATGACCCCTATGAAAGGATGAAAGTCAGCCCATGAATGCAGAGAGAGAGAGATGATGAAGGCTTGGGTAAGGTTCTAAGTTAAACATGTACTATAAGAGAATCCTAAGTTTATCCTAGGATCAGGTAGGGATAAGACCGATGGAAGTAGGAGTTGCTTAATTCCCTAGTTGCACATGACCATAGGGTCGGGAGGTAACAACTATCATTGTTTGAGGGCCATGGGTTAGGAGATTGATCACCTTCATGAACCCATGGACCCAAAGGGCAGATGAGTAGGGCACTCTCTGGATGCATAAGGGAAGAGGGATGACCCTAAAAGTGTCGGCACCCTATAGACCTAGAGGAGATGACCAAGGATTGTGTGGTGACCCAAGTAGGCTCAAAACCAGTTTTCCATGGAGGTAACTTTGATAGCAAGATGATTGTAATATAGAGGCATAAATGACACATTTCAACTTGGATTTAAAGGTGTACTGGAAGGGTGGGATGTACCATCTCTACTCTTGGAATAGGAAGAACTCTGTATTTGGACTGCAGCCAAATGCTTATTTCCTCTTGTTATGGGAGTGAGAGATAGGACAATACACATGTCATACACCAAGGATAAAGATGATGTGAGTTGGAACGTTGCTACAATGTATGAGGAAAAAGATGATTAAAATGTACCCTAGTGGAGTAAACAATACATGGATGGTTTACAAATAGTAAGAGAAATAAGGATGTTTTTAGCATAAGCTATGTGGAATTGCAAGTTATGCAAGGTTGAGTTTAATCACCATAATGATGAGATCAGAGAGTGTTCTTAATGAGTACAAACTTAGAGTTTGAGATGAGATGATAAGTAGAATACAAGGAGGTGTAAGTCTTCAACATTATCTAACACCTAAGGATAAGAAGTTGAAACGACCGTCTTGCGAAAACAGGATTAACTAATGTGGAAGCGAATTATTTGCAGCGGATTACTGAAAATCACTGTAAATTTAAAACCTTTTGCAAAGAGATCCATTCATAGGAAAACTCTTTAACCATGAACCAAAGTATTCCAAATTCATCCTGGTTCACAAGTATACAACATGTACCATTCCTTTTCAAGGATTACAACATTGACTGCCCTGTTAACAAATATACACAGGCAGTATAAAAACTTCGAGGCACTAAGCCAAAACTCAGATTGATACATTTAAAACACCGAGGACCTGAGAGTACAGAGATGACACATAAGACTACTATCTATATGACTAGACAGACAATATTTCCACCTGAGATCTTATTGTTGTCCCTACTATTGCTGCTGCTCTTTCCCTATTCTAGGGTTTCTGCTCTGCCTTCCATGCATACCTAAAAATGTTTCCCACGGGGGTGAGACAATTGAAAATTGCCCCAGCGAGAGATATAACTCTCCGCCAAAAACATTGTTATTGTAGTTTATCAAATTAAAAACTGAGCAGGGGTTACTTTTACATTATCAGGCAGAATTATTCATCATAGAACAGAATAAGATAATCTCCATTCTCAAGGAGGTCATTGCATCTACCCATGGTAGATAAGTAATTCATCCGTCTACTTTGCAGAGAATATAAAGAAACATAATTAACATTTATCTACTAAGGAATGCACAAAGAAATGCAACATCAGCCAATGAATCTCCGTATTCAATCCTTAAGCAAACATGCTATACGGCTGATTACATTTTACAATCACACTTATGCTCTGAGGAGATGAGATATACCGCTCATACTCCAACCGACCATTACAAAATCGCCTCGGTACCATACATAGGTCATCAAAAGAGCCAGATTCTTATGACCTCATCTGTCTCGGTCAGTACGAGACCACATGCAGGACATCTCGTGTCTCTGCTAACTAGCTAGCCAGGGTATTCTGGCACCTTCGCTACAGAGTTACAGCGTCAATTGCACTCTCATCGCCAATCGAGAGATTTCTTGTTTATCTCCTCGATCCGACATTAAGTATCATTGGGAGATTCATGATACATCCATCCCGACATATTCATGAAGGATTGAGAGGTTTCTTGTTAACCTTCCAACAATCTCTTCAAGAGGACGTAAGGATATTTTCGCCCATTTACCCCCACATATTCAAAATATGTGCTCCGGGTTTTGCCGCGGGCACCCGTTTCACCATCACCTATTCCTGACGATGATGGATCTATGGTCAGAGCACTACATGAATAGATTTAACTTGATTTATTAAGTACATTCTCATATTCTTTTAGCATCATCCAAGTTCTCAAACATAACTTATTACAACAATGCTATAAAGAGACATGTACTACTTTTATCAGATATTTATCAGTCTTTCAAAGACCCTGGGAACTCAGTCCCTCATTTCAATATTGGGAATTATCATCCCTTCACTTTCTCATCACCATAATCATATGGTTCTGGGTATTCAAACCCTTAACTCATCATTGAGCATTATTATACCTTTTTCGGGTAACTATCACCTTCAGGTCATCTGACCAAGGCATTCATGATACTTGTTACACAAGAATCACACGTGGCTCACAAGGCCATGAAATATATTATCACCTCTCACTAGGTAACAACTTACTCATGTGACTCATAAAAGTCCATGCATATTGCTTCTTTTACTAACCAACAACAACATTAAGGCACATAATGCCAATCAACATTTATTATATAAATGTCACAGCTCACACTAGCTATATACATCATCTCATAATATCTGTATGGTTATTAGGCATGATAAAAGTCATAAAAGATATTCATCACATCATGTGATGTGATAGCAACACCATTATTCCTCTACCAAGAATTAGGGTTTACTATCAAATAGGGCTTTTCATTCCCTTTACCCAAATTAGGGTTAGGGTTCCCCATTTCTCATTAATAAAGAGTTCATGATCTCATTATCTGTCCAACCCTTAATACATTATTCCATACCTCTGGGGCATTCAAGGATATCATATTTGATTATTCTAGAACATTACTTTCATCATATAGCATTAATGATCATCAATTCAAGGTATGAGTTCATTTCTCATTCTTATCATGGTATGATTATATCATACACATCATTTGGGCTTAACCCCATTATCAAGGTACATTAATTAACACTCATCAAGGTGTAACAACTCATTACATTTCATTGTAATAGTTGCATAACACACTTCATGTGTTTCTTACCCAATTATATTGTATTTGAAGTACATCAAGGCATATAAACCCTGAAATGTTGAATGTGATAACTATCATATTTTGATGTATCACTTTCTCATCATTTCAAACTCTGTTGAGTTATCCATCTTATCTTGTATTAAGGTATTTGCCTCTTAATACATTCCATCACTAATCTCTTACCTTTATCATATAATGCAAAGGCCACACATTAGAATTGTACAGCTATCTCACATGATATGGACTTATCTTAGTTTAAGGCATGACTTTATTATAAAGTTGTTTATAAATAATCACAATGATACACCCTCAACTAGGGTTTCTCATCACATATCTTATGTATCCTTCATCCAATTATATTGGACTTATAATCATATCAAGGTATACGATCATATGAGGTCACTTTCAAATCACCTCTAAATCAAGCATAGAGCACCACGGCCGTGCAACCAAGAACGGCCGTGCGAGGGGAACCTACCACGGCCGTGCTACCTTGCATGGTCGTGCAAAGGGAGTTCACCTCATGAATCATATTCAAGTATGAATTATATTCTCTCATTAGGGATTAGGGTTTCACATACCATCTCCCTTCTTTAGAATAGGGATTGCATATAGCATCACCCTTCATTAGGGTTTCATATCACATTGCTCATAATTAGGGTTTATGTTCATGATTAGGGTTTCATGATCTCTCTACTTAAGGATCATACCCTTAAACACCACATGAATCATATTCTTATAGGAATTCATGCTATCATCATCTCAACTTGATTAGGTCATATCAACCCTTCAATCAAGTTCATACAACTATGATTAACATAGTATATCAAGTCATTGATCCTATAAGCAATTAGGGTTCATCCCTTAATTGGCACTAACCACTAAGGTACTAATAGGGTTTCAACCTTTGTACCTTCATTGACTATCATTACTAATCATCATTGGATCAATGGATCATTCACCATCTTGATTCTCAAGAGATTCAATCACATTGGACCTCCATTACATAAGTATCCAATTGAATTAGGGCTTCCAATGTTGATTCCTTCACTCATTGAATTCATGGAATCAATCATCAATTGGACCTATCCTCATACTTCAATTGAGTTTAATAGGTCAACCTTCAAATGATTTGACCCTAAATTGACCCTAAATTGGTCATCAATTAGGGTTTGGTTCAATTGAATTAGGGTTTGGAATCGATGATTCATCAACACTAATCAATACAAGATTGGTTACATTGAAACTATTGAACCATCATTCAAATTGAACATGACCTGACCCCAAACGGTCTTGAGACCATTTGTCCATCATATCATCAATATCCAAGTCAACCAATTAATGTTTGGATCATTGGATTGATCACCAAATCAGCAATTGATTACACTTCAACTTAGTGACATTGGATCTTCAATTGCTTAACCATACTCAACCCTAGACCTCCAAACGGTCTTGGGTGACCCCCAAACGGTCTTGAGACCGTCAGTCCCAAATGATCTTGAGACCGTTTGGCTCATCCAAACCTTGGATTATAGTGAAAAATCATCAAGGTTTGGTCTATCGAGTTGATCAACAAATCAGCACTTAATTGCAATATGATTTGGTACCTTTAGACCTTCAATTGGTCAACTATACTTGACACCAGACCTCCAAACGGTCTTGGGGTGACCCCCAAACGGTCTTGAGACCGTTTGGGTGATTCCCAAACGATCTTGAAACCGTTTGGGCTAATCAACCCAAAATCTCCAATTAACTCATTGGAATTTGAGCACTAATTTCAATTAGGGTTTGCCCAATTGAATAGCCTTCAACTCATGATTCCTTGGGAGTTAATCCCTCAGTTTGGTGAGCCATTAGACCACATCATTAGGAACAGTAATCCCAAACGGTCTTGAGACCGTTTGCCCAAAAAGTTCAATTAAATCAGATTGATAATCAGCACTTAATCCAATTAGGTTTCCCTAATTGATTAGCCTTCAACTCACGATTCCTTGGGAGTTAATCCCACAAATTTGGAGGGTCATCAACCAACATAATTATGAACAGGAATCCCAAACGGTCAACACTTGGTCAACTCACTCAAATGGTCTTGAAACCGTTTTCCCAAACAGGTCAAGTTAATCAGGTTGAAAATCAGCATTTAATTCAATTCAATTTTGCCTAAGTGATTGGACTGCAACCTACGATTCCTTTAGAGTTAACCCCTCAAATTCATTAGCCTACATAATTAGGAATAAAATTCCCAAACGGTCAACACTTGGTCAACCATCTCAAATGGCCTTGAAACCGTTTTCCCAAACAGGTCAAGTTAATCAGGTTGAAAATCAGCATTTAATTCAATTCGATTTGCCTAAGTGATTGGACTTCAACCTACGATTCCTTTGGAATTAACCCCTCAAATTTGGTGGGTCATTAGCCTACATAATTAGGAAAAAAATTTCCAAACGGTCAACGCTTGGTCAACCATCTCAAACGGTCTTGAAATTGTTTGCTCCCAAACGCTTTCAAACTGTTTGCCTTTAAACGGTTTGCTGAAACCGCATAGCCAATCAAATTAAAACGATTTGGAATAGCTATCAAAACCGTTTGGCTTGGTACTTTTCTTTGGATAAGAATATAGGATGATGTCATCATCCCCTTCCTTCGAACAACCAAGAACAGCAACCGTTCTTGATGGAAATTGCAGCAAAGAAACAAAAGTGTATCAAATTGAAGAAAACAATCAACAAAGCATAGAGAATTGATGCAATAGCAATGATTATGGGTTTAAGTTATAAAACCCGCCTCCAAATGAGCTCCAAAGCTCCAAGATCACGACATCAATGGTGGATGAAGTTTTTGCAACTCCCCCTTAGGCTCGTCCTCAAGCTTTTGGTTGTAAAAGTTGGCTAGGGTTGAAGAGGAGATCGAAATAAGAAGGAATCCATAATTTATTTTCGATTTCCACCATGGAATCAAGATGAATGAGGGTTAATAAGCTTACCAACAGGTTGGGTCTCGTCCTCCTGTTTCTCCTAAGTCCCCTTGAGCTCATCCAAAGTAAGGGAAGAAGAGAGGGCCGAAAAATCCTTTCAATTGATTTGGAAATGAAGTTTTTATAAAGGAAATTGAGGAGAGAGAAAGCATTTTTAATTTCCCTCAACTCTCAAATTGGTGCCACATAAACCCCTCACTCCCTTGTGTACGAAGGAAACTTCCTTTGCCTTTAATTCTCCTTCATTATCCTCAAATTAAAAGAAAAGCAAATTAAGCACCTTAATCATATAATAGTAATATCCATAATGTGAGTGGATATTACTTTCCTTTATAATAAGGTGAGTGGAGTTTCACCTCCTTTAGATATTTTCGTGCCTTATCTATGCAAAAGGACGTCTATACTTGTTCAAACTCAACCAATAACATTTTGGTTGAAGGCCCTTTAATTAATATATTCATTTTTGCCCTAAATTGAATTAGGGTTTCAATTAGGATTAAATCTTGATTATTTTAATATCAAGATTCTCTCTCCTCCAAATTAATCCAAAAGAGGTGCCCCTCTCATTTTCTTTGCTCTACATGATTCCAAGAAACATTAGGGACCTTATTGAAGTGATAAATTATATATTGCACCCTAGGTTTTGGGTAAATTTCACATTACACCAAAACTAGGTTTTCATGCACGTATATTGCTTTATCATCTCTTTCTTGGTATTCAGGCTTCCATAAGCCATACCTTAGCATAATTTTCACTCTCATGATGATTCAAAACATGAGGAACATATTGTCATGCACAATTTGCACTTAAACCCCTCAACTTGGGTAATTTGCACATTAGTCCAAAATAAGCAAACATTGCTTCATCATTGTCCAAACAGGACCAAAATTGAAACATAAGCTCCTCATGAGCCCTAATTACTTTTCACAAGATATTATTAAGCATATAATCATCTTTTTTAATCAAAACACCTAGGGTTAGAGTATAACCCAGGTCATGGATGTTACAGAAGTGGTAATGAATGCTATGGTTGAGATATAGCTACCTAGTTTAGTTAGAGGCTAGAAGAAGTTGAGGTTGTTTGGCTAACCCTAAGTTTGGAAAGAAGATGTGTTTTGGCTAACACTCAGATGTAACAAGATATGTTGAACAAGTTAATGGTTGTTTGGTTAGCCAATTTAGTCCTTGATGTAGTGAAAGGATGGTGATAGAACCTCATATGCACTTCTTTGGATAAGAAGGTAATAAAACCCTGAGGAGAGTGGTTTAGGGTTTCTGAGGAATCAACCTTGAAGAATCGTGACATACAGGAGATCATGATTTTAAGTTCATCATACACCATGGTACTATGAAGATAGTAAGTGACAGTAGTACTTTAGATGCCTAAGATAAAGTTGCATGTGGTATATGACCATGCAAGCCGAGGGAGAAGGACGAACACCAGTAACCCAGTGCATTGATATAAGGGATAAAGAGTCCCTGAAAGAGAAAGGGAGTTCATCACTATGGATGTTGTAAGTCTCCCTTGGACCAAGGAAGGTCGAGACACAATATGGGTTATGGTAGATCGCCTTACCTAGATGACATGAGAAATAAAGAGTTCTTTCAAGGGACATATCTGGTTTAACTACCCATGAGAGACATGGTTCAACTAAAAGTGAGTTCAAAGGCTATTGAGTTTGACCTAAAGGTTCCCTTCCAAAAGGTGGAAATAGGTACATGAAGGACTCGATGTTAGTATAGTTCATCACCCCTAACTAATGGTTAGTATAATCCAGACTAAAGGGTCTGATGAGAGCATGTGTGCTCATTCAGGGTGATATCTAGAGATAGTTCATGTCCTATGAAAGACATGATGATAACCACCATAGTCGTGCCGAGATTTAAAGAAGCTCTGTAAGGGAGGTTGTGTCGGTCACCACTTCAGTAAGGTGATGTTGGTGAAAGGACCACGTGATGGTTAGAAAAGGACCACGGTGTGTGTAGGTGAAGTCGCTTGATCGTGCAATGCCTGAAAGGAGACTAGAGACGACGGGAGTCATGAGCAGATGCAAAGTAGACTGACATGCAGTTCACTGTGGGAGAATATGTGACATGAAAATATGACCCCTCTAAGTTACAACTAAGAGAGCTAAGTCCCTGATGCATGGGTTCATTTGAGATGGATTGGTGGAGAAGGCTAAGTTTGATCTTATCCCTTAGGATAAAGTAATGTGTGATAAGTTCCAGGTGTCTAATTTAGAGCACTGTGTGAGGTACCCAGACCATGTGCTGAGCAATGAACCTAGTGAGCCCAAGGGAGGCTGAAATAACCCGATTCACATGTGCACTTTACAGATGCCAGAGTGAAAGAAATCAGAGAAAATAATATGTGATGCTAAAGGTTCTTTGGAAGCGCCATGGGTAAGGTAGAGCCACATATGGGCCAATGATGGACATGGAAAAGTCTTATCCTGAATTGTTTGTTTGCTTGATGGAATTTTGAGGACAAAATTTCTATAAGATGGGAAGGATATTACAACCCCAAATTTTGGGTTCTTTTAGTGAGAAATGCAATTTCTCCTATTAAAGATATTTGAACAAATAATGATATAATTTGTTTGGAATAAATGGATTTCGTTTACATTAGCCTTGATGATTGTGTTGTGGGCTTTATTGGCTATTGGGCCCAATAATAAGGAAATTCAATTAATTAATGAATAATTGAGAATTTGAGAAAAGAAAGATGTGGAAACCTCTAGAAGGCAAAAGAATGTAATCCAAAGATGGATTTCGTGCCTCTTGGGTTCCTTGGGTTCCAAGGATTCCAAAGTTGCATAGAGAATGCAATAAGAAAAGAAAAGATCAATTAGATATTTCTTTATTAAGAAAGAAATTGAAAACAATGATTAAATGTGGAAAATAAGTGAAAAGAGGTACAATTGAGTTATCCTTGGTGGATTTTCATATCCAAAGGATTTCTGATATTAAAAGGAATTCCAATAAGGAAAATAAAAAGAAATCCTCAAAAAGAGATATTTTAATAAAAAGGATAAGGAGAATATGTGAAATAGACATTTACAAGAAGATAAAGGCAAATAGATATTCCCCAATATGGGAATCCATGCCTTTAGGATTTCTTGAGGTCTAAGGGACCCAAAATAACAAGATAATGGAAAAGGGAAAAGAAATAACAATTAATTTGGATTAATTAAAGGGATAACTTGGGAGAGAAGGAAGACTTTTCATCCATTGAAATTTGTTCCCCAAATTTCGTACAAACCTAGATAATGCCAAGACAAACGTTCCCTTAAAATTTGAGTTAAAAAGGAGAAAGAGTTTGGGAGATACGAATTTCTCAAAATTTTGCCAAATTTGGGATTTATTCTGAATTAGGAAAATACGTTCCTTTGTGTTTGATCGTGAGCAATGAGGTCCGTTGGATCTTGATCCAACGTGGGACACTCATCGTCTAAGTCCCAAGCAGACTAGGACTCTGCAAGTTACAGGGAGAATTTCCCATCTTGATTTCTCTTGATATAGAAGATATGACAGCATGTTGATAGTCCCTTTGGACTTAGGAGATGAAATCATAGGGAATCATCCCTAGTTTGCCGAGGGTTGGTCGCTGTTTGAGGAAGTTCCTAATTTGACAAGAACCTGCCCCAACCATATATATAGGGGAGGGTGAATGAGAGGGCCAGCACCTCCTTTTTCTACCCTAACCTCTGTGGATTGTTGCAAGGAACAATTATGTGCCTTCAATTTCTCCAATGACTCTAACTTGCGCTCTCGATACCTCCGCGAGCCTCGCCGGAGTCTGGTGAGTAGGGGGTGGCCTTGGCGTGTTCTTAGTGGGCAATTGAATCTACGATCAAGTTTGGATGAAGTAGGTGGAGCTTCCTAGAAGTTGGTGTGATCGTTGGTGGCCAAAAGCTCCAAGTCAACCACAAGGTTGACCATCGCTAGCTTGTTGTACCTCGACGCGAGGAAGAATAAGGCATCGCGGCTGTTTACCAAATTGCCCCTCCACGTCTTCAGGCAAGGTGAGGGTAGTTTTGTCCTTTAGCTTCTTTTGATCGAAAGGTAATGATGTGCGCATCCAAGGCCATTGGATCCTCAGTGGATCTGCGGCCCATGGATCGGGCGGTCCTGATTTTTCTAGAAAAATAGCAAATAGATCAAATAAAAGGGTTTTCTTAATAAAATCATATCTTGAGCTAGAAAACTCGGATGAGGGAAGTTAATATATGAAAATTGATCCTTGGAACGAGAGGAACACAAAAAAATTATTGTTGAAGCCTAATTTAGCTTTCTATTCAAAAAGTATATCAAGATGCTATCTTTAATAGTTTAATCAATGAAAAACCCTAACTTTTGATGATTAATGAATTAGAAAGGGGTTATGTGAGAGTTTAAAATAGATATTAACATGTTGTTAATAAAAAGGGCATATTAGATCTAAAAGGATGATCTTCATGCGTAACTTGATTAATTTAGGTTCCATATGATTTAATGAACCTTGAATCCTAATTGTGGTAATTATGATCCTTAATGATTTTAATTGGTCAAATTCATGTACAAAGCTGAGATATGATGGTTCTAATCTATTTAGAGTACAAAAGTCCTTAATTCTGGATAAATATCCTAAAAGTAGTGATTAGGGTTTTCTCATGAATAAAAGGTATGATTATGGCAAATCGAGTTCATATGTGATTAGACCATAATGAACTTTGAATTGATGATAAATGTGTGTAATGATCTTGTCATGGATTAAAAGGATAAAAATAGTATATTTAATGTAAAGGAGGCTTAATGAACTTAATTAATGGTTAATGGTTCCTTTAATCCAAAAATAGGGTTATATGTTGTTAAGATAACCTTAACCTTGAAAAATAGATGAGATAATTAGGGTTTAGAATAATAAAAGATGAAGTGAAACCCTAATTGCAAATAAAACCCTAAAATGGATACGGAAACCTTAGGAAGCAATTTTCAAGTTGAATAGAAAGAATCTTGATAAAGTGTGCAGTAAATAGAGTACATGTGTTTTTCAGGATTCTTGATTGTGTGGTTGAACTACTTGCTTGGATTGCTTTCTTGGTTGGAATTGATATTAGCTTGAGAAATCTACTGAACAAGTATGTGGTTACGTCTATTAATAATCGCTCTAGTTTCACGGCGATTCCTGAACGATTTTATCGGTTGCCTGAAAATAATTGTTGGATGCCTTTTATTTCATGCAATTATAAAGTGACTATGATTATCACTATGAAAATATATATATAACTAGCTTAGATCTGAATCCACCTCTATGGCTTGTAAAGGCTAAAAAGGGGTAACCTAGAGTAAGGTCTAGGTTATCATGGGTTAGAAATTGGGCTACCAAGTGTAGTGCCATGAGACCCTTTAGCATGCCATGAGTTAAGGAGTGGGCTACTTACGGGTAGTGCCATGTGACTCAACCCTAGAAACTGGTTCACCTATAGGGGGGACCATGAGGGGTTTAATGGGGATCTACTATAAGGAAAGTAGCATCCAGGTCCACTGTAGGGACAGCGTAGAGGATAGGGAATGCATGGATCGTGCAGTAATATTTAAAACATAAAATTGTTTATTAAATGGTAATTGGCTGCAATACATTGTTATCATAGTTGCATGATTATTGTTTCACCCACATACCATCTTTATGCGAACCAACATTTTGTTTGTCGACGTTTTAGGTACAAAGCCAAAAGGACAAACAGTAAATCGTCATATTGTGAAATACATGAATTAAAATACAAAGAGGATTAGTTAGAGTAAAATTCTTACATGGATAGAAGTTTAGATGTCCAACATTTCAAAAAGGTATGAAAAAGTTTATTTTCTTACAACTTTCCAGATTGGTCTGTTAAAATTTAATAATTGTTCTTGGTTAATTGTCAAACCTTTGATCCGGAAATTATGTGTGCGGCTTCGACCTCACGGTCTCCCTTAATTGGGGGTTACCGGAAGGTGGGGTTGTAACACTCTGTTTTAGGAACCTAGCCATAAAAACATAGCTTTAGTTCCCCCTTCTCCCTTGAGTTCACCCCAGCTTACCATTCATATACTAATCTCGTGCTTGTGTGCTTACAAATCTATTTAGAAGTGTAACCATCAAATTTTATAAATTTGAAAGACCTTGTTATCTAATAAAATTCAATTGATCGGGTGTACTGCAGACACGCCAAAAAGCAAATTAAAACATTGGATATGGTTGTATCTAGACAAATAGTTGCCGAATGGGGCTCCAAATCATGCTTGTAGACAAAACCATTGTCTAGTTTCTCTCAAAGAAGACTACTAGTTATGGATTTGGAAGGCAAAAAGTGATGGGAGGCGAATCACAATAGCCTCTGTTGGGATGCTGGTTTGGGAAAAAAACATGTTGATGGGGAAGAATGCTATGAGTGAACAAGGGGTGTTTTCTGAGTCTGATGGCCATGTCAGTGTTGCTAGACTTGATTTTATATATGACAAGCACCCATTTCTATTGAGATTCATAATCCCACTCGAATCAAGATTGTGTTGGTCCAAATTTGGGAACTATGGAATCCTAAACATGTTTGTTAGTCCTACTTTATCTAAATGCCTTACTTTCACAATCTGGAATGGATTAAGCCAATAAAGTACAAAAATACTAGGCTTGATCACAATCCATTCCCATGCTAAAAAGGGGCATAAGGTTCAAATTTTAGTGTATCCAAAATGCATATTTTGACTTATCCATATGAAAATGGAAAATTAAACTAGTCATTACTTAGACATATATTGTCAAAAATAACAAAAATACTATAAATTAAGATTAGGATTTGCATAACTCAAGAGTGTCCAAATGATTAACAAATGGATCATACAACCATTGTGTCAGGGCTATATTTACAAAAATATATATATGAAATAGAAGTTACTCAAATCAGGCTATAATTAGCATCTTTTAAAAAGTATAAGAAGTTATACAAGTAAAAAGGAGAAACTCATTAGTGTTAATATTTTATGGGATGGTAAATCACCAACTCATCCATCTTAATATGGTTAAGAAAAAATAGTTAATCAATGACATGTTCCAATTCTAGTAACATAAACCAGGGCTTATGCAAGCACACACAAAGCTCAACATTTCCTCCAATGAAAGTGGAAGTTATCGATCTCCTTCTATCTAGGTGATGAGAGGTCACACCAGGAGTCAAATCTCTAACTTGTAAGGGCCAACCAATTGTCACCATTTCATGAGAGGGGTCTCACCAAGATTCAACATTTCATTATAATATACACACTAGTAGTATAGGAAACTAGAGTGTAATTGGCTTTTATTTGATTTAGAATAATTATGCATTTACAATATCATTATAACATGTAAAAGAAGATGCATAAACTTGGGATGCTTTATGAGATTATTCATTTTATTCAATAAATAAATTATTAGATAACAAGTAACATATAATGTTTCAAAACATAGACATAAATGAATGAATACATAATAATTTAGTAATAGACAATCAAAATGAGGGTAGAATCCTCATTGTTGCCAAAGTTTTTATTTCACATAAACATTTGACATCATAGTAGGTGATTGAATTTTCCCTTGGTAGTTTTTTACATAGACAAACCCTACAATGACATAAAATTCACTTTCGACATTCTTCTATACCCTACTATTGTGCATACAAAATTCACCCACCATCTATCAAAAAAACTACAAAACCTACTTCCCATCTCATCAAGTCCTTTGCTGCCCAAAGACCGACTCAATAAGCTTTGACATCTTCAAGAAACCCAAGACTAAGTCTACCCTAAACTCTACACATAGTGACAAACCCCCATCTCTCACTAATTGAAACCAACCCAACAAGACAACAAAGGTATGGATTAGAGAGAATGACGACCATTGGTGCAAAGGCAACACCACAAAATCCATCCATGGCTCTCAAAAACTGATTAATCATTAATATCTAGGATTCAAACACCACCGAACAATGTTGATTGCAATCATATCAGAACCACCATTGATTTCTCTTCACCCTTACAAGATCCACAAATTCCCAATCTTCAACAAGTAAATAAAGACCATACACCCAGTTTGAATAGTTCCTTTGCACTCTTAGTGTCATATATATCATTAGGAAAAGTCAACATATTTTAAATGCATCTACTGATGACATGATTGTTGACAACCAATCTTCACTATCATTTCTAGGTTTATCATCTCCACATGTTTATTATGTAGATATAAATAAACATCCAATCACCCCTACTCTCAGAGAGCAATCAATATATAAGAGTGGTGCCTCCTTATGAAGTGCAACCCTAGAATGTCAATCAATCATATATAACATTTAACCCCACCCAAATTACATTTTCAATTGGTACAATAAAAATGACTACATTATCTTTTGTATGAAAAATGGCATTGCTTTTATAAATGGGGTCAAGAATTTATTTTTCTATAAATAAGATCACAATGGATCTCACTTGATTTGACCTTGAAGACATAGATAGCTTCTTTACCTCCTTTTTTTTTGCAGCTTTAATTTTATTCAACCATGGTTTCCCTACATATCTATGTTGCTAGGTCCATGTTATTTCATCCTTTATAATAATTTTTTGCACTTGGAATATAACAAACCTTGTTACTTTTAATAAGAAAAGAACTGTCATATACCTTTTGAGAAGATAGAAAACTGAACTGGGGTAGGTGAACCCAAGAATGGTTACTAGAAAACTAGCAATATTACGAGTTGAACTAACTGACAAGTGCATAGCATTGCCAAATTTAATTATTCACATCATTATCATATGTATTTAAATCATTTCAAAATTATTCACTTAATTAAGAGAGGTTAATAGTTATTGGATATAAAACAAGAAATAATGTCTAACAACTAAATTGAGATGTCTAACAATCTCATAGTCATATTAAAAAATATTATTAACTACATATTAAGTAAGATTCACACTCTACTATTGGTTACCTATTCATAGTTTATTCGGTTTTGGGTAGGCATTTAGTGAAGGATTCAAGTATAAGTTGGCTCCATATGAAATTTACTAACATGAACACCACCACTTATGTGCCTAGTATATGGATAAATAACTATAAATTATTGTCATACGTTAATTTTGATCAGATGTGTTACTTACCAAATATAGGATATTTTAATTTTGAAGTTTGAATTTAGGCTATCTACATCAGAATCGGTCCCTTCAAAAAACCATTCACAACAAGAATGTTGTAAATCCAAAGTGAAAGTTTGGATTAATGATGGTTGATAGGTTATACATGTACTTTAGCTATAAGCTAAAAAATATGTACAAGTTGAAACCCATTTTCTGACACCTTAAATCAAACCAATGTAATTATGAACAATCGATTTTAATTTTGGTTGATTGGTGGTATAGTAAGCAAAAAAATTGTTGGTTATTTTTTTGTAAAATTTATGTTCTATTGTCTATGACATGAGTCAAAGGTAGAAATTTTTTATTTTCTTGTGGCTCTATGTTCAACCATGGTTTCTGTGGGCTCTGATCTCCAAACCACGATATAAACACGATTTAAACGTAGCGAAAATGGTTCGATTAACAGCGGAAGACAAAAATCACGGAAAATTAAAACTTTTCGAGATAAGAGCTTGAATCCATAAAAACTTCTTTCATAAAAGGAGATAAACTGTTTACATCTTTGATAATTACTTCTTGAGTAATTATATACAACATGATACAAAATTTCAAGAACTCAGAACCAAAATCTCAGACCAAAAGACTCCAAGGACCTGAGAGTACAGAGAACACATAGGACTGACTATCTAACTACACAACTCAGCAGTCTGAATCTCCACCTGAGATTTACTGCTGCTCCTAGTGCTGCTGCTGCTGATACTGTCCACCTGCAGACTGATTCCTTCGTCCTCGACGACCACCTAAAAAGGTTGAAATCTACGGGGTGAGACAATTTTAAATAATTGTCCCAGAGAGAGTTATAACTCTCCGCCAGAAGCTTTATTATAGCAAATCAAGAACAACATAGGCAATAAAAGCTTTAAGGTAATCAACAACAGATTGTTATCAATTAGAACAACAACATTTAAGGGATATGAAAAACATGTATACTAAGTAATGTATCTTCAACCAATATATCTCGTAGTTCAACCTAAGAAGATATGATACGCGGTTGATTATGTTTTACAAACATCATTATGCCCTGCGGAGATGAGGTATACCGTTCATACTCCAACCGATCACTATTAAGTCGCATCGGTATCATACATAGGTCATCAAAAGAGCCAGATTCTTATGACCTCATCTTCCTCAGTCAGTGTGAGGTTCAACATGCAGGACATCTAATGTCTCTGCTACTATAGCTTACCAGGGTATTCTGGTACTTCGCTATTAGAGTCACAGTGGCATTCTGTACTCTCTTCGCCATCGAGGGATTTCTTGTTTATCTCTCATCGATGCGGTATAAAAGACGTTCTCAGGATATTAGTGTTACATCACCCCGGCATAACCCATAGTGAAGGATTGATAGATTATGATACATATACATCAATTCCTACACTAGGATGTAAGGGCATTCACATCCATTTTCCCCACATACTCAAAAGTATGTGATCCAGGAGTTCTCTTAGGAAAACCTATTTCACCATCATTTTGCTTCTGACAATGATGGATCTATGATCAGGGCTCTACATGATATGAATATACTTAATTAGTTAGGTACATTTCAGTATTCTTTTAACATCAAGCATGTTTCCAAGCATGTAAGTATCAAAACAATAATATACAAGAAGAATACTAAATGTATCAAGTTTGTCTCATACCTATGATCAAATGGATATCAAATCTTAATTCTCTCATCATAAGTCATCTTATCAGCATGACCTTGATGTTACTCATGGCTCTTGCAGCCCATTAATCTCATATGTTTCTCTTATGCTTAAGGAGCATAACATATGTCACTTTTCACAAGCCTATAATTATGCTTTCAGTGAATATGATATCATAACCCTTACCTGGCTATGATCATTCTCTTATAAGAATTTGCATGGTTAATTCAATAGACAACAATAAACAATTTATCTCCAGATCAACAATTACTATTTCAGAATTAACCTTTCAATTCAAGGGTTGAACCTTCATGCCTCCATTAAGGCTAGGTTCCCTAATTTATATCAATTAGGGTTATTCAATCCCTTTCATTATGTTTAGGAATAGTGATTCCTTTTCTCATGCTTTAATAAGAACATCATCTGGAATTAGGGTTATTGTATAATTCAATGCATCACCCTCAATTAGGGTTTACTATTCACATTATGTGTCATTACCCTAGAATTTAGGGTTTACCATTCACATTATGGTGAATTGAGCTCATAGCATCATCATGTATAAAATCATCATCATTAATGCCCTCAAGTTAGGTTAAGATTCACTAATTATCATAATTAGGGTTTCCATGATCTCACATAGGTGGATCATACCCTAATCATGCACATTCATATATATATTGAAGGTACATTACTTGGATTTCAACCATAATTGGGATCTTCTCTCTCCTCTTACTCATAGGTGATGATTACATCACTCTAGATTAGGTTGGGTTAAGTCTTTATTGACTATCATAAGCCAAATCACCACTATCATGTGATTAGGGTTTGATTAGAACAAGGTATTACTCAATTGAACCCTTCAAGGGCATTTTGGTAAATTACCCATTGATCGTCATCATGGGTCAATTCATTAGTCATTTAGTCCCTTAATGTCCTAAGTTACCATTAGGGTTTAGATTAGATCACCATTGAACCATTTACACCTTCAAGTGATTAAGTATAAACAACCTTAAAAACTTTCAAACGGTTTCAACCTTCAACCACCAAACGGTCTTGAGACCGTTTGGGTGTGTTGACCGTTTGGGGAGAGTTGACTTTCAAACCGTTTGAAGCTTATGCGGTTTGAAACCGTTTGATCTTCAACGATCTTGAGATCGATTGGTCCAAATGACATTGAGATCGTTTGAGCCCAAATGGTCTTGAGACCGTTTGGTCCAAATGGCTCAAACCGTTTGGACCTCAAAAGTGGATTAAAGGTTATAAACGATTGGGGTTTTCTATGTTGAAGCCTTCAGTTGGCCAAATCCTTGTTAGCCACTTATCAATTGAGAAACTTAGGGTTATACTTAACCAATTGGTCACTCAATTGACCCTCAATTGATATCCAATTAGGGTTGGAGTTGGTTCAATTAAGGTCTATAAACATTCAACCATCAACACTCAACAATGTGAATCAAATCGAAGTTGATCCCATCAATTGACCTCCAATCCGGCTCAAACTTGGCCCAAACGGTCTTGGGATCGTTTGGATATCCTCCAAACGGTCTTGAGACCGTTTTCCCAAGAATTCATCAAAATCTAAGTTGATTTGATAGGGGTTGAACCTTAATTAAGTCACAAATCAGTAATTTGATTATTTCAATAACCCACTGTAATTGGGCCCTCAATTGATCAAATTACCTTAACCCTAGACCTCCAAACGGTCTTGGGTTGACACCAAACGGTCTTGAGACCGTTTGGATGAGTTCAAAACGGTCTTGAAACCGTTTTCCCATCAAATCTTTGGACTCTAGTGAAAATTCATCAAGGTTTGATCTATTGAGTTGATCATCACATCAATACTTAATTGCAATATGGTTTGGTACCTTTGGACCTTCAATTGGTCAACTATTCTTGACCCCAGACCTCTAAACGGTCTTGGGTGATCCCCAAACGGTCTTGAGACCGTTTGGATGATTCCCCAAATGGTCTTGAGACCGTTTGGGCTAATCAACCCAAAATCTCTAATTAACTCATTGGGATTTCAGCACTGTTTTCAATTAGGGTTTGCCCTATTGATTAGCCTTCAACTCATGACTCGTTTGGAATTAAGCCATCAAATTTTTTGGATCATCAACCAACATTATTAGGAACAGTAATCCCAAACGGTCAATGCTTGGTCAACCATCTCAAACGGTCTTGAGACCGTTTTCCCAAACAGGGCAAATTAAACAGGTTGAAAATCAGAACTTAATTCAATTGTATTTGCTAATTGATTTGCCTATATCTCACGATTCCTTTGGGGTTAATCCCTCAAATTTGATTGGTGATCATACTACATAATTAGGAACAGGATTCCCATATGGTCGTCGCTTGGTCAACTGGACCAAATGGTCTTGAAGACCGTTTTCCTCCATGCAACCCTGAAACTGTTTGCCCACCAAATGGTTGTGCAAACCGCATGGGCAATTGGTTAGGACCGTTTAGTAAAGTGGAAATCCGTGGATAAGCATAGGAATTAACGCCCTTATCTTCTACCTCAAGAACAGCAGCAGTTCTTCACGATTTTAATTGCAAGGATGCAAGGGAAGATAGGGAAGAAGAAGAACTAGCAACTATATGCATAGAAAAAGATGTATAATCAAAGCATAAGGTTTAGAGTTATAAAACCCGCCTAAAGGGTGTTCCTTGAGCTCCAAGCTTCCAATATTCAGGTCTTTAATGGCGTCTTTGAGCTCCACATGTCGGCCAATGTGAATTCTCCAAGGAAAAGTTGGAAAGGAATGGCTAGAAAGGTAAAGCTAGGTGAGCTAGCCATGAATTCAACCTTGAAATCGAGTTTCCTCCATGAATTCAAGTAAAAGGGATGATCCAAACTTACCTTGAACTCCCTGGTCATTCTCCTATGCTCCATAGCTCTGCCTTAGTTGGTTTGAGCAAGGGGGATAAGTGAGGGAATGAAAGAAATGTTCCTTTGCTTGCAAAGGAAGTGGTATATATATTTTGGGTGAAATTTCTCCATAAGGCTTCTACTTTATCCCATTTCTCATCTAAGTCCTTCCTTTCTTCTTTGCTCGTCCCTACCCCTTATTTCTTAAGGACAATCTCCTTCTAAGGTCAAGAATTGAAGGAAAAGAAGATCAACCCATTACTAAAGTATACATATAAAAGAGCTATTATACTTACACCTTGATTATTCAATCACAAAGGTGTTTATTTATTATATGATTATTCAAATGAAGTGCCCTCTTCATCATTTCTACTCTAAATGATGACAAAAGTTATAAAAGATATTTTAGAAGATGAAATTTACAAGTTGCACTCCAAATTTTGGGTAAATTGCATTTTACCCCAAAACCAGGGTTTCAAGCACAGGGATTGCTTCCACAGCTGCACCTTGGTGCTCAAGCTTGGGAAATCCCTCAAACTTTACCATAATCATTCTTATGATGCCTCAACATTAGAGGAACATCTCAACATGTGCAAATTTCAAGTTAACCTTTCTAACTGGGTAAATTGCACATAGGTCCATGTATTACAAAACAATACTAAAACATTGTTCAATTAGGGCAGAAATGGAAATATGTGTTCCTCAAGAGTTTAATTACATGCCAAAAGATAATCACCAGTATCGTAATTACATAATTAGGCAAAACACCTAGGGTTAACTCATAACCCAGGTCAGGGATGTTACAAATTATCCACCCCTTACAAGGATTTCGTCCCCGAAATCGATAAAATGTATTAAGAGAAAAGAGCAGGGTATTTCCTTCTCATCTCCTCCTCTAGTTCCCAAGTGGTTTCTTCAACACCACGGTGGTTCCAGAGGACTTTCACAAGGCTTATATCTTTCTTCTTTAACTTTTTAGTTCTACTATCAAGGATTGACACTGGTCCTTCCTCATAAGTTATATCTTCATTCAATTCTACTTCCATAGGTTGTAGAACTGACTCGGTATCTGGGTGACATTTCCTCAGCATAGAAATGTGAAACACAGGGTGTAACCTCTGTAACTCTGGTGGCAGCTCTAGTTTATATGCTACCTTTCCAATCCGTTCAATGATTGGATAAGGCCCCATAAATCTAGGAGCTAACTTCCCTTTTCTTCCAAAACGAAGAACTCCTTTCCAAGGCGAGACTTTGAGATACACTCTGTCTCCGACCTGGAACTCTAAGGGTCTACGACGCTTGTCAGCATAAGATTTCTGCCTATCCTGTGCAGTCTTAATCTGTTGTTGTATGACCTTAATCTTTTTTGTAGTTTGCTGCACAAGATCAGGTCCTAACAACTGATGCTCACCAGTCTCATACCAACACAAGGGTGATCTACAACGTCTACCATACAAGGCTTCATAAGGTGCCATATCAATACTATGCTGATAGCTATTGTTATAAGCAAACTCTATCAAGCTTAGGTGTAGATCCCAACTTCTGGTAAACTGGAGAACACATGCTCTCAACAGGTCTTCCAAGGTCTATATGGTCCTTTCCGACTGTCCATCAGTCTGTGGATGAAAGGCCGTACTAAACCTTAGCTTGGTGCCTAAGGATCTGTGTAACTGCTCCCAAAAATGACTTGTAAACTGGGGACCTCTGTCAGAAACTATAGTGACAGGAACTCCGTGCAAATGCACTATCTCTTGAACATACAACTGTGATAACCTCTCCGCAGAATAGGTTGTTTTGACAGGTAAGAAATGTGTTGTCTTAGTCAACCTATCAGCAACTACCCAAATGGAATCATGTCCTTTGCTTGTCCTGGGTAGGCCAACAACAAAGTCCATGGTAACATGGTCCCACTTCCATTGTGGTATGGGTGAAGGTTGCATTGTTCCTGTAGGCTTCTGGTGTTCATCTTTAACTTGCTGACACACAGGACACCTCAGAACAAACTTTGCAACATCCTTCTTCATTCCAGGCCACCAATACATATCTTTCAAGTTTCGATACATCTTGGTGCTCTCTGGATGCATCGCATACATCGAAGAATGAGCTTCTTCCAGGACTAACTTCCTCAAGTTGTCCACATCCGGCACTATCATCCTCCCATGATAACAGGCTATTTGATCATCTGAGTCATGGAAACCATCTCGTTTCTCACTACCATACTCCGATCTAATATGCTGAACTACAGTATCACCTTGCTGTGCTTCCTTAATCTGCTCTCTAAGGGTAGGTTTAATATGCATCTCAGCTAACAACCCGGCTAACAATGACACCTTCAACTGCACATTGTCTTGTCTCAAAGAGATAAGCATATCCCTTCTAGAGCATACTAAAGAGTTTAGTTGTGCCCTTTCCATGGTTGATGTTGTTGATTTCCTACTCAAGGCATCAGCAACCACATTAGCCTTCCCCGGATGGTAATCAATCGTACAATCGTAGTCCTTGATTAATTCCATCCCGCGGCGTTGTCTCATATTAATCTCATGCTGAGAGAAGATGTACTTAAGATTCTTATGGTCAGTGAAAATCTGAAACGTCTCTCCATAAAGATAATGTCTCCAGATCTTCAGGGCATGAACCACAGTAGCTAACTCTAGATCGTGTGTCGGATAATTCTCTTTGTGTTTCTTAAGCTGTCGAGAAGCAAAAGAAATTACTTGTTTATCTCAATCAACACACACCCTAGTCCATTCTTAGAAGCATCACAGAAAACTATATATCCTTTGCCTTGCTCAGGTAGCACAAGTATGGGTGCACTTGTCAACCTCTCCTTCAACAGCTGGAAAGATTGCTGACACTTATCATTCCAAACAAAAGGAACATCTTTCCGGGTCAAGTTAGTCAAGGGTAAGGCTATGGAACTAAAGTTCTTAATGAACCTTCGATAATAGCCTGCTAACCCTAGGAAACTTCGAATCTCCGTTGGCGTCTTCGGTTGTTCCCACTGTAGAACAGATTCTACCTTTGTAGGGTCAACACGAATTCCTGAGGCAGATATCACATGTCCAAGAAAAGATACCTCCGGCAGCCAGAACTCACACTTGCTAAACTTAGCATACAGCTTTTGTTCTCTTAGCAAGGTCAAAGCTTGGCGAAGATGCTGCTCATGCTGCTGAGCATCCTTGCTAAAAATCAGAATGTCATCTATGAATACGACAACACACTGATCGAGGAAAGGTCGAAAAACTCTATTCATGAGTTCCATGAATGCAACTGGTGCATTGGTTAGTCCAAACGACATAACCGTGAACTCATAGTGACCATATCTTGTCCTAAAGGCAGACTTGGATATGTCACTATCCTTAATACGGAGTTGATGATATCCAGACCTCAGGTCTATCTTTGAGAAGACGGTTGCACCACGCAACTGGTCAAAGAGATCCTCAATCCTCGCCAGAGGGTACTTATTCTTTATCGTTACTTTATTGAGTTGTCTATAATCAATGCACAACCACATTGACCCATCTTTCTTTCTAACAAACAAAACCGGAGCACCCCAAGGTGAAGTGCTCGGTCGGATAAAACCTTTCTCAAGTAACTCTTGAAGCTGTTTCTTGAGTTCTGCCATCTCAGCAGGCACCATCCTATACGGTGTCTGGGCTATAGGTTTCGTGTCTGGGATCAAATTGATTTCAAAATCAATTTCCCGAGGCGGTGGTATACCTGGAAGTTCTTCAGGAAACACGTCCTTGAATTCCCTGACTATAGGAACTTCAGCAGGGTTGAGACCTTCTTTGGTAACATCTACCACATGGGCCAAGAATGCATAACATCCTTGCCTCATCAGCTTATCAGCAACCATAGCTGACACAAGACAGGTGGGCAGAATCTTCCTTTCTCCTTGAAAGATCCACATGTTGTTTTTATCAACAAACACAGCAAGCTTGGATTCACAATCCAAGACAACTCGATACTTTTCCAAAGTATCCATCCCGAGGATTATATCAAATCCTTGCATATCAAGTGGTATAAGGTCCACTTGAATGCGATGATCAGAAAAGAAGAGAATGCAGGGAGAGCATACCTCCTGCAACACAGCAGATCCACTCAACGGAGTCTCCAAAAACAAGCTATCTGCCCTATGACTAATTGTCATATAGCAGTTACGAATCACTCTCCGAGTGACAAAGGAGTGCATAGCACCCGGGTCAATTAGAACAGATACCACACAGGATTTAGACATATAAGAATATAAAAGTTCCATCTGACCTGCCACTACCCGTGGATTGACCACTGCATCAGGTGGGTTCATAGCATAGAACCTTGCTGTCGCCTGGTGTTGAGGTGGTGTTGATGATCCAGCTTGAGACGCTTGTCCACGTCCTTGAGTTGCTCCTTGAGATTTCCTTCTCTGAGATCCCTATTGACTCTGCCTCTGAGGTTGTGTCACACTGACAGGCCTAGATCGGCAGTCCTTCATTAAATGCCCCACCTTCCCACAGTTGTAACAGCTCCTCTCCAGTTGTTGTGGTCTGGGTGGTCCTGTGACTGACATCGATGCTGAACTATGAGTCTCTTGTTGAGGTAGGCTTCATCCCCTGCCTCTACTCAGTGACCACTGTGTCTGAGCACTCGTTCTGGGTGGTGGAGGTGTAGGTGCAGAGAATCTAGGCTTCTTAAAGTCTCTAGATGAAGAACTCTGGAACTGCGGATATCTTTTATGGGTTTGTCTCTTCTCGACTACGGATTTATCTATCCTTCTGACTGACTCAACGAAGGTAGCAAACATCTCCCGATTCTCTAGGGCAGACACGGGAGTAGTCAAGTCGGCGTTTAAACCCTTCTCGAACCTTCTGATTCTTTCTTCTTCTGTGGCAGCCATGTGCGGACAAAACCGCAGTAACTCCATGAACTTAGCTTCATACTCGCTAATGTTCATCATGCCCTGCCTCAGTCTCTCAAACTGAGAGATCTTCTCATCTAGGAAGGTCTTTGGAAAATATCTATTGATAAATTCCCGACGGAAATCTTCCCACGAGATCTCCACTCCAGGCCTCTTCTACTCTTCCATGGTCCACCAGTGACCAGCACTTCCCTTGAGAAGATAGACAGTGTGTCTAACCTTCTGAGCTTCTGGGATGTTGAGGATTCTAAAAGCTTTTTCCAATTCGGTCAACCACAGATCGGCATTTGCAGGATCAGTTGTTCCAAAGTATTCGGTTGCTCCGACACGACGAAGTCGCTCGAACGTCTTACCGATACCTTGTCCTTCAGGCTGGGTAGGTGCCCTAGGTGCAGGCATGGGCATCCTGTCGGTGATGTGTGTCATGGCAGTCATAAACTACCCGAACATAGTTTGAACAGCTGGGTTTTCCATGTCAGCTGGGTCAAACTGAGGTGGCTCAGGTACAGGTTGTTCTATCTCTAGGTTCCTTGCACCTCCTTGGGGTGCAGCAACACTACTTTCTGCCACGAACTCCTCGTGTGGTTCAGACATTCTTAATTATCTTCTTCTCTTGAGGAGCAGAAGACTCTATTAGATAAGAAAGAAATACTAAGGATAGACTCGACATCCTAATTCCTATGTCTCTGTAGACTCAGCGAACCTAGAGCTCTGATACCACTTAATTGTGGGCTTTGATTTCCAAACCATGATATAAACACGATTTAAACGTAGCGGAAACGGTTCGATTAACATCGGAAGATAAAAATCACGGAAAATTAAAACTTTTCGAGATAAGAGCTTGAATCCATAAAAACTTCTTTCATAAAAGGAGATAAACTGTTTACATCTTTGATAATTACTTCTTGAGTAATTATATACAACATGATACAAAATTTCAAGAACTCAGAACCAAAATCTCAGACTAAAAGACTCCAAGGACCTGAGAGTACAGAGAACACATAGGACTGACTATCTAACTACACAACTCAGCAGTCTGAATCTCCACCTGAGATTTACTACTGCTCCTAGTGCTGCTGCTGCTGATACTGTCCACCTGCAGACTGATTCCTTCGTCCTCGACGACCACCTAAAAAGGTTGAAATCTACGGGGTGAGACAATTTTAAATAATTGTCCCAGCGAGAGTTATAACTCTCCTCCAGAAGCTTTATTATAGCAAATCAAGAACAACATAGGAAATAAAAGCTTTAAGGTAATCAACAGCAGATTGTTATCAATTAGAACAACAACATTTAAGAGATATGAAAAACATGTATACTAAGTAATGTATCTTCAACCAATGTATCTCGTAGTTCAACCTAAGCAGATATGCTACGCGGTTGATTATGTTTTACAAACATCATTATGCCCTGCGGAGATGAGGTATACCATTCATACTCCAACCGATCACTATTAAGTCGCATCGGTATCATACATAGGTCATCAAAAGAGCCGGATTCTTATGACCTCATCTTCCTCAGTCAGTGTGAGGTTCAACATGCAGGACATCTAATGTCTCTGCTACTATAGCTTACCATGGTATTCTGGTACTTCGCTATTAGAGTCACAGTGGCATTCTGTACTCTCTTCACCATCGAGGGATTTCTTGTTTATCTCTCATCGATGCGGTATAAAAGACTTTCTCGGGAGATTAGTGTTACATCACCCCGGAATAACCCATAGTGAAGGATTGATAGATTAAGATACATCTACATCAATTCCTACACTAGGATGTAAGGGCATTCACATCCATTTTCCCCACATACTCAAAAGTATGTAATCCAGGAGTTCCCTTAAGAAAACCTGTTTCACCATCATTTTGCTTCTGACAATTATGGATCTATGATCAGGGCTCTACATGATATGATTATACTTGATTAGTTAGGTACATTTCAGTATTCTTTTAACATCAAGCATGTTTCCAAGCATGTAAGTATCAAAACAATAATATACAAGAAGAATACTAAATGTATCAAGTCTGTCTCATACCTGTGATCAAATGGATATCAAATCTTAATTCTCTCATCATAAGTCATCTTATCAACATGACCTTGATGTTACTCGTGGCTCTTGCAGCCCATTAATCTCATATGTTTCTCTTATGCTTAAGGAGCATAACATATGTCACTATTTACAAGCCTATAATTATGCTTTCAGTGAATATGATATCATAACCCTTACCTGGCTATGATCATTCTCTTATAAGAATATGCATGGTTAATTCAATAGACAACAATAAACAATTTATCTCCAGATCAACAATTACTATTGCAGAATTAACCTTTCAATTCAAGGGTTGAACCTTCATGCCTCCATTAAGGCTAGGTTCCCTGATTTATATCAATTAGGGTTATTCAATCCCTTTCATTATGTTTAGGAATAGTGATTCCTTTTCTCATGCTTTAATCATGATGATTCATGCTTAAGAACATCACCTGGAATTAGGGTTACTATATAATTCAATGCATCACCCTCAATTAGGGTTTACTATTCACATTATGTATCATTACCCTAGAATTTAGGGTTTACCATTCACATTATGGTGAATTGAGCTCATAGCATCATCATGTATAAAATCATCATCATTAATGCCCTCAAGTTAGGTTAAGATTCACTAATTATCATAATTAGGGTTTCCATGATCCCACATAGGTGGATCATACCCTAATCATGCACATTCATATATATATATTGAAGGTACATTACTTGGATTTCAACCATAATTGGGATCTTCTCTCTCCTCTTACTCATAGGTGATGATTACATCACTCTAGATTAGGTTGGGTTAAGTCTTTATCGACTATCATAAGCCAAATCACCACTATCATGTGATTAGGGTTTGATTAGAACAAGGTATTACTCAATTGAACCCTTCAAGGGCATTTTGGTAAATTACCCATTGATCGTCATCATGGGTCAATTCATTAGTCATTTAGTCCCTTAATGTCCTAAGTTACCATTAGGGTTTAGATTAGATCACCATTGAACCATTTACACCTTCAAGTGATTAAGTATAAACAACCTTAAAAACCTTCAAACGGTTTCAACCTTCAACCACCAAACGGTCTTGAGACCGTTTGGGTGTGTTGACCGTTTGGGGAGAGTTGACTTTCAAACCGTTTGAAGCTTATGCGGTTTGAAACCGTTTGATCTTAAATGATCTTGAGATCGATTGGTCCAAACGACCTTGAGATCGTTTGAGCCCAAACGGTCTTTAGACCGTTTGGTCCAAATGGCTCAAACCGTTTGGACCTCAAAAGTGGATTAAAGGTTATAAACGATTGGGGTTTTCTATGTTGAAGCCTTCAGTTGGCCAAATCCTTGTTAGCCACTTATCAATTTGAGACAATTAGGGTTATCCTTAACCAATTGGTCACTCAATTGACCCTCAATTGATATCCAATTAGGGTTGGAGTTGGTTCAATTAAGGTCTATAAACATTCAACCATCAACACTCAACAATGTGAATCAAATCGAACTTGATCCCATCAATTGACCTCCAATCGGGCTCAAACTTGGCCCAAACGGTCTTGGGATCGTTTGGATATCCTCCAAATGGTCTTGAGACCGTTTTCCCAAGAATTCATCAAAATTTAAGTTGATTTGATAGGGGTTGAACCTTAATTAAGTCACAAATCAGTAATTTGATTATTTCAATAACCCACTGTAATTGGGCCCTCAATTGATCAAATTACCTTAACCCTAGACCTCCAAACGGTCTTGGGTTGACACCAAACGGTCTTTAGACCGTTTGGATGAGTTCCAAACGGTCTTGAAACCGTTTGCCCATCAAATCTTTGGACTCTAGTGAAAATTCATCAAGGTTTGATCTATTGAGTTGATCATCACATCAATACTTAATTGCAATATGGTTTGGTACCTTTGGACCTTCAATTGGTCAACTATTCTTGACCCCAGACCTCTAAACGGTCTTGGGTGATCCCCAAACGGTCTTGAGACCGTTTGGATGATTCCCCAAACGGTCTTGAGACCGTTTGGTCTAATCAACCCAAAATCTCTAATTAACTCATTGGGATTTCAGCACTGTTTTCAATTAGGGTTTGCCCTATTGATTAGCCTTCAACTCATGACTCGTTTGGAATTAAGCCATCAAATTTTGTGGGTCATCAACCAACATTATTAGGAACAGTAATCCCAAACGGTCAACACTTGGTCAACCATCGCAAATGGTCTTGAGACCATTTGCCCAAACAGGGCAAATTTAACAGGTTGAAAATCAGAACTTAATTCAATTGGATTTGCTAATTGATTTGCCTATATCTCACGATTCCTTTGGAGTTAATCCCTCAAATTTGATGGGTGATCTGACTAAATAATTAGGAACAGGATTCCCATACGGTCGTCGCTTGGTCAACTGGACCAAATTGCCTCCATGCGACCCTGAAACTGTTTGCCCACCAAACGGTTGTGCAAACCGCATGGGCAATTGGTTAGGACCGTTTAGTAAAGTGGAAATCCATGGATAAGCATAGGAATTAACGCCCTTATCTTCTACCTCAAGAACAGCAGCAGTTCTTCACGATTTTACTTGCAAGGATGCAAGGGAAGATAGGGAAGAAGAAGAACTAGCAACTATATGCATAGAAAAAGATGTATAATCAAAGCATAAGGTTTAGAGTTATAAAACCTGCCTAAAGGTTGTTCCTTGAGCTCCAAGCTTCCAAGCTTCAGGTCTTTAATGGAGTCTTTGAGCTCCACAGGTCGGCCAAGGGAATTCTCCAAGGAAAAGTTGGAAAGGAATGGCTAGAAAGGTAAAGCTAGGTGAGCTAGCCATGAATTCAACCTTGAAATCGAGTTTCCTCCATGAATTCAAGTAAAAGGGATGATCCAAACTTACCTTGAACTCCATGGTCGTTCTCCTATGCTCCAGAGCTCTAACTTAGTCAGTTTGAGCAAGGGGGATAAGTGAGGGAATGAAAGAAATGTTCCTTTGCTTGCAAAGGAAGTGGTATATATATTTTGGGTGAAATTTCTCCATAAGGCTTCTACTTTATCCCATTTCTCATCTAAGTCCTTCCTTTCTTCTTTTCTCGTCCCTACCCCTTATTTCTTAAGGACAATCTCCTTCTAAGGTCAAGAATTGAAGGCAAAGAAGATCAACCCATTACTAAAGTATACATATAAAAGAGCTATTATACTTACACCTTGATTATTCAATCACAAAGGTGTTTATTTATTATATGATTATTCAAATGAAGTGCCCTCTTCATCATTTCTACTCTAAATGATGACAAAAGTTATAAAAGATATTTTATAAGATGAAATTTACAAGTTGCACTCCAAATTTTGGGTAAATTGCATTTTACCCCAAAACCAGGGTTTCAAGCACAGGGATTGCTTCCACAGCTGCACCTTGGTGCTCAAGCTTGGGAAATCCCTCAAACTTTACCATAATCATTCTTATGATGCCTCAACATCAGAGGAACATCTCATCATGTGAAAATTGCAAGTTAACCTTTCTAACTGGGTAAATTGCACATAGGTCCATGTATTACAAAACAATACTAAAACATTGTTCAATTAGGGCAGAAATGGAAATATGTGTTCCTCAAGAGTTTAATTACATGCCAAAATATAATCACCAATATCTTAATTACATAATTAGTCAAAACACCTAGGGTTAACTCATAACCCAGGTCAGGGATGTTATAGTTTCCCTACATATCTATATTGCATGATCCATGTTATTTTTCATACTTTATAATAATTCTTTTCACTTTGAGTATAACAAACCTTGTTACATGTAATAAGAAAAGAACCATCATATACCTTATTAGAAAAAACAAAACTAAGTTGGTTTGGGCGAACCTAAGAATGGTTACTAGCAAAGTAGCAATCTTACCTGTTGAACTGAATGGCAAGTGCATAACACCGCCAAATAAAAATATTCACATCATTCTCATATGAATTTAAATTATTTCAAAATGATTCACTGAATTAAGAGAGACTAATTGTTACTGGATGTAAAATAAGAAGCAATATCTGACAACTACATTGATATATCTAACAATGTCATATTCATATTCAAAATGTTATTCACTATACATTGAGTAAGTTGCATGCTCTAGTATGGGTTATGTATTCATAGTTTATTTGGTTCCAGGTAGTCATTTAGTTAACGTCTAAGTATAATATGGTTACATTGAAAATTACTTACATGAACACCACCACTTATGTGCCTAATACATTGATAAATTACTATAAATTATTGTATTCCTTTAATTTTAATAAGATGTATTACTTATCAAATATAGGATATTTTAATTTTGTAGCCAGAATTCAAGCTATCTACATTAGAATGGGTCCCTTCAAAAGACCATTCACAACAAGAATGTTGTAAATCAAAGTGCAAGTTTGGATTAATGATGGTTTGATGGGTTATCCATGTACTTCATCTATAAGTTAAAGAACATGTCAAAGTTTATACCCATTTTTGGCACCTTAAATCAAACTAGTATAATTATGAACAATTGATTTTGATTTAGGTTGATTGGTGGCATAGTAAGCAAAAAAGTGTTGATATTTTTGTTTAATTTGCATTGAATTGTCTATGATATGAGTCAAAGATAGAAGGAACCTGACAAGTTTGGAAGAAGTGACCGTATGTAGTGAAATGATTAATTATTAGACAATGTTAGTAAAAAGATAAAAGAGTGTGAAAAATTATATAGATTGATAAGAGAATTTTTCAAGAAGATCCAATTGTAAGCTCAACACCTCTCTCTTTTTGAAAGTGAAAAAGAGAAAGTTCATCACTAGGTTGTCAATGGGGAGGGTACACACTTACTCTTAAACCCTACCTACTATGGGGTAGAGGGTAAGGATAAAGATAATCACCATCATTAAAAAATTATTTCTCAATCAATCCCTCATTCTTCGAGAATTAGAAAGATCCTTTTTGAGTTTGAATTTGTTCATTTGGAATCTGGGTTCTTCTACTTTTTGATTTTCTTTCTCTTTTAGGGTTTCAATTTTGTTTGATTCTTGATTTCATTCATTTCAATTTTCTTTCCCTCTCTTTGGATTCACTTCCATCATTCCATAAGTCCCATAGGTTTCATCCTGTAGAATCTGACCCATTTTCCTTATTAAAATCACTCAAGTTTACTAACATAAGAGAAATCTTGTTGTGTCCCTTGATCATAAAAAAGGTTACATGTGCAACCTATTTATACACATTCAATGTAGAAGATATTTCTAAGAAGGCAGTTTCAATGTGTCCTAAATGCTTGGAATCTGTTATTGGTCCTATGCATCCTCCATAGCTTCTGTTGCACGGTGACTTGTTCCAAATCCATCTATGCTATACACATGTCATGACATGGTATTCTTATCACACCTCCTGAAGTCGGATGTGGGAGGAGGTGTAGGAAGAGTGGAGTGTCCCATCTTATTCACATTTGGTAGGGATTGTGATTTGTGAGATTTCTTTAGTGAAGATGTATGCCAAGTGAGCTATTATTGGTATGTGTTTGGTAATAATGTTGCCTTATGCAACTTTCTCACAAAAATAGTGGTACTCAATATTTGCATGTTTTGTCCGCACATGAAAGACTGAGTTAATGGTGAGATATAATGTACTTAGGCTATCACACAATATTTATGGTGGCTTGTGGACTTATAGCATAAGGTCATGGATGAGAGACATGAGCCACACGATTTCAACTATTGCAGTGTCCATGTCTTGATATTCATTCTTGATGCTAGATTGGGTGATAGTGTGTTGCTTCTTGGATTATGGGGTGATACAATTGACACCAAGGAAGGTGCAAAAACAAGTCGTGGAGTGAGGTGTTTGTGGGAATCCACCCCAATCAGCATCTAAGTGGACACTAAGCTCCATGAAAGACTAACAAAGAATGTGTGATCCAAGATCGACAATACCTGAGATATAGCAAAGGATGCATTTAAGGAGACCAAAGTGTTTGTTGGTTGGAAAATGTAGAAATTGGCATATGTCATTGACTTCAAAGGTAAGGTCAAGCCTAGTGACTATGAGGTACTGCAATGCCCCTAGGAGACTGTGAAACGGTGTGGGATCATGCAAATGTAGAGATGGTTTTGACATGGTGTGCTTCAGGACCATGGGTGTGGTGATAGGTTTTGATGTTTGCATATTCTCTTAATGAAGTAGGCCACTTGGCATGTTTTGTTTGGGACAAAAAGAGATCGCCCAAAGTTTGGTGACTTCTATCCCTAAAAAATAATGTGTAAGTCCAAGATCTTTTAAGTTGAATTCTAAGGAGAGATGAGAAATGAATGACTATAGTATATAGGCATGAGAGCCCACAAGTAATATGTCACTCACATAAAGAAGTAGAAACATGAAGTCTTAATTACAATGTCGAGTGAAGAAGGTGTAGGGAAATATGGCAACAAAGATGAAACAACATAATTCTTACTATTTTCTCCATAACCAACAGATCGTGTCAATAACAATGAAACGAGAAGGATGATTCAAGGCATATTCCTAGACCTCGAGCAAGTCCAACAACAATACTTGTAGAGTTGTGCTTCCTTTACAAGCAACACATGGATGATTGCCGACGACGTCCTCCTGGTGTAATGACCACAAACTGTGATTGACAACATCCTCCTAGCATGGGAACAGAAGCCTCCACACCTCTATGTAGTCCACATAGACCACTAAGAACTCCACGTCATGCTTCTAGAGTCGATGAGAAGGAGTTGCCCTTCTATTGTTAACATGCTAGTGTCGACTTCCTTTCCCTTTGATGTCTCTCCCTTTCTTGGGTAAGACTTCTCAGGCTCTCATGCTAACAAAACATTGAGAAAAGGTGTTACTAGAGCCTTGGCCATCCCCTCCTTATATAAGAGTGTATTTTCAAATTCCAATCAATCGACTGGCATGCCATTTGGTTGACTGGATATCCCATTTAGTCGACTCATAGTCAGTGTTACTTAATTTGATTACTTAAATACTTTTAATTTGATTACTTAAATACTTTTAGTAATCAAGTTAAACCTTATCCGTGAGTAAACTCCTATTCCAAGTGCATCCTATGTGTGCGACCCTATAGGTCCAAAATTACGCTAGCAGCGAATATGGATAATTAGATTATGACATCACAAACAATGAACGGTATCTAGAAACACTTCATTTCTACTCAAGTAATTGAAAAGTTAGAGAACAACTTCAACCTACAATCTGTGATCAGTGTTACTCTGATCGTATAGTTCCTTTGTCTCATATATCTAGATTGAATGTGAGGCATGGAATCATCATCCTCTTAATACTCAATCTATGTTTGTTGAACTAGAATAGACGGTTAAGGCACATGTGAGTTTACATATCACATATTAACTCACATGAGCATGGCCATCAGTCTCCCAATCTCGCTTATCAAGTGGCCATGATATCAACTCCAAAAGGAGGGACAAATCCCATCTACATAACTAAAAGTCAAACCCCATGAGTCACAATGTATCCAACCACCACAACCCTTATTCAAGGTCACGTTAGATGGTGTCAAAGTTCATCGAATGACGTGTGATGAGTGTAGTGATTTTAGGTCTAAGAACCACAATCACCACTATCACTTCGAGAGATGATTCTGACTACCATTTCAATGGTTCCATGTACTACTCTCAAGGTGATTCTGTTCGATATATTGCTCTATAACAAGTAAATATGTGTTTGACTTTATATTTAATATCATGACTAATGAAACATTATCATCAGTCAAACACATTCTAGTCTTATGTATTATTGTTGTATGTTTTTCTTCTACAATAGTATCCAACTAGGAACATAACAAGAATATGTTTACTCTTATCATACATATGATCTCATTTTTAGGTCCCAAACCTGAAGACATATGTTATCAAGTAACATCATTCTTTAGACATCTATCATGTTATATCATTATCTCATAACTAAACAAAACATAATAGACAAAATTACCTTTATTATTATCAAATCAAACTACATTATGCCACATTACAATCATCATATGACTAGCTCTCTGGGCATACATACCAACAGAATGGACGGATATGTGGTGTTACATTTGAAACACATACATATGAGAAATTGGATAAGGCAATTAGACCATGCTTGTGGTGCTTGTCAGAAATTATAGAGGGCTTTCTTAAGTTTCCATACATGGTTTGGATATTGGGGATGTTCAAAGCCAGTTGATTGTTGGACATAGATATATTTAGTAAGAGGATAGTGTATAAATGCATTTTTATATCAAGCTATAAAATTTCCCAACAATGGTAGTATTGAAAGAAAGAACAATAACATGGTACTTGCTTTAATTGCGGGTGAAAATGTCCCATAAAAACTAGCTTTTGGAATCATGTTGAAGCCTTAGGCAACATAATAAGATTTGTAGTGTAATACACTATCGTGGGAGTTGCATTTATTTTTACACATCCATTTTGTCCTAGAATGCACATGCTAGGTTTTCATGGAACAACAGTGACCATCTTTCGTAGGGCCAATGCATCGGTTTTTTATGCATGGCGCGTCTCCACTGTGAGTATTTCATAGATTGGTGAACATTTGTTGATTCATAGGTAGGTGGGAACAATGATCAAGGGACACAAAATTAAGGTATTAGAGATTGGGTTTTTGGATTCCTACATGATGTCTGGTCACCACAGGGCAATGGCGAGTTGTGCATGGTTTTACTAGGTTGGATGTGGTAAATGCAAAAGGTTGTTGTGTGGTGTTAGCAGTAGTCATGATGTTTATTTGGAAATCATGCATGAAAGGATACTACTACATCGATACAAGGGAGCTTCTTGTGGGCTGGGGACATGGGTGGCATGTTTGTAGTAGGTGGGACATTGGATTTATGTGCTGAGGGTTTTGGTATAGTGAACAAAACTGGAGGTGGTTCTACTTAGGCATGCAAAGTTTGGAAATGCTCTAAACGTGGAATATGATATGGGTCGAGGTTGGTGGTGTGTGTGTGTCAGCATCCCATTCTATGAAGGAAGCAAAATCAGATGGCATTAGTGTTGGTTTGTGAGAAAATATGTGTTCATCGATAAGGACATGGAGTAAGATAATGTTTTTTCATGTTGTGGGTGAAAGCAAGGATATCCTTTGTGTTTGTCACTGCAGCCAAACATGGCACATGGAATCGATGTTGAGGAAAATTTATCAATGGTGAAGTCCAATATGTAGGCTTTACACTAATAACTAAAGCTACAAAGCAAATGATAAATTGGATATTTAATGAACAAGATATAGAATGGGGTGTTGTGGTTTATACATAGCACGTCAGCCAATTTAGAAGGAAGGCATAGTGGTAAAATCTTCTACCCATTATTGTTGAGGAACACCACTATGGCGCAAGAGTGTGAGGTTGTGCTTATGAATGACACAATGACACCACTTGACAAGTCCATTCTACTGATGAGTTAATGGACATGACATTAAAGAGGTTTATGCCTTGTTGTGCAAGGTGGGTGGTAAGCTACTTGTTGTTGAATATACCTCCTTCATATAATTGGAACACATATATGTGTGCATTGAATTGTAGGATGACAAATTTCTCAATTTGACATAATTGTTTAAAGAACCAAATGTAGTCAGAATAATAATCAACAATATTTCTATGATATGTAAAATGATGAACAAAATAATAGGTGACAACCCCCAAAGATCAAAATTGATCTTTTTGAATACTATCATTTCACACACAACAGTCGTCAGGAAGTACAACTTATGATATTTGTAAACCATATAGCTTTTGCATAATGCCCTAGTTGGCTGCCAATTATTAACAATAAGTAAACCTCATTGATGAAGAAGGATAAGGTAATTGTGGTGTAGGTGACTAAGTCAATGGTGCCACAAATATTCACTACAACCACCAGCTTTTTTAGTAGTAAATATAGGCACATTATTGTTGTTGATGCAATACAAGTCACCATGTTGATGTCCTTGCATGATCACGTATTTTATATCTGAGTTTTTGAGTTGAAATTTATCAATTTATTTTTAAAATAAATAGGTGAATCATGAGTTAAGCGACTAAGAGAAAGAATGTTTTATTTTAATAATTGGACAACTAATGATTTGTGCAAAAATAGTGACGACAGACCTGGTGTAGGAATATTGATTGTGACAATGTGAGAAATGGGCAACTGTGATCAATTGCCTGCCTCAACAAAGACAATACATTAACATGGAATGATAGATTCAACTAGACTTGCATTTGGAGACATGTGAGCCGTGACACATGAGTTAACCAACCACATTATTGCCAAATCTCCCTCACTAAGGTGAAGGTAATTGAGTTTTGGAGGCAATTTCTCATCCTGAAAGGCATAGTGGTAGAGGTTGGGGCAGACAAGGGAGACATGTTGGGTGCTATTTCATATTTGGCACTTGGATCTGTTTGGGTAGTGTTAACGTGCGTGGCGTTGGTGTTGGTCACAAAACTGTTGCCCATCAATCTTGGAGTTGGAGGATCACCCGGGACAAAACTGGAAGAACGGAGAATCTTCTAGAGGTATCAACACAACAACCGTCATGGAGGAAAAAACAACAAGATAAAGGCTCCAGGTTGTATTACGGCTCAGAGAGGCCCAGGAAGGCCACTAGTATAGAAAGGAGAACCAGCTAAGGGCGCACAATGACCACCAACCCCAATCTCTCCCAAGTGCCAGTGGGCTCATTCTAGAGAGTGCAGACTCAGACAAAGTGTATGCTACTTTTATGGTGAGAAAGGCAACATCAAGCTCAATTGTCCAAAGATGCATTAGAAGTTCGACAACAACAATCACAAGTAAGGTCATGCAACCATATAGAGAAATGTCATGCGAGGGTCTTTACCGTGAATGTAGAAGAAGCAGATGAAGATAGGTCATTGATGGTATGTCTTAAATTGGCCAGTTATCAATTAAAGTTTTACTTGATTTTGGCCCATCACATGTTTTCATATCCAATGCATTATCCTTAATTCTAGAACTACCCTTGGAGGACCTTCACAATGATCTTAAGATTAGGACAACTAGTAGGCATCTTAATGTACCTGGGAAACTGATTTCTAGGGTTGGGATTACCCTGGAGGAACGAGTGCTTCCTACAAACTTATGGTTATGCCTTGACTGATTTTAGTATTCTTCTGGGCATGAGTTAAATCCATGATCACTATATACTCCTTGATTGCAAGAGAAATCTAGACACTATGGCTCATCCTAATGAGGAGCCTCTAGTTATTAAGGGAAGGAAGAATCACCACAAAGACTTATACATTTCTAAAATTTAGGTAGATAAGATAAAGAAGAAAGGGTGTCAAATCTATCTTGTGTCTATTATAGCTAAAAAGAAGAAATCCCTTGTTGATATTGCTATAGTTAATGAATTTCCTGATGTCTTTCCTAAGGACTTGTCTAGCCTACCTCCTAATCGAGAGCTTAAATTCTCTATTTGTCTGTTTTTTGTCATTGCATCTATTTCTAAGGCTCCATACATGATGTTACATGTAGAATTTTTTGAACTAGAGAAGCAGATACACAGGCTTCTAGATCTGGGTTATATTCATCCTAATACATCTCCCTAGTGAGCAGCCATCCTCTTCATCAAAAGGAAGTATGGTTCTCTGTGTGTGTGTCGACTACCAGATGTTGAACTAGATGACAATAAAGAATAGGTACCCACTTCCATAGATTGATGACCTGGTTGATCAACTGAAGACATCCAATGTATTCTAAAAGATAGATTTACATAGTGGATACCATCAAATGAAGATCAAACCCTCTGATACAACCTTCTACACCAGATATGGGAACTTTGAGATTCTTGTTATGTCCTTTGGCCTTACCAATGCCCCTTCCATTTTCATGGACCTAATGGAGTGTATCTTTCATCAATATTTGGATTATTTATTATTGTCTTTATAGATGATATTCTCATCTATTCTAATAATTCTCAATTGCATGGAAAGTGTCTTCACATCACTCTAGAGACACTTTGGTAACATCAATTATACAAGAAGTTGTCTAAATGCAAATTGTAGCTTTATGGAGTTATGTGTCTTGTACATATAATTTCTGATGGTCATATTTCTTTTAATCTAATGAAGGTTGAGTTTGTATGAACTGGGCTACCCCTACTACTCTGGAAGATACTAGAAGCTTTTTTGGGTTAGAAAGTTATTATAGGCATGAGATGTAATGTTTTTGGAAGGTTGTGGTGAACCCCCCAGGCCAATATTGCAGCATCAGGTCCTCAAGTGTAGGTGAAGTTATTACACTAGATGTGAGCAATACTCTTCAACAGAGGGGTCCCAAAAAGGGCCTCAGAATGCTCAAGGAATCCTAGATCATGAAAGAAGTGCTCGACGTTTAGCAACCAATCTTTAGCATGAGTGACTGCACCTGTCTCAGGTTTTTTAGAGAAGGTCTCTAGATTTATCTTTAGGAAATCAACTACGTCTAGCTCCTAGTTTTTTTATTGTGGTTTCCCTCCATGCAGGCCAGTCGGGGCATCAGTAAGGTTCTAGATGAGCACGTCAAGAGATTTTGCTGAAAGATGAAGCCTTAGGAGTCAAAGACACTAGATCCCCATTGTTGGTCATGCCCACCTCATCCAGTCCCATGTGGCAATGCATGTTGTACTAGATTCATGATGACCGATGGTGGATTGTGGGCATCATAGTTGACAAGTTGTTGAACTACAAAGTGGTATCTAGGTATCAGGGCTTCATCATTGAAGTAGTGAATGGTTTGTAGTGTTTGCCAAGGCCATTGAGTAGATAATACCATATCACAAATGTCCAATGCCTTTTTCCATGAGTGTGAGCTCATTGCACATGGTCTTGAACTTGCGTATGTAATCATAGATACTCAAATTAGGTGAGTTGTACAAGTTTTGATGCTATTGCAAGATATTAAAACGTCACTTAGAGGAATCTTGGGCTTGGGAATAATGTAGTGATGCCTAGATAACCTCCATAGGGGTTTGTCCTACCACTTCAGTGAGGCATGCCATAGATATGTCATTGAGTATCCAGTCTCGTACAATCTGGTCAATGTGTCTCCATGCAAGATTGACATCATTGCCATTAGTGAGAGAGGCTCTAGTAGTTGTTCAGTTGTAAGGGAGTGAAATCACCCCTTTACTAAAAATTTGAAGAATTGTTGTCCATTCCAAACACTCTCAGAGGTATGATGGAATGGGCATAAATTTTACAAATGTATTAAACATTGGTATACAAAATACCATTAGAAAGCAGCGGAATAAAAACTAATTGACTATATTCAATTTCATAAAAGGTTTATAAAAATACATCAAATTCTCCCATTAGGGTTTACATCAAGACACACAATCAGTATATAGATAGAGGGAAGTCTAGACTACTACAATCTTGTCTCCAAGAAACATCTCCATCAACTGAGTCCAGGCCAAAAGCTATATACTCCTTGTCTTGTTCCTCACCTTGCTCATCACCTAGGTGGTTCGGAAAGCACCCAGCAAAAGGGAGAGGAAAATTAGGTATGTGTAAAATAATGAATAAGTACAAGAGAAAAGGAAATCATATGAAACATAAATATATTGAATCATCATAAGATGAGAGGGCCAAGAGAATGAGGCACATAACAAAATAGATTCTTACCATTACAAAACATATAAGAAGTAGCATGCATGATATTAATTGGACTACATTAACTAAGTAGGGTTGAGGCACCTACCAGACCACAACCTATATGTGAGGGGAGAATTCATACATTCCCAGTCACCTATAAAATTTTATAGGGGAGGAATAATGCATTCCCCAGGGGAGAATATGATGTTCCTCAGGGCGATTATTTACATGCCCTCTGTGGGTGGTTGTACATAAATACCACTACTATAGTTAAATAGCCAAATAAACCATCATGCTCAAGAAATAGTAAAGTGGCAAGATAAATCATCATATAATTATAACTTGGAAATGGGGTTCCAAGACCCAAGAATAATGTTCTGAAACTGATTTATGAGGAAAGTATAGCAAAATATTCAAGAGTATATGAAATAGGGTTTCATAAAGCCTCATTATAGAAAAATAGGTTAAGGCACAATTATTCCCAACTTAAGGTGTAAATGCACATACATAAATAGGGATTGCACATACATATTACATACCTCTCTTACTGATATCAATTACTAACTTTCACCACTTAATTGAATCCAAGTTCTACTTTGCCTATTTTCAATGTATTAACATGTATTAGAGTACATAGTGCACATTAATATGTAGAAACCCTAATTTTAGAACTTTTTAGCAAAATTCGGATTTCGCTTTTGAAAATATCACCACTGAACTTATTAGGTTCTCTTGATCAAGAAAACATATTTTTATGTTAATTTTGGAGTTATGATGATTAAGATGTAATTTTCATGGATTTTATGCATTAAATTAATTTACAAAAATCACCCTTTGTAAAACCATGAAATCAGACATTGAAAATATTTTTATTTGATAGAATTAATTTTCCAATTCCAAAACATATTTATTTGTCAAATTTGGATAAGCGGTTTAGAAGATATGAATTTTTCAATACTGACCAATAGGAAATTGCCACATCATCAAATCGATCGAGATAATTGAAGAGAGAGGGAGAGGGAGAAAACACCATTTGACACAAGATCAGGTTTGAAGTTGAATAGGTAACCAAACTAGAGCTTCTAGAGAAGACAAAATAGCAAGAAACCAAAACCATAGAAGAACATGGTAAAAAGAGATGGAAATCATTGATTATCAACATAGAAGCATGGGTTTTAAGCATGTACTAAGAAATATATGAGAAGGGGGTTAACAAAACTTGCCTCTAGGAATGTAAGAAGGTACAAACAGAAAGGATCCGAGCTTAAAAGGTCTGGTTGCTCCAATCCTAGCTCATTTCTTGGACAAAGATCACCTTCTCAACTTAGAGGTGATAAACCCTAGCAAAAGAGCATAGAGATGAGGTGTTTTAGGGTTCTAGGTGGGGTTTCACCATGGAATTCCATGGTTACGACCTGTAATAGGGTGTAAGGAAGACTAACAGTATGAAAATAGGGAAGGGAGGGAGGAAACTTACTAGTTTTGGTTGAAATTACCAAGGAGGAGCTTCAGAAACCCTAATAGAGCAATTTGGAAGCCCTGGGAGCCTTCTTCACCAATGTAGGCTCCCTCTATTACCTTGGCACAGAAACTTCGTGTCCAAATACAGAAGGAACTATTATATAAGCTAGAGGAAAGAAAAGGAGAGCAAGAGTTTTCGAATTGTGAGTTGGGAAGGGTTATACATGGCTATATATAGAAAGAGGTGAAGCATGAGGTGTCTTAAGGGACTTTCCATGTGTCTTTAGCCTAGGGATTGATGGCCATGCAAGAGGACAGCTCATAGAGGCTTCAAGCATATCAAAAGTTGGTCCTAAGAGCCCATAGATCCTTCTAGGCCATCCCCATTGTTTTTCAAGAAAGAAATAACCTCATTGGTTGATAGCTTTTAAGGATAAGCATCTTTATAAAGAGGGTAATCCCTATAATGCCCTTGGAAAGAAATACCATCAAACTAAGGTGAAACTAGGTTCTCCAATGGTTTAAAATATCTTTAATGGTAATGGAATATCTAAGGATTAAAATTCAGTTGATAATTTGCAAACAAAACCTCCCAATTGGGTAAATTGCATAAAAGTCCAGAATGTACCTAAAATGCATAACTTGCACAAACAACATCCAAATCGAACCAAATTTGAAACTTAGGCTCATTTTTTGTTTTCAAATCATATCAAAAAGTTATATTAAGATTTAGAGCACTTAATTATGGTAATTAAGCTTTCACTAAGGTATTTGTGCATAAACCGTTCCATTGATATAATTAGTGAATAAATGTTCACTAAACCACTATAAATTCCACTAATTAAATAGAAAGGTCAATAAGGATAGAAATGAAAGGAAAATATGGGAAAGAGTGACAAAAGAAAAAAAAATTCAAAATTTGATATGTTACAACACTCCACCCCTTAAAGAGGATTTCGTCCCCGAAATCACAAGGGACGAAATCACAAGCAAGAAGGGAAGGGTGAGTGTGCAACATCTCATCACAAAACATCAGGTTATTTCTCTAACCTTAACTTCTACCAAACAATTCATCAATATATACTCCACAAGCATTTTAACATAGGATAGGTTCTCAAGGATCACCTAGGTTCTATTATTTAGATATTCTTTTTAGGAGATTTAACATTATTTACATTTTTGGCTTATTAAGATTATATTCATTATGATATCACATTATCATTATTATTCTTTTAATTGTGTCATGTCATATTTACTTTGTTTCCAAAAGAGTTATATTTCATTATTATGCTTGAAACCATATATATTTCTTATTTACCTCATTATGAGTTTTAACGCAATTAGAGTTTACTCAATTATCAATATACTTGATTATTATCCTTAATAATTGGATTTAGTCTCTGTTATCAACATATTGAATTATAACAAATTGTTTTGCATGAATTAAGAGATTTTATCCGACTTGTTACAAGTAATCCAAATAATGTCACATTAATCACTTATATCTATATTTACATTGTCACATTAACTTTCTTATTCACATTAATGCCATCATTAATCATTTTTTCATATTTATTCAGTTCTTATGATTGATTATGCACTTTTATGTGAATCAAATCACTTCATATTCATATTGAAGCCATTCCATGTATTTTAATGATCAAGGTGAGGCATATTACGAATTGATTCACATTAAGGGACTAATCGTGTGTGTATTAGATAACGAGGTAACATACCATGCTTTTCATATTGATGACTTGATTAATATGTGATTATATGATATATATATATCATTTATGTGTATCAAAGTATGTTAACTGATTATGGCACCTAATGTCATTAATGTATCATGAAAGGCATTAATGATGTATATGTTAAGGTTAGATGATTACAACTTAGTGTTCATGTTAATATGATCACTATATTTTACTTAGCATGTATTAAGTTCAAGATTAGGTTACAATAATCTTAATTGTCATTTCATTATAGTTTATTGGTTTATGACATGGGCAACACCATGCATATCCATTAGGATTAATATGTGAGTTATTCATATTATGTGCATTAGGTATTCATTAGGGTTTGAACATATAAATTATTCCTCAGATGATCATTATATGTTCATTAATATATAAACAAGCACGTTAGGATATAACTATAACTTGTTTGGACCCCACTAAGGTTTCAAGCACAACAACCTCCTAAGTATGTGGTTAGGGTTTCTAAAGATAGTGTAGATAGATTTCAAGATGTCATAGGGTTCCATCCCCCTAAAGAGGATTTTGTCCTTGAAATCTAACCACCCAACATCATCAAACTAACTATACTCCACCCCTTAAAGGGTTCAACCTATCAATACAAACTATACTAGGGTTAAAGGATGAGTCTAACTAAACCATGTACAAGATCCATCACACTTCCACTGTGCACTCTGATAGCTCACTCAACCCCAAACTTTATAGTCTAGGTTCTAGGGATAAACTATCCAAACATGTGACCCCAAGGGACATAAGGAGACTATCTTGGTATCCATACTCAAACAAGTCATCATACACCTACAACTTTGGGTTCCCAAAGATATACAACATAGATGCCTAAGGTCACTATTGCCTAAAAGAAAACTATTTCAGACAATCCATTTCAGCTTAGGCCAGGCCGGTATCATATGGATCTGGGAGTCCTCATAAACCAAACAAGTGGCATGGAGGAAAATATTGCCAGCCCCCAGAACCTGATCCTTTGTAGACACCTTTACTTCAACTTCATGCCCTAATAGTTGCCTAAAGCCAAACCTCAACAACATTAAGTTATGCATATTTTAGTTATGAGTATTTTATGATTTTATTCATCATGATATTAATGTGGAACTATAGGGTCCTAAATCAACCTTCCATCATTCATAGATCAACTGTAGGGCAACCATGTCACCTAAAGGAACTATGTAAGGTAGGGATTCTAATTAGGGAGACAAAACTAAAATAGTAAGATTCCGACTACCATGGGCTCTGATACCATACTGTAAGGAGGTGAGATCACCTCCTTATTAAAATATGGTAAACAAAAGACCATTGGAAAGTAGCGGAATAAAAACTAGCTGACTATATTCAATTTCATAAAAGGTTTACAAAAATATATCAAATTCTCCAATTATGGTTTACATCAAGACACACAATCAGGATCTACATTGAGGGAAGTCTAGACTACTACAATCTTGTCTCCAAGCAACATCTCCATCAACTGAGTCCAGGCCTAAAGCTATATACTCCTTGTCTTGTTCATCACCTTGCTCATCACCTGGGTGGTTGGGAAAGCACCCAGCAAAAGGGAGAGGAAAACAAGGTATGCGTCAAATAATGAATAAGTACAAGAGAAAAGTAAATCATATGAAACATAAATATATTGAATCATCATAAGATGAGAGGGCCAAGAGAATGAGGCACATAACAAAATAGATTCTTACCATTACAAAACATATAAGAAGTAGCATGCATGATATTAATTGGACTAAATTAACTAAGTAGGGTTGAGGCACCTACCGGACCTCAACCTATAGGTGAGGGGAGAATTCATACATTCCCAATCATCTATAAAATTTTATAGGGGAGGAATAACACATTCCCCAGGGGAGAATAAGACGTTCCCCTGGGCAATTATTTACATGCCCTCTGTGGGTGGTTGTACATAAGTACCACTACTATAGTTAAATAGCAAAATAAACCATCATGCTCAAGAAATAGTAAAGTGGCAAGATAAATCATCATATAATTATAACTTGGAAGTGGGGTTCCAATACCCAAGAATAATGTTCTGAAACTGATTTATGAGGCAAGTATAGCAAAAGATTCAAGAGTATATGAAATAGGGTTTGATAAAGCCTCATTATAGAAAAATAGGTTAAGGCACAATTATTCCCAACTTAAGGTGTAAATGCACATACATAAATAGGGATTGCACATACATAGCACATACCTCTCTTACTGATATCAATTACTATCTTTCACCACTTTAATTGAGTCCAAGTTCCACTTTGCCTATTTTCAATGTATTAACATGTATTAGAGTACATAGTGCACATTAATATGTAGAAACCCTAATTTTAGAACTTTTTAGCAAAATTTGGATTTAACTTTTGAAAATATCACCACTGAACTTATTAGGTTCTCCTGATCAAGAAAACATATTTTTATGTTAATTTTGGAGTTATGATGATTAAGATGTAATTTTTATGGATTTTATGCATTAAATTCATTTTACAAAAATCACCCTTCGTCAAACCATGAAGTCATACATTGAAAATATTTTTATTTATAGAGATTAATTTTCCAATTCCAAAACATATTTATTTGTCAAATTTGGATAAGCGGTTTAGAAGATATGAATTTTTCAATACTGACCAATAGGAAATTGCCACATCATCAAACCGGTCGAGATAATTGAAGAGAGAGAGAGAGGGAGAAAACACCATTTGACCCAAGATCATATTTGAAGTTAAATATGTAACCAAACTAGAGCTTCTGGAGAAGATGAAATAGCAAGAAACCAAAACCATAGAAGAACATGGTAAAAAGAGAAGGAAATCATCGATTATCAACATAGAAGCATGGGTTTTAAGCATGTACTAAGAAATATATGAGAAGGGGGTTAACAAAACTTGCCTCTAGGAATGTAAGAAGGTACAAACAGAAAGGATGTGATCTTAGAAGGTCTGGTTTCTCCAAGCCTAGCTCCTTTCTTGGACAAAGATCACCTTCTCAACTTAGAGGTGATAAACCCTAGCAAAAGAACATAGAGATGAGGTGTTTTAGGGTTCTAGGAGGGGTTTCACCATGGAATTCCATGGTTACGACCTGTAATAGGGTGTAAGGAAGACTAATAGTATGAAAATAGGGAAGGAAGGGAGGAAACTTACTAGTTTTGGTTGAAATTACCAAGGAGGAGCTTTAGAAACCCTAATAGAGCAATTTGGAAGCCATAGGAGCCTTCTTCACCAAGGTACGGTCCCTCTATTACCTTGGGACAAAAACTTCATGGACAAATATAGAAGGAACTATTATCTAAGCTAGAGGAAATAAAAGGAGAGCAATAGTTTTTAAATTGTGAGTTGGGAAGGGTTATACATGGCTATATATAGAAAGAGGTGAAGCATGAGGTGTCTTAAGGGACTTTCCATGTGTCTTTAGCCTAGGGATTGATGGCCATGCAAGAGGACAGCTCATAGAGGCTTCATTCATATCAAAAGTCGTTCCTAAGAGCCCATAGATCCTTCTAGGACATCCCCACCGTTTTTCAAGAAAGAAATAACCTCATTGGTTGATAGCTTTTAAGGATAAGCATCTTTATAAAGAGGGTAATCCCTATAATGCCCTTGGAAAGAAATACCATCAAACCAAGGTGAAACTAGGTTCTCCAATGGTTTAAAATCTCTTTAATGGTAATATAATATCTAAGGATTAAAATTCAGTTGATAATTTGCAAAGAAAACCTCCCAATTGGGTAAATTGCATAAAAGTCCAGAATGTACCTAAAATTGCATAACTTGCACAAACAACATCCAAATCGAACCAAATTTGAAACTTAGGCTCATTTTATATTTTCAAATCATATCAAAAGTTATATTAAGTTTTAGAGCACTTAATTATGGTAATTAAGCTTTCACTAAGGTATTTTTGCATAAACCGTTCCATTGATATAATTAGTGAATAAATGTTCACTAAACCACTATAAATTCCACTAATTAAATAGAAAGGTCAATAAGGATAGAAATTAAAGGAAAAGATGGGAAATAGTGACAAAAGGAAAAAATTCAAAATTCGGTATGTTACAACACTCCACCCCTTAAAGAGGATTTCGTCCCCGAAATCACAAGCAAGAAGGGAAGGGTGAGTGTGTAACATCTCATCACAAAACATCAGGTTATTTCTCCAACCTTAAGTTCCACCAAACAATTCATCAACATATACTCCACAAGCATTTCAACATAGGATAGGTTCTCAAGGATCACCTAGGTTCCATTAATTAGATATTCTTTTTAGGAGATTTAACATTATTTACATTTTTGGCTTATTAAGATTATATTCATTATGATATCACATTATCATTATTATTCTTTTAATTGTGTCATGTCATATTTACTTTGTTTCCAAAAGAGTGATATTTCTTTATTATGCTTGAAACCATATATATTTCTTATTTACCTCATTATGAGTTTTAACGCAATTAGAGTTTACTCAATTATCAATATACTTGATTATTATCCTTAATAATTGGATTTAGTCTTTGTTATCAACATATTGAATTATAACAAATTGTTTTGCATGAATTAAGACATTTTATCCAACTTGTTACAAGTAATCCAAATAATGTCACATTAATCACTTATATCTATATTTACATTGTCACATTAACTTTCTTATTCACATTAATGTCATCATTAATCATTTTTTTCATATTTATTTAGTTCTTATGATTGATTATGCACTTTTATGTGAATTGAATCACTTCATATTCATATTGAAGCCATTCCATGTATTTTAATGATCAAGGTGAGGCATATTACGAATTGATTCACATTAAGGGACTAATCATGTGTGTATTAGATAACAAGGTAACATACCATGCATTTCATATTGATGACTTGATTAATATGTGATTAGATGATTATATATATCATTTATGTGTATCAAAGTATGTTAACTGATTATGGCACCTAATGTCATTAATGTATCATGAAAGGCATTAAGGATGTATATGTTAAGGTTAGATGATTACAACTTAGGGTTCATGTTAATATGATCACTATATTTTACTTAGCATGTATTAAGTTCAAGATTAGGTTACAATCATCTTACTTGTCATTTCATTAGAGTTTATTGGTTTATGACATGGGCAACACCATGCATATCCATTAGGATTAATGTGTGAGTTACTCATATTATGTGCATTAGGTATTCATTAGGGTTTGAACATATAAATTATTCCTCAGATGATCATTATATGTTCATTAATATATAAACAAGCACGTTAGGCTATAACTATAACTTGTTTGGACCCCACTAAGGTTTCAAGCACAACAACCTCCTAAGTATGTGGTTAGGGTTTCTAAAGATAGTGTAGATAGATTTCAAGATGTCATAGGGCTCCATCCCCCTAAAAAGGATTTTGTCCTTGAAATCTAACCACCCAACATCATCAAACTAACTATACTCCACCCCTTAAAGTGTTACGACCCATATCAGGGTTAGTCAATAAATACCTCAATTAGCGTGAACCACCTTGATTAGTGTTGAGTATCATATTAAATATCATGGTTAATCAAATAAGTTAACATGTGAATCAGTAGCTGAGATTGAATCATCTGAGGCAATTAATGATAATTGCAGTGCTGATTGTTAAGTTAATTGAGTGAGTTAAGTACTGACTGATGTAATTAGTGATTTGATCATGTGTTACTAGTTAATTAGCATGATTTTGATGCCTCCAGTTGTAGAGAATCGTGTGCTTGAAAAATTGCAAGAGGAATCACTCGAATCAGACATTCGAGTCAAACGTAATGATAGTTTTAAGATTTTTGGACCTAGTTGAAATTTTTCTAGTATTGGATATTTTATTTTCTTTTATTGCTTTGGGGGTCGGTTACCCCTTTCCTTTATCTCTATCTTCCCGAGCGCAAGCAAAGGGGTGCCAGAGGCAATAGCTCGTTTACGGCAGAGCAACACCAGGGCGATTGAGGGGAGATTCTTACTCCCAACCTTGATCTTGGCTGCGCCCAACTCCACTCTTCTTCTCCTTTCCCTTTTCTTCTTCATCCACCTCGCCCTAGGGGCGCCCCGACCTGCTTGAGCAAGCAGCGCCCAGCAGAAATGGCGACCTGCAGAGCCGCAATAGCAGCTAATTAGCAGCAGCTTGTCGGCCGTTTAGGGCTTAGAGGGGCTGTTATGGTGGCGCCCCACCTTCCTCTACCTTCCCTTCCTCTATCTTGGCCAAGTAGTGGCGCCGGACCAGCAAGGGTGACGGCCGTCCAAGCAAGCCGCAGCAGCAGCTGCGAGGCGAAGAGGCCAGAGGGCAACCGAGCAGAAGTGAAGGGAGTGTAGGTGGCCAATTCTGGGGATTCGTGGAGGTCTTCTTACTGCGCCTCGCTCCTCCACCATCATCCTTATCTTCTTCTTCTACCTCACCCATCTGTAGCCTATCAACAGAGTATCTAGGGGCGGCACCCCATCTAACAGCTTCAGCTGCGTGGAACTGCAACCAGCAGTAATGGCTTTAGCCACTATGGGGCACAACCAACAGCCCGATCCATTGCCTTGGAGGCTGTCCTTGAGGTCCAGACAATAAACCAACAGCCCTAGTCCTCAATCAGCACCGAACTGAGCTCAATTCCAACCTGTACGTGCGAAGTAGAGATGCTTGCAGCAGCAGGTCTGGCTAGGGGCAGATTTGCCCAGGAAACACTAAGATAGCGGTGTCCTTGAGTTCGTCCGAGGTTCATAAGCACAAACCAGTAGTTGTTAGTCCTTGATTCGGCTTTAATCGAGTTCATCTTCAATGAGTTTTATGTCTCTGCGCAGGTTGCACGGCGTGCAAATTAGTTTGCATGGCGTGCAAAGTTGCAGAAAAGTAGAACAGAAGTGCACTGAAGGTGCACGGCGTGCAACCCAGGTGCACGGCGTGCAACCCAGGTGCACGGCGTGCACGCTGCTGTAAAGGGCAGAATTAGGCGTGGTTGTGGACGTTTTTCGGTGTATACGAATACACCGAAGTGGGTGAGTAGTAGTTCATTTAGAAATCATTATTTAACTCAGTTTAAATGCTTAATTACTTCTGTATCAGTTAGCATAACTTTTAAACAGTGTAGTACATACAATAGAGTATGTTAGATTCATTGGAACTTGAAATACTTGATATGCTTAATGAAAATGATGAAATTTCCTATATTATAGTTGCAATGTATTTGCTGATTTAAAAGTAGATGTTTAGCATTGAAACTGGATAAATGATACTGAATCATGTTTAAGGATGACAAAGGATATACCTGTGTTTCAAGTGAATATTCAGAATGTGCAATATGCATGAAATGTGATATTCCTGTTTATATGGTTATATGTTAATCAGTTAATAGACTTAGGTGCCCTAACACCGTAGAACCCCTTTGACAGATCTGCTTCTTAGGGGTGAAACTCGTGTTGCAACAATAACTGTGCGGAGTCACGGTGGCACGAGGAAAGAGAGCCAGTGTTGCAACAAGAACCGTGCGGAGTCATGGTGGCACTGGGGGAAATTATGGGTTATTGCAACAAGAACCGTGCGGAGTCATGGTGGTAACCCAGTGAGACTCTCCGCCTGTGTGCTCAGGTTAGTGAGGAGGAGTCTAGAGCACTCAGAGTAGTGCTTTGAGGCCGGTGAGCCTGTGGGTCCTGTGGCAGAACAGGGCTGGCGTCAGACTTAGCATTTCCCGGGTGTGTCGCTAAGTCTTGTACGGTGGGATCGTAGTTCGCTACGGATCTTCATATGCAGAGTACACTGCATATGATTAGGGCATAATAATAAAATAAATATGTAATCATATAGGATCACACTAAATTAATGTGTTAAAGAGATCCGAACTTTTGTGCTAATTCTTTATATCTGTTATTTGTTTAAATTATTTGTTGTTGCATAGAAATGTGATTATATTCTGCAAATCTGTTATGTTATTAGAACTGCCCTGCTTAGTACTGTACTTATGTTTTGTTTCAATTTATAAACCTGATGAGTTGTTTAGTGATAGCTAAGTGAAATGCTATTCACTGAGCGAGTAGGCTCATACCTCTACTCAAAACATTTTCAGGTCATCACCAGCAGCAGGAATCTGAAGGATCCTTTCATCCTAACGCCTAGTCTATAGAAGGTTTGTAGTTAGTCTAGTTAGAGGTCTCTTAGTCCTTCCCCTCGATCCTTGGGACAAGGTGTGGGTGAGAGAGAATGTGTATAAAGATGTAAATTAACCGTTATGCTTTATTTTATGTCGAACAATGTAATATGCTGTAGACTTTCTATATATTGCTAGTCAGTTTAATAAAAATGCTTCTGCAGTTTGTTTAGTTTCATTTTACAGCATAAATCAGGTTAACTTTTAATGTCTTTAAAAAAATGTTTTAAAAGCTTGAGTGGTTTGGCTTGTGTGTAATCCCTCCGTCGCGCCCTAATCTCGTGATCCGTGGGTAATGCGAGATCGGGGTGTGACATCTTGGTATCAGAGCCTAGGTTGAGTATGCAGTTACTCGAAGTCAAGGCCAGGGGACGATAAGAGACCAATAGGATTAGGACTTAGGTGTCTTCCTTCTAACTGCAATTTTATAACAGGAAATATTCTGTTATAGTATTGCAGATGACAGGAAGTGGACGTGGTCACGAGAACCAAGTAAAGAGCTTATGTTGAATCGTTAGGGATCATTAGGATTGAAATTTTTAAGTAAGGTACATAAAAAGTGACATGTTGTTAGCTCTGGGAGGTTTGAGTGTTTAGATTCCCTGGCCAGGTGTCTGAGTACTTAGATTGACCAGTATCAAGCTACTCTGTCTATTCTTCTCTGGATGCCCTGGCCAGGTATGCAGAGGAAGGATAGGCTAGAGAGAAACCTTAGAAATCTTAGGGTTAAGAATCGGAAATTTATGTAAGAGTAAGAGATCAAATATAGGATGCGATACAATTCTTGATTTATATTATTTATTTAATTGAAAATCACTAGAAATGCTTTTATATGCTTGAAATTAGATTTTCAGTTTGTAAAGTAAATATGGTTCTTTTATATTGTTGTGTCATAAAGTGAATTGTTTAGTGTTTGTTTCCTTTGTATTAATGTAGACCCAAAATTATGTATAAATGAGTTTTTCCCTAAGTGGATATTCTTTCCACATGTTTAAGATTAATAGGAGTAGGTTAATCCCGAGTAGCTCTTGGCTTCAGGACTACAGGTTCGGCCTGGTCCGGCTGGCAGGATGCGTTACTGGGATCTAATGACTCCTATTAACAATAAAATAAGAATAGACTCTGATGATTTAGACCCGTAACATAGTGAGAATGTATATACACTAGGATGTTTTAACTATGGTAAGAAGTCTAAATGTTCTTTGTCTTGATAATTAGGGTTTGAGAAGCATAGACCCTAATTGGCCCAAATTAGGGTTCTAATGACATATGAATACAGAATTTGATGAATAGAATGTCTCACTAAATGATTTTTAATATTTTATGTGTAACTCTGATTTATCTCAAATTTGGATATGATTTGGATATATAAAATGTAAACAACATTGGAAAATATCAGAATTTTTGAAGAATGTTATGACATGTTTATCGGCCGAGTTTACAACTCGACCGAATCTGCTGTAGACTGCAATATAGCAGTGCACTGTTTGATTTTTAATTATTTATTAGTAATTATAAATGATCTCAAATTTTTACTGGAGGTCTAAAACTTCATTATGTATAACATATAAAATTTCCAGAATTTTTGGAGCTTCTGTTAGCTATTTAATAAACGAATTACAGAAACTATTGTGAAAACTGAATTTTCAGCCAGCATAATTAAAGTTGAGTGATGGGTTAATATGCTATTGACCCAAGCAGCTCAAATTGATCTATATGATCGATCACACACACAATAATGCTATGATACTGATATGGACCAAAACCCTAGAATGATTAAAGTTGTAGTAGTTTAAGGGATATCACTAGTGATGTAACCTTGAATACTAGTATCTTGGTAAAATAAGACCTTGAGATTTGTTCTATGAAAAGTAAACTGGCTTTGATAGTGATCTAGGGTTTTGAGGTAGATAATCTGAACGGTACATGAGCAACATGTAACGACTTAGAGAAAAGAGTAAAACATAAACCTAAAATGTAACTATAAGAAAGTAGCATAGAAATCGGAGTATTACCCGATATATGATCTGCAGAAAGCTGATGTAGTTCATGTTTTTAAGACATGGTGTCACTATCTTTATGATGTGACAATAGATTACCACCCTGATAAAGAGAATGTGGTGAATGATGCTTTCAGCAGGAAGTCAAGTTCGACAGTTAATGCATTCTCTATGGCAGGTTTCAATAGAGACCTGTTAGTAGAAATGTGGAGGTTGAACTTAGACTTAGGGGTGACAACACAAAGTGGTTTGATTGTACAGATGCAAGTCAAGCCTACTTCTTATGAGCAGATCAAGAAACTACCATAGGGTGATAGTAAGTTAAACCAGATCATGCATGACATGATAGGAGGAAAAGAGACCAGAGTTTAAGTTTTAAGATGATAAGGTGTTGTATTAGCATGACATGTTGTGTGTACCTCGAGATAGTGAGTTGAAAGAAAGGATTCTTATGGAAGTGCATGTATTGATGTATGCTATGCTTTCAGGAAAACACTAAGATGTATATGAATCTCAAGGAGTTGAAACAGATGGTCAGATAGGCAGAAGGATGTAGCTGAATACGTGGTTAGAAGTAGTGTGTGCCTGTAGGTTAAGGCTGAACCCTAGAAATCTACAGCTACCTTGTAATCTTTTCTATGCCTGAATGGGAATGGGAATTTATCACAATGGATTTTGTGGTAAGATTACCCAGGACACCTAGAGGTTGTGATTTGATATGAATGATTGTGGATAGACTAATTTAGTCTGCTCGCTTTCTTCATATTAAGTCAACCTTTGATGTCTCGAAACTTGACTATGATATACATGGATGAAATAATTAGGTTGCCTGGTAATCCAGTTTCAATCATATCATATTGAGATTCTAAGTTCACATTTAGGATTGTAGAAACAGTTGCATCGTGCTTCGGGCACAAAGTTAAGATTCAGTACAATCTTTTCACCCGCAGATGGATGGTCAGTCTGAGAGAACCATTCAAACTCTTAAGGACATGCTGAGAGCATGTGTTATGCATCTCAGTGGAAGTTGGGAAGAACATTTAAATCTTATAGAGTTTGCTTAGTGTGAATGTTGAGTTTATAAATACACAAACGATAATGGTACGGTTTGGGTATAAACCCGGACAATACATAATTGGTAAATCATAAGATGCATGATTTCAAGATAATAAGATAGCATTAAAATATGCAAATAAATCTAGTTGCATGCTTCCTGTTATGTTAATGTGTATGACTTAACATTTACATGAATTGGCACATTTCTCTGAGATATCATTAGAAATTCTCAAGTACTATTAAATATTTGTGTTATGATACGTAAATAACTCTTAATTGAGTTATGTGATGCATAAACCAGGAATTTGGTTAATATGCACGTTCTTCGAGAAATTTCAGATAATTGAAAAATAGTACAGATGGTTTCTTATAGGTGAAGTAAATTATTCCTATTGGTGTAATAAGATGTTCAATTACATGAATTCAGTATGTATGTGCCGAAATTGATTTGAGTTTGGGATATTTATGAATTTTTAATCTGCCTGCATGCATGATATAAAGATTACTCAGTAATTACAATGATTTGAAATATACTGCTCTGCCAGTTCTAGAATGATACCGTATTGTGATTTGAACTGCAATCAAACAGATGAGATAACGGAAACCCTAAGAGTAGGGTGTTGCCATATGACTAGTGAATGAGATAACCCTAAGAGTAGGGTGTTGGCATGTGATGAATGAATAAGGCAAATGAAACCCTAAGGATAGGGTGTACGATGAATCAAGTATTTTGATATCAATTTTCATTATGAGATGTGATGATGTTTAACAGTTAAATTGCATGATTTTATTTTAGTACCAAATTGACGTGCATTCTGTTTTTTTTAAGAATTTTAGTTTGTCTGCATGTATAGTATGATAATTTCTCAGTAATTACCATAATTTGAGATACTGTTATAACAGTTCTACAAAGACAATGTTTTGTGGTTTGATCTAGAATCAGATCAGATGTGTTCTAGGTTGAGGGATCAATACAGATGGTCGATCAGAGGATCAAGAAACTCAAGAATCGTAAGATACCCTTAGAGAAGGTTTTGTGGAGAAACCACAACTTAGAGGAAGCCACATGGGAGTTTTAGATTAGATATGCGTAACAAGTTTCCTTTTCTCTTTTAGGAATTTCGGGACGAAATTCTTATAAGGGAGGGAGATTGTTACGAACCATATCAGGGTTAGTCAATAAATACCTCAATTAGCGTGAACCACCTTGATTAATGTTGAGTATCATATTAAATATCATGGTTAATCAAATAAGTTAATATGTGAATCAGTAGTTGAGATTGAATCATCTGAGGCAATTAATGATAATTGCAGTGCTGATTGTTAAGTTAATTGAGTGAGTTAAGTACTGACTGATGTAATTAGTGATTTGATCATGTGTTACTAGTTAATTAGCATGATTTTGATGCCTCCAGTTGTAGAGAATCGCGTGCTTGAAAAATTGCAAGAGGAATCACTCGAATCAGACATTCGAGTCAAGCGTAATGATAGTTTTAAGATTTTTGGACCTAGTTGCAATTTTTCTAGTATTGGATCTTTTATTTTATTTTATTGCTTTAGGGGTCGGTTACCCCTTTCCTTTATATCTATCTTCCCGAGCGCAAGCAGAGGGGCGCCAGAGGCAATAGCTCGTTTACGGCAGAGCAACACCAGGGCGATTGAGGGGCGATTCTTGCTCCCAACCTTGATCTTGGCTGCGCCCAACTCCACTCTTCTTCTCCTTTCCCTTTTCTTCTTCATCCACCTCGCCCTAGGGGCGCCCCGACCTGCTTGAGCAAGCAGCGCCCAGCAGAAATGGCGACCTGCAGAGCCGCAATAGCAGCTAATTAGCAGCAGCTTGTCGGCCGTTTAGGGCTTAGAGGGGCTGCTATGGTGGCGCCCCACCTTCCTCTACCTTCCCTTCCTCTATCTTGGCCAAGTAGTGGCGTCGGACCAGCAAGGGTGACGGCCGTCCAAGCAAGCCGCAGCAGCAGCTGCGAGGCGAAGAGGCCAGAGGGCAACCGAGCAGAAGTGAAGGGAGTGTAGGTGGCCGATTCTGGGGATTCGTGGAGGTCTTCTTACTGCGCCTCGCTCCTCCACCATCATCCTTATCTTCTTCTTCTACCTCACCCATCTGTAGCCTATCAACAGAGTATCTAGGGGCGGCACCCCATCTAACAGCTTCAGCTGCGTGGAACTGCAACCAGCAGTAATGGCTTTAGCCACTATGGGGCACAGCCAACAGCCCGATCCGTTGCCTTGGAGGCTGTCCTTGAGGTCCAGACAATAAACCAACAGCCCTAGTCCTCAATCAGCACCGAACTGAGCTCAATTCCAACCTGTACGTGCAAAGTAGAGCTGCTTGCAGCAGCAGGTCTGGCTAGGGGCAGATTTGCCCAGGAAACACTAAGATAGCGGTGTCCTTGAGTTCGTCCTAGGTTCGTAAGCACAAACCAGTAGTTGTTAGTCCTTGATTCGGCTTTAATCGAGTTCATCTTCAATGAGTTTTCTGTCTCTGCGCAGGTTGCACGGCGTGCAAATTAGTTTGCACTGCGTGCAAAGTTGCGGAAAAGTAGAACAGAAGTGCACTGAAGGTGCACGGCGTGCAGCCCAGGTGCACGGCGTGCACGCTGCTGTAAAGGGCAGAATTAGGCGTGGTTGTGGACGTTTTTTGGTGTATACGAACACACCGAAGTGGGTGAGTAGTAGTTCATTTAGAAATCATTATTTAACTCAGTTTAAATGCTTAATTACTTCTATCAGTTAGCATAACTTTTAAACAGTGTAGTACATACAATAGAGTATGTTAGATTCATTGGAACTTGAAATACTTGATATGCTTAATGAAAATGATGAAATTTCCTATATTATAGTTGCAATGTATTTGCTGATTTAAAAGTAGATGTTTAGCATTGAAACTGGATAAATGATACTGAATCATGTTTAAGGATGACAAAGGATATACATGTGTTTCAAGTGAATATTCAGAATGTGCAATATGCATGAAATGTGATATTCCTGTTTATATGGTTATATGTTAATCAGTTAATAGACTTAGGTGCCCTAACACCGTAGAACCCCTTTGACAATCTGCTTCTTAGGGGTGAAACTCGTGTTGCAACAGTAACTGTGCGGAGTCACGGTGGCACAAGGAAAGAGAGCCAGTGTTGCAACAAGAACCGTGCGGAGTCATGGTGGCACTGGGGGAAATTATGGGTTATTGCAACAAGAACCGTGCAGAGTCATGGTGGTAACCCAGTGAGACTCTCCGCCTGTGTGCTCAGGTTAGTGAGGAGGAGTCTAGAGCACTCAGAGTAGTGCTTTGAGGCCGGTGAGCCTGTGGGTCCTGTGGCAGAACAGGGCTGGCGTCAGACTTAGCATTTCCCGGGTGTGTCGCTAAGTCTTGTACGGTGGGATCGTAGTTCGCTACGGATCTTCATATGCAGAGTACACTGCATATGATTAGGGCATAATAATAAAATAAATATGTAATCATATAGGATCACAGTAAATTAATGTGTTAAAGAGATCCGAACTTTTGTGCTAATTCTTTATATCTTTTATTTGTTTAAATTATCTGTTGTTGCATAGAAATGTGATTATATTCTGCAAATCTGTTATGTTATTAGAACTGCCCTGCTTAGTACTGTACTTATGTTTTGTTTCAATTTATAAACCTGATGAGTTGTTTAGTGATAGCTAAGTGAAATGCTATTCACTGAGCGAGTAGGCTCATACCTCTACTCAAAACATTTTCAAGTCATCACCAGCAGCAGGAATCTGAAGGATCCTTTCATCCTAACGCCTAGTCTATAGAAGGTTTGTAGTTAGTCTAGTTAGAGGTCTCTTAGTCCTTCCCCTCGATCCTTGGGACAAGGTGTGGGTGAGAGAGAATGTGTATAAAGATGTAAATTAACCGTTATGCTTTATTTTATGTCGAACAATGTAATATGTTGTAGACTTTCTATATATTGCTAGTCAGTTTAATAAAAATGCTTCTGCAGTTTGTTTAGTTTCATTTTACAGCATAAATCAGGTTAACTTTTAATGTCTTTAAAAAAATGTTTTAAAAGCTTGAGTGGTTTGGCTTGTGTGTAATCCCTCCGTCGCGCCCTAATCTCGTGATCCGTGGGTAATGCGAGATCGGGATGTGACATAAAGGGTTCAACCTATCAAGCCAAACTATACTAGGGTTAAAGGATGAGTCTAACTAAACCATGTACAAGATCCATCACACTTCCACTGTGCACTCTGATAGCTCACTCAACCCCAAACTTTATAGTCTAGGTTCTAGGGATAAACTATCCAAACATGTGACCCCAAGGGACATAAGGAGACTATCTTGGTATCCATCTTCAAACATGTCATCATACACCTACAACTTTGGGTTCCCAAAGATATACAACATAGATGTCTAGGGTCACTATTGCCTAAAAGCAAACTATTTCAGACAATCCATTTCAGCTTAGGCCAGGACAATATCATATGGATCTGGGAGTCCTCGTAAACCAAACAAGTGGCACGGAGGAAAATATTACCAGCCCCCAGAACCTGTTCCTTTCTAGACACCTTTACTTCAACTTCATGCCCTAATAGTTGCCTAAATCCAAACCTAAACAACATTAAGTTATGAGTATTTTATGGTTTTATTCATCATGATACTAATGTGGAACTATAGGGTCCTAAATCAACCTTTCATCATTCATAGATCAACTATAGGGCAACCATGTCACCTAAAGGAACTATGTAAGGCAGGGATTCTAATTAGGGAGACAAAACTGAAATAGTCAGATTTCGACTACCATGGGCTCTGATACCATGATGTAAGGAGGCGAGATCACCTCCTTATTAAAATATGGTAAACAAAAGACCATTGGAAAGTAGTGGAATAAAAACTAACTGACTATATTCAATTTCATAAAAGGTTTACAAAAATACATCAAATTCTCCCATTAGGGTTTACATCACGACACACAATCAAGATCTAGATAGAGGGAAGTCTAGACTACTGCAATCTTGTCTCCAAGAAACATCTCCATCAACTGAGTCCAAACCAAAAGCTATATACTCCTTGTCTTATTCATCACCTTGCTCATCACCTGGGTGGTTGGGAAAGCACCCAACAAAAGGGAGAGGAAAACAAGGTATGCGTCAAATAATGAATAAGTACAAGAGAAAAGGAAATCACATGAAACATAAATATATTGAATCATCATAAGATGAGAGGGCCAAGAGAATGAGGCACATAACAAAATAGATTCTTACCATTACAAAACATATAAGAAGTAGCATGCATGATATTAATTGGACTACATTAGCTAAGTAGGGTTGAGGCACCTACCGGACCTCAACCTATAGGTGAGGGGAGAATTCATACATTCCCAGTCACCTATAAAATTTTATAGGGGAGGAATAACACATTCCCCAGGGGAGAATAAGACGTTCCCCAGGGCGATTATTTACATGCCCTCTGTTGGTGGTTGTACATAAATACCACTACTATAGTTAAATAGCCAAATAAACCATCATGCTCAAGAAATAGTAAAGTGCCAAGATAAATCATCATATAATTATAACTTGGCAGTGGGGTTCCAAGACCCAAGAATAATGTTCTGAAATTGATTTATGAGGCAAGTATAGCAAAAGATTCAAGAGTATATGAAATAGGGTTTAATAAAGCCTCATTATAGAAAAATAGGTTAAGGCACAATTATTCCCAACTTAAGGTGTAAATGCACATACATAAAAAGGGATTGCACATACATAACACATACCTCTCTTACTGATATCAATTACTAACTTTCACCACTTTAATTGAGTCCAAGTTCCACTTTGCCTATTTTCAATGTATTAACATGTATTAGAGTACATAGTGCACATTAATATGTAGAAACCCTAATTTTAGATCTTTTTTTAGCAAAATTCGGATTTAGCTTTTGAAAATATCACTACTGAACTTATTATGTTCTCCTAATCAACAAAACATATTTTTATGTTAATTTTGGAGTTATGATGATTAAGATGTAATTTTCATGGATTTTATGCATTAAATTAATTTTACAAAAATCACCCTTCGTCAAACCATGAAACCAAACATTGAAAATATTTTTATTTGATAGAGATTAATTTTCCAATTCCAAAACATATTTATTTGTCAAATTTGGATAAGCGGTTTAGAAGATATGAATTTTTCAATACTGACCAATAGGAAATTGCCACATCATCAAACCGATCGAGATAATTGAAGAGAGAGGGAGAGGGAGAGGGAGAGAACACCATTTGACCCAAGATCAGGTTTGAAGTTGAATAGGTAACCAAACTAGAGCATATAGAGAAGATAAAATAGCAAGAAATCAAAATCATAGAAGAACATGGTAAAAAGAGATGAAAATCACCGATTATCAACATAGAAGCATGGGTTTTAAGCATGTACTAAGAAATATATGAGAAGGGGGTTAAAAAAACTTGCCTCTAGGAATATAAGAAGGTACAAACAAAAAGGATCCGAGATTAGAATGTCTGGTTGCTCCAAGCCTAACTCCTACTTGGACAAAGATCACCTTCTCAACTTAGAGGTGATAAACCCTAGCAAAAGAGCATAGAGATGAGGTGTTTTAGGGTTCTAGGTGGGGTTTCACCATGGAATTCCATGGTTACACCCTGTAATAGGGTGTAAGTAAGACTAATAGTATGAAAATAGGGAAGGGAGGGAGGAAACTTACTAGTTTTGGTTGAAATTACCAAGGAGGAGCTTTAGAAACCCTAATAGAGCAATTTGGAAGCCCTAGGAGCCTTCTTCACCAAGGTAGGCTCCCTCTATTACCTTGGGACAACAACTTTGTGAACAAATACAGAAGGAACTATTATCTAAGCTAGAGGAAATAAAAGGAGAGCAAGAGTTTTCGAATTGTGAGTTGGGAAGGGTTATACATGGCTATATATAGAAAGAGGTGAAGCATGAGGTGTCTTAAGGGACTTTCCATGTGTCTTTAGCCTAGGGATTTGTTGGCCATGCAAGAGGACATCTCATAGAGGCTTCATGCATATAAAAAGTCGGTCCTAAGAGCCCATAGATCCTTCTAGGCCATCCCCACCATTTTCAAGAAAGAAATAACCTCATTTGTTGATAGCTTTTAAGGATAAGCATATTTATAAAGAGGGTAATCCCTATAATGCCCTTGGAAAGAAATACCATCAAACTAAGGTGAAACTAGGTTCTCTAATGGTTTAAAATCTATTTAATGGTAATGGAATATCTAAGGGTTAAAATTCAGTTGATAATTTGCAAAGAAAACCTCCCAATTGGGTAAATTGCATAAAAGTTTAGAATGTACCTAAAATTGCATAACTTGCACAAACAACATCCAAATCGAACCAAATTTGAAACTTAGGCTCATTTTATGTTTTTAAATCATATAAAAAAGTTATATTAAGGTTTAGAGTACTTAATTATGGTAATGAAGTTTTCACTAAGGTATTTGTGCATAAACTGTTCCATTGATATAATTAGTGAATAAATATTCACTAAACCACTATAAATTCTACTAATTAAATAGAAAGGTCAATAAGGATAGAAATGAAAGGAAAAGATGGGAAAGAGCGACAAAAGAAAAATTTCAAAATTCGGTATGTTACATCAGTCCTATCAATGAAGCTGACGAGATCGTGCCTTTTGACAAAGATTAGAATTTTCATCCTCCAAAGTTGACAGTTGTTGCAAGTGATGTTGAGGGAGACGATGTTGTTGATGTTGAGCGTTGACATGTATGGATAGAGTGAATCATTCACTTATGGGAAGACCTACTTTCTAAGAGGGTGTAAGTGGAGGAGGGGGAGGGTTGCTCATGTTGTCAAGGTGGCGATGTTGAAAATGTAGTAGTAGATCCTTGGTCAAAGTCTCTAATATCATCTTAAAAGTTACTCGAATTTACTAACAACATAGAAATCTTGTTGCTTCCATAATTGTAAAGGTTATGTGTGCATCTTATTTATTTATACATGGCACATAAGATATTTACAAGGAGGTAGTTGTGACGTGGTCTGAATGCTTGGAATCTATTATTGTTTCCTATGTACTTGTTAGAGCTTTTGTTGCATGGAAACGTGTTCCATATCTATCTTTTCTAGTCACATATGGTGACATGGTCTTCTCATCACCCCTTATCCTTACCCTCTTTCCCACCAGGTAAATGGGGAGATTGAAGGTAAATAGATAATTTGGGTATCATGTATTATGTATGCTGAGCAATTAGATCATTCTAGTCAAATAAAATGAGGTTTGGCACTCACCAGATGCTGGTAGTTAAGCAATAACATGTTATTTTGTAAGTGTAAACGAGTGGAAATTAACAAAATCTATCTAATTTCATCAAAATATTTATGTTAGAAACACGTGAAATCTATAGATTAGAACATTCTAATTACCATTATTATAGTTTTAGGCACCACATTAATCAATCTTTAGTTTAGAAGGCAGTTTGTCGCATGAGGTCGAAATCTTCCTAGATTCATGATGACCGTTGTACAAGGTACAAAAACTCACGGTGAATATGTTGGCACATCCATGCTATTGTTGTATGTGGTTTGTAAAAGCTTGATCTACCTAGCTGCTTTGCTTCTGCTGAGTGGAGGTTTAGAAGGCGATGGAGATGCAACACTGCTTGTGTGGTGTGTGCACACTGTCTTGTGGACTTGGGACCTGTCACTAGGTAAAAGTGCAGAAATGGGAGTTGACAGAGGAAATGATGCAACCAAAATTGTGGGTGCTAGCATGATTGTGATTTGCTTTTATGTCTAGGGCATGTCGAGATTACCAAATTGGGTTGATGAATGGATAGCTCATCCGAATCTGGGGGTTGCAGGAGATTTAGTAACTAACCAATATGAGAAATGAAAAAAGGGATCTTGACATAACATTTGATTGGAAATCAGGGTAAGTTATTTGCATATATATTATATATATAGTATTTATATTTTAAATAGTACCTGGTAAATAATAATAATATCTATACTTTAACCTTTCCTATTTAGGGTGCAGGTAAATGAGGAACATGTAAATAGATAACAAAGAATCTTTACTCAATAATAAGAAGGTAATATGTAGGTAAATGGTGCATGTTTACATAAAGAATGATTAATGTGGTGCCTATTTGCATAAATAGGCTTCTTTTGTTAGGTAACAAAGAATCGTCACTCAATAACAAAGAACCTTTCCGTTGACAACTTCGTTTGTAAAGCAACGACTTCCGTGAAGGGGATGACAACTCAAATTCACACATGCATGTCTAAGACATTTTTTAAATCATTTATATAGTTTTAGTTGGTTAAAGAATAAATTGAATATATAAAATAGAAAAAAAACGTAAAAAAGGGGCTGGCAACTCAAATCCCCACATGCATGTCTGGAGACATTTTTTAAATCTTATATAGTTTTAGTTGGTTAAAAGAATAAATTGAATATATAAAATAGAACAAAATTAAAAACGTAAAAAAGGGGCGGCAACTCAAATTCACACATGCGTCTGAAGACATTTTTTAAATCATCTATATAGTTTTAGTTGGTTAAAGAATAAATTAAACATATAAAATAGAACAAAATGTAAAATGTATAATTGGAGATGCGGGGGATCGAACCCCGTGCCTCTCGCATGCAAAGCGAGCGCTCTACCATTTGAGCTACATCCCCTATTGCGATGGAATCTGACATGATAAAATCTATCCTAATTTTTTTTCGCTCGTTCCGACTTGAGTGCGCGCTACGTCGTGTTAGTGGAGTGGGGATCCATCGTCTAGCTGACGCCATCCCTCCTTCCAGAAGTGGTTTGTTTCCGGCGAGGCTCTCCCATTTCTATGCAAGGATTGTCCCGATATTTCAGTTTTCCCGGCTGCTTTACCCTCGAGACAAAGGCACCTGTGTCATCTAGCTCGCAACCACGATTAGATCCTTCGCTCTCCAACCCTCCACTCATCTGCGGCTTGCCGGCCGGATCTCCTTGTCCGAGCTCACCCCACCCCTTCCCCTCTGTTCCTCCCCATTCCTCAGTGTCCCCACCTCACCGACGTTCCTAGATATCAAACCAAAGCCTCTGCTCCTCCCAAACCCCGCTCCCGCGCGCGCGTTGGCGCCGCCGCCTCGCCTGATCTGGTATATGTTCCCGGCGACTGCCTCAGATTGCTCGCGCCCCGGCGGTTGGTGAGTTTGGCCAGAGCCCGATCCTATCTCAGGTGCCTTGAGTGTGAACTTAGTAACTTATACCTTTTACTTTCGTTTTCCGTCTGGTTTCCATGTGAGATCACACGCGGTCGTGTGGACGGCAAGAAATAACTTCCCTTTTCCAAATCATCACGTGTGGGTTTCTGGCGCAGGAGTGGTTGTGTTCCGGCGAGGCTCTCGTCATACTGCTGTTATGTGCAGCAAAGCTCTGGTCACAGAACGTAGTCCACGCTTTCTGCAGCTCGCTGCCGAACCCGTGACGTCAGCTCTGGGATTTGTTCATTTGCTGGTTGTTGGGTTTCTTTTGTTAGAGTCCAATCGGCTGTCTGTCAAGAGTTCACACAGGTTTCATGATTTTCTAGTCCCTGTCCCGTTCATGTGTGGACGATGTATTCGTGCGATTATCACCCGTTAACAAAATGACAAAATGTTTGGCTCACGTGGAAATGATAGCAAGAGACTGGTAACTGTGTTGTTAAGAATAAATGACAACGTCATAGGATAATAGATTGCGGAGTTAATCTTGGTTGCACATTACTATGATAAGTTGACATTAAAAGACTTTACCAGCAAGTAATACACATAACACTGCCTTCTTTTTTTTATATCAGTAATAAAATTGAGCGTGGTGTTATTCATGGCATTACACTTGTAAGGTTTTGACATTTAATCTGTTTGAATCAATATTGTTTGTTTATTTTTCAACAAGAAGCAAATAAATTGATGTTAAAACTGGCAATGCCAATCTGCATGTACCTCAAAACAAAAGTTAACAGCGGTCTCTGATTGCATTCTGTCTATTCGTTTAATTATGAATTGATTCTGGTCATTTATGTTTGGCAGTTCTTCATTTTCCTTAGCAATCAAGGAAAAATTTCTAGTTTTCATTAGCCGTATGATGGCTGACATCATAAAGCCGAAAAGAAGTCATTGGTACTCACATACTCATCTAAGTTGGTGAAAGGGGAAGGTTTAGTGTTTACACAGAGATGAAAGGGGTAAATGCTAATGGGATCCGAAGCAAGCAAGTATTTCTTACCCTGGTTACCCTAATTTGTACAACACTTCTTATCTGGGCCTGGGAGAGAACTCCTCTGATTGCAACTTTGCTGCCTCAAGGGGGGCTGTTGAAAGTCTCTCCAGGTTTGCTTCTTTAGTGCCTCTCAAGAAATCAGATGCTTGCAACCTTTCCTCTTATTTTTTCTTCTTCTTTATTTGTACTTTATCTGATTGTTTGTGATTAGGTAATGTATCAAGTGGTTATCCACAAGCGTTTGAGGAGGATCATCTGTCAAATGCAGAAGCTGGATTAGAAATTCCATCTGACTCGGATGAAACTGGTGCTGTTTCACCGATGAGTTCTGTGATTGCTGTAAATCAATCACACGTGAAACAAAAAAGTAAGAATATACTGCCCTTTGAATACTAGATATGTCCATTTATGCTGGTATCACTATGTGCTGATGAGTTTTGTCCTATTTGTAAATCACTTTGCTTCGAGGTTCGTTGGTATTATTTTCTTGCCCACTAATAATTGATGATAAAAACCCTCTCCATTCAATGAACATCATGTTGCTTATATATTTTGCTGCATCAACTTTAGGTAGTGGTATGTGCTGTATGACTGGGGGGAACTTAATAATTCCTATGAGAAGACTTCCCAAATTTTTGGAGTCGTTCCACTTGCATTTGCACTTCATAATGAATGGTCCCGATTTGCCCTCTTTCTCATATCTATAACCGAATTTCTAACACCCTGCATCATCATCATCATCATCATCTAAGCCTCAATCCCAACTATGTTGGGGTCGGCTACATGGATCCTTCGTTTCCATTCAGCTCTATCATGGGCCATATTCTGATTGAGATGTAGAGATTCAAGTGCCACCTATATCGAATGTAAATATGAATTCAAATATCAAGTGCCACCTATATCATATAATACCTTCTTAACGTGAGAATTCATAGTTTATTCAAGCTGGTGCAATATATTTATATATTTGAGTATTTATATCTCTTGATGATAATGACAATTCCAAGCAAATTTTACAATCAAATTGATTACTATTCTTACCTTGTCCTTTATAGATCGATGTAGTCACCTTAAAGAGTGAAACTTGTATGCAACCAAACAAGCATGAATTTATGGTTTGCTCCTTTAGTTTTCTAGAACTGATTCTAGAAATATTGTTGTATTGATGCTTTAGTTTGCTTATCAAAAGTTGATAACTTAATTCAAATGCCATTTGTTTTGATCTTGAGGAATCCCTCCCAGACAGAGCTACTTTTGAGCCACCCTAGCAGAGTCAACCTCAGAGCGCCTTGTGGCCGTCCACCCCCTTGCTACAACCCATGGTTTAAAAAACCTGCCTTGAGGTTTTCGAGGCTTATGCCTCGAGGCAGGCTATCCTATATGCGCCTTGAGACTTAGGCCTCGATGTCTTGGATTGAGGCTTACGCTTCAAAGCATTAAGGCTCTAAGGCTTAGCTGAGGCCCAAGCCTCAATTCTGGATGATAATGTCTTATGTTGACACCAACTTTTCTACTTATACGATCATTACAAACACTTTATTCGAAAGTTTTCTATTTAAAGTTGTGGATAATTATCATCATCTTATTGACGGAAATTTGGATTACTCATTCTGTGAGTGAGATCTTATAAACTTTATTGGTAGATTTGCATTTTTTGCTACTTTTTATTTACAATAGCTGTGAATGAAGTCTCATTGTTAACATTTGGTTCCTTGTTCTTAGTTCTTACTAAATCCCAATTCTATTTCTCCTAATTTTTATGTCCAAATACAAATCTGCATATAGTAAAAGTCATTGGTACCTACCGATTGCTACATTTTTTTTGTATTATGTTGGTCTTTTTATCTCAATTAATCCTTACTAAGTTACACAAACAATTTCTACTTAGTTTTAGTTTTTCTTGTATATTCATATTTATGTTAACACACACATATATCATATATATACAAATATATAAATATGTAAAAACATGTATATACACGTTTAAAATTATTTTTGTATGAGCCCCTCATGCATGTTTTGAGGCTTACACCTCATCTCACATAGACAAAAGTGCCTTGTTATGCCCATAGTCACAAATTCAGTATTCGGTATACGTATGGTCGAGCTGAAAATTCGGAATTAGTTAATTATGCGGAAAATCCGGATAAAATTCAGTCAACGTACGATAAAAGTACAATTACTATTTTGGAAAAAGTCATGAAAAAACGGATATATATATATATATATATATATATATAGAGAGAGAGAGAGAGAGAGAGAGAGAGAGAGTCAGGCTAGTGTACACTCGAGTGTACCGGAGGCACCGTACACCTCAGTCATTTTTGAAGATGTAATAAATTTTTGAAAAATCTAAACCGCTGATCTTCTTAATTATCATAAGAACATACTATATAATAAATTTTAGCTCATTTGGACACTTATAGGTCGTGCATCTAAAGGAGGCAAAAATCATGTATTTCAAATTAGTTTTGTGCATCGATTTTGTTGTCCTTGGATGAGTGACTTATACTCATCCAAATGAGTTCAAATTTTGTATGTGACCTATTATTATTGTAACCATGAAGATCAATGGATTAGATTTTGGAAAAACATGGTCTAGATAGGCAAATACCATTGGGGTGTATGGCGTGATCTGTACACTCGAGTGTATTCTAGCTTGACTCTCTCTCTCTCTCTCTATATATATATATATATATATAGAGAGAGAGAGTCAGGCTAGAATACACTCGAGTGTATTTGGAGTAGAATACACTCAAGTAGTTTTCCATGATGCAATATTTTTTTTTAAAATCTAATCCATTGATCTTCTTAAACATCATGTGAATAGCTCATATATAAAATTTGAGCCCATTTGGACATTTACATGTCATGTTATGAAGACTACAAAAATCATGCATTTCAAATTAGTTTTGTGCGTCGATTTTGTTGCCCTCAAATGAGTGACTTATACTCATCCAAATGAGCTCAAAATTTGCATGTAGCCTAATTATAGTGTAACAATGAAGATCAATGATTTACATTTTGCAAAAAAATTGTCCTGATATGCAAACACCACTTGAGTGTAGCGTGCGATCTGTACACTCGAGTGTATTCTAGCCTGACTCTCTCTCTCTCTCTATATATATATATATATATATATACTATATATATACGTGTTTGCACATATATACACATGTATATATGTGTATATACATGTGTTTTTTCCCCTTCCTTTCAAAAAAGCACACATGTGTATATACACATATATAATGATTAAATTGATGACTAAAGATCATACCGATTACTCTAATATGGAAAGACCGACTATTACATAAACATATCATAGATTTTAGAAAAAAAACCTGATGGTTGATAACTTATTGCAAATTGCAATTCCAAATAAGAAAAAATGAATAAAAAAGGAAGGGTTACATGATTAATGGGTGTTGTGGAGGGCCGACAAGCTTATCACTCTTTTTGAGTTTGAATGTTGTGCGACTTATGTCAAATTCACACGTACAATGATCCCATCTTCCTTGAGCTAAAAAAAGAATGAAAATGAAAAATAAAAGCTAGGGGGAAAACAAGAGATGGGATGTTGGATGGTGGATGAAGTTGAAGGAAGAATGGGAGGAATGGGAATGAGGATGTTGGAGGATATGTGGAAACAAAAGAAAGTGGGGATATTAGGGAGGAAGGAGGAGGATATAGAAAAAATGTATAATAGGAGGGTGATATAGTATAAAGGGGAAACATATGTCCTAGTATCTAACAAATAAGAAGTAGAAGAAAACATAGCAATAGGAAAATTGGGTAAAATGATAGGAGGAAGGAGGAAGGGAAAAACATGAAATAGGAGGATGATAAAGAAGAGAGGATGAAGGAGAAGAGAGGAAGAAGAATAGGTGGAGCATGGAAGTGGAAGCAACAAGCAGTAGGAAGAGGATCAAAAATTGGGAGGAAGAGGGGACGATGGAGGAGGAAGAAGGGGAAGAAGTGAGAAAAAATGGGGAGGAAGAGGGGATGGAGGAGGAAGAAGGGGAAGAAGTGGAAGTAAGAAGCAACATGGAGATATCGGGAGGAAGAGCAGATGGTGGAGGAAGAAGGGGAAGAATGGGAGTAGCAAGCAACAGGTACAATTTGGGAAGAAAGGGGGGAGAATGAAGCATACGTGAAACCCTGCTGCAAATAAAAAAGGACATGGAAAAACCAAGTATGCGGCAGACGTACATAACTGTATAGAACGACAAAAACTCGAATAAAACTCATTTAAAACATATTATTCAGTTTGGAGTTTAAAACGGCTGAAACATACGACGGGTGAATAATCTATGTTTTAAACGTGCTTTTTTCCAAAAAAAAGCAACAAATATTGTGACTATGGTTATGCCTCACACACTTTAAAGCATGGGCTATGTGAGAAATAATATGTTGTATATTGAATTGATATAAAAGACTGTACACCCTTGTCCTATATATATAGGAGAGGAGGCAACAACAAGGAAGCAGACTAAGCCCTAATGGGCCATGGGCAACATGCCCATGTACACAATAGACTAATTAACATATTAACTAAATAGGCTAATATTCTAACACTCCCCCTCAAGTTGGGTCATAGTTGTAACACGTCCAAGCTTGGAGTTACATGACTCGATTAAATGATAAAAGAAATGATAAATGAAAGATAGAAAAGATAAAAGATAAATGTCACTCCCCCATACAAAAGATTCATACTCCCCCTTAAACAATACTCCCTCTAAATCATATGATGACGTCACCTCTCTTCTTTGGAATTGTATTCTGCATGTTGGAGATCCTCAAGCTTTGAAGAAGGTCTTTTGGAGTGCATATGAAATGAAGAACATCTGATGAATGAACCTGAATACTACAACAGAAATTCGCCACTTTGGAGTAGACGATCATCAATACCATGACTACTCCATCTTCACTAGAATACGTACTTACGCGGCACGAACACAAATACACAATGTCGATGTAGTAGTCGTGGAATCTTTAAATTGTCTGGGAAGACGTGCATAACGTGGCAAGAATACGAACAGACGATGTGCTGATGATACAATGCAGGTACCATAACTCTGGCACATGAACCTTGGGGGCTTGAAGGGAAAGGAGATCATCCATCAAGGAAGGGTCCAAGTAGATTAGCGGAAGGTGATGCTAAAACAACTGATGCATCTCGGAGAAGACATGATGAAAGCGGCTATTTAAATTCTTATATGCAACTAACTTGAGGCATGTGAGGTTACTAGATTGAATGTGCTTGGCATAATCTAAGTAAATCACCTGATGGAACACAGAGATGGTGCTTGCTCTCCTTCTTTCCCACATAGGGGTGCAAACCAAGGTTTTAAAGTGCGGGAGGCGCATCGAGGCGTTTTCGGCTCAGCGAGGCGAGGCGTCGGTCGAGGCGTAAGCCTCAGATTGTACCGAGGCGTACATATAAATATATAAAAATATATCCACATATAATATATATATATAAATATATATAAATAATATATATATATATATATATATATATATATATATATATATAGAGAGAGAGAGAGAGAGAGAGTCAGGCTAGAATACACTCAAGTGTATTTGCATATCAAGACTGTTTTTTGTAAAATGTAAACCATTGATCGTCATTGTCATACTATAACTAGTCTACATACAAATTTTGAGCCCATTTGGATGAGTATAAGTCACTCATCCAAGGACAACAAAATTGACGCGTGAAACTAATTTGAAATGCATAATTTTTGTGGTCTTTATAACATGACCTATAAATGTCCAAATGTGCTCAAATTTTGTATATGAGCTATTCACAAGATGTTCAAGAAGATCAACGGATTAGATTTTTGAAAAAAATATTGCATCATGAAAAACTACTTGAGTGTATTCTGCTCCGAATACACTCGAGTGTATTCTAGCCTGACTTTCTCTCTCTCTCTCGATATATATATATATATATATATATATATATATATATATATATATATATATATATATATATATATATATAATCCCATATATTTATATGTGAATACATATATGTACGTGTATATAGTCATATATACAGATTTACATATGCATACATCTATATACTATATAGACAGATTTCTATTTTATACTATACAGATTGACATATATATAACAGATATATATAAATATACTATTACTATATGGACATATTTCTATTTTATACTATACATATTTACATATATATATATGTAATATATATATATATATATATGTAATATATATATATATATATATATATATATATATATATATATATATATATATATATATATAACGATACAGATTTACATATCTCTGAAATAGAAATATATATATGTATAGATAGATATACTATTAGAAATACACATGTATATATAGATACATATCTATACACTCAAGTGTGTTTGCATATCAAGACTATTTTTTGCAAAATGTAAACCATTGATCTTCACCGTCATACTATAACTAGGCTACATACAAATTTTGAGCCCATTTGGATGAGTGTAAGTCACTCATCCAAGGGCAACAAAATCGACGCGCGAAACTAATTTGTAATGCATAATTTTTGCGGTCTTTATAACATGACCTATAAATGTCCGAATGAGCTCAAATTTTGCGTATGAGCTATTCACAACATGTTTAAGAAGATCAGCGGATTAGATTTTTGAAAAAAATATTGCATCATGAAAAACTACTTGAGTGTATTCTTCTCCGAATACATTTTTAACTAGGAAACAGGAGGCGTGCCAACAACACCTTGTGGCCGCATGAGCGCTAGGCGGGCGCTTTTTGAAAAAGCGGGTACTTAAATTCTTGTATAATTTTATAGAAATTTATACATATTTGTAAATAAGTAATACACTTATATGGAAATTTTATACTTCTAGACACCCTACACAACAAAATAAGACACCCAATTAGTTTTTGACACAGCTGTCCCAAATAGATTACTGTTGTTGTAGTAAATATATTTTTAACTTTATATACTAAAAGGCAGTAACCAGTAGAAAAATATATAATGTATTAATGTACATTATGCCATAAACAATAGAATACATACAATCTTTATATAATTTATTAATATCCATTAACATTAGAATATATGTTGTACTATAGAATGTATTAATGTATTATATAAGGTAGAAAAGTATGGAATAGATAACTAGATATATAATGTATGTAATGTATTATAGAATGTATAACACAATAATGTTTCATATTATACAGAAATACACTATGCAACATATAACTAGATATGTAATGCATGCATTAATGTATTATAGAATGTATAATACGGTAATGTTTCATATTTTACAATGTACAGAAGCAATGTATTGTATACTAATAGAGGCTTATAGTATTGCATAATATATTACATGCACATATAGAAAGTCAGCATATAGTAGCAACAACAACGTTTGCCTACAAAAAAATGAAAAAAGAAAGCAACGATACAAAAATCCGATGCCCAGAAAATAGGCGGCCAAAAGCGGGCGCCTAAAGCAGCCACCCAGGCTTTTCTGTGCTTGCACCTGTTATTTATGTAGGGTGTGATCCTTCATACTTGTTTCATGGGGTCAACTCTAGTACCATATGAGAATGTGTGATATTTATCTCAAAACGAATTAGCACACATCTTATAAATCCAAAGACCACCTTGGAACTCAGCGGTGTGGGACAATTATTCTCACAACAATATATGATAGCGTATGGTGAATGAAACTGAATAACAGAACCAAACCAGGAAAGAAGAAAATTGGAGGGGGGGGGCAGAGGGCCAGGATCGGGAGTTGAACATGGCTCTGAAACCAACTAATTAGGGAAAAGAAGATAGAGGAGAGGGAAGAACATGTTTCCATAGGAATCCTAACAAATTAGTTTACAAATAATCAAACACTGCCTAGAAAGCCTCGAGGCTGGGTATACATCTAAGTAATAATGCTAATTAAAAAATAACAAACTCCCAATAGAATACAATCCATGTATACCATAAGCAGTCCTCCGAGTGAGGAAGGTGCACTGTGGTGTATATTTACGTGCAAGATGGGCACCACATAACATGTGCACGAGATCTTTATAGATGGTCTGATGGCTGGAGGAGAGGAATGACACCTCCAGGCCCGCGGATACTGGCTGAGTTCACATGGTTCCAATATGTAGTATTGAGTAAAAGGTGTTAGTTGAGAAAGTCAGCTCCCTGATGTGTATAAGATTGCGAAATGGATATGCAAGTTTGGGTGCTTAGAGGAAGATGCTGTCTACAGGAAAGAAGTATACTGGAGCAGTACCTGGGGTAGCTGCTGCAAGATACAACTGCCTGGTTGGGAATAACCTTGCTGTCTTGTTTCACAATCGAAGAGAAGCATTATTCGTAGTGGGAAGATTTGGTATGCGGATGCGGATCTATTCCAACTGCTGGTATCAGGCCAGCAATTATGTAAGTGCCAACAAGCTTTGTACACAAGGAAGTGGGCAGAGTTTCTAATTGCATGTTAAAACCTAAAGCTGGCCCATAGGATCAGAGTTGTATGGACCTTAAGTCACTAAAGTCCACGACCAGCTTAAAACCCCTCAGTCAAGACATGTTTTCTTCTAATTTTTTTGAAGGCATATCTGAATTTAAAGCTTTTGATCTTATCTAAAGTCTTACATGTTTATTATGATGAAAAAAAATATTCGATCAGGTGCTGGTTACGTTAGGTTAGTGAATGCTTTGCCTCTTTTTATTTTCTGGTTCTTGAAGAACCAATCAAGCACACACCACGAACATCTAGCAAGGTGACCCTCTAGCACCCAATTTTTTGAAACAGGGACAGTCTCACATATAAGTTGAAGCATGCTTAGGGCAACAACGAGCTTGTTCCCCTTGAAGCGTCTTAGAATTTGGGGTGTTCTCATAACCGCAGATGACTTGATGATTTTTGGCAGGGGAAGAATGCAAGTGCACTAGAGAAACTCTAGGTGATTTTGCTAGGATTTTGTAGAAGGATGCAGTTAATCCTATGTAAGAATCACATTTGTTTGTGCAAATCAATGCAGGCAGAAGATATCTGGCAAGTGATATAGATCAAATGAGCTAGATCTCCCGTACGGCACTTGGGACTACCTCTATTGCAGTCTGGTTGACCAAGGAAATGTGCAATCCTTCTATAGATAAGACAGACAAACTTGACTCTAGGAAGCTTAGACTTGTACGATGGCTGGATATCTGGAACTGATAACCTTCACACTGACTGCCTACCCGCATTCGTTTTGGATGACTGGGTTTTCTCTCCCTATTGAAGTGGTTGATGAGTTCAAGTATTTGTGCTGGAGTTTTCTAAAGGGTGACACTGTAGAAGCCAAGAAGATCTATTCAATTTCCCGGGAGAATGCCTTCTTGGGGGTCATTTGGAAAATAAATCTCCACGCCAACTGCATGTCATTTGTTTTCAAACAGATTTCCTGGGAGAATCTCTTCCTGCTGGCAGGATTCTACCTGGAGTCATCTTAGGATTTTTAGGATCTTGCTTTTGAGCATCATTCCTTATAAGTCAAGTTGATTTATGAGAAAGATCAAATTGCAAAAGGAATCTCTGTGGAGCTTCAAACGGATAGTTTCCTGTTCATGGTTATAACCGAGGTGTCCCTGCACCTTGTCAAAATACATTCTCAATCAAAACTGATACTGAAAGAAGATGATGCTGTGGATTCTGGGTTCTCTGATGGCTATACTCTGCGAATAGGCTTGGTGGCAATATGTTCATTGGCTGGCCGCCTGGGTAAGGGTGGAATATTCTGGTCGTGGGATTGTGAAACATGGAGAGTGGAATATGCATACTTCCAGCCACTAATATCTCCTGGTTTCTCTGTCTTTGCTGCACCATTTGGGAGTGTTGATCAAATTCTGCTCCAAAAAACAAAGCATTGTCAATCTCAAAGTTTGTTGGGAAGCGCATCACAGAGAACCAGGGTAAAACTGCTGTGGAAGAACAACCCTGCAGTCATAGCCCAAGCCAGACTATTGCAACTTTACACGAATGGGGTTTTTTTTTGCGATTATGTTGGATTTGGCTGTATGCTTCAATTGCTGCTGTGCTGAAACTGACTGTATGACCAGTTGACCCTCCACCCACCCACTCACTGACACCAACACTCATGAGAGAAAAAAGTACCCCTAAATAAGGCTGTGTTTGGTATGTGGTGAATCATGAGGAGGAGAATTATGATGAAATAAAAAAGGTTGTTTGGTATGCATGGTGATAGTGATAGAAATTTTTTCCATGGTGAATCCATGATGAATTCTGATATGTTTTTGTCCCCATAGAAAAGCATGGCGAATGACGGTGAATGATGGTGAAAAAAGTTTCTTTTAATTCTCCATTAATATATGGACATATATGCAAAGAAAAATTCCACTATATTTTTCTTTTAAGCCGCATGTTTCCCTCTAAAATTTCTTTCCTCCCAACAAATTTTGGTTTCCAACCAAAACTTACTCTAAATACTATTTATGTATCTTATTTTTCAAAAAAAAAATTTCCCGCTATTTTTTATTTTATATGTTATTACCAACTAAAATATTTATTTTTCGTTAAAAGGTTCTTTTCTAACAAAATAATTTCCCACCATCACGTTTCTCTCCAAGACAAGTTTTTTTCCTCCAAGATAAAATTTCCCACTACACCTTTTTCCTCCAAGACACATTTTCCCTCCAAAATAAAGCTTCCCGCTAAATCTTTTCTCTTGCAAGACAAAGTTTTCCATCAAATCTTTTTTTTCCCTCCAAGAAAAAGTTTTCCGCCATATATTTTTTCTCCAAAACACCTTAATCCCTCCAAAACAACATTTCCCGCCACACCTTTTTCCCTCCAAGATAAAATTTTTCACTAATTTTTTTTTTGCAAGACAGGTTCTGGCCAAATCTTTTTTACCTCCAAGAAAAACTTTCCCACCATACCTTTTTCCTCAAAAATATTTTTTTTCCTCCAAGATAACGTTTTGCGCCAAATCCTTTTTCCCTCCAAGAAGAACTTTCCCGCCATACATTTTTCCTCTAAGACACCTTTTTTCCTCAAAGACAATCTTTCCCACCACACTTTTATTTACAATGATTGTTAAGAAATAGAACCCACATGTGGAAGAGTCTCTTTGATATTTCTTTAAATTAAATAGTTCATACCCATATTAAAATTTGATGATAGAATGTTTATGTTATTCATGCCAAAAGAAATTTTCATGTATGAAATGTTTAATAAATATAATTTATATTTGTATGAGGTGTTTTCTACAAAAAAATTCCCTATCCACATCCCCATAGCCATGTAACTTTTGTTGTTGCCGTGTATCTTTAAGTTCTGGTATTTCACTATGTATCATTGTAATTTCCAAGAACTTCAGAATGTGCTCTCTGTTAACAACCGTCATTTGAATAACTGGAAAACTATCTTCGTGCAGAATGTAATTTTGGTAAAGGAAGGTGGATTCCCGATGCAAAGCGCCCTCTTTATTCTGGTTATGAATGCAAGCAATGGTTGTCTGAGATGTGGGCTTGTAGAATAATGGAGCGAACTGACTTCTCATTCGAGGGCTTCAGATGGCAGTCAGAAAATTGTGATATGCCTGATTTCACCGGCACAGCCTTCTTGGAAAGGCACGTGATGAACACAAAATCACCAATTTCGTACTCTACATGTCATTTTTCAAAATTTCTCTGTGTTGTTTGTATCTCATTTGGAATTATCCTTATCTGTTCTTTTTCCAGGATGAAGAATAGAGTACTCGCTTTTGTAGGTGATTCTTTGGGAAGGCAGCAATTTCAGTCTCTGATGTGTATGATAACTGGTGGAAAGATCAGTCTTGAAGTCAAAGACGTAGGTAAAGATTATGGGCTAGTCAAAGCACCAGGCACCATCAGACCTGATGGTTGGGCTTACTGGTTCCCAAGCACCAATACCACCGTCCTATACTACTGGTCTGCGAGCCTATGCGAATTAAACCCACTAAATCCTTCGGACCGCAAGAGCAATGTCTCCATGAATCTTGATCGCCCTCCACATTTCCTTCAGAAGTACCTTCACAGATTTGACGTTCTGGTCCTGAACACTGGGCACCACTGGAATAGAGGGAAACTGGATGCCAACCGTTGGGTGATGTATGCTGGAGGGGAGCCTGTGACTGACAAGAACCTTTTGCTCATACCAAATGCTAAGAACTTTACCGTTTACAGTATTGTCAAGTGGGTCGACTCACAGCTTCCCAAGCATCCACATCTAAAAGCATTTTTCAGGACTATATCCCCCAGGCACTTTGCTGGTGGGGACTGGAACACTGGAGGGAGTTGCGACAACATGGTCCCATTTGCTAGGGGCGCTGAGGTCACACAGGATGGTTCTAGTGATAGTAGTGTGGACGGTGCTGTGAGGGGAACCCGTGTAAAGATCTTGGATATTACTGCATTGTCACAGCTACGAGATGAAGGGCATATATCCAAGTTCAGTGTCAAGGCTGCTCCTGGGATGCAGGACTGCTTGCACTGGTGCCTACCTGGAATTCCTGATGCATGGAACGAAATCCTTTTTGCTCAAATATAGCCTAAGCAACAACCGGCTCATCTTGAACTCAAGTATATTTGAGTTGGGTTTGGGACAGACGGTCAGATTGTTGGATGACTGCGGCAATCATAGGCTTATATTTTTCTGTAAATTTCCCTGACTGGAAAGTCAATACTGTCAAAGATGGGTTAACAGCACAGGGGAGGCCACACGAATTTCCTCATTTGAGCAAATTCATCGCTTCTAGTTATCAGGAAAAAAGTCTCGCCAAACTGATCAATGGATACACTCCCTCTGCATGTCTACAGTTATTGATGATTGGTGTTATTTTAACAGAACTGCCGATTTTTTCCCGCCTTCTTTGCTTGGGACGATTCCCCTGGTAAAGTTTGAACTTTAGAGAGCTAGCTATTATTTGGCCAATGAATTTCTGTAAGAGATATGAAAGAGTACTTGAGATGCAAAGCTCCACTAGCAGATGTAAAATTTGAATCGAACAGACAAATACAAAAAATATCCATCTCGTCTGTTGCCGTGTCTTTTTTTTTTGATGAAAAGGAAACAAATTATTGTTTCTTTCCTTTCATACGACCACGACCACCTTCATTGATCATCTGCTAGGCATAAACCATCATTATTATCATGAATAAAACCAACAGACAAAGGCCTATTGCAAAATTGATCCATCTCGTCTCCTGGGCAAAGGATTGAATTAAAATCTCTTTAAAATAACCAACTGGAAGTCTGGAATGCCACTTATTTACAAGCTGCTATATAATGATTGAATCGAAAGTTTTTAACATTGAAGTTCATTTTGATCAGAATTTCGTGAGCTAGCGCTACAAAAGCCCAACGTTTTTGACCACAGTCTCAAGCTGCTACCTGCCCGTGGTCACAACCACCGCCATGCTTGTATCCTTTCTGAATTCTAATCTGCGTCGGCACTTGCGTCAGCTACTGGAGAACAGCAAACTAATCGTAGCTATTTGCTGTTGGCAGCATACGTTGCCTCCGCAGTTTTGCTCCTGCCACAAGTGGCTAAATCTAAGCAAGTGTGTGTGGGTCGCTGGTTTTATGATCTGGCTTGGAACTAACCCAAATCCACTTGTAATAATTTCGATATTGGGATTTAGAACCAAATGACTTGAAATTTGTATCTTTCAATTCAAAATTAAATTTAGGATACCAGATTTCTACCCAACGAAATGGCTTATTGAGTTACTAGTACACCCATATAGAAACATGATAGGTCTATTTTCTAAAAATCTCAGCTGAAGTTATATCATTTTTGGATGGCATCAGCCTTTATGTAGACATGTTTTATCATATGATCTTATCAATAAATTTTGTTTATGGTTTAAGGGAATCATTATACCACTTATATACATATATATAATTTATTATTTGTGTTTATTGAAACCTTAGTAAGTTGATTAAATGTTATTTCTCTCCATGTTTAAACAAGTTGTAGTCTTATTTTAAAACCTAGTATCGTTTGACCCCAACAAACTTGCAAATATTTTCGGATTGAGTTAGGGTCCATGAAGTTTGATACAAACAAGATTTTAAGGCCGAGTTTGAGTTTGTCCACAAGGCATTGACCTGACTTACCAACAAATCGACTTGATAAGCCCGAACCCAAATTTTATCCCTAAGTGACACGTCACTATGAATTTTTGGCCAAACTCATGTAGTTCTTCTTGACTTTCTTAGTTGTTCACACCCCTTCATCATATTTAACAACTTAATACTAGAGGCTTTTCTAAGAAAAATACAACTATGAAGGTTACAATGATATAATTCTATTTAAAATCATACCATGATACTCATCGAGTCCCTTGGGTGGCAAAAAATATTGGGGTGAATCACTTACCATGGCACAATCATCCTAATTTATTTCAAAAGGCCCACACGTGAAGTAATACTAACTAGCATACCACCTATTAATATTTTCACCCAACATAATATGATCCACTGCTTCCCATGTGAAATTGCTGGCATCCCTTGTCCTCCACCCCCAAACCGCTATTAGGAACAAAATTTGTCTCCCTAAGCCCTTGATAACACCATCTTTCTTCCATTAGATCCACAATAAATTGATTCCAATCTCCACCATATATAACACAAATTGCATCTCACTCTTGAAGATAGAGGGTATCGACTGCAATGTGTCGACCTATTCTCACTACATTTGCTTCTAGTATGCATAGAAGAAACACAAGTCACATGCTTGATCAAATTCTTCCTTGGTTCTTGATTGGAGGTTGTGAAGAATGAACACAACAAATATTAGGAGACTCAACTTGGTTACATTTTAGGGCCTTTTGGAGATCATTCACTCTAAAAAAAAATGAATCTAAAACAACAGTGATAGCCTTTGATGATGGAGTTTGTTAGGTAGATCTCAATGTACTTGATAAAAGGTTGATAAAAAATTAGATAAAATCATAAAATGATGGTAAGAAAGATTAATTTAGACAAACAAGGATTACCCATATGTATAGGTTTTTTTGTTAGCAAACTCAGTTCTCAGGTCTATCTCTTGTTCTACAACTAAACCTAATAACATACCCCTAGAAGACCTTGACCGACTCAAAGATTATAAACACACTTACAATTGCTTGAAGTCACATAACAACATGGTTATGCAAACATTCATGTGTGAACAAGTCCCAATCCTTATAACGACCATCACACCATTTGTGCATCCGACTAAATAAAAACAACATAGTGGGAACAACTGATTTGAGGTTGTGAGGAATGATTTCATTACACATTTTGAATGTGATACAATGAAGGAGGCATATATAAAATGACATTCATTCTTCTGATGTGCCTATTGTATGTATATAGGAGGGACACATACTCTATTAAGTATCATTTAGACATGGAACTCATGATGAAATAGACTTTGAATAGGTAGATTCTATGTCAATTGAGGGTGATGATGCATTAGTTTGGGACATTTCATGGCGATGACACCATTTTGCAATAAATATGCATGGCAAAATTTGAGGATATGTATAATTTTGCACAAAAATATGTTAGGTATAGCGTGTGTAGGGGGACATATGTACTATGTTTTTGATGTGAAGGAGGATGATCATATGAGTTTCTAGAAGGATCCAAGATACAACCCCAATGTATACCCCACTATCATCATGCTTGAACCAATTAGAATAAATTGATGCACAATATTAAGGAGAATAAGATGAAGTTGCTAGATTGCAAGGATGCCATATGTATTAAGGCAAGGGCTAATAAAAATTTGAAATTGAAATGAGTGCACACTTATACCAAAGAAGTATCCTCAAAACCATTAGAAGCTAGCTATTAATTTAATACACTCATAATTTGTATGTTTGTCAGAACATTGCCATGTATATATGGCAGCCTGATTACTATCCCGCATGCATGTGCAATATGTTGTATCAGTTAGATGCTAATGGATCTTATAGACTTTGTACACAATCTATGAAGTATATATATGTCCCAAGGCTTATAGAAAACCATTTTAAAGTAAAATGACTCTAAAATGTGAAATGAAATAGAACAATATGTGGTTTCTCTACCACCCATAGACTAAATATTAATATACAAAAAAGTAGACGGAAAAGAGCATATATGAAGTGGCACAACCATCTAGCACAAAATTTGGAAGGAATGCTCGCTCGACTCATGACATGTTGTAACATCTCAAGATTTAAGGTCTCAGGTAAAATGATCTTAAAAGGAACAGTTGGACTATCCATATCAAGATGCACCTCCTTTTTAGGGAGCCCATCACTAAGAACTCCAAATAATGATGCTTGACTTGGAGTTCTACTAGGATGGTGACAAGTCGAGAAGTTGATCCTGACTTGTGTGTGAGTGAGGACGAAGAGCATAGTCAAGGCCAGTGGGGGGTTTGTGAGGCCAATTGTCATTCCTAAAACTCTTATTACAAATGGTATCAGATCCATAATCCCTCTAAGAGGTGGGGCCCACATGGGCATGTGGCATGCCAATCTTGAGCTGTGCAATCCAGGCTTATTAGAAAGAGATGCCCATGGTGATGTAGCCACCCTTGCACCAGTAGCCGTGATCTAGAGCTAGGCATCCATGAGCCATTCTAGGTCCACACTGAAATGGAGAAATATTATGAATCCATATAGTTGAGCCTAGAGATAAGCATCAGACCAGGTCGACCCCATGTGATCCATGTTCCAACCCGCATAACCCGACCCAAACCAAGTCCTTGTAATTTTCATGGGTGGGCCAAGCCTAAGACTTAGATCTAGATTTTTTATATGGGATGGATCATAGCCAAGGTAAACCTAGGCTTGAAAACCTAGATACCCAGATTAGTTATATACATGTATATACATAACTACATGTTTGTTTATAATATGTATCTTTGTAAGATACATTTGACTAAAAAGTTTTAAAGTTACACTTGATCTAAAACATATTTTTATTAATAAGATAAAAGAGAAAGGCACTAGAGTAAATGTAAGGTATGTGCTTTCATTTTATATTTAACATGTTTGTAAAAATTTACAAAAAAGTATCATGTTAGATATTGGATATATACTTACATATAATTCGTTCAAAAAATTATCTCATCTTGACATTGGTAGACTATTTAATGAAACAAATATGTGCATCTTCTAATCAATATTAATTGCAAAAGTCCCATTAATGGTTTGACGGAATTAATTATATCACATAAGTAAATGGGATATAAATGTGATTTTAAACATATTTGATCTAGATTATATTATTTTCATCCATTGGATTATATAATAATTAATAGGTGTATAAGTTTCTTGGATGATATGTATAAGTTACGTGTACCTAGTGATACATTTCAAAAATTATGTTACAATTTGTCCTATGTATATCTTGGAAATATCTTCATTTAGTATGGTATCCGGGCCGACCAGAATCCTACATGAAACCCAACTCTATAATGTGGGACGTGTATGGGCTAAGTTTTCCAAACATTACCAGGGCCTAAGGCCAACCTGCAACCCAGTTAAGATTATGGGTTTGGGCATGGGCTTGCTAAAACCCAGGGTAACCCAGCGTAATGCTCACCCTAGTTGAGACTTGACAAGGACGTCAAGAGTATAAGTGGGCGGAGATTGTAAATCCTAGGATTTAAGGCCTTAGATAAAATGATCTTAAGAGGATTGATTGTATTACCCATATCACCAAGGTGAACCTCCTTTTTATGGAGCCTATCACTAAGAAATCCAAGGTTGATTGTACTCGGCTTAGAGTAGTACCGGGATGGGTGAGCAATTGATAAGTTGATCTTGACTTGTGTACGAGTGATAAAAAAGTGCATAGTCAAGGCCAGTGGTAGTTTATTGGGCCCACCATCATTCCTAAAACTCTACTTGAGCCTTTCACAGTGGGCTCATTCATTACACATGTTGGAGATCAAATAGGTTGGATCATAATATTAGTACCTACAATTCCAAGGTAAACGAATCTAGATAAAATCTGTTTAACACCCCTTTAGCATGCACATACACACAGTAAAACAAACCCGAGTTATTCATAACCTGTGCACTTAGGGCATGATCTGGACATGGATACATCACAAAATAATAATTCCATCCACACAAACTTAAATACAAGTGAAGTATTAGAATAACTCTTACATAAAGGAAACTTAGCATGTGCTACATGGCTACCCATATGCATATAGTCAGAATTTTGAAACCCAACCTGACCTGGACGATTCTACTAGTTGAACTGCCACTCGGAAGATCTAGTGGGTAAGACTAAGAAAATGGTCATTTCTACCATGTCACACACAAGATACAACACATAATGCAAGGGGGCATGGATCCTTTCTAGAAGAAATTTCTTTTAGCTTCATGGTGTTCCTAGAAAATTTCTAACCAATTTCTCTCACCCTTAATTGGATGACCTAGTCTAATCTTGAATAAATCATAAAAATAATTCTATAAATCAAATAGGGTTTAACAACATAAGGATTTTGATCTTATTTTCAAGATCTAGCTAATGAAATAGGTTTCAAAACACTTTATGAATTGGTTTTCACAAAGATGCAGACCTAATATAATTCATATTTTAAATACTAATCAACATTCTTAAGAAAAATTGAGTAACCCTCCATTGAGATTTAAAAAGTATGGGGTAGGGGGTGACCCTATCTAATACTTTTAGAAGGAATTTTTCTTGGTAGGTACACCATCAACCAAAAATTGGAGAATAATAAAATTTCAAATTTCCTCAATCCAATCAATCCAACATCAAGGAAATTTAGAAAAAGGTAACATCAACAAATTTCTGATAGCTCCAATACGCAAAATTTTATGCCTTCATGAAATAAACTTTAACAAATATTTTGGGAGTTGATATTATAATTATAGAATTGATTAAGTCATTAACAAGAAGAGTGACATAAGATATAGATCCTTTTTATAAAGGCACATAGATCATCATTAATTATATCAGGATGAATGAATTGGAGTCTAGAGGCAAGTATTTTAGGTATAATATTATTCATCACATTGCATAGAGCCATGATCTAGCAATTAATTATTAGCTCCCCTAACTTTAGGAATCAAAGTGATGAAAGTAATATTTATGTCCCTAAGCATTTCACCACTTGTAAAGAAATTTTGAGTACCTTTGGTTACATCATCACCTATAAAACTCCAAGGAGCTTCAATTAATTGAATCCATCTAGACCCGAGGATTTATCCCCATTTGAATCAGGAACAACTTTCAATTTCTTCTCTAGTGACTAACATGCACATAGAGATAATGTGGTCCTCTTTGAGAGAGGGTAGATTGACATTATTGCCCCAAAGGGAACATTCAAGCTCACATATTTTTGTAAACATCATCATAAATCAAAATAAAATGGTTTGAATAGTATCTTCATCATAAAAAACAACATTCTGAATATATTAAACACCTGAAAGAATTACTCACTCTTCAGGCTTTAAGAGTAGAATAATTTTTTTTGGAGTTCCTAACCCCCAATTTTAGTCACTTCACACAAGATTTATGTTTAACAAGATCTTCCTCCATGTTGTAATATTTAATAGATTCCTTTATTTCAATAAAGATTTCCTCATTCAAATCAATATCTTAAAGATTCATGTCTAGAAAATCTTGCAAAAGGCATGACTTAGGTTCTAAAATTTTCCTTTTATTAACATTTTTTCCGAAAGAATTTTTATTCCATATAAAGAGACTATCTCTAACATTTTTGAGCTTCTGAAAAACCTTATACATCAGGTTCCATAAATATCAGTAGACCATACACCTTTGACAACCTCTAGAAAATCACTTGTTGTAGCCCATGAATTAATATATCAAAAAGGCATTTCCTTCTTTCTCAAGAATAATAAATATATAAAAAAGTAACTCTATGATCACTTTGGATAGAAGATTTAATCTCACCCAAATATTGTAAAATTTGTTGAGAAAATCGGTGTTGAAGAAGGCTATATCAATCCTTGACATGATGAAATCTTTACCATGCTATCTATTTTCCTAAGTGAACTTCACACTATTAACTCAAGTTACATGAAATTATAGTGGGAAATTAAACCATTAAAATCACACATAGAAGAATAAGAGGGTCATTTTTTACAATTCTATCAGAAGAGAATCTACCTGCATTAGAATTCACAGAATCCATGGCTACAAAATACAATTTTTGATACTTTTCAAATGATTCCACATACTAACTCTATCGCCTTTAGAGTTATGACCATAATCAACAATAAAAATTGTTCACAATATTGTTAATGTAGAAATGCACAAATTCATCAGTAGCTAAAATCAAATCAACTACGATGTCAGAGTTAATCTAATCAATAAACCTTCACAATGCATGATAAGTGTGATTAGAAATCCGATTGACAAATGGGAAAACTCTATTCATGCCTTTGTTAATTATTTCCTTTCTAACTTTTGTTTCAAGAATACAATATGTTTTTTAGTTGATAGCAATAATCTCCTAGATAGCCTATAGCCTACCATGTATATTTAGATCTCTCGTGTTCCAAGAAATAATAGAAGGTGTTTTAACCATTTGGAATCTATTTGTAGGATTCCTACACCTAAGTTATCTTCCTCTCCTTTATCTTTAATAAGCACCCGAATTTGAGATAGGTGAACACCTAATTTATGTGAAACCTAGATTATTTTGATAGGTCCCTTTTGAGAGGAAGCAATTTCCTTTCTAGTTTTCTTCTCAGGGGAAGATAGGAATCCATCATTAATATATGGAGTTAGAGATACTTTGGTAGACTATAGATAATTAGAGAACCAACAATGATTTCTATATTTACTTAAGATCACACAAGTTCCTCTGTAGCATCTAGGAACTGCTCATTTTTTGATCCCAATTCTTGCTCTATAGATTGTGTTTTGCTTATTGAATCATTTTTGGCTATATTTCACATTTTCTCAGGGACACATATCTTCTTAATTGTATTTTCTCACTTCTTACTATCACATCTTGATTCTTCATTTCCAAATGTGCCACAAACAGTAGACATGCTTGGATACCATTAAATTTGTAGTGTAATAATATCTTCAATTCGATCACCACTAATTAGAGGAAGAGATGCACATATGAGAATAAGGACCCTTGCATAGTCAAGTCTCTTGAATTCCTATGTAAGCGTATCAGTCCATAGTGGATTTCTAATGAATGAACAGTCATAATAAATACTTCATCCCAAAACTCAAGATGTCAATCAAAGATCTTCACCCATACATGAATATTCACAATCTTCAACTTCTTCAACAATTCACCCATCTTTTAGTAATCAATGGCTTGACCATGCCAAAAGATACCACCTTATTAGCAGATTTGATACCTTAGAGAAGTTATTGATGAATATCAATTACATCTTTAGAGAATTTTGATAGTTCCTTTGACCTTCTATATATTCTGATGATGTATTTGTAAGGTTGGTGAATGATGTTTTAGATATGCAAAGCTACTGCTAGCTTCCATATCTCGAGATTTGTAAATGGATATCCAGAATCCGCACATTCAATCCAGATTCAAGTCTAAAAATTGAAAAAAAATATCTGACATCTGCATAATCTGAATTAGATTTAGGATATCAAATTTCATATCAAAAAATTTTAGATAGGACATCAAATGTGGCTATATCTACTCTGAAAAAATACATATCCGACATATATATACATATATTATTTAGTATATATTATCTATATGTAAAAAAATGAGAGTATAGATATTTTATCATATATATGCATAATAATATCAATGTTTTCTATATATAATATATTATAATAATACATTTATGATTTTTGATTCAAATAAGATTTTATCCAAATTCAAATATTATTTGTTGGATCGGATTCATATGTTATTACATGATATCCATCAGATATCAGATCGGATATGGGATTGAGTTTTTTCCCATATTCAAATATCAGATATAGTATTATCTGCTCCATATTCGATCCATTTATATGTCTACATTTATCTAAGTTCTTCTTTGGATAGATTAGGATTATAAAATCATCCTAACTTTTAGTTCAAGATCTCTTCCAGTCAGAGAATTCACTTTTATAGTAGTGTGATTAAACATATGTTTCCAATTCTTTAGATCTTTAGAGACCTATATTTGGGAGTGACTCCTCCTAGTATTAGGTCTATGAAGAACACATGGAGGATACATAGCAATGGGATCAATGGTCCTATTTTCAGATCCACTATTGACACCATCATCCTAATAATTTCCAGTTCCATTGCTAGAGGGTTGCAGTAGACCATTCTTGATATTTTTGAACCTATACCACTAAAATAAGAAATATCATCACACAGAATATGTTGACTACACGGGGAAAAGATCACAATTTATACTGCATAAAAAAGTGGCAAAAATAAACTATACATATATAGTCTTTCCTATTAAAGAGAAACATTTCAATTCACTTTTTGTACCAAGCTATATACTTTGGGAGGAGTTGCACACATATCATAGAGTTAAGAGAGTCCACCATGTTCAAAAAGTTCACAATTTTCCACAACATCCCATCGACAAAAATCCAGGGTGGTTCACATCATCTTCTTGACATAAAAGCAACGTGGTTCACAATGTCCCCTCAACATAAATCCAGGGTGGTTCACAACTTCCCCATGAAATAAAACCATTGTGGTGCTAGCTTTGTCCACATCTTTGTCATTATAGAGAAAAGCTCCAAAGTATACTAAAATGATATCTAATTTAGTGTTCATGGTTGTAATTGTAGGAAAAACGAATTGAACACACATCACAAGAATGAGTGCCAACTATCATCATACATCAAAATTCATCCACAAATCAATAAAATCAACATATTTAGCCATAATTTGAACTACGTACCTGAGTCAGACTCCTATTAGTTTTTCTCAGAGTCATCTAGATTTTTTTTCATCACCTAGTCAAAGAAGATAAAAAGTTACCATGTATCAGATACCACATTCACCCAAAATTTCCATTTAATGATTTTTCTTGGGATTCTAATGGTATCTTCATTGTTTCTTATCTTTATATCTATGAATTAAGTTAGTGATGTTGGGTTTCATATTGGAGTATATTTACTTGTTGTTCTATTTCATATCATCATGTGTGCATGTAATAAACTTCAGATCATATTCTCTATTAGACCAATGTTTGTCCTCACATCTTATGGATGAAGATCTCATAGCTAGGCCATTAACACTCAACCACTATACTAATCTCAAATTCTTAAACATAATTAATATATCATAATATTCTTATAAGGATTCTTTGAACATGTACTGGTCATTATGATATATTCAACAATTAAATCTATTTTCATCATCCTTAATTATTGGCTAATAACCAGATTTAGGATTTCATGCATAAAAATGTATATTAGGTTGCATTACCAAGTTCAAAGTGTTGGTATGTATGCCCAGAGAACCGATTATTTGATTATTGTATTGGCATATCTTGTAAAAAAATGATTTATAATAAAGGAAATCTTCCAATTTATTATATTTTCTTCAGTTATGAGATAATGATGTAACCTAATAAATGTCTAAAGAATGATATTACTCAATGACATATGTCTTCGGGTTGAGGACCTGAATGATGAGATCATATAAATGTCAAGAGTATATGCATTCTTGTTATGTCCCTACTTAAATGTTATTGTGATAAGCTAATAGACAACAATAACACTTAAGACTAGGGTGTGTGTTGGTTGGTAACATAATCTCATTAGTAAAGATATGTGACATCAAACCAAGCACATAGATACTTGTTAGACAATAGTGCATCAGACAGACCCACCTTGAGAGTGACACATGGAAACCATGATTGGTAGTTAAAGCCATCTCTCATAGTGATGGTGGTAATTATAGTTCTTAGACCTGACATCACTACACTCATCACATGTTGTTCGGTGTACTTTAACATCATCCACCGTGATATTGAATAAGGGTTGCCATAAAGGTGGTGCTCAGGTGCATTGTGACACATTGGGATGACTGTAAGTGATGTAGATGGGATTTTTCCCTCCTATAGGAAATTGATATCCTAGCCACTTGATAAGAGAGATTGAGATATGCATGGCCATGCTGATGTGAGTCAATATGTGATATTGAGCTTACACATATCTCAGACAGTCCGCTCTAGCTCAAGGAACATAGATTGAATGTTGAAGAGGATGAAAATTCCATACCTCAAGTTCAATCTGCATATCAGGGACAAAGAAATTATACAATTACTATAACACTAATAAAAACTTGTTGGTTGAAGTTGTTCACCAACTTCTCTAATTACTTGGATAGCAATGAAATTTTTCTAGATACCAATAATTGCTTGTGAAATCATAATATAATAATGAATATCACTGCCAATGTAATTTGGATCCTACCACGTCACACACATAGGATGAACTAGAATAGGAGTATAATTGTGGACGCGATTGGAAATGTTAAAAATAAAATTCGATTACTAAAACATTTATTAATCTATTAGAATAATATTGAAATATAATATGAGTAATTTGGTTAAATTTTTTAAGCCAATTAATTGGATTCCATTGTTAAGTTGGCTGGCTAATTTGAAGCGATTGACTAAATACGTATGACAAATATTAGTTAATTGATTAATATGATTAATTGGTTAATTAATTGTTTCCAGAATATTCTTTTAATAGTCCACGAGCGGCTCATTTTAAACACAATCATAGATTTGTTTTCCTAGGGGGTTTTGGGAAATACTACTTCCTTTCTTCTCCTATCTATAGTGGCATGACGACTGGACCAAGTAGAGACACTCTTGTATGTGAACCCTAGCTGTCACCATCCAGAGAGAGAGAGTGAGAGAGAGAGCAACTATGTCACTAGAACGTCGTCAAGCAGAAGACTACTTCTTCCCACAGTCTTGAGAATAACAACGTGGAGTTCTAGTTCATCCACGTGGATGAACTAGAGACACATTCACTGAAGTAGCTATGCTAGAAGGATGTTGACGACGATCCTGTGAGCACACGAGGAGCAACACACATTATTGTGTGAAGGGATGTTTCCAGACTTGCTTCTTGATGAGGTATGTCTTGCACACCCTCTTGCTAAATAAGTTGTCAATGATGAGATCTACTAGTAGAATATGTGAAGAATTTTTATTATTATTTCCACTGCACCTGTCGCCTCCACAAAACCCAACACAAAGAAACAACATAAATATTTCATTTAAAATTTAATAACTTTCTAAGCTTCACATACTTTTATGCAATTATTCTAGGTTTTAAGCCTAGTAACTAGGGTTTCATACCACATTAGCATCACTGAATTGTTACATAAATTTTGTACATCATACTGATCTCAGAGTTATGACTTAGTTTCCATATGTTAGAAAAAAGAAATGTTGTCAAGTATGGAAATATTAGATCATTAGCCCATTTTTTACATTTTATTTTGGGTTATTAATCCTAATTGTCTATATTATATAAACAAAATAGTTTGGTACATAGTCATCATAACTTAACCATTAATTACATTCTACAAGAGATTTTAGGGTCATTGGCCTAATTTCATTATTTTATACCATCATTTAACAATTATTTAAGATGAAGTAATCATTATACAACTTACATGATATCTACATTTTTAGGTACCAAACTCAAATATTTTGCTATCCTGTCATTGTAATCATTTTTAAAAAATTTGGATGCATGCTTCATTTTTGTGTGCATAAATGTCTATTTTTGTGGATGTTATAAGGTTAGTGCATACTCTAGAATTTTAGATAATTTACCTTTTGAGGATAAGCCTAGTCGTGTGATTTTATGTCAACGTCATAGAGTGTTTCCATGTTTCCACATAGGGAAGGCTCACTACTCACATATGCTAGGCTGGGTGGCTCTCAAATCTATTGTTATGAGTTGCTATTGTGATTTCTGTTGTTTTAATCCTAATCTTACATCTATCCCAAAGACCCACTCCTAAAAAAATTAGCATTTTCATGGCAGAGATTAAATGCAACATGCCCGGAACAACATCTCAGAACAATAAATTTAAATACACTTGGGTGAGTCAAGTTCGTTGATGGGCGTTGGCTGGGTCGTACTCTATCTCTCTCCTGACAACTCATTCATCATATTATTTCTTCTTCTCACCGTACACCATAAAATAGAAAGCCATCCATTGTGCTCTCTCTCTTTGTTCTCAAACTCTATATCTACCTCTCTGACCTCCTAATCTTGAAGCCTCACAACCCCTATCTTCAGTAGTCCCTCACGCTCTACATTGGCCAATCCTCTAACAATGAACCATGCATTACAGACTCCACACTCTACTTCTCTATTCTCTCCTAAAAATAGAGGTCCTCCATACCATTAATCTTTGGAAACCTTTATTCATCCTCCGTTCTTCTGAAAGCCCCAAAATATGCTACTACTCCTCTATATTAACATCTTAAAAAAACTTATATAGGAGTGCTATTTTTAATTTTTGTTTTCATATAATGTAGTTGAGTTTTGTAAGCCAAAGTCAAATATTTATTTTACTAATAGTCCAACTTGATGGCGGAGTTTTAGAATTATTTTTATTTAGTTTATTATAATATGGACCTAATTGTTTTGTCCCATTAAGATCATTGTTATGACCCCACCTCCCGATAACCCCCAATTAAGGGAGACCGAGAGGTCGAAGCCGCACCCATGACTTCCGGATCAAAGGTTCGGCAATTAACCAAGAATAATTATCAAATTTTAACATACTATACTGAAAGCTGTAAGAAAATAATTTTTTTTGCATACCTTTTTGAAAACTTGGATCTCTAAACTTCTATCCACACAGATACTAATCTATCTAATCCTCCTTTGCACTTTAATTCTCATTTAGTACCACATGCGCCACTTTACTGTTTGTTCTTTTCATTGTACCTAAAATGCCGACAAACAAAACATTGGTCAGCCAAAGCTGGTATGTGGGGGAAACAAATAAACATGCAACTATGATAACAATGTAATCATTCAATTAATCATTTAACAATCAAGATTACATTTTAAGCCAAACTACTCAATCCATATCTATCCATGACTCTGTGTTGTCCCTGTAAGGACTTATATGGTACCTCTGTAAAGGTGACTTGATGGACCTACCCTCTAGGCAGTCATATACTAAGTCATTCATGACCTAATGGACCTACCCTCTAGGTAGCCATGTATGAGGTCAGCCATTACGACACAGAGGGGACCAGGATCTGAGCTAGAAGGCATATACATTATGTGATAATCATAGTCACTTTATAATTTCTTGAAATAAATAAACACCCAACAGTTTAGTTGCATTCAATGCGATTAAACATCTGAGAATCCTTTGGGAAACTAAAGTGGTTATTCATAATTAACCACATACCTGTATTGCAGATTCAGATATAGAATTAACCAGAACATAGAAATCCCAATCAAGCAACCAATCATGCACAGAACCCTGAAACAAATATACCAATTTCCTTTTATTAATATATTTTACTCAATATCATCATCATCCTTAGGATTTCTATTCCAATTTTAGGGTTTCCTTGGGAATTAGGGTTTCATTTTTCAATTAAAGTTTCCCTTTATCTTTTACCATATTAAACCCTAATTATCTCATCTACTCTTCAATATTAAGGTTATCAACATATAACCCTATTTCCATATTAAAGACACATTAATCATCAATTAAGCTTCTTTTTCATTAAAGCTACTACTTTTATCTCTTGACAATATCATTATACACATTTATCATTAATTCAAAGTCCATTATGATCCAAGTCACATATGAACTCGATTTGCAATTAATTTCACCTTTTATTCACGAGAAAACCCTAATTACCACATTTAGGGTATTTATCCATCAATTAAGAACTTTAATGCTCAAAATAACTTAGACTTAGCATATTCCAATTTTAATCATGAAATTAATCAATTACAACCATTAATAGTCGAATTAGGCAACATTAGGGTTTCAAGGCCCATTAAAACATATTTATGCACAAGAAATTCTAAAATTGAACTAATTACATGCAAGTTCATCCTTTTTCAATCTTAATGATTCTTTTTATCATTAATAGGCTAAGATCAACTTTAATCCTTTTCTAAACCCTACTAATCACTTTAATTGTACTAAAATAGTGTTCTTTAAACATTAATACATTAAAGTTGATAGCTTCTATTATTTTTCGAATTTCATAAGAAATCAGGTTTCAATTATATTTTTATTAGATTCCCCTCATTTTTCTGAGCAAGATTCATATATTACATATCCCCAACCGAGCTACCGATATTTATCTATGAATTTTGCATTAAAATACTTACTTGGAAATTAGGGAAACGCCACGTCATCAACTCATGCAATCGTAGGCGCGGCTGGTTTAAGAGATAACCAAATTACAAAACTACCCCCGCGTGTTACCCCGGCTCTTCAAGCTTTGGAGGGGCCTTTTTGCTCAAGCGCCATCTTCTTCTTCTTCCTTGCGATTTCCACATGCGGCCGCCGACATGCAGAGTTCCGCGGGCTGACTCCCACCACCTCCAGGCTCGATCTTCGCCGGAACTCTCCTCCCTGCCTCCACCACCCCCTACCGCAGACGACCAGGCTTCAACTTGTGGCTGAGATGGCTAGTCTCATGCATGCCAAGCTCGTGTTTTTGGCGGGGTTACAACCCTCCAACAGGCGCTGCGTGAGGATGGGAGTAAGACGATGGTGACCAATCACTCCTTGGTTGTCTGGGGCGCATCCCGCATCCATCAAGCTTACTTAATGGTTCCTGGTTGCCCCATGGCCGCACGACTCCTTTATCTTAGGGTTTGTTTACAAAGAAGGAGGAGAAGAAGATAGGAATTCGTGGAACTTCCTATAACTCATCTCTGGTCTCTACCCCTTATATAGGGGAGGGTTATCCACGCCCCAGACTACTTGCCCACGAAGCAACCAAGTCCTTTCCCAACTTGGTTTCCTATTCTTTCAATGAGAAGAGACCTTCTCTCTCCTCTTTACCTCCTTGATATTCCTTGTGCTTTGGTTATTAATAAATTCGAGAATTATCACTTTTAATATTCTTTCCTTTGGATTTTAGTCTATTGGCCTCAAAATTAAGTTTTCCTTAACAGAAAATACTTCCTTTTTATTAATATCACCAAAAACCATTAATAATGTATCACATTATCTTTTTATTTTGCAAATTTGGTATTTTCTCTTTCCTATTTCTTCATTGGGACTCCTTGGATCCCAAGAAACTCAAATAATTCGAATTTCTTTTTTAAGGAAATACTCATTATCCTTAAATGCATCGATATGCATTATTTCACATTATCTTTCTTAATAAAGAAATACTTAATTAACTTTTTCTTTTCTTATTGTTTTCCTTTTGTAACTTTGGACTCCTTGGAACCCAAAGAATCCAAGAGGCACGAAACCCTCTTTGGATTTTGCCTTCTAGAGGTTTCTACATATTTCTTTTCTCAAATATTCAATTATCTATTTACTAATTGAATTTCTTTGTTATTTGGGCCCAATAGCCAATAAAGCCCACAAAACAGTCATCAAGGCTATTATAAACGAAATCCATGTATTCAAAACAAATTATACCATTCTTTGTTCAATTATCTTTAAATTGAGAAATTGCATTTCTCACCAAATGAACCCAAAAATTGGGGTTGTAACATCTTTCCCCTCTTATAGGAATTTTGTCCTCAAAATTCTATCAAGCAAACAAACAATTCAGTATAAGACTTTTCCAGGTCCATCAATTGCCCATATGTGGCTTTGCCGTACTCATGGCATTTTCAAAGAACCTTTATCATCACATATTCTTTTCTCTGAGTTCTTTCATCCTGGCATCTATAAACTGCACAGGTGGACTCAGGCCATTTCAGCCTCCCTTGGGGCTCACTAGGTTCATTGCTCAGCACATGGTTGGGTACCTCACATAGTGCTCTAAATTGGACACATGGAACTCATCACACATTACTTTATCCTGAGGGGTAAGGTCAAACTTAACCTTCTCCACCAAACCATGTCAAAAGAACTCATGCATCAGGGACTCAGCTCTCTTAGTTATAATTTTAGAGGGGTCAGATTTTCATGTCACATATTCTCCCATAGTAACTTGTATGTCAGTCTACTTTGCATCTGCTCACGACTCTCATCGTCTCTAGGCTCCTTTCAGCCCTTGCATAATCAAAGTGACTTCATCTACACGCACTGGGGTCCCTTTTTCTAACCATCATGTGGTCCTTTTCTAACCATCATGTGGCCCTTTTCTAACCATCATGTGGCCATTTTCACCAACATCACCTTACTGAAGTGGTGACCGACACAACCTCCCTTACAGAGCTTCATATAAAACCCGATACTGGCTATGGTGATTATTGTCACATTTTTCATAGGACAAGAACTGTCTCTAGATATCACCCTGAACGAGCACAGATGCCCTCATCAGACCGTCTAGTCTGGATCATACTAACCATAGTTAGGGGTGATAAACTATACTAACATTGAGTTCTTCATGTACCTACTTCCACTTTATGGAAGTGAACCTTTAGGTCAAACTCAAGAACCTTTAAACTCGCTTCATGGTGTAGTTGAACCATCTCTCTCATGGGTAGTTCAACTAGATCTGCCCCTTGACAGAACTCTTTCTTTCTTATGTCATCTAGGTAAGGCGATCCACCATAACCCATATTACATCTCGACCTTCCTCGGTCTAGGGAAGACCTATCACAACATCCATAGTGTTGAGCTCTCATTCCCTCTCAGGGATTCTTTTGTCCTCTATATCGATACACTGGGTTACTGGGGTTCGTCCTTTACCTCCTGGCTTGCATGGCCATAAACCACATGCAACTTCGTCTTAAGCATCCAAAGTGCTATTGCCTTTTTCCACGGTGTATGGTGATCTTCAATCATGATTTCCTGTATGTCCTGATTCCTCAAGATCGATTCCTCTCAAACCCTAAACCACTCTAGTCGGGGTTTCATCACCTTCTTTTCCAAAGAAGTGCACTTGAGGTTCTACCACCATCCAACCATTAACTGTTTCAACGTATCTTGTTACATCTGAGTGTTATCCAAACACCTCTCCTTTTCAAACTTAGGGTTATCCAAACAACCTCTTCTAGCTTCTAGTCAAACAAGTCTTAACCAGAACATTCATTACCACCTCACATCCTTAGGTATTAGGTAACATTGAAGACATACACTTCCATGTATTTTACTTATCATCTCACATCAAACTCTATGTCTATCTTCATTAAGAACACTCCTATGATTTCATCATCATGGTGATCAAACTCAACCCAGTATAACTTGTAAGTTCCACATAGCTCATGATAAAAACATCCTCATAAGGTGACTACCTCATTCCTCTTAGTGTTTGCAAACCATTCATGTATCATTCACTTTACCAGGGTAGGTTATCTTCTCTATCCCCATTCCTTGTGGCAACGTTCCAACCTACATCATCTCTTATCCTTGGTGTATGGCATGCGTAATGTCCTATCTCTCACCCCCATAACAAGAGGAAATAAGCATTTGGCTGCAGTCCAAATACAGAGTTCTTCATGTTCCAAGAGTAGAGATGGTACATCCCACCTTGCCAGTACATCTTTAAATCTAAGTTGCAACGTGCCGCATATGTCTCTACATCACAAACATCATGATATCAAACTAGTCTTGAACCTACTAAGGTTTATATCCTTGGTTATTTCCTCTAGGTCTATAGGGTACCGACTCTTTTTGGGGTCATCCCTCTTCCCTCATGCATCAAGAGAGTGCCCTACTCACCTGCCCTTTGGGTCCCATGAGTTCATGAAGGTGATCAATCTCCTAACCCATTGCCCTCAGACAATGATAGCTGTTACCTCCCGACCCTATGGTCATGTGCAACTGGGGAATTAGGCAACTCCTACTTTCATTGGTTTTATCCCTACCTGACCCTAGGATAGACTTAGGATTCTCCATTACAGTACATGTTCACTTAGAACCTTACCCAAGTCTTCATCATCTCTCTTTCTGCATTCATGGGCTGGCTCTCATCCTTCATAGGGATCATGGCAACCTTCCTACCTTGGTCAAACCCCATATCGGTTACCTCCATGTTAACACATTCATATGCAATTAGAGATGGATATCTATGGGTCTACAGGTTCATTCTCATACCATGTACTTTTCACTTAGCTTCTCAAGATCCTATGAGACCTCTTTAGGTTACTTAAACCAACAAAACTGATATACACCCTTCCAAAGGGGTCCCTCTCCCAGGATGGGAGGAAAACTATCTCTTGACAAAAAGGTCACAAAAGCTCTTAGGTCTAGGGTTTACATCCACACGAGCCTACTTAACCCTAGCAAGCCATTAAGGCACAACAGATCACCCACCGAACTAGGCTAGGTCATACTTGTTCTTTTTCCTCAATGTTGGATCAAGATCATACCTCTCTTTATCATCAACCTAGTTGTGAGGGGTTCATCAAACATACCTTAAACTTAAAGGGATCCCCTTTTCCTCTATACGTGAGGTGTACCATGCTCATTTCTATAGGAACTCAATTCTCATCATGAGCATCAGGTATACCACTTCCCCTCTTAGGCATAGGAACCCTAGGTTCACTTGTAGGTGTCCAACTGCATGCTCTATCTCTTAACTATGAACCAAGCATGCAAAAGGCATGAGATTCACTTCTTGTCATCCTTCAACTTGAGCAACACTTAGGGTACAAGGCCTCATAACCTGCTACAAAACCTTTCTAAGTCCAAGGAACTCTTCTTCCTACCTCAGAAGGTAAACACCTATACTGTAGGCACATAGGCACCAGATGCTTCATCTTCACTCTCTAGGGTTTGATCCATCTAAAGGCAACCAAGATATCATCAATTTTCAGGGATCGATCATGAGGCAACCACTATCATCCATTGTTCAAGGTTTTAGGCTTCCAACCTTCTTGCTGGGGTTCCTTCTTCCTCTAGGGCTAACCCCACATCCAACCTCACCATTAGAGGTCCTTTCTTCATGAAGGATCATCCTCAAAAGCATTCTCTACGTGGGTGAAGCCTGGGTTCAAACTTATGGTTGCTCAAGATCATCCATAACCCTTTATGCTCCATCATAATTCCTTATCCAGGGTTTCATCATACTGTCAGCACTATGACGTGCCCTAGGTGCCAGCTATGCCCTACTTGCACAAGCCCATAGGGTTTCTATGGTCCTTCACTAACATCATCATCTAAGGAGCTATCCTTTACTCTAACATGCACGACCCTTCCCAGGGTTGGGTTGCCAAAGGTGCTAGGTCACCCATGGATCCTATGGCATCCCAAAGCCATGTCCTTTCAAACACATGATCCAACTCATCTCTCTCTAACCTTCACTTAGGGTAAGGGTTAGAATCATCCTCCGAGGATGTGCCAGGTCTCTACCTAAAATGGAGATCTTTATCTCCAAGACTAACTTATCTTCCTGTCATGAAGGTCTAGCCTCAGGACTCTTCTGAGGACATGACAACTTATGTCATACGACCTAAGCATGTATCTATTATTTATTTTGCGCTTAATCTATTAAGCTTATGTCCATGACATCTTATTTACATGCATTTCATTAATTTAGTGGAGGATTCCTTAAGCCTTATTAACCTTACCCATACCTCAAGAGGGTGAGGAGAAGAAAGAAAACCCTAATCCTTTATGTCCTTATCAGAATTTTGTGATGAGAAGGGATGAATAAGATGAGAAGTCTTAAAGGTATCTTATTTTGATTCATACCCTAAGACTTTGGCCAGGCAGTCAAACGGATCTGGGAGTCCTCGTATTCCGACAAGCGGTGCGGAGGAAAATATTGCCAGTCCCCGGTCGTGATCCTTTTCTAGACACCTCCATCTTTCAGATAATCCTCTAATAACTCCCTTGGGTTCTATGGAGTTTGTAAAATTTAATAATTATTAATGGTTAACTGGGGAACCTACGCTCTGATACCAAATGTTACGACCCCACCTCCCAATAACCCCCAATTAAGGGAGACCGAGAGGTCGAAGCCGCACCCATGACTTCCGGATCAAAGGTTCGGCAATTAACCAAGAATAATTATCAAATTTTAACATACTATACTGAAAGCTGTAAGAAAATAATTTTTTTTGCATACCTTTTTGAAAACTTGGATCTCTAAACTTCTATCCACACAGATACTAATCTATCTAATCCTCCTTTGCACTTTAATTCTCATTTAGTACCACATGTGCCACTTTACTGTTTGTTCTTTTCATTGTACCTAAAACGCCGACAAACAAAACGTTGGTCAGCCGAAGCTGGTATGTGGGGGAAACAAATAAACATGCAACTATGATAACAATGTAATCATTCAATTAATCATTTAACAATCAAGATTACGTTTTAAGCCAAACTACTCAATCCATATCTATCCATGACTCTGTGTTGTCCCTGTAAGGACTTATATGGTACCTCTGTAAAGGTGACTTGATGGACCTACCCTCTAGGCAGTCATATACTAAGTCATTCATGACCTGATGGACCTACCCTCTAGGTAGCCATGTACGAGGTCAGCCATTACGACACAGAGGGGACCAGGATCTGAGCTAGAAGGCATATACATTATGTGATAATCATAGTCACTTTATAATTTCTTGAAATAAATAAACACCCAACAGTTTAGTTGCATTCAATGCGATTAAACATCCGAGAATCCTTCGGGAAACTAAAGTGGTTATTCATAATTAACCACATACCTGTATTGCAGATTCAGATATAGAATTAACCAGAACATAGAAATCCCAATCAAGCAACCAATCATGCACAGAACCCTGAAACAAATATACCAATTTCCTTCTATTAATATATTTTACTCAATATCATCATCATCCTTAGGATTTCTATTCCAATTTTAGGGTTTCCTTGGGAATTAGGGTTTCGTTTTTCAATTAAAGTTTCCCTTCATCTTTTACCATATTAAACCCTAATTATCTCATCTACTCTTCAATATTAAGGTTATCAACATATAACCCTATTTCCATATTAAAGACACATTAATCATCAATTAAGCTTCTTTTTCATTAAAGCTACTACTTTTATCTCTTGACAATATCATTATACACATTTATCATTAATTCAAAGTCCATTATGATCCAAGTCACATATGAACTCGATTTGCAATTAATTTCACCTTTTATTCATGAGAAAACCCTAATTACCACATTTAGGGTATTTATCCATCAATTGAGAACTTTAATGCTCGAAATAACTTAGACTTAGCATATTCCAATTTTAATCATGAAATTAATCAATTACAACCATTAATAGTCGAATTAGTCAACATTAGGGTTTCAAGGCCCATTAAAACATATTTATGCACAAGAAATTCTAAAATTGAACTAATTACATGCAAGTTCATCCTTTTTCAATCTTAATGATTCTTTTTATCATTAACATGCTAAGATCAACTTTAATCCTTTTATAAACCCTACTAATCACTTTAATTGTACTAAAATAGTGTTCTTTAAACATTAATACATTAAAGTTGATAGCTTCTATTATTTTTCAAATTGCATAAGAAATCAGGTTTCAATTATATTTTTATTAGATTCCCCTCGTTTTTCTGAGCAAGATTCATATATTACATGTCCCCAACTGAGCTACCGATATTTATCTATGAATTTTGCATTAAAACACTTACTTGGCCAATAGGGAAACACCATGTCATCAACTCATGCAATCGTAGGCGCGGCTGGTTTAAGACATAACCAAATTATGGAACTACCCCCACGTGTTACCCCGGCTCTTCAAGCTTTGGAGGGGCCTTTTTGCCAAAGTGCCATCTTCTTCTTCTTCCTTGCGATTTCCACCTGCGACCACCGACCTGCAGAGTTCTGCGGGCTGACTCCCACCGCCTCCAGGCTCGATCCTCGCCGGAACTCTCCTCCCTGCCTTCGCCACCCCCTACCGCAGACGACCAGGCTTCAACTTGTGGCCGAGATGGCTAGTCTCATGCATGCCAAGCTCGTGTTTTTGGTGGGGTTACAACCCTCCAACAGGCGCTGCGTGAGGATGGGAGTAAGACGATGGTGAAAAATCACTCCTTGGTTGTCTGGGGCGCATCCCGCATCCATCAAGCTTACTTAATGGTTCCTGGTTGCCCCATGGCCACACGACTCCTTTATCTTAGGGTTTGTTTACAAAGAAGGAGGAGAAGAAGATAGGAATTCGTGGAACTTCCTATAACTCGTCTCTGGGCTCTACCCCTTATATAGGGGAGGGTTATCCATGCCCCAGACTACTTGCCCATGAAGCAACCAAGTCCTTTCCCAACTTGGTTTCCTATTCTTTCAATGAGAAGAGACCTTCTCTCTCCTCTTTACCTCCTTGATATTCCTTGTGCTTTGGTTATTAATAAATTTGAGAATTATCACTTTTAATATTCTTTCCTTTGGATTTTAGTCTATTGGCCTCGAAATTAAGTTTTCCTTAACAGAAAATACTTCCTTTTTATTAATATCACCAAAAACCATTAATAATGTATCACATTATCTTTTTATTTTCCAAATTTGGTATTTTCTCTTTCCTCTTTCTTCATTGGGACTCCTTGGATCCCAAGAAACTCAAATAATTCGAATTTCCTTTTTAAGGAAATACTCATTATCCTTAAATGCATCAATATGCATTATTTCACATTATCTTTCTTAATAAAGAAATACTTAATTAACTTTTTCTTTTCTTTTTGTTTTCCTTTTGTAACTTTGGACTCCTTGGAACCCAAGGAATCCACGATGCACGAAACGCTCTTTGGATTTTTCCTTCTAGAGGTTTCTACATATTTCTTTTCTCAAATATTCAATTATCCATTTACTAATTGAATTTCTTTGTTATTTGGGCCCAATAGCCAATAAAGCCCACAAAACAGTCATCAAGGCTATTGTAAACAAAATCCATGTATTCAAAACAAATTATACCATTCTTTGTTCAATTATCTTTAAATTGAGAAATTGCATTTCTCACCAAATGAACCCAAAAATTGGGGTTGTAACAATCATGTTCTGCTTCTTTTGTACTTACCTCTACTCCTATATATAGGAGGAGAGTTTTCCATCTACCAATAAGAAACATCTCAATAGCCTCCATATTCTATTTCACATGATATCAGAGCATGGATCCTAAGTCTAATTCTAAAGAGAAAAGGAGAGTGTCTCCACCTGTAGGTGCCCGGCATTTTTCTTGACTTGGCCAATTCAACATCCTTAGTAATCTTATCCCTTATTCATCATTTGTAAAACAATCCCTACGTCAACACTTGTCTTCTGAGTTAGGCAACAACAAATCATCTGGAACAATTATCAGAGAAGTAGACATCCAATTCTATTCTTTTTATCTAAGTAGATTCACCTTCATCTCAACTACCTCTTCCAATTCATCCTCATGTCAACATTGGGGAAAACACATGGTTTCTACCTCACGTGCAACAAACTCCCGCACATATACTCCACTTTCACTACATCTATGATTTGGCCTCATCAACCTTTGCCAAGTCCCCATAAAAGGTGGTGCTCCTTATTTGGATTGTCATTTCCATGGAATTCAATGGTTTAGCGGATGCACCACACTCCTTCCCATCATCATCATCATCATCATCATCATCATCATCATCATCATCATCATCATCATCATCATCATCATCATCATCATCATCATCATCATCATCATCATCATCATCATCATCATCATCATCTACTTCTATAGTAGTTCAAGTTTTCACGGGTTAGTCATTCACCCCAATACAAATGGATCCATGTTCTTTATGACCACCAAACATGTGGAATATAACTCTTACCTATGGAACCACGACGACTCACAATGGGATGGGTTAATTATAGAAATCCATTCACTATCGATGGAAAAAGACTTGATTGTTTTTGCAAAAGGAATAAAAAATTGCTAGGCCTCCAACTAACAATATGGTGATATCTTATGTGTCTTTTACAAAGTAGGTGATTCCACTCGTCATCGGATATCATCCACACATGTTATTCTTCTCTTAGATTTTTGTGACCTACCCCTCAGACACACTACAACTATTATTAATCACATCCATATTTGGATCTATTTTTTAACCTAATATATAGGAGTGGCTCCACCCCTCGCCCCGTATATTTGTCAGCCAAATGTTCAGATAAATATGCATTTTCGAGTTGCATAAAGATCTATTTATTTTTCTATCTATATGCATTTAATTAGATCATCTAGCACATTGACTCACGTTATTAGTTATATAAAAGACATATTAGAAAGTAAAAGGTGCCACACTAGTTTGTAAAGCATGAAAATAGGGGGGTATCGTCCTAATTTTTTCTTCTCCTTTGACAATTTTATCCCCCCACTAAACATCATTTATACATCCCTTTGCACGTGTAAGGAGGGTATTGTCTTTTTTCAACACCAACTACTCATCCAATTTGTAAGTAGAGTGTTGGGGGTATAGAGGAGAGAGAGAATATGAGGAGAATGAGTATGTGAGATATGATATGTGTCCATCCAGGCTATTTTGATATCTATGAAGTTTCTTATTATTACACACATCCATCATCATATGTCTTTGTGGAGCTTCATTCCCACTAAGAATCATGCTTCCAGTGCATCATTAGTGTATCTCTTTTCCAATGACACTAAGCTTATTTGTGTTCCTATCATGATATGCACACAAGATGGTTATTTACACTTCAGTTATCATGGTTGGCTACCGCTTTCATACAAGTTGAAGAATATCAGTTATATTATTGACACACATTAGGACATAGCTTGTTGCACTCATTCCAGCCTCTTGTTCCATCTCATTTGTCTTAATAATATTTTTTACACACCTCAAGTGCCATTGATATCTTTCCCCCTCTCTGAGCAAACATGGTTAGGAGATCTGATGAAGTTGTCATCATAATTGTTATGATGCAGTTTGAGGGTGCCAAACATTGTAACATATCCTCATTGGTCTGTTCAAATACCTGTAAGGTTTCAAATCACCCTCTCCCCTTCACTTCAACTCTCTTTTACATATTAAGTTCCACATATTCACTTTGCCCATATTCTTGCTCAAAGTAGGAGTCTCTACGGGCTTGAAGTGCCATGATCTAATGCGTCGACCCACATGTAAGACGTTCTTAGTTTAAAGCAATTGTTGGACTTATTTGAGTTTGTGAACTGAGACACACAAAAAGGAATCCCATAGTAATTTGGACTCTCATTGGTTAGTTCCAAAAAGGACTAACAAAAGAGTTTCTTCTCCTCTTGTGGATAGGTAGAGGATGCTTGGAACTGGTGCCCAATCATTAGACTAAACCAAGCCACCCCTTTGTAAATCGTGGGTTCAATTGATATTGGGGTTGGTTCAAGTCACTAACCCAAGAAAAAATGAACATAATCTTCTTTATTTTATCTAAGTTGCATGTTAAATCCAAAAACTCCAAAATTTCTACCATGTTACCATATAATCTACTAGTACCATATATATATGGGCACCTACCTTCCAAGATATTCAACTATTTTGTATTTATTTAAATTTGGTGGTTCATTCATCGTGTCAGCAAGGGTTCAAACTCATGATCACTTGGTCATACGACCACTTTTACTACTCAGATTCCACAACACTGGTAGATAATTTTATAAAACTTTATCATTCATTAATAACAAATACATGGACAATGATTGAAGATAATTTCAAGGGTTCCCATTTCTAACAAAAGCATCACCTTTCCATCTTCTAGGATGTGAGTGTCATTTATTCACCATGTCTACATCTTGATACTAAAAGACGTGAAACCCAAAACTCAGGATATTACACTCACCCATCTTAAAAGGATTTTCAAAATTTAGGTCATCACAAATTAGGGTAAAAGTAAAATATCAAATCTACTATTACCATACTAAGTATGAGGACTCATTTCGTCCTTTCACGTGCTTTACACATTTTATCTTTTCACATGGCCTAAGTAAGTTATTTTTCTTCTCATTATCTGGTTTTTTCTTAGCTTTAGAAACCCTAATCCCAACATGAGAAATTCAACCCTCCGATGTCGACTTTGGGCATCCATTCTTTGTCCTTTTCTAGAGTCAACAGAAGGGCTAAGCACCTTCAATTTTTGGGTTAGATTTTGGAAATTCCCCTAGCGGTTTGACGTGCCCAGAACGTGGTGGGAAACCACTACCCCAGCCTCCCATTAGCCACATAACCCACTGCCCCCACTCCCTTTTCTCTCCATGTTCTCTGTCACCTGAACTGACCCACTAAGCGCCCATGTGAACCGGCACCAGGGCGGGGCCTTTCTCTCAACTACCCTGATAACTGGGCGCCCAAATGCTCCTCTCAAAATTTCCCCCAAAATCCCCCCCAAAAGCTAGTCTTTTACTCAAATGGCCAGAACCTCCATCTCACACCCACTTCTATTGCTGCGCCCAGAGCAGCAAGTACCACATCCATTTTCTTGTCATCGCGCTTTGTCTTTGCCCAGAGCAGCAAGCACCAACTCTTCCTATCTCTTGAACCTTCTTGGCCCCCTTTCTCTATGCCTAGTCATGGATCCTATCTCTGGTGCCACCATGGAGAACTCCGATGATGAGTTCCAAGAAACAACGACGCTTGCGAATGCAAGGATGGCGCTAAAGCTAGGGGTAAAAAGGAAGTCAACAACTGGAGAGGGTAAAAGCTCTTCAACTCCATCTGCTAAGAGGATCTCAAGCAATGAGGGTGACAAGAAGAATGATGCAATTGGAAAGCAAATTAGGGTGCATATTGAAGAAAAATTAGTCACAAAGAAGGGTGCTGCAGAAAGAGGGCCGTCAACTGCTGAATTGACATCCACAAAAGACAAAATGAAGTTGAAGATTCAAAGGGAAATTGTAGACGAAGATGAGGATGAAGACGATGAAGTAGAGGATAATCAAAAGCTTGTAAAGCAAGGTGTTCATGGAAGATCTTCCACAATAGTTATATGACACTTAGTGATGAGGAAAAACTCATTTGCCCAAGGACCCCATCCCAGTCACTATTGCAAATCAAAAGAATACCTCTCAATGACGCTATCTTGATACTTTCTTTGTGTTATAATGAAGATGAGGGGGCGTTCATTTTTGGTGGAAGGACTGTGGACTTTAATGCAAACCAAATAAGGGAACTCCTACCTCTTCCCATCAAAGGTAATGTGCCTATTTTTATATTAATGCACAAAGTTGCTCAATGAAATGTTCATCTAATTTTTTGTATTATGTAGTGCCTACTATTTCTGTAATATGCCTACATTTTCTCAAATGTGCCTAATTTATATTCTATAGCACCCAAAATCATTTGTTAGCACAATCTATCAATCTCAGTAGACACATTTATCTCTCAGAATGCATTGAAATATAAGTAGGCACATTTCTAATAAAATTAGCCGCATTTATTAGTCAAGTAAGTGCATACACATTAAAAGTGGGTGCATTCACAATAGAGAACTTTTGTATGTTGCTATAAAGTACTTTTATATGTTGTTTTAATGGTAATGCACCCATTGCTTGCTGGAATGCACCTAATTTATATACTTAAATGCTTATTTTATTGGGAATGTGCCCATTGTTAATGCACATATTGCTTGTTGGAAAACCTTTTAGATTGATGCCGTAGTGCCTAATTTAAATTGTATAGTGCCCAAAATCCCTTGGAAAGACAAACTATCATTCCAACTAGGAGCTTTTATCACTGAGGACTTGAAATATAGTTAAGCGCCTTGAAAGGCAAGTAGGAACATTTCTAATTAAATTAGGCACATTTCAAACTCAAGTAGGCTCGTTCCATCGAACTAGTAGGCACACTAAGAAGTGAAGCAGGCACATCCACATCTCAAGTTGGCGCATTCAAACAAACAAAGGCGCATTTAATACTCAAGTAGGCATGTTCAAACAAAAAAGTAGGCACATATATCACTCAAGTAGAGGCACACTCTCATATCAAATAGGCGCATTGACGTCTCAAGTAGGCGCATTCACAGTACAATTACATGCATTCACATTTCAAGTAGGCCTATTAACAATACGCCTACTCACAATACAAACAACTACATCCACATTACAAGTAGGCCTATTCACACCTCAAGTAGGCTCATCCACATAAACAAGTAGGCACATTGACATAAGAAGTATGTGCATTCACATTACAAGTAGGCGCATCCACTTAAACAAGTAGGCACATTGACATAAGAAGTAGGTGCATTCACATTACAAGTAGGCACATGTATCACTCAATAGGCGCATTCACATTATAAGAAGGCCAATTCACTTTACAAGTAGGCACAACCACATTATAAGTAGGCGCATGTACCACTCAAGTAGGCACATTCACATCTCGAGTTGGTGCATCCACATTATAAGTAGGCACATCCACATTACAAGTAGGTGCATTCACTCAAGTAGGCACATTTATCACTCTAGTAGACACATCCACTCAAGTAGGCACATCCACATTACAAGTAGGCACATTAATCACTCCAGTAGGTGCATCCACATAACAAGTAGGAGCATTTAGTACTCAAGTAGGCACGTTCAAACAAAAAAGTAGGTGTATATATCACTTAAGTAAGAACATTCTCATCTCAAGTAGGCACATTGACGTCTCAAGTAGGCACATTCACAATACAATTATGAGCATTCAAATTTCAAGTAGGCCTATTAACAATACGCCTATTCGCAATACAAATAGCCGCATCCACATTACAAGTAGGCCTAATCACATCTCAAGTAGGTGCATCCACATAAACAAGTAGGCACATTGACATAAGAATTAGGTGCATTCACATTACAAGTAGGCACATTCACATTATAAGTAGGAGCATGTATCACTCAACAAACACATTCACATCATAAGAAGGTCAATTCACTTTACAAGTAGGCACATCCACATTATAAGTAAGCACATGTATCACTCAAGAATGAACATTCACATCTCAAATAGGCGCATCCACATTACAAGTAGGCACATCCACATTACAAGTAGGCACATCCACAATACACGTAGGCAAATCCACTCAACTAGGCACATTTATCACTCCAGTAGGCACATCCACATTACAAGTAGGCACATTCACATTACAAGTAGGTGCATGTATCACTCAATAGGCACATTCATAATACTAGAACGCACATCCACATAATAAGTAGGCACATCTACATAACAAGTAGGTGAATTCACATTACAAGTAGGTACATTCATATTACAAGTAGCCACATCCACACAAGTAGGCACATTTATTACTCCAGTAGGCAGATTCACATTACAAGTAGGATCATTCACATTACAAGTAGGGGCATGTATCACTCAACATGCACATTCATATTACTAGAAAGAGCATCCACATAACAAGTAGGTGCATCCACATAACAAGTAGGTGCATTCACATTACAAGTAGGCACATTCATATTACAAGTAGGCACATCCAAATTACAAGTAAGCACGTGTATCACTCAACAAATGCATTCATATTACAAGAAGGCACATTCACACTACAAGTAGGCACATTCACATTACAAGTAGGCACATGTATCACTCAACTCAACAAATGCATTCATATTACAAGAAGGCACATTCACACTACAAGTAGGCACATTCACATTACAAGTAGGCACATGTATCACTCAACATGCACACACATTACAAGAAGGCCCATTCACTTTACAAGTAGGCACAATCACATCTCAAGTAGGCGCATCCACATTACAGGTAGGCATATTTATCACTCTAGTAGGCGCATCCACATAGCAAATAGGTGCATTCACATAAGAAGTAGGTGCATTCACATTACAAGTAGGCGTGTTCAAAAAAATGTAAGCTAGGTGTTCATATTACAAATAGGTGCATTAACACTACAAGTAGGCACATGTATCACTCAACAGGCATACTCACTTTACAAGAAGACCCATTCACAATACCAGTAGGTGCATCCACCTTATAAGAAAGCACATGCATCACTCAAGTAGGCACATTCACATCTCAAGTAGGGTACCTAAAATTTATACCTAAATAGTTTAGTAACTTACTTCAATGTGCCTAATATTTCTAGCTGGGAGGATCCTTTTGAAAAGTACCTGACTAAAGGACAAAGTTACATACATATGTCAAAAGTTTTTTGGTGGTGAGGATCAAAGACTACCAACGATTGTAGAGAAGTTCAACACCTTTCTCAAGCAAATAATGAAGAATTGTGAAGGGATAGAGTGAAGTTGTTGTTAGTAGCATTGTTTGGTCACTTCCTGTTCCCTAGTGGATTGAGTCGTATCATGAGCTATCTATATCCTTATGTAGAAGATTTAGATAATATAAACAATTATGATTGGGTTGTTGTTGTGCAAGCACATCTTTGTCAAAGCTTTGATTTTTTAAAAGAGTGGAAGGATGGAGGAGGATATATGAAAGGATGCACACTCATCCTCAATTTAAGGAAATAACAATAATTAAAAATAATGTTCAATTTTCACTCTTATAAATGTTCTTGATAATTTTAACTCTTGTGAATGTGCTTGATAATTTTAACTTTTATGAATGTAATGTGAAAAATATTTTTGCAACCTTGACTTTTGAAGATGTCAAGTTCATTTTGAGGGTTTACCATGACAAAGATCTGATCATCAACAAATGGTCATACAAGACCAAGATTTCAGCCATACTACAAAAAAAAATATACAACTAGCTACAATGCCAAGTAAATTTTTCAAAAGTCCACAATATTGACAGCTGACCAACACTTCAGAAGGTTCAGAACAGGTCCACGAAGATGCATCAGAGGCTAATAGAAAAATCCAAAGTCTACTAGATGAAATTACATCGCTAAAGAATGAGCTACTGATAGAAAAACGTATCACGAAGCACAAATAAAAATAGTAAAATAAAATGTTTCTAAAGATGTAAACTGATCTTGACAATCTTCACAAATATTGTGATCAGTTGCACACTGCCAAAATAGTGCTGGAGCACAGACTCTCAGAGATTGACTACTCCCATCCATTTGTAGAGGACATTACCAACCAAGGAGAAAAAAATAAGTAGAAGATTACATATGGAATGAAGAGTCTCCTATGTAGCCATCACAAGAAGAAGAAAAGATTACTAAACACTAGGTATATCTATGCGCCTTTTTTTACTTAGTATGCACCAATTGTATATTTTAAATTTGTGTGCACCTAGTGATATTTAAAATATGCATAATTGTACTTGATGTGTGCCTATTTGCACTTAGTATGTGCACCTTTTTGTACTTAGTATGTGCCAATTTTAAATTTGAATGCCAATATTGTTATGAAACAGAATGTGGGAAGTCACCCCATAAGCCCACTCCAACAACAATGCATATCACTATGTTAGATCAAGGAAATGAAGAGTCTCCAAATCAACAACAAAAGCATCAAGGAGAAAGTCCCCAGCCATCACCAAAATCTCAAAAAAATAAAGAAATTTTTACTGAAACAAAAAGTATTTGTTTACGCCTAGTTATATTTAAAATGTGCAATATTGTACTTGATGTGCGCCTAATTGCACTTAGTATCTATGCCTTTTTGTACTTAGTAAGCACTTATTGTATATTTTATTATGTAATAGAATGTGGGACGTCACCCCATAAGCCCACACCAATAGGAATCTATATCGCTCTATTAGATCAAGGGAATGAAGAGCCTCCAAAGAAGCAACAAAAGCATCAAGGAGAAAATCCCCAGCCATCACCTGAATCTCAAAAACATGAAAAAATCTTACTGAAACAACATGTATTTGTGTTCTCCTAGTTATATTTAAAATGCACATAATTGTACTTGATGTGTGCCTATTTGTACTTGATGTGCACCTATTTGCACTTGATGTGGGCCTATTTGCACTTAGTATGTGTGCCTTTTTGTACTTAGTATGCACATAGTTATATTAAATTTTAATGGCAATGCCAAGAATCAAGATGTAGCAAGTCATCCCATAAACCCAATCCAAGCACCATGGATATCGCTCTATTGGATGGATTGGCTCAATACAATTCACAAAGCAAAGATATAATAGCGGGCATACCTATTCAAATATCAAACGAATCACCAAATGTGAAGAGAAAATCACAAATTCATATTCAAATCAAGATAGATAAAATAGTAGTGGAACACTTGATGATGAAGATCAAAAGAGTATACAAGGGATATTATCAAATATCGGTAAATCTCTATGGTCGTATGGAGTGATGCCGGATGATTTGTTTCCAATGCTACAATATCAGGGGTTGATATCTAAAACAGTAAGAACTTTACTATGTTGAAAACCATATATAGTTGTATGTGGTATCTGAAATAACAATTACTAACAATTCATTCCTTTTTCATGTACATATTATATACAGTCCATCATTCATATTTTTGAAAAAAACTACGTGCCAACTGAAGATCATCCTATGCCTCTATTATTTCATGTTAACACGTGCCATGCTATAGTTGGTTCTCGTGAAGATTACATTAATGTGTACTTCAAGAAAATAATGGATGAGATAAAATACAAAAAAACACTAATTTTGGTATTCACTCCAATTGGCATTGACATTTGATAGAGATCTACATGAAGGAAAAACTTATACTTCATTACAACAACACATCCTTATCATGTGCTGCAATGAAAAGGGCAATGCCACATCTACCAAAGAATGAGCATGAGAAGCTGGCATGTCAAATAGTAAGTACTAATGTGCCCACATAATGCTGTAATGCACCTACATATTGTTGGAATACGCCTAAATCTTGCTAAAATGCACCTAAAAATTTGCTGTAATGCACTAATAATGCTAGGACGCACCTAAATCTTGCTATAATGCACCTAAATCTTATTCAACACTAAACTAGGCACATTCACAAATAGAGTACTTTGTACTTTTATTTCTTATTGTAATGCACCTATTGCTTGCTGTAAGCTGACATTTGAATTATTTTTTCGAAGGCAAAGTTGTTGAAAGATATTTTGAGCACTAGTTTGGAGCACAATGTCAAAGATTGGAAAGTGCAGTACTAACTGAACTATCCACAAAAACTGGCTCATAGAAATGACTGCGGTATTTTCAAGCTCCATTGGATAAAAAGAATACTAAATAGTGAGTAGATTGTTGGTGATCAAACTACAACGAACATTATCCATAGGTTGAGAGGGACGTTCACAGTACAGATACTGAAAGACAAATGTAGTCTACTCAACATAAATGATGAATGAGTAGTTTGTTATAAACATTCATGTAACATTTTTGTAAGCCTAACTTTATGGCCTTATGTCATTGACAATGCACCTACATATCAATTCGTAAGCCTAACTTTGGCAATGAGCATACATATCAATTTGTAAGCCTAAATTTGGCAATGCGCCTTATTAATGCTAGGCCCGTAGTTGTATATTTAACACGCCTAATTGTGAAGCTAATGCACCTAAATATGAACATATGCACCTAGTTGTACATGTAAGGAACTTATATAGTAATAGAGCCCATAACATGACATAATGCGCCTACTTGTATTTTGAAATGTGCCTAATTGAGATGTGAATGTGCCTAATTGAGTCAAGAATGAGCCGACTTGAGTGATATATGGATGTGCCTACTTGTAATGCGGATGCGCCTACATGAGTGCTAAATGTGCATACTTGAGTGCTAAATGCGCTTACTTGTAATCAAAATACACATACTTGTACTTTAAATGTGCCTCATTGTGATGTGAATGTGCCTACTTGAGTGATACATTAGCCTACTTGAATGATACATACTTGAGTGATACATGTGCCTACTTGCAATGTGGATGTGCCTACTTGAGTGCTAAATGCGCCTACTTGCAATGTGGGTGCGCCTACTTGAGTGCTAAATATGCCTACTTGAGTGCTAAATGTGCATACATATAATTCAAACATGCATACTTGTATTTAAAATGCGCCTCATTGAGATGTGAATGCGGCTACTTGAGATGAGAATGCACATACTTGAGTGATACATGTGCCTACTTGAGTGTTACATACTTGAGTGATACATACTTGAGTGATACATGTGCCTACTTGCAATGTGGATGTGTCTACTTGAGTGCTGAATGTGCCTACTTGTAATGTGAACGTGCCTACTTGAGTGCTCAATGTACATACTTGAGTGATAAATGTGCATACTTGAGTGATACATACTTGAGTGACACGTGTGCCTACTTTTAATGTGAATGTGCCCACTTGAGTGAGACATGCACATACTTGAGTGATAAATGCACCTACTTGTATAGTAATAGAACCCATAATGTGAAATAATGTGGCTACTTGTAATCTAAATGCGCATACTTGTATTTAAATTTCAGGATACAAAAATATATTTTAACAATATTTGAACAAGTGAAATATTTGAAATATTCAACAAGTGAAATAAGCTTGATACAAAACTTTTGCAATATAAAGTTTGTGACCGGATTTAGTTACAAAATTACAAAATGGAGACACATACAAAAATATGTTTCCACTATTTTCACTATAGGTTGGTGAGATATAATTATTCTCTCTTAAATATAATCTTTCTTTACAATAATCTATCTTAAGTATATGTTGGTGATCTATCACTGTCTATCTCTCTCAAATATAATCTTTTCTTTAATATGCTGTGTAACATGCTACTTATTTTAACGTATCTGTGTTTTGTGCATTCTTTCTTCAAAATACTTGAGCCTTCTCTTTCATGGACGACCAACTTGACCAACCATATTTGGATTTTGGGTGCACCTATCAATCTGTGCTTCATCAATCTACAATACAAAAATAATACTTGTTTATGAACCAACATTGCAAGTTTTATAATTATATTAACAACAACAAAAATTATATTCACTCAACATTACTTATATTCTCTGCTAGACCAACGTCCCTTTTTACTTTTTCCAAACCTCTCATAATTTCATCAAACTTTTCTTCAGACATGACAACTGATTTGGCTAACAACTTGATGTTTTGTAGAGCAACATTATACCTATTGACAAAGTTAGAATAGTCAACATATTCAATGGTATCATGTTTGGTTACAATTTGTTTCACATCTTTCCTCCAACTTTCAATAAAGTGGTACTCCTCATTCAATTTGTCGATTCCTAAGAAGATATAGACTACAAACATGTGTCTACATATAGTGCCCGATGATTCAAACATCAAACAATGGGAAATAGCTCCCTGGAGTAAAGTGTTAAAGACAACACTAAATGACTTAGTGTGTAACGATTTTTTTTCTTTCTATCAACAAGTATCCTTTTCCTTTCCAATACTTCAAAGCAAATATATGGCCCAAATGAGTATGTTTTAGTTGTGTTGCAGTACATAAGTTCTTGTAGCTCTCTTTGAAATTTCTTCAAGATTTCCAGAGTATACCATTTAACAACCTGCTTTCAATTTCAAATGAAGTCCACATAACTGGATTTTTATAAATACATTCATAGTCTACTTCAACATCCTTCTTGAACTTGGTACTTACAACAAGTTTAAATTGTTGAACAAATTTCTTCAGTGAGGTTCTTTCTTTAAATATGCTTTGAAAAATGCATTTATTGATTCACTCCTTTGCATTGTAGACATTCCATCCCAAAATGGTATTTTGACATAACATGGCACCCACATCTCATAGATATGATACATCCATTGAACCCATCTATTTTGTTATAAATTGTGGACTCTTATCAATTCATCCCATTTGGCTTCAAAATCAACATGCGTGACAGAGTCATATACATCTCCTTTAATTACTTTTCGGGCTCCTTCAAAATTCTCAAACTTCTAAGATAAATTCTTCATTATATGCCACAAACACAGTCTATGTTTACTATTGGGAATACTTCAACTATAGAATTAATAATAGGTTGTGTTTGATCTATAATTATGCCTTTTGGATGCACACCTTCCATACGTAACAACCATGCTTTGAATAGCCATACAAAACTTTGAGTTATCTCTTTACATAAAAGCCCACAACCAAGCAAGATGGTTTGCCCATGTTGGTTGACACCAACAAAAGGAGAAAATGGCATCTTGTATTTGTTAGTAAGATACGTACTGTCAAAAGAAACAACATTACCAAAGTAATTGTACGAAGACCGTGCTCTTGAATCAGCGAAAAAATGTTCCTTAATACACCCATGTCATCTACATCCATGACATGGAAAAAGTTTGAGTACATATTCTACATTTTTATGAAATATTCTTGCATCGCTTTGACATCTCCTTTTGCTAGGTTTAGTCTCCTAGCTCGACTTAGAAAATTGCGTGCATCGATCTCTATAAAACTTAGGTTGAAAACTCCTTCAACTTCAATAATAAGTGCAACCATTGACTGTGATGTCGATATATCAACCTGGTCATTAAGAAGAAGCCTTTTCTACTGCATGGTGGATACACTCCTCATAAAGGTAAGAATGTTATATGGTCCTCACCAAGCATAACATGGTTATGATCATTACAATAATTGTCAATCATATATTTTTCGTTCTTTAGATGAATAACTAAATGAGCATGATAGTTCTCTCTAGCACTACACCTATGGGAGTATGACAAGTTATCCTTGGCCCTATTGCTCACTCCTTGTTTAACACAAACCATCTTCATCCTAGATATTTCACCATGACTATTCTTTCTGAAAGACAAAACTCTAACACCAAAACCTTTGGATATACCAAATCTTTTATAAAAATATTTGACTTCATCAATTGAATCAAATATCATTCCAACACAAGGGATACTTGCATCTATAAGAAATAAAATACATTTTAATTGTATGACAATATAATAAATACAAACATTATGTGATAATTGTGAAATGCACCGACTTGTATATAAATGCGCCTACCTATATATAAATACGCCTACTTATCAGAGAAATGCACGTAGTTGTATATAAATACACCTATTTGTGTGGAAGCATATTTGTATACACATACTTATATATAAATGTGTCTATTTGTATAACATTTGCCAACTTATATAATAAATGTGCCTATTTGTATAAAAATGTGAATACTTATCTGGGAAATGCGCCTACTTGTATATAAATGCGCCTACATGTATATAAATGCGCATACTTGTATATAAATGCACCTATTTGTAAGTAAATGCGCCTACTTGTTAGGAAACTGAGCCTACTTGTATATAAATGCGTCTATTTGTATGACAAATGTGCTTACTTGTATACCATTGAGCCCATTTATATATAAATGTTCCTATTAGTATAACATGCACCGACTTATATAACAAATGCGTCTACTTATATATAAATACACATACTTGTATACAATGAGCTTACTTGTATGTAAATGTGTCTACCTGTATACAAATGCGCCTATTTGTAGGTAAATGCGCATACTATCAGGAAATTGAGTCTACTTGTATATAAATGCGCCTATTTGTATGGCAAATGCACATACTTATATACCAATGCACTCATTTATATAAAATGTGCCTATTAGTATAACATGCGCCAACTTATATAACAAATGTGCCTACCTGTATATAAATGCACATACTTGTATAAAATGTTCCTCCTTGTATATAAATGCGCCTAATTATCTAGAAATGCACCTAGTTGTATAAAAATATGCCTAGTTGTATATAAATGGGCACACTTGTATATGAATGTACCTAGTTGCAAACAACTGTGCCTATTTGTAAATAAATGCACCTATTTGTCTGAAAAATGAACATACTTGTATATAAATGGGCCTATTTGTATGACAAATGCACCAACTTATATAAAAATGCACCTACTTGTATACCAGTGCACCTACTTGTATATAAATACGCCTACTACTATCTCAAATGTGTCTTTGTTACAAGTTATTAATATATGAATAATAAATGAATATCAAATGCTCCTAGTTTAATGAAAGCACATGTTCCTATAGCTAATGCGCCTACAATTGCGAAAATGGGTGGTTTTGAGCTAATGCGAAATACAACACAACTATTCATTAGCTTAATCATCTAGATAGTTGTGAATATGTAGATAGTTAGAAATAGGCACATACAAAATATTTTAATCTCTTACCTGGGGTGAGTTCTTCCACATCTTCATATTGATAAAATGGAACATTTAGATCAAATGGATTAGCATGTTGCTCACTACCATGATTATCTACATCTTCATTAGTTTCTTCACAATGACTTCCATGTTCAACTTCTTCTACATCAACTCCGACATCTTCTTCCTCTTCATCAAAGTATGTTAACTCGTAGTCACTTCTGAAATCAACATCAGCATCTAATGAATATCAGGGAACATACTGTTAGAAATGTACAAATGTTGTCTATAACACTACAAATCTTGTTTAATATGAAGATATAAATGTGGGTTCAAAACTTACCATCTTGGAAATCCAAGTAAAATAAATGAACTTCAGCAATAAATGGACCAATCAGGATACATCCAAATAGTTAATGCTTTAATTGGATCAAAACTCACACCTAAGATCTATATGGACAATTAGATGCATTTCTGAAAAAATTGGGATGCAAGCACAAATTTCCGTCTCCACTCTCCACCGAATGCCTAAATTTTCCCTCCATTTCCAACCTATTTCCCTCTCCAGTTTGTTCCTTGTAAAGTCACTGTAAAACATTAATTGAGCCTGCTAAAAAACAGCTGGACCGAACTACGAATCGCTACAATGCAGAAGGAAAACTGGATTCAGTTCTCAACCACCGTGTCCATAGCAAACAGCGGGCAGGAAAAAAACAAACCACCGCTTCTAAGGCGCCTCACTGGTTTGGCGCATCAACGGAACATTTTCATCAATTTTCATCCTTTTTGGAAACAATAGAAGGGCGAGTGCCCTCATAGCTTTAATGCTTCCGCTGGGTTGACCGAGAAAGGAGTCCAGTCATATTATCTAACTTTTGCCTAGCTTTAGAACCCCTGAATTTTACAGGAAAAATCCAATCCTTAAAGTCGACTTCGGTTGTCCGTTCTTCTTCACTTCTGGAGCCAACGCAAAGGCCGAGTGCCTTTAGAGATTCAGTCGGGACGAGTGAGAAAAGAGTCTGGCGTTGTTATCTGTGTGCCGCCGTCTCATGACTGGGAGTACTAGATCGCATCAGCTACTATTTTTTTTGGCAAACACTAAAAAGATACCAGGACCGAAGAATATGTTCCAACTTATGCTTACCAACTCATCCTTAGCAGATGTGTATGTTCAATCCATAATTAATCTGGAATCATGGTTTGTCATCGTCAACCTTGTAAAGCTCTAGATTTTATTGTTGATATCCCCCATCTTCACATCCCCAAGTCATTCGTCCGAGGTACGTTGGTCGTATTGTTTATCTTATTTAATCATGTGCTTTAAGTCGTGAGTTTTGTAGAATTCATTTTCTGAGAACTCTAGTTCAAATTTTGAAACTTAAGTTCCATTCAGTTCCATGTGATTGATTTGTTGTAAGTGTAAATATGGAAATTATTAAAAAATATTAATTTTTATTGTGTCATATAAAAAAGTAAGGATGACAAAGACGTAAAAAATGAATTATATCTTTTAAAAATTATAATATTGTTAAATCATAATAACCTCAACAAATGGTTATGGTGTAAATGTTGTTCTTTTAAAAAATATTTTATTACGGTATATTTTAATCTTAATAAAAAGATTATGATCAAAATCACATCACATTATTTTTATTTCACTTTGTGTATACAAAGTATTTTAATAATATCATCATTTTATGTGTTCGTAAATAAAAGTATTGATTCATCATTGTTTAACACAATGTAGGATATCAATTTCTACATTATTTTTCAGGGAATTTTACTATATTATGAGTGCATGATTATAGTTAATTATTATTTTTTACATCATAATGTTTAAACATGACGGATAAAAATATGTTAGGTAAATCATATTATTTTTACATGGTGCGACTCTATTTTTTTTTTATGATGTTTGTATTTTGTATTTTGTAAATAGCACTGATAATGGTGGTTATATTGTAAAGTATTTTACATAGTGCGATTATAGTATATGATATTTTGTCGTATTATGTTATGGTTTTAACAATGAACTATATCCATACCGTTAATATTTATCGTCATAAATATTTTACATGTGTCACTCATGACGAATGAAGAATATAATTATATAAAAATGTTGTTAGTTATTTCGGAACTCGTTTTCTTCTCTTTTTAAAAGGAAACTCAGAAACTATATTTTGTATGTAAGTCTATAACTCACTGGAAGTTACGGAACTCAAATTCCAATACTTACTGTAATTAGTTCGATATAAATCATTCCACCTTTACTAGATAATATTTAGTTCTTATAGTGTCGTATTGTTGGTTTTGTTAATCAATTCATAACCCTTGAACTTTTAGTTCATTTTTGTTGACGTTGCCTCCTCTAGGAACACGTCATGGTAGTTTCGGTTATTTTAACTAATTTTCTTATGGAGTATGCACTATGGATCTGAGATTAGCAATGTAGGCTTCATTTATTTATTTTGTTAATCATTCCACTCTTATCAGATAATAATTTATTCTTATTATGTTGTTTTGTAATTAGTATAGTTAATCATTCTGCAGTCATTCAACATTGTTAGGCCATTTTGTTGGTTTTGTTGATGTTGCCTCTTCCAAGACCATGTCGTGATAGTCGGTCTATTTTGAATACTTCATTTATGGAGTATGAGCATCACGACCCACTCACATGTTCTGAAGTTTGCCTTATTTTATATACTTCATTTCTCAAAACTTACTTTTATTACCAATATCATTGTTCTGACCATCATGTTTTGAAGATGTCACGTCATCCACTCTTCGTTACCTATAGATTTTCCTCCATACATGTTTATGAAATGTTATGTAGTCGGAATGATTGCTTCATCTTCGTGATAGCCTTCTCTACACGTGTTCGGACTGGTTCCTTCATATTTCACACTCTTATCCAATTCATGACAGCCCTTTTCATAATTATTTTTGATATCCGATTCAAAGAGCACTGTCCACAATCCTTACACACATAGCAAGATACAATTGCTGTTTTTGACCATTTTTCTATGTATCCCGGGGATTTGAAAAACACTAACTACCAGCTAAGCTAACTATTGATTCTGCCTTCTCAATGCTTGTTTTCGAGCATCCTTGTTTGTGTACTCATTTGGGTCCAACTTCACTGGGATACTCATTTTGAATCGACATAACCTCTCTATAACATTCCCAATTTGACAACCTTACCATACTCCACAATGGTATGTGGCACGCATGTTGCCCCAACATTTGCCTACATATAAATTTATCTCTATCTAAATAAGTGAAATGCAATGCATGACTTCTTAATGCATGTACTTATTAATTCAACAGAAGAAGAGTTACATGATAAAACTAACATTTGAAATTTACACTAATATCTTCATCTGTGTATTGATCATTTTCATTCTTTTGTAAGTTGGAAAGAATGTTATATTTTTACTGCATGTTTTACATTGAACATCTGATGAATCCTTAATATACTTATCGTAGATTGACCATCCATGAGGTTGCATTTCTAACGAGAGATCCTCTCAATATCAAAAATTGATTTGCATGCCTACTCCCCATGAAGACATAAATAAACTCTAAACCCCATGGAGACAAATATAAATTGAGTCTTAAATATTGTTAAGGTGATAGCCTCATGTTTAATTAGTTATAGTCCATTCTTTACAATGCTCATAGATTTCATAAATTCTATGTAAACTATTTCTATGTGAATATATTATTGTCATGCTTCTTCATTATGACTTATTTATATGTATTAGAACTATAATAGTAAATAATAAATTGTAAAAGAAATTATTGAGAAGGTAATGCATCACTTGGACTCCTTAATTTAAGAAATGTGAGGTAGTCATGGGGTGAGAGACCTAGGCTATGTTTCATATATTACCAAATGCTCACATGAATGAACATTTTTCTATCTCTGGAATAAATGATGCACTACTTTAGGTTTTAAGTTATTATACAGTCAGTCGAATACATATATTTAAATGTATTTTAAGGAAAAAAATCTCCATATGTGTATATACTATTTTTATATAAATAAGATGATAATGATTCACATTACATGATGACTAATATTCATGGTAAAAATATAGCTGTGAGGTTTCTTCTTAATGTGGAAATAATAGGTGAATACAATATGTTTGCACAACTTTTGAAATTCAATATTCATTTGTAGATATTTTAATATCTCTAACGATATTTACATCACAATACAACTATAGTATTTACTATTAATATTTTCTTCTTTTTTCTATCATGTATAAATTTCATTCCTTGTATGACGTACAATTTAAATAGGTTGGAAAGTAACTACTATTGTTATGAATATTTTAAAGATTCAATAAATGCAAATAAATTATAACAAGAAGCATGTCTTGGGTTTAAGAAAAGAAACTACTTTGAATTAGAAAATTAAATGTACATCATAAAAAGAATGAAATTAATAAGTCATGAGTTTTGTGGAACTCATTTTCTAAAAACTCGAGTTCAATTTTTGGAACTTAAGTTCTATTCAATTCCATGTGATTGGTTTGTTGTAAGTGTAAATATGGAAATCATCAAAAAATTACTAATTTTTATTGTATCATATAAATAAGTAAGGATGGCAAAGACGTAAAAAATGAATCATATCCTTCAAAAATTATAATATTCTTAAATCATAATAACCTCAACAAATGGTTATGGTATAAATGTTGTTCTTTTAAAAAATATTTAATTATGATACAATTGTAATCTTAATAAAAAGATTATGATCAAAATCACATCACAATATTTTTATTTTACTTTGTGTATACAAAATATTCTAATAATATCTGCATTTTATGTGTTTATAAATATAAGTTTTGATTCATAATTGTTTAACACAATGTATGATTTAAATTTCTACATTATTTTTTAGGGAATTTTACTATATTATGAGTTCATGGTTATACTTAATTATCATTTTTCACATCATAATGTTTAAACATGATGAATAAAAATATGTTAGGTAAATCATATTTTTGTACATGGTGCGACTATTTCTTTTTGTTGATGTTTGTATTTTATATTTTGTAAATAACACTGATAATGGGTTATATTGTAAGTTATTTTGCATTGTGCGATTATAGTGTATGATATTTTGTCGTATTATGTTATGGTTTTAACAATGAACTATATCCATACCGCTAATATTTCTAGTCATAAATACTCTACATGTGTCACTCATGACGAATGCAGAATATAATTGTATAAGAAATGTTGTTAGTTATCCCATAACTCGTTTTTCGCTCTTTTTAAGAGGGAACTCAAGAACTGTGTTTTTTATGTAAGTCTATAAATTACTGGAAGTCACGAAACTCAAATTTCAACACTAAATTAAAATCAATCATGAAAAACTGTTTAAGAAACTCTAATTCATAAATTTTTCGAATTAATTATGACAAACCAATCAAAATCTTAGTTCGTTATTAATCATTCCACCCTTACTAGATAATATTTAGTTCTTATAGTGTCGTATTGTTGGTTTTGTTAATCAATCCATAATCCTTGAACTTTTAGTTCATTTTTGTTGACGTTGCCTCCTCTAGGAACACGTCATGGTAGTTTTGGTTATTTTAACTAATTTTCTTATGGAGTATGCACTATGGATCTGAGATTAGCAATGTAGGCTTCCTTTATTTTGGTCGTTAATCATTCCACTCTTGTTAGATAATAATTTGTTCTTATTATGTTGTTTTTGAAGGGGTTGATGCAGGTCAAAAAAAGGATGCGGAATAACTTGCACGTATGGGCTAGGCGCACAAAAATAATATAGACAATAAGCAACCACAAGAACACCAGAATTTTACGTGGAAAACCCGCACAATGTGTGAGGGAAAAACTATGAGGTCAAAGCCCGACGGAGAAAATCCACTAATCAATAGATTACAATGTTCGTCTCAAGTTTAGACCCAAAACTTGAGGAATACAGAGCAAAATGAAGAAATACAGATAATACCGAACCAATACGTCATCACACCAAACGGCCTCCCAGAAAAACACCTCCTTGCAAAGAATACCCAGACAGAACAAGAATGTAGGCTGTGATGGAGAACTCAGTATAGACCAGGGAAGAGAACCAGAGCAGTTCCACCCTCTTTCCTTTCTCTTCTTTCTTCTTCCTTGACTCCTCTTTTCACCGTCACGAACAACAATGAATACCAGCGGCGATTGCTTATTTCCTTGGGGTTGTTCTTGCGGCTGGTTACAATTGCTAAAGACATGGGTTATAAATAACCCACACACACCAGCCGTGCCTTGCCCTAATGGGATGCCCATAGTGGGCTGGAAATAAAGGGTCGTTGGCCCAACAATCTCCCCCTCCAGCCCAAAGGAGAGATTGTCCTCATGACTCCTCAGATGAAGTCCAATCCGGTGAGCTCCTTACAAGTAGCAAGCTTCTTTGTAGGAACTACCTTTGTCAGCATGTCAGAAAGATTGTCATTGTTGTGAACTTTCTTCAGCTTCAACTGGTCATCACTGATACCTTCATGCAACCAATGGTATCTCAGATCAATATGCTTTGTCCTGGAGTGAAAAGAAGAATTCTTGCTCAAGTCCATGGCACTCTGACTATCACAGTAGATAACATGCTCATCCTATGTCAAACCCAGTTCTTATAAGAAATGTTTGAGCCAAATCATTTCTTTCCCTGCTTCACAAGCTATGATATATTCTTCCTCAGTAGTTGATAAAGCAACACACTTTTGCAATTTAGACTGCCAGCTAATAGCTCCCCATGTAAAAGTGAATAGAAACCCTGAGGTAGACTTCCTGTGATCAAGATCACCTGCTAAATCTGCATCTGTGAAACCTGTAATAACTGGTGGTGCCCCTCTAAAGCATAAGCAAGCACTAGAAGTACCTCTCAAATATTTGAGTATCCATTTAACAACATTCCAATGCTCCTTACCAGAGTCAGATAAAAATCTACTAGTCACACCAACTGCATGTGCAATATCAGGCCTAGTGCACACCATATCATATATAAGACTTCCTACTGCAGAAGAGTAGGGTATGTGAGCCATCTCTTGCTTTTCCTGCTCAGTAGAAGGAGATTATTTTGTAGTCAGTCTGAAGTGACTGGCTAAGGGAGTCTCAACTGGCTTCTCCCCCTTCATGTTGAACCTGTCAAGTACACACTCAACATATTTCTCCTGTGACAACTAAAGTTTCTTTGCTTTCCTGTCACGCCTGATGTCCATGCCAAGAATCTATCTAGCTGGTCCCAAATCTTTCATGTCAAATGACTTAAACAATTCCTTCTTCAGCTTGGCAATCATCTGAGCATCCTTGCCAACAACCAACATATCATCAACATAAAGCAAGAGAATAATAAAACTGTCACCTGAAAATCTCCTGAAGTAAACATAATGATCTGCCTCTGTCTTATGGTAACCTTGCTTCAGCATGAAAACATCAAAATTTTTGTACCACTGCCTTGGTGCTTGTTTCAGCCCATAGAGACTTTTCTTCAATCTGCAAACCATGTGTTCTTTGCCTTTCACTTCAAACCCTTCAGGTTGCTGCATATAAATCTCTTCCTCTAGCTCACCATGGAGGAAGGCTGTCTTCACGTCAAGCTGCTCAATATCTAGGTCCAAGCTAGCTGCCAAGCCCAAAAATGTGCGAATGGAAGTCATCTTCACCACTGGAGAGAATATCTCATCAAAGTCAACGCCTTGCTTTTTCCCAAAGCCTTTCACTACAAGTCTAGCTTTGTATCTCACAGTGTTATCACTCCCATCTTTCTTTATCTTGAAGACCCACTTGTTCTTTAAAGCTTTTCTACCTTCAGGAAGCTTGCATAACTCATATGTATCATTTTTCTTCAATGAGTTCATCTCATCTTGCATTGCATGCAACCACTTATCTTTGTCTTGATGAGACTTTGCTTCCTCGTAGCTTTCTGGGCCCCCTATTCTGTGATCAATGACCATTTTGAGTCAGAATATTTAGTAGACGCCCTTTTCTCTCTAGTAGACCTCCTCAACTGTGGACCTGTTGGATCTACTGGTTGAGGTTGCTCCCCCTGCTCAAGAACCTCCTTATCATGGACGCTATCTGTACCAGGATCATCCTCTGCCATATCATCATGTGGGATCTCATCATCCTCAACATGGTTTGCGTCAACATTCTGTTGGACTGAAGAGGGAACTGACACATCAATCACAATATCATCTTTTACCTGCTCAGGCTCTGTCATCACTGTATCAGAAAACATCTGGTCCTCAAAGAAAATCACATATCTGGATCTAATTATCTTCTTATTTTCTGGATCCTTAAGCTTGTAACTGAACTGCTCATCACCATAGACAACAAAAATACAAGGAACATATTTTTCATCAAGCTTCTGCCTCTGCTCCTTAGGAACATGTGCAAATACCTTGCACCCAAACACTCTAAGGTGAGAATAAGAAGCTGGCTTCCTTGTCCACACACTCTCTGGAGTGTCAAAATCCAAAGGAACCAATGGTGACATGTTAATCAAGTAGCAAGCAGTATTTATAGCCTCTGCCCAGAACTCCTTAGGTAGCTTTACATTCTTCATCATGCATCTGACTCGCTTCATAATGGTTCTATTCATTCTTTCAGCCAAACTATTGTGTTGTGGGGTACCGGGAACAATCTTCTCATGCTGTATGCCAGATCCTTCACAGTAAGACCTGAACTCCTTTGAAGTATACTCACCTCCATTGTCAGAACGAAGACACTTAAGCTTTTTACCTGTCTCCCTTTCAACCTTGGCATGGAACTTCTTGAAAGTATCAAAGACCTGATCTTTCTTATGCAAACAGTAGACCCACAATTTCCTAGATGCATCATCAATAAAAGTAACAAAGAATCTGCTTCCTCCTAAGGAGTTGACTTCCATAGGACCACAAACATCAGAATAAATCATGTCTAACACATTAGACTTCTTTTCAGACTGAGCACTGAACTAGACCATTTTTTGCTTCCCAAGCAAACAACTTTCACAGGGGTCAAGAGTCACATTTTTACCACAAGGGATTAAATCTTTCTTTGCAAGCACCTGTAAGCATTTCTCAGTCATGTGTCCAAGCCGCTTGTGCCATAAATCTGGAGAACCTGAACTGTCCACAACATTGGTACTATCAGTGCAAACCTTTATATTCATCCTGTACAAAGTGCAGCAAACTTTACCTCTAGCCAAGACCAACTGTCCTTTGGTACCAAAATGATATTTAAAGCCCTCAATATCGATACCATAGCTGGAAATGATGTTATAATCAACTTCAGGAATATGTCTAACATTCTTCAGCAAGATGGTATAACCCAACTTGGTCTCAATGCACACCTCACCAATTCCATGAATCTTTGCATAGCTTTTAGTAGCCATCTTCGTCATTCTAAAGTCCCCAGACTTGTAGGAGCAAAAGAAATGTCTGTGAGGAGTGATGTGGTATGAAGCACCGATGTCCAACACCCACTCAGTGTTGTCGTTGATATGTAGAAAATGTCCCATGGAAAGTCCACATGTGAGTACCTCTTCGGCATCTGTAACGACTGTAGCTCTGTTGCTATCATTATCTGTCACCTTCTACTTTCCTTCTTTAATTTCCTTTTTGCGCTGCCTGCAGAATTTTTGTATATGACCTGACTTGTTGCAGTAATGACAAACTACCTTACTTTTGGACTTTGACCTATGCTTTGGCTTTCCTCTGTCACCACCCTGGCCACGACTCTGACTCCTCTCTCTGTCCTCAACAACAAGGGCATGTGAAACTGACGTCTCTGTTGAGCTGTGTCGTCTTGTCTCTTCATTCAGCAAGGTATTGGACACCAAATTCAAAGTCAATTTTCCGTATGGAGCAGAGTTGCTAACAAAAATCACCAAGGTCTCCCAACTGTCAGGTAAAAAACTAAGAAGTAGAAGTACCTGCAACTCGTCATCAAGTGACAAACCCATCGTGACTAGCTGATTCACCATGCTCTTAAAATCATTCAGGTGCACTGATATATTGCCGTCTTCCTTGAACTTCAGATTGATGAGCTTCTTAATCAGAAACGCCTTGTTCCCTGCAGTCTTCCTATCATACAACGACTCGAGCTTCTTCCATAAAGAGTGGGCACTGGTCTCGTTGGTGATGTGGTGGAAGACAAACTCGTCAACCCAACGTCGGATGAAGCCCATACATTTTCTATTCATCTTTGTCCAGTCCTCCGGTTTTGTATCCGCTGGCTTGCTCGCCTTTGCTGTCATATAGTTATATTTGATAAATGACCATAATAAGTGGATGTGTAACTTCAATGTGATATAGTTTGTTTTACCTAACCTTAATGTAGTTAAATGATGGTGATTGGTTATAATCAATCCTGTTGCATGATTAATGTGATAATGTATTACACTCTTCTTGTGTTGAAACCACAATGTAGTGCTATTTGAATATCATAGTGCCTTTCCATAATAATACCTATGGACACATATTTGTTGATGATCTTTTGCGCATTGTTTAAGGCATGGAATGATGAGGATAACCTTGCTATGAATAATGTGATGGTCTTAATGACCTTTGGACATGTTTGAAGTCTTGATAGAGGTGAAATCCTCTTCATGTTCCAATAAGCATTAAAACCCTAGAACTTGTGATAAAATATTGGTATCTTGCTCGCTGAATTGGTTCATAAAGATAATTACAGTAAAGTAAATCCTCCATCTTTATCTTCCATGTCGGCCAGTTTGATGCCGTCAATTTCACCATATTATTTGCGCCGTCCATCTAGTCAACGTAGCCAACCCACACTCTGATATCATTTGAAGGGGTTGATGCAGACCAAAAAAAGGATACGGAATAACCTGCACATATGGACTAGGCACACAAAAATAATATAGAAAACAAGCAACCACAAGAACACCAAAATTTTACGTGGAAAACCCCACAATGTGTGAGGGAAAAACCACGGGGTCAAAGCCTGACGGAGAAAATCCACTAATCAACATATTACAATGTTCGTCTCAAGTTTAGACCCAAAATTTGAGGAATACAGAGCAAAAGGAAGAGATACAGATAATACCGAATCAATACGTCATCACACCAAATGACCTCTCGGAAAAACACCTCCTTGCAGAGAATACCCTGACAGAATAAGAGCGTAGGCTGGGATGGAGAACTCGGTGTAGACTGAGAAGAGAACCAGAGTGGTGCCACCCTCTTTCCTTTCTCTTCTTTCTTCTTCTTTGACTCCTCTTTTCACCGTCACCAACAACAATGAGACTCTTCTTTTCCCCATCACAAACAACAATGAATAGCAGCGGCGGCTGCTTATTTCCTTGGGGTTGTTCTTGCGGCTGCCCCACACACCAGCCGTGCCTTGCCCTAATGGGCTGCCCAGAGTGGGCTGGAAATAAAGGGCAGTTGGCCCAACAGTTTTGTAATTAGTTTAGTTAATCATTCTACAGTCATTGAACATTGTCAGTCCATTTTGTTGGTTTCGTTGATGTTGCCTCCTCCAAGACCATGCCATGATAGTCGGTCTATTTTAAATACTTCATTTATGGAGTATGAGTATCACGGCCCACTCACATGCTCTGAAGTTTGCCTTATTTTATGTTGGTACCTGTAAAAGGCTACGGTATAAATGTTTCTCAAAAACTTACTTTTATTACCAACGGTAACCATTGTTCTGGCCATCATGTTTTGAAGATGTCAGGTCATCCACTCTTCGTTACCTATGGATTTTCCTCCATATATGTTTACGAAATGCTGTTACGTAGTTGGAATGATTTCATCATCTTCGTGATAACCTTCTCTACATGTGTTCGGACCGGTTCCTTCACATTTCACACTCTTATCCAATTCATGACAGCCCTTTTCATAATTATTTTTGATATCCGATTCAAAGAGTAGTGTCCACAATCCTTACACACATAGCAAGATACATTTGTTGTTTTTGACCATTTTTCTTTGTATCCCCGGGGGGTTTGAAAAACACTAACTACCAGCTAAGCTAACTATTGAGTCTGCCTTCTCGATGTTTGTTTTGGAGCATCCTTGTTTTTGTACTCATTTGGGTCCAACTTTATTGCGATACTCATTTTGAATCGACATAACCTCTCTATACCATTTCTAATTCGACAACCTTACCATGCTCCACTATGGTATGTGGCACGTATGTTGCCCCAATATTTGCCTACATATGAATTTATCTCTTTCCCAATAAGTGAAATGCAATGCATAACTTCTTAATGCATGTACTTATTAATTCAACAGAAGAAGAGTTACATGATAAAATTAACATTTGAAATTTAAACTAATATCTTCATCCGTGTATTGATCATTTTCATTCTTTTGTAAGTTGGAAAGGATGTTATATTTTTACTACATGTTTTACATTGAACATCTAATGAATCCTTAATATACTTATCGTAGATTGACCATGAGGTTGCATTTCTATCGAGAGATCCTCTCAATATCAGAAATTGATTTGCATGCCTCCTCCCCATGAAGACATAAATAAATTCTAAATCCCATGGAGACAAATATAAATTGAGTCTTAAATATTGTTAAGGTGATAGCCTCATGTTTAATTAGTTATAGTCCATTCTTTACAATGCTCATAGATTCCATAAATTCTATGCAAACTATTTCTATGTGAATATATTATTTTCATGCTTCTTCATTAAGACTTATTCATATGTACTATAGCTATAATAGTAAATAATGGATTGTATAAGAAATTATTGAGAATGTAATGCATCACTTGGACTCCTTAATTTAAGAAGTGTTAGGTAGTCATGGGGTGAGAGACCTAGGCTATGTTTCATATATTACTAAATGCTCAATGAATGAAATTTTTTCTATCTCTGGAATAAATGATGCATTACTTTAAGTTTTAAGCTATTATACAGTTAGTCAAATAAATTATTTAAATGTATTTTAAGGAAAAAATCTCATTATGTGTGTATACTATTTTTTTATAAATAAGATGATAATGATTCACATAACATGATGACTAATATTCATGGCAATAGCTGTGAGGTTTCTTCTTAATGTGGAAATAATAGGTGAATACAATATGTTTGCACAACTTCTAAAATTCAATATTCATTTGTAGACATTATAATATCTCTAACGATTTTTACATCACAGTACAACTATAGACTTTACTATTAATATTTTCTTCCTTTTTCTATCATGTATAAATTTCATTCCTTTTATGATGTGCAATTTAAATAGGTTGAAAAGTAACTACTACTGTTATGAATATTTTAAAGATTAGATAAATGCAAATACATTATAACAAGAAGCATTTCTTGGGTTTAAGAAAAGAAACTACTTTGAATTAGAAAATTAAATGTCATTATGGTATTTTAAATTATAATGTAAAATTTTAAGTATTGAGAATATCTTTTCTTATGAAATATGTGCATATGTTATTTTATCAACATGTAACATTGTGCGTTGGCCAACCATGATTTGCAACACTACCTTTCCTACATATAGTTGATATCAATGTGTTATAAGGGTGGTACTCAAGTGTGACTATTTTTTTGTAATATTATTCTTACATATTCACATCCCTCACATAAAAAATATATATGCATCTCATCAATATGTGAATTATGCAATCTTTATATAGCAACGAGTCAATATCGTGTAACATAATATTTTTTTGGTCTTTTGTGTATTGTTTATTATTTATCACAAACAATAATAAATACCAGAAACTTGCAAACCTTCACAAGTTTTAAATACTATATTTCTATTACTATATATCGACACTAGATGAATGAAATAGTTTTATTCAAACAATATAAATCATAGGTCAAAATTCTAATGAAATTCATATGATTATAATCATAGGAAACAATCAATATATGTCTCCTCATTTAATATAAATTAGAGGTCAAAATCCCTACGAAATTCATATGTTAGAGATCAATAGAAACAATCAATAAATGTCATACTCCCCATTTCTCATCCTTATTTGTGGGAGATTAGCCATGATCAAGTAATCAATTAACAAGAGAATTATGAAAAATGTTTGAAGTTACTTATTTGTGGGAAATTAGCCATGATCAAGTAATCAATTAATAAGAGAAGTATGAAAAATGTTTGAAGTTACTTTTTTTTGGGTCTCCAAAGTCGGTACCGTTTGAGAAATTACTATGTGATACACCATATTGGCATACATGTAGTACAATTTATGTGATATTATGTGTAAGGACCCTGACCTTCATTTTGGGCTTACCCTATTTGTTTTGCCTAAACCCTGTGCTTAGTTGCTTACTAATCACCTTCGGTGGTGATTACGGTTCGCTTATGTTTTGTTGAGAGTTAGAGGTGCTACTTGAAAAATAACATAAGATAAGGTTGGAGAGAAAGTTTGCCACCTTGAGAGATGTCTTTCTCTCTCTTTGCTTCCTCTAGGGTTGAGAGGAAGGTTTGGGTTCGTGCCTTGAGTTGCCTTGGGCTTGGTTGAGCTCTTCTGGGCCTTGTTTTCCCTTGTTTGGGCCTTACCTTGCTTGGTTGAGCCCTATATCAGGCAAGGATGTCTTGTGTCGGCCATGGGGTATTGCCCATGGGTGTGTCGACCTTTGACTTTGTTGACCTTCTTGCTTTGGTTGTGTCACCCTAGCTTGGACATGTGGCCGAACCTTGGTTGAGTGGTGGCATGGCATGTGCATGTGTTTTGCAAGGTGGTAAAATGTGTGGACAAGTGTCCCTTGGTAAGGTGACACCTTGCCTTGGTTTAACATTGATCCTCATCTATATATGCCTTGCCTTTCTCTTCCTTAGGAACCCTTTAGCTCTTTGTTGCTCCTCTCTTACTTGGTGCACGATACACCTACCCTTTGGTGTGTTTGGTGGCCGATACAGCTTGGTGGAGCAAGTTGGTGGCCGATCCCCTTCTTGAAGTCTTCTTCTTCTTCTTCCTCTAGCTTGGTGGCCGAACCCTAGGTGGACCTTGTTTCCTTGGTAAGAATCTTCTGTTACAACCCCGATTTTTGGGTTCATTTGGTGAGAAATGTAATTTCTCATATTAAAGATGTTGGGACAAATAATGATATAATTGGTTTGAATCCATGAATTTTGTTTGCAATAGCCTCAATGATTGCTTTATTGGGCTTTATTGGCTATTGTGCCCAATAACAAAGAATTTGAATGAATTAATGAATGATTGAAAATTCGAGAAAAGAAAGATGTGGAAACCTCTAGAAGGCCAAAGAATGTAATCCAAGGATGGATTTCGTGCCTTTAGGTTCCTTGGGTGCCAAGGGATCCAAGATTGTGAAGAAAAGGCAACTATAAAAGAAAAGATTAAATACGTATTTCTTTATTAAGAAAGAACTTGAAAACAATGTTAAAATATGGGAAACAAGTGAAAGAGGTGTAATTGAGTTATCCTTGGTGGAATTTCGTATCCCAAGGATTCCTAATGTTAAAAGGAATACCAATGAGGAAAATAAAAGAGAAATAATGTGAAATCCTCAAAAAGAGATATTTTACTAAGAAATAAACATGATCATGAGAAATAATGCATATAGATGCATCTAGAAGGATAATAAGTATCCTTATGAAGGAATTTCGAAATCTTGGAGTTTCTTGGGGACCGAGGAGACCCAATGAAGAAAGAGGAAAGAGAAAATACCAATAAAGCAAAATAAGAGAGTAATATAATACATTATTACTAATTTTTGGTGGCATTGAAAAAGGAATGTATTTTCTATTAAAAAAGAAAGCTTAATTTCGTTCCAATACATTAAAGGAAAGTACAAGGAATATAAAGGAGGTAATTTTCGTAATCCTAATAATTAAATAAAAAGGAATATCAAAGGGATGAGGGAGAGAGAGAAGATTTGCTTCTTAATTAAGGAAAGTTGTTTCCTATTAAGAAAGGGACTTGTTCCCTCTCATGTGAACGTCTTGATGTGTGGATACCCTCCCCTATATAAGGGGTAGAGCCTTTTGGCCGAGTTTAAGACAATTCCAAGCACCTTTCTCTTCCCTTCTTCTTTGTTTTCGTCCTTGAACCCTAGCCATGTGAGTGGGTCAATTCCAAAGGCCCCGAGGAGCTGCGAGGGGTTTTGATGAAGGAAATAAACTCCTATGACCATCCTGGGGAGAATCAGTCATCTTTCACGAAATTCCATCATCCTGCAACTCTTGTCGGAGGTCTGCACGCAGGAAGTAGGTTGCGGGATTAGCACACCTAGGGATGGCCATATTAGCCGTGACCTGAAGCTTCCCCGCGTGTGCAGGGGTCCGTCAGAGCCAGGGCGACGAGTTTCGGCCAGTGCGCACCTTGGAGAGATGGGAATCAACCCCATAATCGCTGTAGTAGGACCGAGTTTGCAGGTCTTGGCATGATGGGAAATGAGTACCTGGGCCGCCAAGAGGAGGCGCCCTAGGTACGAGAGAGGGAGACAAAGGTGGGGCGGCCATTCCTGGCCACCCACGGGCCCCGGAGTAGGGGGGATAGACCCCCTCAAACCATCCTGGTCAACGACAGCGTAGGTCTGCGAAGGTTGAAGAAGAACAAATGATGTTGGACGATTCTGCCCCTCATGGGTGTGAAGGAGTGGTCCGCGGCCCGGGGGTATAAGTGGGATTTCGTTATAACTTAAATCCAAGGTACATGCGATGTGTAAGCTGCCTACGTGGCACTTCGCTATTGGTCCTTATGTGTTTATTTTGCAAAATTCATAATGACATAATGGTAACTCCGATTAGTACATATAATATATGAATTTTGATCAGGAAAATGAGAGGAATGCAGTAAAAATGGTTTTGGAGGCTAATTTCTCTTTCTGTTCGAAAATTAGTGTAACTTATCAACTTTAATGAATTACAGTTTAAGAAACCCTATTTTGAGATGATTAATGAAATTAGTAGGGTTTAATGGATGATTAAAGTTGATATTAGCCTGTTAATCATGAAAATATACATTATGTTCAAAAAGGATGAAATTTACACCTAATTGGTTAATGTAGAGATTCATGTGCATGAATATGCTTTAATAGGCCTTGAAACCCTAATATTGGTAAATGCAACTATTAATGGCTTTAATTATTCGATTTCATGTATAGAACTGAGTTTTCATGGTTATAAGCTATTTCGAGCATTAAAGTTCCTAATTTGTGGATAAATAACCTTAATATAGAAATTAGGGTTTTTGAATGAATCAAGGTAGAATTAATAATAAATAACGTTCATATGAGTATTAGAGCATAATGAACTACAAATTGATGATAAACAAGCATAATGACTTTGTCATGGGTTAAAGAGGATAAAAATGGTAACTTTAATGAAAAGAGGCTTAAAAGACTTATTTAATGGTTAATTATGCCTTCAATCCAAAACTGAGAATTAGATGTTGAAATAATTAAGGGTTTGTGATCAATTGCATTAAGTTAGGGTTTAAAATAGTAAAAGATGAAGGAAAACCCTAATTGCTATGGGAACCCTAAAAGTGAATTAGAAACCCTAGGGAATGAGATAGGTTTAATAGATCTTGATGATATGAATAATAAAAAGGGAATTACATGATTATTTCAGGATCTTGTTAAAATACTTGCTTGCTTGGATTCTTATTTGCATGGATATTTCTGTTCAAACCATCAGATTAGGTAAGTGGTTATGCTTATGAATATCTCGAGTTAGTTTTCTGAGGTTTACCGAAGTTTTCATCGATGTCATGAATTAATTGTTGGATGATTTTAATTCATGCAAACTATAATGTGGATATGACTATCGCATAAGATATGTGCCTACTAGCTCTGATCCTGGTCCCCTCTGTGGCTTAATAGTTGACCTAGTACATGGCTACCTATGGGGTAGGTCCATCAGGTCATTGGATGACTTAGTACATGGCTACCAATGGGGTAGGTCCATCAAGTCACATTGAGTTAGATATTGGGCTACCTTCGGGTAGTACCATGCGACTCTATTACCCTATGTATTGGCTACCTGTAAGGTAGGACCATGGGGGTAAGAATCTACCTAAAGAGAGGTAGCATACAAGTCCACTGCAGGGATAGCACAGAGTTAGGGGATAGGTAAGGATTTAGTAGGATGGCTTAAAACATAATCTTGTTTGTTAAATGATTAATTGAATGATTACATTGTTAAGAATAATTGCATGATTATTGTTTCCCCCACATACCAACTTCGGCTGACCGATGTTTTGTTTGTCGACATTTTAGGTACAAGCCAAAAGAACAAACAGTAAATCGTCATAATGGGAAATACATGAAGTAAAATACAAGGAGGATTAGTTAGAGTAGAATCCTTAAGTGGATAGAAGTTTAGATATCCAAGTTTTCAAAAAAGAAAAGGATGCAAAAGTTTATTTTCTTACCGTTTTCCCATTTAGTCTATTAAAATTTAATAATTATTCTTGGTTAATTGCCGAACCTTTGATCCGGAAGTTATGGGTGTGGCTTCGACCTTTTAGTCTCCCTTAATTGGGGGTTATAGGGAGGTGGGGTCGTAACATCTTCCCTCTCTCCTTAGCATCTTCTTCTCCATCTTTCCTACTCTTTGGCCATGATGGTTATGGTTCTTGTTCCTTTTCTTGAGGTGGCCGAAAGTGGTGTGCTTGGAGCTAGGAGCTTGAAGCTTGGAGCTTTGGAGCTTGAGGAGTTTGCTTAAGGCGGGTTACATAACTTCTTACCCTAGCTATACTACCTTCTTTATGTGGGATGATTCCTATATGTTGATGATCGGCCATTGCATGTTATGTTTCTTGCTCTAGTACATGTTGTTGATGTTATGGATATAGTGAGCATAATGTGGTTGATGTTGTTGATGGTTTATATGCCTTTACACCTAGTTGGCCGAACCATAGTTTGGGGTTTCCTTGTTGAGAAATACTCCTTTCTCTCCTTGGTCTAGAGAAGTGAGTTTGAGCTCTAGTCATGCAGGCAATAACCCTCTCTTATTTTAGTTGAGAGGTGAGTCTACATTCTAGTTGCTTGGGCAACACCCTCCTCTCACCATGGATTTGAGAAGTGAGCTGTTGGATATGTGATGACCTATGTTGAGGTTGATCCTTGTGGTTGCATGATTTGTGATAGAGGTTGTGCAAAACCCCTCTCTCTTGGTTGTTGAGAGGTGAGCCGATCTTCTTGATCAATTAGAGTTTGGTGCCCTTGTGCTTGAGGTTGAAGATGACCAGGCTGGGTTGTGCCTTGCACGATATGACCTTGGAGTAGTGCTGCCCGATAGCCTTGTCTTGGGTTGTACCCTTGACCGATACACCTAGTTGAGATGGTTGGTTTGATGCTCAATATGGTTCTCTTGGCTTGAGATAGAGCTTGGGCGACACACCTTATATCTCGTGCTCTGAACGATACATCTTGAAGTAAGGTTGCCTGATACCCCTGCCTTGTGTTGATCTTTGGCCGATCTAATATGGAGTTGAGATGGTTGGCTTGGTGCCCGTTATGCTTTGGCTGATATGGATCCTAGTAGGCTATCCTTGTGTTGGGTGATATGGTTTAGTTGTGGTGATGCTCAATATGGATTGAGTGGTGCACCTTAGTGAGTATCTTAGTGGTGACCGATATGATGTGTTTGGTCTTGTTGGACGATAGGCCTTCTCAGGGTGCCTTGGTATCGATTGTTTCCATGAGCATGGTGGGCGCTACAAGGATGAGTTTGGGCACCATGCTACTGGCCGATACCAGTGTTGAACATTAGGGAAGTTGCTTCCCGTTACAAACCCTAACCCTAATAGGCGATAGGGTCTTGGGCGATAAGAGGTGCCCATGTGCTTCCCGATACCACCTTGTAGTTGTATGCACGATGCACCTTGCCTAACACCATGTGAACTGGTGGGTTCTAGTTGCATGATAGGTGAAGTGATGGGCTGGCCGATATGGTGGTGAGGTTGCTTAGGGTTGGGAAACCCTACTCGATGCATCCTTTGGTGAGGGTATGACCATACCCGATACATCTTGTGGTGAGGGTTGGCGCTGCCCGCCATACCTGTAGTGAGGATTGCAGGAGACTTGGTGAGGGTTTTGATAACTCATAATGTATATAGGTCTCTGTTAATAATGATGATACAAGTGATATGATGTAATCACCTCAAATCCTGCAACTAGGATGATGAGATAAGATGATAGGCTGTGAACAAAGATATGATGTTGATACACATGCTAAAGTGGCACATGTATATGGTCACAAGTATGCGGCATGATGTATGCTCATGATTGATAATAATACTATGAATGATAAAGCTTATGTGTGATATAATCATGGATGTTGCTCTATAGTTGATAGCATGATAATCCTGTTAATCCATGATGTCTTCATATATCTCTATGGATGTGTATACTAACCATGCATGTATTTTTATGTGGATTCATAGCCTGGTAAGAGCTATGGGATATATGTGCTTTGACTAGCACAATGTGATGATAATCCTTGTTAATGAGATAACAGGTTGATAGGTTTGAGGACCTGATATAAGGTTGAGTGCCTAGTTGAGGTGTTATCCTCTGATGATGAGATAAGGGATGCGTTCCCAGAATGTTGATGCATGATTATGATGCCTTGAGAGGCAGTGGTTGATGTAATGAGGGATTGAGGTCCCATGATAGTATATTGATGGAAATAATGATGTAATGCTATGAGGTCATGTTTACAACTTTGGTTGCCTCAACAATTGGCTTAAAATATACTAATTAATTATAGATGAACATATCATGTAGTTTTCCCTGGCCATAGATCCATCATCATCAGTATTTGGTGATGGTGAAACAAGTTTATCCTGCGGGATTACCTGGAGCACATATTGTTGAATATGTGAGGTTTCCCCTAGCCTAAAATAGGAGGGTTTGAGTGCAACTGCGGTTGCAGACTCAGGATATATGGAGCATGGTGAACAGACCCATGGGTCATGATATGTGATGATGAGCATGATGCGTTCATGGCTCAGATGTATGTACTAGCACCTATGATGAGGTGAGCTAGAGATATGGGTAGCTTGCGGAGCTGACCCAGAGGCTGGGGCCCTATAAGCATGACTGCGGTCTTGCTTGATCATTCGTGTACTAACCACAAGAAGGTGAGGTCATGGAGTCCAGATCTCCTTAGACCTTGTATGGCACTAGATTTGGGCTTCACAGCAATGGTTGGATTTGAGCAGGGAAGGCTCACTTCCTCAGGGCATAATAAAACGTAATTTATCCAAATAGTATATCTTGCTTAGAGCAAAATACAGAACATTGATTGAGGCCTTGCTTATATAGCTAATCTAGTTGTACTATGCAGTTGTTTGTACGGTCCTTATATTTTGTGATAAAGAAATACTTGGTTACATGCCTTCTGGATATCTTGGTAAGCTTGATGATAATAATAGCCTTACTCAGTATGCTGCTCTGGTTATACCCTTTATCAGTTAACTACTGTTGTTGCCTTAACCTTCTGAGGTTTTATAGTTTCGGCAGGGAGTTATGTTTCTCACTGGGACTATGTGTCTCACCCCGCTGGTTTACACCCTTTTTAGATGATCGCTCTAGACGTGGTGGTGGTCGTGAGGTTGCGACCGAGCAGCAAGAAGAGCAGTAGAAGGCAAGAGATGGACATGTTGTTGTTTTGGTGGTTCTGTAGTAGAGTCCTATAGTCATCCATGTACTCTCAGGTCCTCGGAGGTGTTTTGACGACGTTTCATGATGTTTCGCAGTTGTAATTTTTGTATACTCTGCTGCTGGCCGTACGTGGCCGTTCTGTATGTATAAGCAAGTGATGCAATATGTGCTGTTGCGATAGTTGGTGGCTTTAAGTTGTGAACATATCAGGCAGGTGATCTTGAAAATATCTATATATAACATGATCTTCTTGCAGGGCTTGATTGCAAATGTTCTGTACATATGTTTCCGCAATCAGTTTTAATTAACCCGTGTTTTCAGTAAGATGAGGTTCCACACATTTTCACGTGTCATCTCGCTGTTTGTGTGATGGCGGGGTGTCACAGTTGGTTTGGTATTAGAGCTCTAGGTTCGCTGAGTCTACAGGGATCTAGGACTAGGTTTGCATATGTTCTTGTGAGTTTTTCAAATTTTCTTACAATAACCTTCTGCCCTCAGCAGAAGATAAAGCTTAAAGATGTCTGGAAACCATGAAGAACATGCTGCCGAGAGTAGCAATGCTGCATCAGTTGATGGAGCAGGAGGGCAGGCACATGAAGATCGGGTGCCTGAGGTCCCCCAACTTGACCCATCCATTCTCGAAAATCCTACCTACCAACAGCTTATTGGGAAGTTGATGGCTATGATAAATCACATGGTGGAAAGGTTGCCAGTGCCTCAGCCCAGAGCACAAGCTCCCCATGGTGAAACATCGAGTATTGGGAAGACCTTTGAGTGACTTCACTGAGTCAGAGCTTCAGATTATGCTGGAACGGCCGATCCAGCGGATGCTGATCTGTGGCTAACAGGTCTTGAGAAGGCCTTCTGGATCCTTGACATCCCCAAAGCAGACAAAGTCAAGCATGCTGTCTACCTTCTGAAGGGTAGTGCTGGACACTGGTGGGCCATCGAGGAGGAGAAGTGACCCGGTGAGGAGATCGGTTGGGAGGTTTTCCGGTGAGAGTTCGTCAGTAGATACTTTCCAAAGACATATCTGGACGAGAATATCAACCAATTTGAGCATCGACGCCAAGGATCGATGAGCATCATTGAGTATGAAGCCAAGTTCATGGACTTGTTGAGGTTTTGTCCTATTATGGCGGTGACATATGATGAGCGGATCAGGCGGTTTGAGAAAGGTTTGAGTGTTGAGCTGTCGACACCTGCTGTTGCTTTGGAAAATTGGGAGCGGTTTGCCACGTTTGTGGAGTACGTCCGCAGGATTGAATGATCTGTTAGGGAGAAAAGGGAGTCCATGACCAGGAAAAGGCCTGTTCAGTTCCAGGGACAGAGATCTGGTGGCTTCAAGAAGCCAAGATTTTCAGCACCTTCCACGATGCAAAGTTCTCGTGCACCATCTCAGTGGTCTCCGAGTAAGGGAAGAGGTTATGTTTCTTTGACGTCGAAGGCACATAGTACATCTTCTGTGATAGTTACAAAGCCATCTAGGCCGCAGATAGAAGGTAGGTCATGTTATCACTGTGGACATACTGGGCATTTGAGGTCAAATTGCCCAAGAAGAGACGTTGAGGTAACACAACAATCAAGATATAATCAACAAGGGTCAGACAGATAGCAGCCCAGTGGTAGCAGAGGGCGAGGACGTGGTCAAGTGTCGCAAGTAGGATCATCTGCTCAAGGAAGCAGAGGATGTGGACAACAAGCAATGACTCGATTCTATGCTATGAGTCAGCCGAAGGTGATAGTCAACCCGCGAGTGATGACAGGTCAGATGGAGTTATTTCATTCTGATTTGTCTTCTTCTTGCTTTATATCTGTTCTAGTTGAATCGAGTGCTACACACTCTTTTATCACACATAGTCTGCTTGATAGCTATCCTTTACCTGTTAGTTGTAAGAAAGATAGCCTGTTGTTAGAAACCCCACTCGATGGTTCCTCGATGCTTCGAGAGGAGTGTCCATCTTGTGTCTTATCTTTTTCGGGACACAGTATACAAGTGGATCTTATACCACTTGATATGCATGGATTCGATGTGATCCTTGGGATGGATACCTTAGAGAAGTATAAGGTCATGTTAGACTGTGGTTCCAAGCAGGCGGTGCTTGATGACAACAGTGAGAAGTGGATCTTCCAAGGAGACAAGAAGATTCTTCTGACATGTTTAGTGTCAGTAATGGTGGCAGAGAAGTTGTTGCGGCAAGGTTGTAGAGCGTTCTTAGCTCATGTTGTGGATACCAAGGCAAACGGTCCTAGCCTTGAGGAGGTGACGGTTATCCGAGAGTTTGTGGATGTGTTTTCTGATGAGTTCCCCGATGTTCCCCCACCTCGAGAGATTGATTTTGAGATCAATCTGGTTCCAGGGACACAACCGGTTGCACAAACACCGTATAGGATGGCTCCAACAGAGATGGCAGAGTTGAAGAAACAATTATAAGAGTTGTTGGAGAAAAGTTTCATCAGACCAAGCACATCGCCTTGGGGTGCTCCAGTCCTGTTCGTTAAGAAGAAGGACGGGTCGATGCAGTTATGTATGGATTACCAGCAGTTAAACAAAGTCACGATCAAGAATAAGTACCCATTGCCGAGGATAGATGATTTGTTTGATCAGTTGTATGGTGCTAAAATTTTCTCACAGATCGATCTACGATCTGGATATCATCAATTGAGGATTAAGGCGGATGACATACCAAAGTCAGCATTTAGGACAAGGTATGGTCACTTTGAGTTTGTGGTTATGCCGTTTGGGCTAACCAATGCACCTGCTTCTTTCATGGATCTGATGAACCGAGTGTTCTGTCCGTTCCTAGATCAGTTTGTTGTAGTCTTCATAGATGACATCTTGATCTACAGTCGAGATAGTCAAGAGCATGAACAACATCTTCGACAAGCTTTGACTCTTCTTCGCCAACATCAGTTATATGCCAAGTTCAGTAAGTGTGAGTTTTGGTTGAAAGAAGTGAATTTTTTTGGGTCATGTGGTATCTACAGAAGGAGTCAGAGTGGACCCCAAGAAGGTGGAATCGGTGGCAGATTGGGAACAACCGAAGATGTCGAACAAAGTTCGTAGTTTTCTGGGTTTGGCAGGATATTACTAGAGGTTTATCAAGGATTTCAGTGCGATCGCATTACCGATGACAAATTTGACCAGGAAGGATGTATGGTTTGTCTGGGATGATCGTTGTCAGCAAGCTTTCCAAAGTTTGAAGGAGAAGCTGACTAGTAGTCCAGTGCTAGTGCTGCCAGAGCCTGTGAAGGGCTATGTTGTTTTCTGCGATGCTTCCAAGAAAGGCTTAGGTTGTGTGCTGATGCAAGAGGATCGTGTGGTTTCTTTTGCTTCACGACAGCTTAAGAAACATGAGGATAACTATCCAACACATGATTTAGAGTTGGCAGCGGTGGTGCATGCGTTAAAGAATTAGAGACACTATCTTTATGGAGAAGTGTGTCAAATCTTTACAGATCATAAAAACATGAAGTACATCTTTTCACAGAATGAGCTGAACATGCGACAACGTTGTTGGATGGAGATAATCAATGATTATGATTGCACCATTGAGTATCATCCTGGTAAGGCAAACGTGGTAGCTGATGTGCTTAGTAGAAAGTCTTCTTCTCTCCCCTTGAAGAAAGCACATTTGAGTTCCTTGGTATGTCATAGGCGAGATATGTTTGTCTCCTTGCGGCAGATGAATGTGTAGTTGGAAGTTTCCTTGTTGGCATGACTATTGGCACAGATGCAAGTCAAGCCTACGCTGAGACAACAGATCAAAGACGCATAGCATGCGGATGATACAGTGCAGTTGATCAGTTCAGAGCTTGGCATTTTTTGTTTCCGATTGACTTTTCATCTTTTGTTTCTAATTGGTATCAAATACCAATCCTTGTTCCAATCAAATTGGGCAAGTGAAATGAAAGGAAATATCTCACCAATCCTACTTTCCCAACTTGCTCGGTTGCATCAGTTGAATCGATCGTTTCAACACTTGAAGCGATTGTTTCACCTTGTCCTTGAGCCGATCGACTCACCACCTGAGCCGATCGGTTCACCAAGCTCAGCCGATCGGTTCATCACATGAACCGATCGGTTGGGAGTGCAGATTGTGCAGAATCAGTCAATTGCAGTTTCAATCAATCTGATACTCCAATCAATGTGTCCAACACCTTGAACATTATGATATTGAGCTATCAATTAATTGAGTGTTTAATTGAACTACTAAACTCCTTTAGTAATCAATCTAAACATTGTTTGTGGAAAAAACTCCTCTTCCAGGTTCAATCCTATGTGTGTGACCCTACAGGTCCATTTCATGTTGGCAGTGAAAGTCCATAACACTTATGACTTCACAAGCAAAGAGCGGTGCCTAGTCACACATCAGTGCTACCCAAGTGAAATAGAAAGTTGGAGAACAACTTTCAATCCTACAATCCGTGAATGGTGTTACAGTGAATGTATAATTCCTTTGTCACTGATATCTCGAATGAACTCGAGGCATGGAACAATCATCCTGTCAATGTTCATTCACTTTCTTGATCTCAGAGTAGATTGGAAGAGATATGTATGAAATCAATATCACATACTGATTCACACATGCATGCACACCTTTCTCAATCCTACTCATCAAGTGGCCATGGATATCAAACTCCCTCAGGAGGGACATATCCCATATCTATCACTCATCCCTCAAAAGCCCCATGTGTTAAAGCCACCCAATCATCACATTTATAACAACCCATGTTTCAGGACTGCGTTTGATGATGTCAAAGTGTGCCCAACGACATGTGATGAGTGTAGTGATTTCAGGTCAAAGAATCACATTCACCACCATCACTTTGAGTACTGACTGTGACTACCATGTCATGATTCCATGTGTCAAACTCACAGTGGGTCTGTCCGGTACACTTGTTCTCTAACAAGTACCTATGTGTTTGGTTTGATATCTCTATATCATGACTAATGAGATTCTGTCATCAACCAACACCACAATCTAGTCTTGTGTGTCATTGCTGTCTATCTACCTTCCACAATGACATCCGACTAGGGACATAACAAGAATGTACAAACTCTTAGCATCCATATGATCTCATTGTTCAGGTCCTTAACCTGAAAGCATACGTCATTGAGTACTGTCATTCTCTAGACATTCAATCTATTCTATCACTATCTCAAATGATTGAACCAGAAAGAATTAGAATCTTGCCTTTGATGTTTATCAAATCAATCTTAATGTATCCCACCAATCATCCCATGATTGGCTCTCAGGGCATACATACCAACAGACTCCCACTTTCACTGTGAGCCAATCACCCTTGAATCATATTCATAGTGATCTTCAAACATGTCCCACATGTTACTGAGCTCTAGTGCGAACATAGTGAGTAATGGCAACACCTTGGCAAAGTCAGTATAAATTGAATGTCTCTCATCTCTTCGCTGTACGTCACACGTATGAGATGGAGTTGCCATAATATGCGATCTAGTATTCCTTTGCTAACTTTTAGCCACATTGCATGATCAAGGATTCCATACTTGTCATCAATGACCAGAATATCTATAAGTTCATCTCATGAACTTCCAGACCCATATAGTATCTACTGTTGTTCTCTAATGCATAGATAATCGGCATTTCCTTTTAAATGGTTTTATTGAAACATTTCCAATTATCAACAAACTTTCACTTTTATATATCCTATATATATTTTTGCGATTAATTTTCTGTCCTTTCAGAAGTTCGCATCAATGTAACTCTTTACATTGAACTCTTCCTTATCTCCATAGAACTAGTACTTCTCAAGTACTTATCAAGTTCTCATGGTATTCCAGTAACACTTACTAGAAGTAGACATACATCCACTCGTCATGTCTCACATACGAGTTATCAAGATGAGCACATCATATTGCCATGTCCTACATACAAGATGATAGATGCATTTTGTTCTTGCCATGTCAATACATGTAAGATAATGGGATGATTACATACATGATAGATCCATATCTATTCTTAGTGTTCCCATTCTTCATAAGAATTGGACACTTGACCTTGGGATACTAACTCCATGTAACGTGGACAAGTTTTCTCCCACTGAATATGTGCATACGGAACCCTTCAATACAGATTGCCAATGTATGTTTTCTCTTTTCAGGTCAAGAGGTTTTCGAGAACTATCTCTATAGATCTCTATTCCTATCACATAGGAAACATCTCTATCTTACTTAAAGATAATTTCCACTTTTGGATTTCCATTCTAGAACATTTCATTTCACATCAATATGTGGAATGTGAATACGCTCCCACTAAATCACAGATCTCTTCTTTATCTTTGACATATCAGTCAAACCCTTTGACTATATCATCAAAGTAAAGATCCAACTCTGAGTTGCTTGTACTCAATCAATCACATTGATTAGTCCATTGTAACTTATAGACTTCATTTGCATTAGTGGATTCACAAACCTTATAGGTTGTGTCACGTACACATCCTTGTTTTATTCCTCATAGGAATGCAGTTTTAGTATCCATATGCCAAATGCCTTAGTCATTAAGTTGTAATCAACAAGCATCATCCTTCCCAAATGTTATCCATGTGTCTTAACACTTAAGACTCATTTGCACTTATGGATTTCATCCAATGGGTGCTACTATCAAGGTCATACCTTATGGTTCACATGGATGTCATTTAGGATGTAATGGTCGTAAACCATAACTCAAAATTCGGTTCTTCATATTCATCTAGATAGTTGACTCATCACATGAACAACTCATCACATAGATAAATGAGGTGTATCAGTCAAGGATATAAGAACTTACAACTCCTTGTGATTCTTAATGTCCTTTATTAGCGAAGTGTATTCTTTATTAAGAAGAATTCATGGCCGCCACCCGCTCGTCTCGCTCCTCGAACCAGTCATCAACTGATCGACTCATTCCTTGAACCGATCATCTCGAATGTCAACCGATCAGTTCATGCCTTGAACCGATCGCCTCAGCTGTCGTCAGGATGTCCTCTGTTCTTTGACATAACAGGAAATAAAATTCTATCCTATTTTACATTGTAAAATGAGAAACCTCGAGTTACATTCGAGGGGAGCAAAGGTAGGAAAGAAATCTCGAATTATTTCGAGTTACATCAAGAATAGGAGAAGGAAGATTGATGCACAGACCGAGATGCAAGCAACCACATACAACCATACACAGATAGGGTTTATTGGCCATAACCACGCTATACATCCACCACAAAACTCATTTAAGGGTGACGCGTATCTAGTGCATTCATAATACATATCGTATATGTAAATTGGGATTTGTGGATTTAGGATTGGACATGCATAAAGACAATTTTTTTCACATCGTATGCAATAAATAAAGGCGACAAACCAAAATCGATCATATCGATAATCCTAAAGTATAGAGCAGTTGACGTGGCTCTGATACCACTGTTGGGTTTTGAGGGGAGGCAGCAGAAACAAAATTTTTTTTCTCCTCCCCAAACCCAGAACATGGAAACGCATCAACGTCTATACAATAGGTAAGGATGGTTTGTGGAATCAAACCTTGTCCCGAGGCTTGCTCGGTGATAATACCTCGCGGCTTGCACAGTCTTCACCTCCGGTCTTGGACGGTGTCTGTGCAGCTTCTGGTCACACCGGGACAGACAACTCCTGGTCTCACCGGGACTGTCAGGATTGACAACTGTCCTCCGAGCGGCAGAAATCTTCCGCCTCTGAAGTAGTCCACACGGACCACCTGAAACTCCAATCTCCTTGTCCCACAAGGAATTGGAAAGAGTCGCACCCTCCTATCAGCGTACTAGTCACTGACACACTCTCCTTCCAGCAATTGCTTTCTGCAGTTGTCTTTCCCTTGTTGTGCTTCCCTTATCGGGTAGCACTTGCTCGGGATCTCTTGGTTACCAAAACCAGAGAGAACGACAACTTTATAGAGCAACTGGTTGCACTGTGTTGTTCTTTAAGAAGCCCCCAATACCCCTATATATAGGAGGGTCATGGGACAAGGTTCTCTATCCCGGGCAATGCGGGACTAAAGCAGGAGTAGAAGGGTTCGAGATTTTTCCACAAAAAACAACCAATTGCGCAACCTGAACCGATCGTTTCATTTCTGAAACGGTCGGTTGGGGACCTGAGCTGGTCGGTTGACACCTCAACCGATCGGTTGGGACCCATGAAACGGTCGGTTCACTTCTGAACCAGTCAGTTCACTTCTGAACCGGTCGGTTCGTGGTCCTGGTCAGTTCCCGATTGACTTTTCATCTTTTGTTTCTAATTGGTATCAAATACCAATCCTTGTTCCAATCAAATTGGGCAAGTGAAATGAAAGGAAATATCTCACCAATCCTACTTTCCCAACTTTCTCGGTTGCATCAGTTGAACCAATCGTTTCAACACTTGAAGCGATTGTTTCACCCTGTCCTTGAGCTGATCTACTCACCACCTGAGCCGATCGGTTCACCAAGCTCAGTCGATCGGTTCATCACATGAGTCGATCGGTTGGGAGTGCAGATTGTGCAGAATCAATCAATTGCAGTTTCAATCAATCCGATACTCCAATCAATGTGTCCAACACCTTGAACATTATGATATTGAGCTATCAATTAATTGAGTGTTTAATTGAACTACTAAACTCCTTTAGTAATCAATCTAAACATTGTTTATGGACAAAACTCCTCTTCCAGGTTCAATCCTATGTGTGTGACCCTGTAGGTCCATTTCACGTTGGCAGTGAAAGTCCATAACACTTATGACTTCACAAGCAAAGAGCGGTGCCTAGTCAAACATCAGTGCTACCCAAGTGAAATAGAAAGTTGGAGAACAACTTTCAATCCTACAATCTGTGAATAGTGTTACAGTGAATGTATAATTCCTTTATCACTGATATCCCGAATGAACTCGAGGCATGGAACAGTCATCCTGTCAACGTTCATTCACTTTCTTGATCTCAGAGTAGATTGGAAGAGATATGTATGACATCAATATCACATACTGATTCACACATGTGTGCACGCCTTTCTCAATCCTACTCATCAAGTAGCCATGGATATCAAACTCCCTCAGGAGGGACAAATCCCATATCTATCACTCACCCCTCAAAAGCCTCATGTGTCAAACCCACCCAATCATCACCCTTATAACAACCCATGTTTCAAGACTGCGTTTGATGATGTCAAAGTGTGCCCAACGACATGTGTTGAGTGTAGTGATTTCAAGTCAAATAATTACACTCACCACCATCACTGTGAGTACTGACTGTGACTACCATGTCAAGGTTCCATGTGTCAAACTCATGGTGGGTCTGTCCGGTACACTTGTTCTCTAACAACTACCTATGTGTTTGGTTTGATATCTCTATATCATGACTAATGAGATTCTGTCATCAACCAACACCACAATATAGTCTTGTGTGTCATTGCTATCTATCTACCTTCCACAATGACATCCAACTAGGGACATAACAAGAATGTACAAACTCTTAGCATCCGTATGATCTCATCATTCAGGTCCTTAACCTGAAAGCATACGTCATTGAGTACTGTCATTCTCTAGACATTCAATCTGTTCTATTACTATCTCAAATGACTGAACCAAAAAGAATTGGAAGCTTGCCTTTGATGTTTATCAAATCAATCTTAATGTATCCCACCAATCATCCCATGATTGGCTCTCAGGGCATACATACCAACAGATACCACAATGGAAATGGGATCATATAACCATAGACTTCGTAGTTGGTCTACCAAAGGCAGCTAGGAATCATCATTCCATTTGGATAATAGTGGACCGGCTGACAAAATCTGCTCATTTCATACATGTAAAGACAACGTATACAAAAGAGAAGCTTGCTTAGGTGTATGTAGATGAGATAGTGCGTCTGCACGGTGTACCAACAATGATAGTTTCCGATAGAGGTCCTCAATTCAAAAGTCGTTTCTGGGAACAGTTGCACAAAGCGTTGGGAACGCAGCTGAGGTTCAGTATCGCTTTCCACCTACAGACAGATGGGCAGTCTGAAAAGACTATTCAAACTTTGGAGGATCTTCTCCGAGCATGTGTTTTGCAATTCCTAGGTGGTTGGGACGTGCATCTCAGTCTGATAGAGTTCACTTACAATAATAGTTACCAGTGGAGAATTGACATGGCTCCTTATGAGGCTCTATATGGAAGGAAGTGCAGATCCCCTTTATGCTTGTATGAGTCTGGTGAGTATCAACTTTTGGGTCCTGAGTTAGTGCAGCAGACAATAGAGAAGATCAGAGTGATAGAACAAAAGTTGAAAGCGGCACAGGACATGCATAAGTCTTATGCAGACAATCACCGACAACCTTTAGAGTTCCAAGTGGGAGACAACGTGTATCTCAAGGTCTCACCTTGGAAAGGCGTGCTAAGGTTTGGCCAGAAAGGAAAACTGGCACCCAGGTATATGGGGCCATACCCGATAATAGCACGTGTTGGCAGGGTAGCTTACAAGTTAGAGCTGCCGCCAGAGTTGCACAGGTTACATCCAGTGTTCCATGTCAGCATGTTGAAGAAAAGTCATCCAGATACATGGACAGTGATACAGCCAGTTGAGGTTGAGCTTGATAAAGACGTGACCTATGAGGAGGGTCCGATAGCAATCCTTGACAAAAGAGTAAAGAAACTAAAGAGGAAAGACCTGGTTCTTATGAAAGTTCTTTGGCATCATCGTGGTGTTGAGGAAGCCACGTGGGAGCTTGAAGAAGAGATAAAGCGGAAGTATCCCTCACTTTTCTCTTTGGATTTCGGGGACAAAATCCCTTTGTAGAGGTTTATGGCTTGTAAGGACCCTGAACTTTGTTTTGGGCTTACCCTGTTTGTTTTGCCTAAACCCTGTGCTTAGTTTCTTACTGATCACCTTTAGTGGTGATTAGGGTTCAGTTGTGTTTTGTTGAAAGTTGGAGGTGCTACTTGCAAAATAACCTAAAATAGGGTTGGAGATCAAGTTTGCTACCTTGAGAGATGTCTTTCTCTCTCTTTGCTTCCTCTAGGGTTGAGAGGAAGGTTTGGGTTCGTGCCTTGAGTTGCCTTGGGCTTGGTTGAGCTCTTCTGGGCCTTGTTTTCCCTTGTTTGGGTCTTGCCTTGCTTGGTTGAGCCATGTATCAGGAAAGGATGTCTTGTGTTGGCCATGGGGTATCTCCCATGGGTGTGTCGGCCAAGGTGGTGGTGGTGTGTCAGCCTTTGACTTTGTTGACCTTCTTGCTTTGGTTGTGTCACCCTAGCTTGGACATGTGGCCGAACCTTGGTTGAGTGGTGGCATGGCATGTGCATATGTTTTGCAAGGTTGCAAAACGTGTGGACAAGTGTCCCTTGGTAAGGTGACACCTTGCCTTGGTTTAACCTTGATCCTCATCTATATATGCCTTTCCTTTCTCTTACTTAGGAACCCTTTAGCTCTTTGTTTCTCCTCTCTTTCTTGGTGCACAATACACCTACCCTTTGGTGTGTTTGGTGGCCGATACAGCTTGGTGGAGCAAGTTGGTGGCCGATCCCTTATATAGCTGATCTAGTTGTACTATGCAGTTGTTTGTACGACCCTTATATTTTGTGATAAGTTCTTATAAAGCTTATCTTGTCAATCATGTTCAATAAAGAAATACTTGGTTACATGCCTCTCGTATATCTTGGTAAGCTTGATGGTAATAATAGCCTTACTCAGTATGCTACTCTGGTTATACGCTTTATCAATTAACTACTGTTGTTTCCTTAACCTACTGAGGTTTTATAGTTTCAGTGGGGAGTTATGTTTCTCGCTGGGACTGTGTGTCTCACCCCGTTGGTTTACACCCTTTTTAGGTGATCGCTCTAGACGTGGTGGTGGTTGTGAGGTTGCGGCCGAGCAACAAGAAGAGCAGTAGAAGGCAAGAGATGGACATGCTGCTATTTTGGTGGTTCTGTAGTAGAGTCCTAGAGTCAACCCTGTACTCTCAGGTCCTCGGAGGTGTTTTGACGACGTTTCACGATGTTTAGCGGTTGTAATTTTTGCATACCTTGCTGCTGGCCGTAAGTGGTCATTCTGTATGTATTTTTTTTTAGGCAAGGTAATGATATATTTAAAAAGTACATTCGGCAAGCGAAGACCTGCTAATGTGAAGAAACAACATAGAGTTCGTAGGGGAAAGAAAATAAGCTGAAAGTAGACTGGGGGAGACACCCCTTAAGACAAACCTCTTTTAAAATATAAAGTTTATGCAATCTAGAAAATGAGACTAATAGTGCAGAGCTGCCATTCTGTATGTATAAGCAGGTGATTAACCAATATGTGCTGTTGTGACAGTTGGTGGCTTTAAGTTGTGAACATATCAGGCAGGTGATCTTGAAAATATCTATATATAACATGATCTTCTTGTAGGGCTTGATTGCAAATGTTCTGTACATATGTTTCCACAATCGGTTTTAATTAACCCGTGTTTTCGGTAAGATGAGGTTCCATACATTTTCACGTGTCATCTCGCTGTCTGTGTGATGGCGGGGTGTCACATTATGTGATTCTTATGTGTTTATCATAGTGCTGGGGTAGTACTGAATTCTCACTAACACGAATGTGATGGATTTGAATGCATCTTCAGTTATACTTATATTGACTCATTCACTTATTTTCTTTTATCGTTATAGTCATTTGTGATACCAACACCAGACTCTTTCTTAGTCATAAATATTATATCAACACCATACTCTATCTTAGTCATAAACTAGCCTAGCAACTAAGGAAAACCATTTTTCATTGCTTAGAGTATTGCCAAAAAGACATGAATTTTTTTGTTCCCACAAGTTGTCATTAATATGTAGTCTAATACACATAAAATCCATAACATTGTTTTAGCAAATTAAGGGTCAAATAGACAACTTTGCGTATCCTCAACCACCATGCCTTACTAAATCTTTATAGAGAAACATAGAAACATGTTGTGGTCCAAAGAACTATGTAGTTTTCCTAGACACGAACATCATATTGTTGTTGTGTTTTGCTCACGACAATTCTCATTTTCGAGAATAGTTGATTGTTTACCTCCATATGCACATAGTCAGTTCAACATGATATAGTTATGAAAAAGTATATTTTGTATATATGTGTATATATAAGTGGATAAAATATCATGTCCATTTAAACATTTATTAAGATATGTTGCTCATATTGAATAGATTATTACTAAATATTTGGGAAAATAAGTCTAACTTAGAAAGCTCAATTTTTTTTCTAATGCGCCGTTAAAAACATATGAAGAATCATTTGCAATATTATCTTGACAATTACAAGAAATCTATTTCTTTGTAAAATAAAAAATGTACAATAACACATATAACAAATGCTACCTTACTGAAAATATGTCAAGATGTCACTTTTTCTTTAGTGATTTGAATCAAAGACATTCTTTGTGGAGAACATATTCAAATCACTAAAGAAAAAGTGTATATTTATTACATTTATATTAAAGAAGAAAAGAGATAAAAGAGACATTTTGATAATAGTATATAACAATTAAAGATAAAAGGAAGCATCAATCTCTAATTGTGAAGATAACAAATACAATAAGGATGTAAAAAACAAAGAAAAATATGTCTTGTAAGAGAAACTTTTTCTTCTTGATATAATAGATGTTTGAACTATATAGATCATTCTCACTTTGATATTGGAACAAATACAATTTTAATTCTATGAATATTTGTGCCACATCAGTCTATCCAACTTCACGTGCAATGCACATGCATTAACTAGTAATATCATAAGGACACTACTCTAGTGTGCCTCTAGCATGTGGTCAAGAGATAAGTCAATTTATAACTTCAATCTTAGGATTTAGTATGCATTCTAATGGTCAAAAATCACCTTAAAAAGTTCCAAGAACTTAATCATGTATCAATTAGTTTTTCATCATTCCTTTATTTGGGGTTAAAACCCTGATTCCCCACAACAACTGGGGTTTTCTACGGTCATCATGATGTTGGAAAGTGTTATAAAATTTCTTATATTTTACCCCAATGATTGATGCAATGTGAATCTAGGGATTCCTATCATCATCCACTTAAAATTTTCATACCTAACCTCATTAATATGGAATAAAATCAATATCAGAGTCATGCCTTAATGATTTACAAAAAACGGGCACATTTATCATTGATAATGAGTGTTTTGACCAACATTATCGTTATTCTCGCTATTAAGATGATTACTTGCATACTTACATATCAATGTTTTTGTCCAACTATGTGAACTGTCACCAATTTGTTCAACACTCTTCCATTAAATATTTGAAGTTATGCTATATTTTTTATATGCAATCTATGATCTCATAATTTCATCAACTCAATATCATGACTTCAACCTTGGTCTAACATACATGAATAGCTTCATGATAGTTCAAGTTTACTTGCATGACTTTAAATATATATACATTGATCAACCCTCTCTATTTTAGTGAGGTCCTTATCATAAGTCATACCTTGAGGGGAAAGTGCATTTCTTAAGATTCAAGTCCTTATTATAAGTCATACCTTGAGGGGAAGTGCATTTCTTAATTTTGTTTGGGACTAAATGAACAAAAAACCTTAATTTGGAACTTATAAAGTTAAGATTTGCCTTCAAGTTGCTTAGGATGAGATTTAGAAGATTTAGTCACTTTATATCAAGCATATCCAAGTCAAAGAATTGCATTTCTCAATCTTTCTAATCTTGATTTCTAGCTCATATATCTACCATTAGGTTTCAAATGGGAGGAACATGATCTCCTTTTTTATGAGTCTTTCAGTGAGACCAACTCTCAAAACCCTCACATGAGTTTGGGACCAACTCTCACCTAGATGTAAGATTACATAATCTCCTAATAAAGTTAGATGTTTTCCCATGAAAACCTAGAGATAGATATTGTATGGGAACCTGAAATGAATTGTCCTTACTTATCTATTAGTAGTAATCTAACTTAGGACTACATCCCATATTAGATGAGGTCATAATTTTGTAAGTTGTTAAATTATCATCCCACACTACCATGTGAACTTACATTCCTCCTATGGTATGTCCTAACCCTAGATGAACTTCAATATATAGAATCTAGGGTTCACACTGGCCATCATCTATCTCTCATTTGCACCACCACCACCACCGCCACCACCACCACCATCACCACCACCACCACCACCACCACCATCATCATACACACATATACTAGAATCTACTAGTATTATGATATATGTATTATAGATACTAGTCATCCATGCATGAAATTTTGTTAAACAACCTACGATTTAAATTATCACAAAATCAAATTAGTTCACCATTCTGAGATTGAACTAGGATATAAAAATCTAAACATTAAAGTTTAAAACCAAGATCCTCAAATCTCAAAACTAGATATTAAATACATGGATCATATATCTTAGGTTAGACTTGGATAAATGACTTAACATACACAAATTAACTTTCTAGCTCATGTGAGAATCTTACATCACAAGATTCAAGACAAACTAACTTTTAGCATCACAAAGTATCTTATGAATCATATATGTTCCTATTAAGGTCACATTTATTAGTTTTCTCACTTGTATCTATGTATGAGCTTTTCAAGCTCTAGCCACTCAACATAGGACCTATTTATAATGATATCATAATATTTTACCCATATCTCTTTTATGGGTGCAACCAATAAATTCCTTTACAATGAACCACCAACCCATGAGGTGTTTATGGAGGTCAAGTCTCAACTACCCCCTTTAGGATCTTGAGACTCTCCCTCACCTGGATGTGAAGTTATCTTACAAGAATATATCACAATGTCTCTCATATCATGGTTCTATGTTGTTGTAGGATATCTAGGGTTACTTCAATTATCATGACCAATAATGATGTCCTAACTCATATACTTACGAGTGGTCTATCTTATAAATATCTTATATCATAAAATAATATTTCTCATATATCTATGGAGGTTAGGCTTTCTAGACACATCCCCTACTCCCATGACCTTGGAATCATTTTCCTCCCTTAGGTCTTTCCCTTGTTGAGGTGACCCACATTTTGTCCTAACACTAATTGAACTCCTTCGTAGAGATCCCAAGTCTTATGCTAGTCCTAGCATAACATCTCACTTATATCCTACGTACTTGCATCCATGTAATATTAGTAGCAATGTGCATCCCTCACAACTAAACATAGTTAGGAGACCTTAAAGGGTTCACAAACTTCTAGGGTTTGCATGTGAACAATTAGATCCTTAATGTTACTTATATCATCAGAAACTAAGCTTGGATTCATCAAAATTTGTAATCAAAACTAGCCAAAATCACCATATTAAAATCATACTTCATCATAGATCAAACTTATCCTACTTAGATAATCAAAATCATGCTTTGATTAACAATTCAAAATTAAATCCTTAAGTCAAACTCACATAATTATCATAGATCAAATAGAAAATCATCAAACTTATACTATCATTACCTAAACTTAGATGTGTTCTAACTCCTCTTGGATGTGGAAATATCTACTAAGGATTTGGGATGCAGTTCTTAATAGAGTTTCAATTGAGGCTGGTCTATCTACTCTCATCTAGAGAGACCTGTGGTTACCTAAAGGCGACTTCCTTGATAATGTCTTGGACAAGCGAGACATCTTGAAGCTAGGTAAAGGCAAATTTGCCAAGATGGAATGTCTCTTTGCCAATGGTCAATGGTTAAATAGAAGGTCTAGGCATTGGAGCAGAATTGTGAATTTTATTTAAACTCACTTCTCTTATCCCTATAAGCTAGAGAGTTATATTTTAATTGACAATGAATCACCTGTCAAGTTGAAAGATTTTTGAAACTTAATGCGTGACAAATACCCACATGTTCCCTGGTCTAAGTGGGTTTGGAAGTCTATTTCTCCTGCTAGGTGAAGATTTCTAGCATGGAGACTGATGTTAGATAAATTGCTTACCCATGATCATCTTAAGAATCATGGTTTTAGTTTTGCCTCAAGATGTGAGCTGTGTCGTAACTGTACAGAGGATTCAAGTCACATTTTTTAGTTGTTCTTATACTGAAGATATTTGGAACTTAGATCTAACTGAGAATTTTATCCCTCAAAGACCTAGTTCTATTGCTGACTTTGTCACCTTTTTAGATAGAAAAGTAAGCCTAGTGTTCAGATGGTTGCTCATGCTCTATGGACTGAAAGAAATTAGAGAATTTTCTTGAATGTGGACTTCTATATTTTGCATTTTTAGCGGAGATTCAAGAAAGATATAGAAGCTCTACTATAGTTTCTTTGTATAGATAGCTCTCCCAGATAGGCTTTCTATCATTTGTAAAGGTTTCTCTTTTTCTTGGCCTACTTTTGTAGGTTCCATCTTTTCCTTACACGTTTTGTAATTTCTTTCAAAAAATGAAAAAAGGGAGGCAACACTCTTTGGGACACCAAAAAAAAAACTTAGATGTGTTAGGCATCTACCTAGCCTAACTTTTGTCATGGCTCCAGACATGCAATTTTTTATATATCAACTGGGCACTCTCTCTAGAATGATGGAACTCTCTTTCTCTAATGTTTGAACACTTGTTGCCTTTTGGTGTGTGGTCATAACACACACATACATATACATGAAATAAGAAAAGCACCATGCTCTTGGGAAAGACATCAAAAACCAAAAACCTCCTAGATCCATGATACCTAGAGAAATTGAACTAACATAGTATGTACTTCTATAGCTATCCTAAGCGGAGGAAATAAAGAAGGGGGAAGAAGAAAAGAAAGTCAATGCCACAACACCACACTGGGTTCTTCTTCAAACTGTCTACTGCCGCTGCACATCAAGTTTGGGTAGAGGAGCCTTCTCGACACTCGAGAGGTATTGATGTGACAGAGTTACATAGCTCTCTTCCTACATCGATATTTTATAAATCTATATCTAACTGTATCTCACCAAGCATGTCAAAACAAAAACTCATAGAAACCAACCATTCCTTCAGCTCCATTAACGTCCCATACAAACCACATACTGACATTGATCAAGCCACCTTCCACAAATTGAAAACATCAATTATTGTTGATCTTCGAGCATCACTATGAAGGATCATGAAGTAGTGCAATCCTAACTGCTCTGCTCTGCACACTGGAATTGCAAAAACACAAGAACTTTTTGCCCTTGATGACACAAGTACATATAATACTGAACTTCATACACAATTATATATGCATGATGATTTTATTTACCATGATATCTATAAGGTCCACTACACCCCACCAATAGATTGCACACCCCCAAATAACATTGCATATCTTGCACCATGGGTTAGCACTAAGGCATTCACATTATTCTATAATAGCATTGACATATCATTCACACAAAACACGGCCGCTGGCACCTTCCTCACGTAACTAATAACACAAAATCATTAGAAAAACTAAAAGACCCAACATTAAGATACACTAACTTAGGGCCCACGTCTCATAACTAACATCCTCTATATATAGGATTTTTACACCATCATGGTTATTACAACATGGAATGTATGTGAGGTAGCTGCACCAAACAAGCGCCACACCATTAGAAATGCCACATATCAACAACACATAGACCTTATCACCATACATGAGACTAAAAATACTTTAACTGAGTTCCAACTGTAGCACATCAAAGGTTGACACATCAATAAATGGATACGACTCCCACCCATTGGCTTTAGTGGTGACATTCTTATAGGATGGAACGATAATACCTACCATGCTACACACTCCTCTATGCTTAACTACAACATCACGATCTAGTTCAAAGACGCCAAGACCGATAAGCTCTGGCATTTCACTGGTGTATATGGCCCCATGGAAACCACAAAGAAGCTTTCCTAGAAGAACTTGACACCCTGGACAGTCAACTCAAATCTACCCCCTAGATCATAGGAGGTGATTTCAACATGATTACATGCTCACAAGAGAGATACCACCACAACACTTATGACTACACACCTAATCCTCACCAAGTGACTCTCTCCCACAACTTCATCATCACACAACACCTCAGAGACATGCACACTAACAATGGATGTTGGACGTGGCATAGAGGGTGACATAGAGCCAGATTAGGTTGATTTCTATGTAACAACTTATGGGCGGATATGCACCCAATGACATACACCAAACTTCTAGCTACCCATATATCTGACCACTTCCCCATACTCCTCCATTATCAACCTCTTTCCTGGGGTCTGAAACCTTTCCGTTTGAAAGATTTTGGACACACCATCAAACTTTTATCCCTATGATCACCAACTTATGGAAAAATACCCCTCCTCTCATAACCCAGGTCAAGACATCCAATACAAGCTCAAACTGCTTAGGCCTATCATGAAGAGATGGAACAAGAAACAATATGAGTCCATCTAAGAAACCATCAGAACTAAAGAAAATATCCTCTTATCCACCATCTAACTCAGCCTACACACAGACACACATGATACCATTCTAGGAGACATCAAACTTCTCAAAAGCCTCAAAGAGACCATATGGACACAATGAGCCAAAACCACATGGTTGAAGGAAGGTGACCATAACACCAAGTTCTTCCACGAAACATACAATAATAAATGGTTCATATCACTAGCATAGATGATATTGATTCCTCCGCCCAACCTAGATGAATCCTCACCAACCACATTGTCAACTTCTCCAAAGAACTCTACAACAACGACCACACTTACAATAGTGTGGTGGAACTCGATTGGAACACAATATTCCCACACAAAATCCCTCCTTCACAAAACCTTCTTGACCCATTTGAGGAACCTAAAATCAAGGAGGCTATGATGAATCTTGGTGTGGACAAATCTCCCCGACCAGATGGTTTTGACATGTCCTTCTACTACGCCTCATGATAGGTTATCAAGGAGGATTTTATCAAGCTATGTCAACATATTAACCTACATCACGACATTACACACCTCCTCAAACCAATCAACCACACTCACATAGCACTCATTCCCAAAAATGAACATCCTGCCTCCATCTGAAATTATAAACCGATTAGCCTTATCTACTCATCATACAAGATTACTGCCAAAATGCTGAGTAGTTTTATGAAACCACATCTTAATACCATCAATGACCTACGATAATTCATATTTCTACCAAATAGAAACATTCAAGATGCTTTCATCACTGTGCAGGAAACACTTCACACATGTCCGTCCATCAAAGAGCCGATTCTTACCCTTAAATTGGACTTTGAAAAAGCCTTTGACTATGTCAACTGGGCATTCCTTACACAATGCATGCATGGTTTAAATTTCCTGAACCAATGATGTTCACAGATACACTCATGTATCAACACCAGCACATTCTCAACTCTTATAAAAGGAACCCTGTTTGGATTTTTTAAGAACTCTAATGGACTGAGGTAAGGGGACCCATTATGAACCTATCTCTTCATTATTGTCACTTCTTTTCTCAATGCCATCATACAAAATGCAACTGAAAATGGTACCCTCAGCTTGCCTAGGGGATGCGCACACAATGCCATTAAGTACACAGATGACACCATCATCTTCATCAAACCCATCGATGCAGATGTTATTAATGTCATTAGAATCTTAGCAATCGTTTCTAGCATCTCAGGACTCAAAATCAATTTTCACAAGTCTACCATTATCGTAAACCTTTGTTGATGCGTCAGAGATGAATAGATTCAATGCCCTGATGGGATGCCAATAGGACACCTTCCCTATTATCATGCCTAGGCCTACCTCTCACCCCTGCATGACTTCCATGTTTTGCATGAAACTCGATCATCCACAAATTTGAGCATCATGTCAACTCTTAGCAAAACAACTTCCTCACACTGACAAGATGTCTATCCTTAATGAGCACAACTCTCACACCCATTGCCATTTACCACCTATCATGCATTCCTCTTCCATCCACTGCTCTCATGACCGTTGATAGGATACACTGTAAGTTTCTCTGGGAACACCATGATAAAAAGTCACACTTTTCCAACTAGGATACTATATGTAGCCTGAAGGCAGACGGGGGATGGGGTATCATCAACATTAAACTCCACAACATATGCCTCCTCCACAAAATCACAAAATCCATATGCAACAAAGTAGACAAGTTGTGGACTGACATTTTTGTTGATAAATACCTTCAACATCAACCACCTTTGTCTTTCAAAGCATCCATAATAACATTGCCTCTATGGAAGTACCTGGCCAAAATGCTACACATCATCTGAATACCACCTCACCTTTTAAACAATACAAAATTTTGGCATGACCCATGGTGGCATGGACACAAACTTATCAACCTCCAACCTACTTGCATGACAATCCCTGCACTCATTATCAACTACAACAACAACAACCAATCCCTCACCAAATTAGGAACAAGCAGAAACAACATCCTCAAAACATATCTTAGAGGATGGGCAAATCTGGACACATCAGACATCATGTACCAACTTGTATACAACATATGTAGAAACATCACATGGCAATGGGGCACTAGATATGCCGCCAAACAGACATATAAATATTTTGCATTCAGAGGTCAAGTCAGTGACTACAAGATATAATGGAAAATCAAATGCCCACCCAAAATACACATTCTGATTTGGTTGATCTGCCATGACAAAATTCCCAATGACATGATGACGAGGAACAAAGATTTCCAGAGACCATCCAGATGCCCACTATGTCACAACCATGAAGAAACCACTCAACATATCTTCTATGGATGTCACACATCCAGACATATTTGGACTCAACTCACCATGACTACCACCATTTTAGCACAACCTATACTCAACACCTTCTACATATTGCAAAACACTAGAAGCCGACTTGATAAATACAATCAACACGACACATTAGTAGATGCAATCTTGTGGAGCTTTTGGATATCTAGAAACAAAATTTAATTTGACGATCATAATATATCAATTGATCTATTACAACAACTAGTGGACACCTACTATCATGAATTCCTTATTTGTAGGATGTCATGAAGACAGAACCCACAAGGAAATATCCAGCCAGACAACTGAAACCAACATACCTAGAACACAGACAGAACATACCATTGAAGGTGGAGGATAAAAAATTAGATCTATGATAGGACTACATATATCTAGTTGACTAAGGGGAGACTACTACAAATGAGGGTGCCCCACCCATTTTGAGAATCTGATGTAATATTATCATGGCCTTTCTAGATTGATCGCCTGAGATCACACCAGGGGCAGGTCTAGAGGGGTGTGGGGGGGGGGGGGGCAACCGGGGCTGAAGCTCCCCCCCTCAGATAAGAAAGCATGTATTTATACATCTATAGTATATACCGGTATTGAATTTATAGGTAATTTTCTGATATAAACACAAGTAAATTGGTAGTTCACGTGGTAGTATGACTCTAGCTTTAGACAACTAACTCGTGTTTCAATCTCCCCTAGAACATATTTTTTACCAACCCGTTACTATAGTTAATACTTAGACCTCCAAACTCAGCCCCCCTACTCACATTTTTTGATTCCGCCCCTGGATTACACCCTGGTGTTTTTAAATCCCTCTACTATCATCATCTTGTATTATGTACCTATGAAGGTATCAAAGGCTCATTGCAGTTGCATGAGCCAACATCAATATATATATATATATATATATATATATATATATATATATATATATATATATATATATATATATATATATATATATATATATATATATATATATATGGAATGATTATCTAAAAAAAACTTATAGTAGATGACTACCTTGATAGAATTGCCTCTTTTGTGAGAGTTTTTCACGTTAACTCTAGTATTTGTTATGTAGGTGCTTGTAGTCCTTTTGAATTTACATGCTTGTTTGTAATATTTCCGTATTTGTTTCGTTCCATCTCCTGTGAACGTATACAATTACATACGTATAAGTTACAAAGCTATAAAGAAAGGCAGTATAGGAGAGATCGTGAAGATCTGGCGATCCGTGACATCTAACCCGTTACGTATCAACTTATGGCTTTCAACATGAGACCTGTGAACCGGGAGGGTATAAGCTAGCACACAACCCAGCTTTCCATGCCAAAATTGTAATGTCTCATGCCACAAAAAGGGGTGTAACTTCACCCCCTGAAATCCTTGTATTAGTAGAAACTGATTTGAAATGAATGAAAATGCTATCGCCGAGTTTTAGAAAAAGAATCCCCGCCCTCGGTAGAGGTGTGGACGGATTAATGACTTCATTCAAGATGGCATAGTTGTATGTCCGGACAAACATTTTGCTCTTGAATGCATGCGAGCCTTGGCCAGGCCATCTGTGCTTCATTGCTCAGTTTGACAACATGACATTCCGGCTGGCCCTGGATTACACCCTCCAAACTCAGCCCCCCTACTCACATTTTCTGATTCCGCCCCTGGATTACACCCTGGTGTTTTTATATCCCTCTACTATCATCATCTTGTATTATATACCTATGAAGGTATCAACGGCTCATTGCAGTTACATGTGCCACCATCAATATATATAAAAGGAATGATTATCTAAAAAAAACTTATAGTGGATGGCTACGTTGATAGAATTGCCTCTTATATTTTGTGAGAGTTTTTCACGTTAATTCTAGCATTTGTTCTGCAGGTGCTTGTAGTCCTTTTGAATTTACGTGCTCGTTTGTAACATTTCCGTATTTGTTTCGTCCCATCTCCTGTGAACGTATACAATTACATACGTATAAGTTACAAAGCTATAAAGAAAGGCAGTATAGGAGAGATCATGAAGATCTGGCGATCCGTGACATCTAACCCGTTACGTATCAACTTATGGCTTTCAACATGAGGCCTGTGAACGGGGAGGGTATAAGCTAGCACACAACCCAGCTTTCCATGCCAAAATTGTAACGTCTCATCCCACAAAAAGGGATGTAACTTCACCCCCCTGAAATCCTTGTATTAGTAGAAACTGATTTGAAATGAATGAGAATGCTCAGTTTGACAACATGACATTCCGGCTGGCCCGTTGCAACTTGTCCAGTGAGTTTTGATAGTGGAAACCGAACCGGCAGCTCATAATTTGAGTGGACGGGAGAGAGTCTGGGAAGGAGAATTTGGGGGAATGAATTTACTGCGTCGGACACTGTTCGGGTTGCTGTTTTTTTTTAAAAGTGGGGAATTTTACCTCTGTCCAAAGTAGTAGGAGAGAGAGAACACCATCAGCATACTGTTCGAGTTGCTCTAGGGGGCACATCTAGGCCCTACACTCATCAGGGATGAGAGAAGTAATACATAATTGTTAGATAAGTGCATGATCTTGATGTATCTGGAATAACAATTGTAACATCGTCTGTTTAACATATTTAGTACTAGGTAGAAAGAGATACCAACACGGCAACATATTTACATTGTAATTTTATGAGAGTAATACACATACATGGAAGAGACAGATTGAGGGCGTGAGTGACAACTTCTTTAATTAAATTTGAGGGAGTGTGGGACCAATCATAATTTTCCGTTGATAGACAAAAATTACTCCATAATTGATTGGGTAATAAAGCAAAAAGCAAAGAGCTAAATATGCCATGGTAATGGCTGGGTGTCTAATAGGTTTCTTACGCAACACAACTTATTTTACCGATGACACAAGATTTCTTTTTTATTCCCATGTTTAATGATCCAAAACAGTTATTTATAAGTCATTCTTTTTGTGCGGATGTTTGCTAACACACCAAAGTGCCAATCCAATCCAATAAAAGTATTTTGTTTCACACATGTACTACACATACATTACCCGTGTTTAATGGGCAAGATGATTTCTTTTTAGGCTATATTGGTAAGAATATTTCTCTAAGGGGTATATGTTCAAGAAGTTTGCACAACTACTTTGGTATGCAAGTATAGGATTTTATGGAAAGATTGTGCATGAAAATTATAAAATTTCCCCAAAACCCCAAGTCATGGATCCATCATATCCATACAATGTTAGTATAATAATACGGCAAGAAGGGAAATTGATTATACCATAGCATGCTCTTATTGTCCAATAAAAGACACAATATGCCAGTGACATTCTCATACTTTTGTATCGACATCTGAGGATGGAAAACAACACATTTAATAAAAAAACCATCGTTGTAGCTACAACGACGAACTAGTTCGTCTTCCTTTGATGTTGAAGGCAATCCTCCATCCTTCACACACATGCTAACACCTCTACGCAGTCCACACAGACATAAGGGAACCTTTGGGGCATCGAAAGGGGCTCCAAGGAGGAGCACATTCTAGCTGTTGATATGCTAGCGTCCTCCTATGCTCTTACTCCCGTGGATTGCGACCAATGAGGAATTTGTCTCTCATTCTCAAAAGAAGATTCACAAATTTGTGTGTATCATCCCTTGGAAGCCACCCCCTTAATAAAGGAGAGGCACATGTTACAATTCCCAAGAACATAAATCCTTTTCCTAATTGCAAACTTAATTAATTACAAAATAGGCAATAGTCAAATATCGTTCCAGTCGATCGATTGGTCACCTAGTTGATCAATTAGACATATCCATCTTGTGTAGATTGTGTGTCTGTCGATTGATTTTACATCTTTGATTTTTTGGACCAGTTAATTGATCATTCGACAGTACAAATGACCACATGACCCTTATATAATTTCCCAATCAATGCATTAATCGGTCGTTCGGCACTCAACCGACGCTTGGTAGTTCTCCAGATTTACTATCAATTGATTGATCAACATTTAATGAACTTATTGATTTGTTGAATCATCAGTCAATCAATTGACATCTCAGTCGGTCACTTGGTTCATTAATCATTCAACAAACTTCTTAGTCAATAAATTGGATAAAAAATTCAACATGTATATAATTAAGAACCATTCTATTCATAATTGTGATGTTAAACTTCTTTTCCCTGAGCATCCCATGCATGTGATCATGTACATTCTATATTACACTGCCATCAGTTTCAATGATCTCACAAGAAAGAAGAGGTATCTAACAACACATTATTGTTACCCAAGTTATTGGAATAAGCTATAGAATAACTCTGACCTTAGTGTGACCATCATTTCCATGGGCACATAATCCATTTATCACTGATAGCTAGATCAAACTTGATGCATAGAATCATCATCCTCTTAACATTAAATCTTTGATACTTGATCCAAAGTAAACTATTGAGATATAGTGAGCTAAATATCTAATATCAACTCATATGATCATGGCCATGCATTTCATAGTCTCACTTATCAAGTGTCCAAGATATCACTCCAATTAGAGGAAGAAGTTCCATATACTGCATTCAGAATAGAGTACATGTGTCAAATTTTGACCAATCACTATCTATATGGAAACCCTTGTTCAAGGTCGCATTGAGTAGCGTCAAAGTGAACCAAAGGAGATATAAATATTGCAACAACTTTAGGTCTAAGGATCAAAATCGTCACTGTCAAACTAAGACATGATTCTGACTACTATTGGGTGGCTTTCATGTATCGTTCTCTAGGTAGGTATGTCTACTAAACTTATTTTCTAACAAGTATCTATGTATCTGACTTGATATCCAATATAATGACTAATGAGACATAGTCTCAACACTCATACTAGTCTCAACACACATACTAGTATGTATTATTGTTGTCCTTGTTACTTCCACAATAATATCCAACTAGGGAATATTGAAAAAGAATACTGATAAATATACACATGATCTAATGTTTATGTTCTCAAACCAAATCCATATGAAATTGAGTCAACCAGTCTTAGGGCATAATTGCTTTCAATCATTATTTTATAACAAAACAAACATAATAGGTGGAATTTCCTTTTATTCATTATAAATCAAATAGAAACTATCCAAATACAATCATCATATAAATGGCTCTGAGGATATACACAACAACAGTCACTTGCTTGACTAGAGTCAATAACTCATGAATCTAGCTCCAAGTGATCTAACAAGACCATCATGCTTTTGTTGTTCATGTGCTTTTTTAGTGGATCATCAATGTTATTTTAGTTAATACTATGAAAATATTTACATATCCTCATTGTATGATCTTTGGTAATGCAATAGTATGTTCTTGGATTTTTGGTGAGATCTAGGTTCCTTAAAATGTGTATTAGTTCTCTTGTTGTCACAATGTAACTCTACTAAATCATCATTAGTTGGAACCACCCCAAGTTCATTAGCAAAATTCTTGACCCATACTACTTCCTTTGTTTCATTGGAAGCAATAAGATACTCAACATGTGTTGTAATCAATCCCCATCTCTTGCTTGGAACTCATCCATCCTACAACTCAATTATTGAGGCAAAACACCAATCCTTATTATAATAGGTAGTTGTCCTAGTAGGTTAGGGAGCTTGTGTTAGTGTAACCATTTACTAGTAACTCTTCCTTACCTATGCATATCAAGAACTAATTCTCAATTCTTCTCAAGTAAGGACTTTCTTTATGTCAATATAGTGACCTTAACTGGAAACAATCTGACATCTACTCATCATGATCATAGCATACAGATGCCAAGACCTATACATAGAATTTAATACATTATAGATCTAATTGTAGAGGCATATGGAATGTTACTCATGCATTCATTCTCTTACAGGAATATGAAATCTTACTCATGCATCCCTCTATTCCAAAAAGTTGGGACATTGAGATCTATAGAGACTTGTTCCATAGGATATGGGTAAATTCCTCCCTTAGAATATTGTATGTTAAACTTTTTCAACACTTTGTCAATGTACCTTCTTTGAATTAGATCAAGAAGCCTTCTAAATATATCTCTATATATTTAAATTCTTAAAGTGCATGAATCTTTGCCTAAGTCCTTCATGGAGAATGTATTCTTAACTAGTTTTTTAGAGTATAGATGTTGGTTCCACATCAATAGTTTGTCACATACATACAATATTAGGTATGCAATACATACAATATTAGGAATGAAATTATGCTTCCACTAAGCTTCTTGTAAATACAAGGTTCATCTTTAGTTATAATAAAGAAAAACTCTTTAAATGTATCATCAAAATAAAGATTCCAGCTTTTAGAATCCTAATTCAATCCTTTTACCGATCTTTGTAGCTTGCATACTTTTCTGGCTTTGTTCGGAGTGATAAAACCTTCAGGTTGTGTCATGTAGTGACCGCCAACAAACTTTCATTAAGAATTATAATTTTAGTGTCCATTTCCTAGATATCATATTCATGATAAGTTGCAACGGAAAGCATGATCCTGATAGATTTGACCATGACAACTGGTGAAAATGTTTCATCATAGTCAACACCTTGAGCTTGTTTGAATCATTCTTCAACCTATCACCCCTTATAGGTTTGCAAATTGCTAGTCTTGTTCTTGAAGACTCACTTGCACCCTATGATCCTGTAAGTGGATCTAACGAGGTGAATAACTCATTGAGATACATGAATTCTATCTCAAGTTTGATGACCTCTAGCCATTTTTGAGAATCTGGTCCCTCAATTTCCTCATTGTAGATTGTTGTCTCATCATCACTCATGACCATCAAATTGTCTTATTGAGTCACAATAAATCCGAATCTCACTGGATCAACATATGTATTACTAGACCATAGAGATTTTTCAGTTGAACAAGGAATTTGAGATTACACAACAACTTGTAATTATCCTCATTCCTCATCTATGTACATAGGTTCTATGCTTTTTTTTGGTCTTGAACTTCTTCCCTTCTGAAATAAAATCCTTTTCAAGAAATAGAAAATTCTAGAAACAAACACTTCTTTTGGATAGAATATGAAAGTAATATCCATTAGTTTCGTCCGGCCATAGTAGCCCGGGTGGTAAGAGCTCGGTAAGTCCCAATGAAGGACCCGGGTTCGAACCTCACCGAAGGCACTTTGTGAATGGCAATCCACGCTGATTAGGCGTGGGAGGGGGTGACCGGACCACACCCTCTCATGCCTCGAGAGTTTACCATGTCGGGCTAGCCTGAAGTGGGTTCTCTCGGTTACCAAAAAAATATCCATTAGTTTCCTGTGGGTATGTAAAAATTACCAATTATCTAATTTGAGTCCAAGATTTTTAGACAACTATTTCCTGACATAAGATTCACATCCCCCAACCTTCATTAGAGGACATACTAGGTTATTTTCCAGTCCATATGCATGGTGTCTTTTGATCTCATTTAGAAGGTATCTATTTAAGTATACTCATTGTGGTTTCTAAATCATATCCCCATAATGAAGTTGAAAGATTAGATGAACTCATCACTGATCTTACCATGTCCACCATTGTTTGATTCCTTCTTTTCGTTACACCATTATGTTGTGGTGTTCCAAGTTGAGTCAACTATGGTATACCACTATTTCTTAGAAATGCCTCAAACTCGTAGCCTAGATACTCCCTACCTAGACTATACTGAAGTTCCTTAGTATACTTACCAAGTTGATTATGTACTTTATTAATGAATTTCTTGAACTTTTGAAGTGATTTTAACTTGTGTTTCAATAGAGACACATAGCCAAATATAATGCAATAAAAAGTAAGTGTGATGAAGTAAAGACGGTCAATCTTGGGATTTGTGCTAAAAAGACCACACACATTTGTATCTATATGTCATAGTAGGTCACTCACTCTTTCAATGTTACTGTTAAAAGGTGCTTTTGTCATCTTACCCAATAAACAACTAGGTCAAGGTATACACTAAATAAGAGAGTTGGGGTTGATATTTGACTAAAGGACCTAATAATTCACATGTATCTATTGATAAAAATCATTAGAGTGTAGTTATATACTCTAGAGATGCACTTGTTATATATGTGCCCTAGACGAAAGCTCTAGAGATATATTTTTTTGATTCACTGATTTTAGCAATACCAATATTTATGTTATAAACATTTCTATCAAGCTCCAATAATTAAAGACCATAACATGTTGGTCTACTACCATAAAACCCCTTATTTGAAATTGAACATCAACCATTCTGTGACAAAGTAGTTTTTCTAGCTTAATTCCGAGGACGGAATTTCTTTTAAGGTGTGTAGGATGTGATGGAGTGGACTTTTAGAATCCTAAAAGGTCCAATGACATAAGTGAAATCATTGTGTTGAATTATATTGAGAGTTCCAAGCGTTTGACAAAGTAGGTGTGTTGATGTGAGGTTGACATCATGATTAAGATATATCTTTTGAATGCCTTTTTGAGGAATTTAATTAAATGGTCCAATAGCTGAGTTTCATCACCAAACTATATTAGAATGTACCTTAAGTAGTAAGGAAGCTATGGTTAAAATTTGATGGCATTCGGATGTTCCTAGAGGAAGCTACGGAGGTTTGAATTTGGAAAATAATGTGCTTTATTGAGGATTTATTAGATCCAAGTTTAAAAGCTTTTTCCTAAGTTAGGGTGTGTCACGCCCCTTTGGGTTGGGCTGGGCCTATGCAGCCAATCTCAGCCATCCATATATGATCTGTTGGCTGGGATCGCTAACTTAAGTGAGCCGCGGATAGGCTCATGTGGAGGACTGACTCAAGGCGTTGGATGAGATATCAAGGGTCATTGTTTTGTCCCTAACCTTGCGGTTACTGCCTTGACCGAAGGTAGCAACCACAGCCGTCGTGGGCAAGAACCCACACCCCTCATGCTTGCTGATCGTGGGATGAGAGGGAGGAGTAGATGAGCTGGTGGCCTCGACTCCTTGAGAGCATTTGTTCAAACTAGAGTTTGTGGTTGATGGGTAAGAGGCGAGAGAGAACAGACTCCCTACTTTCCATCTTTCTCCATTGCGACACACAGAATCATAGGAGGAGATATGGACTATTCAAGAGTGCTAATCTTGGTCTTCGAGAAGTGTTGTGATGCTCATGTAAGGGTTTCGATTGCCTTGGTTGCCTCATATGGGTGTGAGATCGTCAGGGGTTCCTTTTCCCTTTTTGCTCCACCGCAGCAACTGCAAGCGGCAGTAAGCCTGCGATGGAAGAGCTCTAAAGGCATATAGGAAGACTTGAGAGGTCGTGAGTATCTAGCTGAGGTCATCGACACTGATCATGGCCAAAGGAGATGATGATGAGCTGTTGATCCCTGAGTCCTTTACTTTTTACCTATACGACAGTGAGGTGGCCGGAGATCCCGCCGATCTAGAACTGCAGAGGCAGAGCACCTGAGTCGAGTGGCCGTAGAGATGTGGAGGCCTACACCGAAGGTGAGGGTGGCATGTGGAGCCGATGGGGACCAATCCAGCTCCGTTGCTTGCTCACCAGAGCCAAGCCGTGCGGCGGCGACTCCGTGAAACAGAGTCCCACAGACTCCCTGACCGCGCGAGGAGGAGAAGGGGGGGGGGGTAAACCCCGGTTTAGTTGCCCAAAACCCAGCCATGAACTGGGTCCAAGTGTCCTTGAACCGGCTGGCTCCACCAGCAAGTAGGAGCACGAAGCCTCAACCCTAGAGGACACATGGCGTCCTGTGATGGGCCGAATAAGGTAATATTCCAAGAAATATGCAGTTCTTCATTAAATCGTAGGAATTAGCTCGAGCATCAGAAAAATACATATAATATACCAAAATTCTCAGAAAAATGCATAAAACAAGATGGAAGCATAATATCCTATTTTTGATGCATTAATAATAGAGATATCATGTAAGATGTGAATTGCTCATATGATGGATAATAAATATCAAACGATGCCCTAAAATTATGAGAAAATACCTGTAAATCATATTTTATGTTCATAATGCATATGATGTCAATTATGGTCATGATGATGTATGAAATCATGTAATTTGCTTAATATTTCTAATTAGGGCTAGTAATCCTAATAAAATGCAATAAATACATAAGTGCTCTATAAATGATGAAATTTACAGAGAAAGCTCATATCAGTATATTGAACCTCAGATTTAATTATGAGATCACCATGATGAACAGAATCTATGTTATATGAAGATGAATATTAATACATGTTATAAAACCCTAATCTAGGTTAATGATGTAACCTAGGGTTAATATGTGCACAAAAAGGATATGAAACCTAATGTTCAGATGATGAACTTTGATAATGAGATGTAATATGGAAAATGATATCAATGAGATCATTATAAGACAAGAATACAAGTAATTGTGCACATATCCAAACGAGTAAGCAAACCCTAATATGAACACGATTAGGGTTAAGATGAGATGTAAGATGATGAGAATCTGATGGTAGTATATGATCTTGTCTTAATCAGGTTTAACAAAGATATAGTTGACATGAGGGATATGATGATTAGGTTATCTCTTTGGAAGGTACACTATTACCTCTTACTTGGCCTATTATACAATATGCTTGTGTTATATGTGTAGTAAAATACTTGGCATATGATATTGGTTGAAATGATTGTTCCTGTATGTCATGTTGCTTGAGCTTTTCCATACTTATGGCTATGAACACATGAAACATAAAGTATCTGATCCATCATATGATAGCACTAAACCCTTTGGTAGTACAGTGCATTGAAGAAACATCAAAGCCCTTGGTGTCAGATGTAACATCAAAGCCCTTGGTGGCAGATGTACGAGTTATATGACATGGCCTAAAAACATCAAAGCCCTAGGGGCAGATGTACGAGATATATGATGGAGACTAAGCTTAAAATATGTGTTCTCTTTTGTTATTGAATATCTTTGTGCAAGTATACTCTTTTCTTATATTTCTTTATACCTACCAAGTATTAGTTTTATCTTATTGCCAAGATATGATGAGAGGTATATAAAAGACACGTAGGTGTACTCCGTACAATATTCTTGAAATATTGTGCTGATATGTACCACATGTAATCTTTTGTTTAGGTTGTGGTTATGTTCTTGAAGATCCAGGATAGTGGGAGTTGTGTGGCGAGCTGATGTATAGGTGGACCTGTTGTCTTAAGATCCTGTTGTTTAGTTGTAGTACATGTATATGTATAAATTTGCTGTTCAATATGTAATATCAAATGTTGTAACAATTCATGTTGTAATTATATGTTGAATGGTGAACATGTGTTGTGGTTTTATTATTGTTCATGTGCATGTGCTACTGATTGTTTCCTTTTGACTCCCTTGATTTTCTTCTTCTTAGCCTAGTGTGTGTTTGAATTGGGATTCTCGCTGAGGTGAGGGTTTCGATTTGGACGTCACACATCAGATTAAGTTTTAGAAAATCTGGGGACGTCACAGGTGGTATCAGAGCATGAACAATAGCAAAGCCTGACATTTGCTCATTATGCAACTCAAAACTAAAGAACCTTGAACGTAATAATCTTTTAGGGTTAGATTAGTCATCTTTTAGAGACTAGATCTGACCTAGCCTCTAGGTTAGCACCTAGATGTCTGAGAACTAGGTCTAGACTGGTGCTTGTTGAGTAGCAAGTCCTTAGATGTTGTTCTTTCCTTGTAGTGCAGTGGTATGGGACGTTGCACTATTTGGAAATGACGTGCATCAAGGGAAGAGAAACCCTAGACATATTGCGCACGTTGTCTAGAGTAGCTACACTAGTATACCCCTTGTTCTCACCCTTTTCACTAGTTTTCATGATACTCGACTCTCTACTATGTGTGGGACACTTGTTTCTGGATTTGGTTTTTTATTCCAAATGGATCAAACCTCGATAGTTTTCTCTGACGCTGGTTTTATCGGAGAAAAACTATATAATATTTTATTATGTATATGTATTACAAAAATGTGTCCCCACACATGTATGAGTAGGAGGTGATCATGCAACCTAAGTGAAAATGAATGACATCAGTCTAGAAGAGAGAGTAGTTCTAGATTAGACATCTAGAGCCTTATTGAAATATATAATAGATAGAATAGATGAAATAAGTTTTGATGATACGATCTAAGTCTTATATAGATGATATAAGATAGTTGTGATGATATATGTTGTTTTCGAGGACTTAAGTTCAGTTTTGAGGATTTGAGATAAGTTTTTATGATTCAAGTAACTAGGCTTTTATGAGATAAGATATGTCTTAAGCTAAGACAAGGTTGTGAGTCAGCATGAGCCTCAATCTCTTTTACAAAGGAGGACCTCTAGTGTTAGGACCAGTTTTGGGGTTAGCTCAAGAGAGAGCGAGACCCACAAGGAGAAGGTCAGAGAACCTAAACTCCATGATATGAGAAATACGAGAAATATGTGATATGATATGTCCTAAACTAGACTACTCCTGAGTGATTGAGTTGAGTTGCTTTATGTATGGTTTCTATAGTTTTGTTGAACCCTAGATGTCCTTGGGAGGACCAAACCCTAGAGACAAAGAGAGGCTGGACATATGTACATGTGAGTTTGAATATGAGAACCTACCATCTGGGTGAGGGAGAGAGAGTCCCAAGACCCTGGAGGAGGTAACTATATATATTTTTTAGTTTCTATGAAGCATCATGCTCAGGTTGGTGGTACCTTATAGGAATCTAGTGGTGTGTATAAGAGAGTTGAGAGATGGTTTTCATGGGTATAGAGCTGAGAAGAGAATGTCATAGCATGTTTTGGTTTGTGCTTATGTGGCTAGAGCTTGTAAATCTATCACGAGTGCCAATGAGGTAATCCGAGAACCCTAGGTTAATAAAGGGAAGATAAAGTTGTGTTGTGAGATACTCAAGGAGATGAGTGAGCTCAGAGAGACTGAGCATGACACTACCCTCATGATATGGGTTAGGAGAACCACAATTGGACTAGATAAAGTTTTGATATATGTTTGATTAGCCACTCACATAAGTTTGTTTAGCACAACTATAATACAATATATGTAAGGATATGATCTAATCTTAAGATGTGATACATAGACATGATATGATAAAAACCTAGAGACGGTTTAATAGATATCAATATAAGAATATTTAACCATATACATGAATAGTGATGATAATGTAATCTGTTGCTAATCTTGTGATGAAAACACTTGTAAATGTTGCAATTTATTATGATAAGAAATGAAATGAGATCAAAAGAATGAAACATGTTACATGAGGTGTTAATCTTAGTGCTTAATAAATATGAAAATATAGTTTGACAGTTAGCACAACATAACGTTCATGACACCTTGATATATGGGTTAACTTGAGCTAACTCATTTAGAACATGGTAATATGATGACGGAACCCTAATTCGTGGGCAAAGATAAGGAAGCAACCCTAACATATGAGATATGTAATAACTTAACCTGAGTTTCTAAACCCTTGTTTGAGCTTCCTTGGAGTGAGGTTTCACCCTTGATGCTTTCGAAACCTCCTAATAGTGCTTTGGATACATGGTTTTAGGTAACCTTTGCGGATATGTTACCCATAGAATTCTACCTATGTGTGGATGAATACATGGTAGTTTTTCTTGGAGTACGAGTATGATTGACTTTCGAGGACGAAAGTTCATTTAAGATGTTTATGATGTGACAAAGTGGTTTTTCTGGCTTAATTCTGAGGACGGAATTTCTTTTAAGGTGTGTAGGATGTGATGGAGTGGACTTTTAGAATCCTAAAAGGTCCAATGACATAAGTGAAATCATGTGGTTGAATTATATTGAGAGTTGCAAGTGTTTGAAAAAAGTAGGTGTGTTGATGTGAGGTTGACATCATGATTAAGATATTTCTTTTGAATGTCTTTTTGAGGAATTTAATCAAATGTCCCAATAGCTGAGTTTCATCACCAAATTGGATTATAATGTACCTTAAGAAGTAAGGAAGCTATGGTTAAAATTTGGTGGCATTCGGATGTTCCTAGAGGAAGCTATGGAGGTTTGAATTTGGAAAATAATGTGCTTTATTGAGGATTTATTAGATCCAAGTTTAAAAGCTTTTGCCTAAGTTAGGGCGTGTCACGCCCCTTTGGGTTGGGCTGGGCCTACGCGGCCAATCTTAGCCATCCATATATGATCTATTGGCTAGGATCGCTAACTTAAGTGAGCCGCGGATAGGCTCATGTGGAGGACTGACTCAAGGCGTTGGATTAGATATCAAGGGTCCTTGTTTTGTCCCTAACCTTGTGGTTACTGCCTTGACCGAAGGTAGAAACCACAGTGTCATGGGCAAGCACCCACACCCCTCATGCTTGTTGATCATGGGATGAGAGGGAGGAGTAGATGAGCTGGTGGCCTCGACTCCTTGAGAGCATTTGTTCAAACTAGAGTTTGTGGTTGATGGGTAAGAGGCCAGAGAGAACAAACTCCCTACTTTTCGTCTTTCTCCATCGCAGCGCACAAAATCAGAGGAGGAGCTATGGACTATTCAAGAGTGGTAATCTTGGTCTTCAAGAAGTGTTGTGATGCTCATGTAAGGGTTTCGATTGCCTTGGTTACCTCATATGGGTGTGAGATCGTCAGGGGTTCCTTTTCCCTTTTTGCTCCACCGCAACAGCTGCAAGCGGCAGTAAGCCTGCGATGGAAGAGCTATAAAGGCATATAGGAAGACTTCAGAGGTCGTGAGTATCTAGATGAGGTCTTCGACACTGATCATGGCCAAAGGAGCTGACGATGAGCTGTTGATCCCTGAGTCCTTTACTTTTTACCCGTACGACAGTGAGGTGGCCGGAGATCCCGCCGATCTAGAACTGCAGAGGCAGAGCACCTGAGTCGAGTGGCCGTAGAGATGTGGAGGCCTACACCGAAGGTGAGGGTGGCATGTGGAGCCGATGGGGACCAATCCAGCTCCGTTGCTTGCTCACCGGAGCCAAGCTGTGCGGCGGCGACTCCGTGAAACAGAGTCCCACAGACTCCCTGACCGCGCGAGGAGGAGAAGGGGGGGGGTAAACCCTGGTTTAGTTGCCCAAAACCCAGCCATGAACTGGGTCCAAGTGTCCTTGAACTGGCTGGCTCCACCAGCAAGTAGGAGCACGGAGCCTCAACCCTAGAGGACACGTGGCGTCCTGCGATGGGCCGAATAAGGTAATATTCCCAGAAATATGCAGTTCTTCATTAAATCGTAGGAATTAGCTCGAGCATCAGAAAAATACATATAATATACCAAAATTCTCAGAAAAATGCATAAAACAAGATGGAAGCATAATATCCTATTTTTGATGCATTAATAATAGAGATATCATGTAAGATGTGAATTGCTCATATGATGGATAATAAATATCAAACGATGCCCTAAAATTATGAGAAAATACCTGTAAATCATATTTTATGTTCATAATGCATATGATGTCAATTATAGTCATGATGATGTATGAAATCATGTAATTTGCTTAATATGTCTAATTAGGGCTAGTAATCCTAATAAAATGCAATAAATACATAAGTGCTCTATAAATGATGAAATTTACAGAGAAAGCTCATATCAGTATATTGAACCTCAGATTTAATTATGAGATCACCATGATGAACAGAATCTATGTTATATTAAGATGAATATTAATACATGTTATAAAACCCTAATCTAGGTTAATGATGTAACCTAGGGTTAATATGTGCACAAAAAGGATATGAAACCTAATGTTCAGATGATGAACTTTGATAATGAGATGTAATATGGAAAATGATATCAATGAGATCATTATAAGACAAGAATACAAGTAATTGTGCACATATCCAAACGAGTAAGCAAACCCTAATATGAACACGATTAGGGTTAAGATGAGATGTAAGATGATGAGAATCTGATGGTAGTATATGATCTTGTCTTAATCAGGTTTAACAAAGATATAGTTGACATGAGGAATATGATGATTAGGTTATCTCTTTGGAAGGTACACTATTACCTCTTACTTGGCCTATTATACAATATGCTTGTGTTATATGTGTAGTAAAATACTTGGCATATGATATTGGTTGAAATGATTGTTCCTGTATGTCATGTTGCTTGAGCTTTTCCATACTTATGGCTATGAACACATGAAACATAAAGTATCTGATCCATCATATGATAGCACTAAACCCTTTGGTAGTACAGTGCATTGAAGAAACATCAAAGCCCTTGGTGTCAGATGTAACATCAAAGCCCTTGGTGGCAGATGTACGAGTTATATGACATGGCCTAAAAACATCAAAGCCCTAGGGGCAGATGTACGAGATATATGATGGAGACTAAGCTTAAAATATGTGTTCTCTTTTGTTATTAAATATCTTTGTGCAAGTATACTCTTTTCTTATATTTCTTTATACCTGCCAAGTATTAGTTTTATCTTATTGCCAAGATATGATGAGAGGTATATAAAAGACACGTAGGTGTACTCCGTACAATATTCTTGAAATATTGTGCTGATATGTACCACATGTAATCTTTTGTTTAGGTTGTGGTTATGTTCTTGAAGATCCAGGATAGTGGGAGTTGTGTGGCGAGCTGATGTACAGGTGGACCTGTTGTCTTAAGATCCTGTTGTTTAGTTGTAGTACATGTATATGTATAAATTTGCTGTTCAATATGTAATATCAAATGTTGTAACAATTCATGTTGTAATTATATGTTGAATGGTGAACATGTGTTGTGGTTTTATTATTGTTCATGTGCATGTGCTACTGATTGTTTCCTTTTGACTCCCTTGATTTTCTTCTTCTTAGCCTAGTGTGTGTTTGAATTGGGATTCTCGCTGAGGTGAGGGTTTCGATTTGGACGTCACACATCAGATTAAGTTTTAGAAAATCTGGGGACGTCACAGGTGGTATCAGAGCATGAACAATAGCAAAGCCTGACATTTGCTCATTATGCAACTCAAAACTAAAGAACCTTGAACGTAATAATCTTTTAGGGTTAGATTAGTCATCTTTTAGAGACTAGATCTGACCTAGCCTCTAGGTTAGCACCTAGATGTCTGAGAACTAGGTCTAGACTGGTGCTTGTTGAGTAGCAAGTCCTTAGATGTTGTTCTTTCCTTGTAGTGCAGTGGTATGGGACGTTGCACTATTTGGAAATGACGTGCATCAAGGGAAGAGAAACCCTAGACATATTGCACACGTTGTCTAGAGTAGCTACACTAGTATACCCCTTGTTCTCACCCTTTTCACTAGTTTTCATGATACCCGACTCTCTACTATGTGTGGGACACTTGTTTCTGGATTTGGTTTTTTATTCCAAACGGATCAAACCTCGATAGTTTTCTCTGACGCTGGTTTTATCGGAGAAAAACTATATAATATTTTATTATGTATATGTATTACAAAAATGTGTCCCCACACATGTATGAGTAGGAGGTGATCATGCAACCTAAGTGAAAATGAATGACATCAGTCTAGAAGAGAGAGTAGTTCTAGATTAGACATCTAGAGCCTTATTGAAATATATAATAGATAGAATAGATGAAATAAGTTTTGATGATACGATCTAAGTCTTATATAGATGATATAAGATAGTTGTGATGATATATGTTGTTTTCGAGGACTTAAGTTCAGTTTTGAGGATTTGAGATAAGTTTTTATGATTCAAGTAACTAGGCTTTTATGAGATAAGATATGTCTTAAGCTAAGACAAGGTTGTGAGTCAGCATGAGCCTCAATCTCTTTTACAAAGGAGGACCTCTAGTGTTAGGACCAGTTTTGGGGTTAGCTCAAGAGAGAGCGAGACCCACAAGGAGAAGGTCAGAGAACCTAAACTCCATGATATGAGAAATACGAGAAATATGTGATATGATATGTCCTAAACTAGACTACTCCTGAGTGATTGAGTTGAGTTGCTTTATGTATGGTTTCTATAGTTTTGTTGAACCCTAGATGTCCTTGGGAGGACCAAACCCTAGAGACAAAGAGAGGCTGGACATATGTACATGTGAGTTTGAATATGAGAACCTACCATCTGGGTGAGGGAGAGAGAGTCCCAAGACCCTGGAGGAGGTAACTATATATATTTTTTAGTTTCTATGAAGCCTCATGCTCAGGTTGGTGGTACCTTATAGGAATCTAGTGGTGTGTATAAGAGAGTTGAGAGATGGTTTTCATGGGTATAGAGCTGAGAAGAGAATGTCATAGCATGTTTTGGTTTGTGCTTATGTGGCTAGAGCTTGTAAATCTATCACGAGTGCCAATGAGGTAATCCGAGAACCCTAGGTTAATAAAGGGAAGATAAAGTTGTGTTGTGAGATACTCAAGGAGATGAGTGAGCTCAGAGAGACTGAGCATGACACTACCCTCATGATATGGGTTAGGAGAACCTCAATTGGACTAGATAAAGTTTTGATATATGTTTGATTAGCCACTCACATAAGTTTGTTTAGCACAACTATAATACAATATATGTAAGGATATGATCTAATCTTAAGATGTGATACATAGACATGATATGATAAAAACCTAGAGACGGTTTAATAGATATCAATATAAGAATATTTAACCATATACATGAATAGTGATGATAATGTAATCTGTTGCTAATCTTGTGATGAAAACACTTGTAAATGTTGCAATTTATTATGATAAGAAATGAAATGAGATCAAAAGAATGAAACATGTTACATGAGGTGTTAATCTTAGTGCTTAATAAATATGAAAATATAGTTTGACAGTTAGCACAACATAACGTTCATGACACCTTGATATATGGGTTAACTTGAGCTAACTCATTTAGAACATGGTAATATGATGACGGAACCCTAATTCGTGGGCAAAGATAAGGAAGCAACCCTAACATATGAGATATGTAATAACTTAACCTGAGTTTCTAAACCCTTGTTTGAGCTTCCTTGGAGTGAGGTTTCACCCTTGATGCTTTCGAAACCTCCTAATAGTGCTTTGGATACATGGTTTAAGGTAACCTTTGCGGATATGTTACCCATAGAATTCTACCTATGTGTGGATGAATACATGGTAGTTTTTCTTGGAGTACGAGTATGATTGACTTTCGAGGACGAAAGTTCATTTAAGATGTTTATGATGTGACAAAGTGGTTTTTCTGGCTTAATTCTGAGGACAGAATTTCTTTTAAGGTGTGTAGGATGTGATGGAGTGGACTTTTAGAATCCTAAAAGGTCCAATGACATAAGTTAAATCATGTGGTTGAATTATATTGAGAGTTGCAAGTGTTTGAAAAAAGTAGGTGTGTTGATGTGAGGTTGACATCATGATTAAGATATTTCTTTTGAATGTCTTTTTGAGGAATTTAATCAAATGTCCCAATAGCTGAGTTTCATCACCAAATTGGATTAGAATGTACCTTAAGAAGTAAGGAAGCTATGGTTAAAATTTGGTGGCATTCGGATGTTCCTAGAGGAAGCTATGGAGGTTTGAATTTGGAAAATAATGTGCTTTATTGAGGATTTATTAGATCCAAGTTTAAAAGCTTTTGCCTAAGTTAGGGCGTGTCACGCCCCTTTGGGTTGGGCTGGGCCTACGCGGCCAATCTTAGCCATCCATATATGATCTATTGGCTAGGATCGCTAACTTAAGTGAGCCGCGGATAGGCTCATGTGGAGGACTGACTCAAGGCGTTGGATTAGATATCAAGGGTCCTTGTTTTGTCCCTAACCTTGTGGTTACTGCCTTGACCGAAGGTAGAAACCACAGTGTCATGGGCAAGCACCCACACCCCTCATGCTTGTTGATCATGGGATGAGAGGGAGGAGTAGATGAGCTGGTGGCCTCGACTCCTTGAGAGCATTTGTTCAAACTAGAGTTTGTGGTTGATGGGTAAGAGGCCAGAGAGAACAAACTCCCTACTTTCCGTCTTTCTCCATCGCAGCGCACAAAATCAGAGGAGGAGCTATGGACTATTCAAGAGTGGTAATCTTGGTCTTCAAGAAGTGTTGTGATGCTCATGTAAGGGTTTCGATTGCCTTGGTTGCCTCATATGGGTGTGAGATCGTCAGGGGTTCCTTTTCCCTTTTTGCTCCACCGCAACAGCTGCAAGCGGCAGTAAGCCTGCGATGGAAGAGCTATAAAGGCATATAGGAAGACTTCAGAGGTCGTGAGTATCTAGATGAGGTCGTCGACACTGATCATGGCCAAAGGAGCTGACGATGAGCTGTTGATCCCTGAGTCCTTTACTTTTTACCCGTACGACAGTGAGGTGGCCGGAGATCCCGCCGATCTAGAACTGTAGAGGCAGAGCACCTGATTCGAGTGGCCGTGGAGATGTGGAGGCCTGTGCTGAAGGTGAGGGTGGCATGTGGAGCCAATGGGGACCACTCCAGATCCGTTGCTTGCTAGCCGGAGCCAAGCCGTGCGGCGGCGGCTTCGTGAAACAGAGTCCCACGGACTCCCTGACCGCGCGAGGAGGAGAAGAGGGAGGGTGAACCCCAGTTTAGTCGCCTAAAGCCCAGCCATGAACCAGGTCCAAGTGCCCTTGAACCGGCCGGCTCCACCAGCAAGCAGGAGCAAGGAGCCGCAACCCTAGAGGACACGTGGCGTCCTGTGATGGGCCGAATAAGGTAATATTCCCAGAAATATGCAGTTCTTCATTAAATCGTAGGAATTAGCTCGAGCATCAGAAAAATACAAATAATATACCAAAATTCTCATAAAAATGCATAGAACAAGATGGAAGCATAATATCCTGCTTTTGATGCATTAATAATAGAGATATCATGTAAGATGTGAAATGCTCATATGATGGATAATAAATATCAAACGATGCCCTACAATTATGAGAAAATACCTGTAAATCATATTTTATGTTCATAATGCATATGATGTCAGTTATGGTCATGATGATGTATGAAATCATGTAATTTGCTTAATATGTCTAATTAGGGCTAGTAACCCTAATAAAATGCAATAAATACATAAGTGCTCTATAAATGATGAAATTTACAGAGAAAGCTCATATCAGTATATTGAACCTCATATTTAATTATGAGATCATCATGATGAACAGAATCTATGTTATATGAAGATGAATATTAATACATGTTATAAAACCCTAATCTAGGTTAATGATGTAGCCTAGGGTTAATATGTGCACAAAAAGGATATGGAACCTAATGTTCAGATGATGAACTTTGATAATGAGATGTAATATGGAAAATGACATCAGTGAGATAATTATAAGACAAGAACACAAGTAATTGTGCACATATCCAAACGAGTAAGCAAACCCTAATATGAACACGATTAGGGTTAAGATGAGATGTAAGATGATGAGAATCTGATGGTAGTATATGATCTTGTCTTAATCAGGTTTAACAAAGATATAGTTGACATGAGGAATATGATGATTAGGTTATCTCTTTGGAAGGTACGCTATTACCTCTTACTTGGCCTATTATACAATATGCTTGTGTTATATGTGTAGTAAAATACTTGGCATATGATATTGGTTGAAATGATTGTTCCTGTATGTCATGTTGCTTGAGCTTTTCCATACTTATGGCTATGAACACATGAAACATAAAGTATCTGATCCATCATATGACAGCACTATACTCTTTGGTAGTACAGTGCATTGAAGAAACATCAAAGCCCTTGGTGGCAGATGTAACATCAAAGCCCTTGGTGACAGATGTACGAGTTATATGACATGGCCTAAAAACATCAAAGCCCTAGGGGAAGATGTACGAGATATATGATGGAAACTAAGCTTAAAATATGTGTTCTCTTTTATTATTGAATATCTTTATGCAAGTATACTCTTTTCTTATATTTCTTTATACCTGCCAAGTATTAGTTTTATCTTATTGCCAAGATATGATGAGAGGTATATAAAAGACACGTAGGCGTACTCAGTACAATATTCTTGAAATATTGTGCTGACATGTACCACATGTAATCTTTTGTTTAGGTTGTCGTTATGTTCTTGAAGATCCAAGATAGTGGGAGTTGTGTGGCGAGCTGATGTACATGTGGACCTATTGTCTTAAGATCCTGTTGTTTAGTTGTAGTACATGTATATGTATAAGTTTTCTGTTCAATATGTAATATCAAATGTTGTAACAATTCATGTTGTAATTATATGTTGAATGGTGAACATGTGTTATGGTTTTATTATTGTTCATGTGCATGTGCTACTGATTGTTTCCTTTTGACTCCCTTGATTTTCTTCTTCTTAGCCTAGTGTGTGTGTTTGAATTGGGATTCTCGCTGAGGTGAGGGTTTCAATTTGGACATCACACATCAGATTAAGTTTTAGAAAATCCGGGGACGTCATAGGTGGTATCAGAGCATGAATAATAGCAAAGCCTGACATTTGCTCATTATGCGACTCAAAACTAAAGAACCTTGAACGTAATAATCTTTTAGGGTTAGATTAGTCGTCTTTTAGAGACTAGATCTGACCTATCCTCTAGGTTAGCACCTCGATGTCTGAGAACTAGGTCTAGACTGGTGCTTGTTGAGTAGCAAGTCCTTAGATGTCGTTCTTTCCTTGTAGTGTAGTGGTATGGGACGTTGCACTATTTGAAAATGGTGTGCATCAAGGGAAGAGAAACCCTAGACATATTGCGCATGTTGTCTAGAGTAGCTACACTAGTCTACCCCTTGTTCTCACCCTTTTCACTAGTTTTCATGATACTGGACTCTCTACTATGTGTGGGACACTCATTTCTAGATTTAGTTTTTGATTCCAAACAGATCAAACCTCGATAGTTTTCTCTGACGCTGGTTTTGTCAGAGAAAAACTATATAATATTTTATTATGTATATGTATTACAAAAATGTGTCCCCACACATGTATGAGTAGGAGGTGATCATGCAACCTAAGTGAAAGTGAATGACATCAGTCTAGAAGATAGAGTAGTTCTAGATTAGATGTCTAGAGCCTTGTTGAAATATATAATAGATAGAATACATGAAATAAGTTTTGATGATAAGATCTAAGTCTTATATAGATGATATAAGATAGTTGTGATGATATATGTTGTTTTTGAGGACTTAAGTTTAGTTTTTAGGATTTGAGATAAGTTTTTGTGATGCAAGTAATTAGGCTTTTATGAGATAAGATATGTCTTAAGCTAAGACAAGGTTGTGAGTCAGCATGAGCCTCAATCTCTTTTACAAAGGAGGACCTCTAGTGTTAGGACTAATTTTGGGGTTAGCTCAAGAGAGAGCGAGATCCACAAGGAGAAGGTCAGAGAACCTAGACTCCATGATATGAGAAATACAAGAAATATGTGATATGATATGTCCTAAACTAGACTACTCCTGAGTGATTGAGTTGAGTTGCTTTATGTATGGTTCCTATAGTTTTGTTGAACCCTAGATGTCCTTGGGAGGACCAAACCCTAGAGACAAAGAGAGGCTGGGCGTATGTACATGCGAGTTTGAATATGAGAACCTACCATCTGGGTGAGGGAGAGAGAGTCCCAAGACCCTGGAGGAGGTAACTATATATATTTTTAGTTTCTATGAAGCCTCATGATCAGGTTGGTGGTACGTTATAGGAATCTAGTGGTGTGTATAAGAGAGTTGAGAGATGGTTTTCATGGGTATAGAGCTGAGAAGAGAATGTCATAGCATGCTTTGGTTTGTGCTTATGTGGCTAGAGCTTGTGAAGCTATCATGAGTGCCAATGAGGTAATCTGAGAACCCTAGGTTAATAATGGGAAGATAAAGTTGTGTTGTGAGATACTCAAGGAGTTGAGTGAGCTCAGATAGACTGAGCATGACACTACCCTCATGATATGGGTTAGGAGAACCTCAGTTGGACTAGATAAAGTTTTGATATATGTTTGATTAGCCACTCACATAAGTTTGTTTAGCACAACTATGATACAATATATGTAAGGATATGATCTAATATTAAGATGTGATACATAGACATGATATGATAAAAACCTAGAGATGGTTTAATAGATATCAATATAATAATGGTTAACCACATACATGAATAGTGATTATAATGTAATACTGTTGGCTAATCTTGTGATGAAATCACTTGTAAATGTTGCAATTTATTATGATAAGAAATGAAATGAGATCAAAAGAATGAAACATGTTACATGAGGTGTTAATCTTAGTGCTTAATAAATATGAAAATATAGTTTGACAGTTAGCACAACATAACGATCATGACACCTTGATATATGGGTTAACTTGAGATAACTCCTTTAGAACATGGTAATATGATGACGGAACCCTAATTTGTGGGCAAAGATAAGGAAGCAACCCTAACATATGAGATATGTAATAACTTAACCCGAGTTTCTAAACCCTTGTTTGAGCTTCCTTGGAGTGAGGTTTCACCCTTGATGCTTTTGAAACCTCCTAATAGTGCTTTGGATACATGGTTTTAGGTAACCTTTGCGGATATGTTACCCATAGAATTATACCTATGTGTGTATGAAGACATGGTAGTTTTTCTTGGAGTACGAGTATGATTGACTTTCGAGGACGAAAGTTCTTTTAAGATGTATATGATGTGACAAAGTGGTTTTTCTGGCTTAATTCTGAGGACGGAATTTCTTGTAAGGTGTGTAGGATGTGATGGAGTGGACTTTTAGAATCCTAAAAGGTCCAATGACATAAGTGAAATCATGTGGTTGAATTATATTGAGAGTTCCAAGCGTTTGACAAAGTAGGTGTGTTGATGTGAGGTTGACATCATGATTAAGATATATCTTTTGAATTACTTTTTGAGGAATTTAATTAAATGGTCCAATAACTGAGTTTCATCACCAATTTGTATTAGAATGTACCTTAAGAAGTAAGGAAGCTATGGTTAAAATTTTGTGGCATTCGGATGTTCCTAGAGGAAGCTATGGAGGTTTGAATTTGGAAAATAATGTGCTTTATTGAGGATTTATTAGATCCAAGTTTAAAAGCTTTTGCCTAAGTTAGGGTGTGTCACACCCCTTTGGGTTGGGCTGGGCCTGCGTGGCCAATCTCAGCCATCCATATATGATATGTTGGCTGGGATCGCTAACTTAAGTGAGCCGCAGATAGGCTCATGTAGAGGACTGACTCAAGGCGTTGGATTAGATATCAAGGGTCCTTGTTTTGTCCCTAACCTTGTGGTTACTGCCTTGACCGAAGGTAGCAACCAAGACATCATGGGAAAGCACCCACACCCCTCATGCTCGTTGATCATGGGATGAAAGGGAGGAGTAGATGAGATGGTGGCCTCGACTCCTTGAGAGCATTTGTTCAAACTAGAGTTTGTGGTTGATGGGTAAGAGGCGAGAGAGAACAGACTCCCTACTTTCCGTCTTTCTCCATTGCGGCACAAAGAATCAGAGGAGGAGCTCTAGACTATTCAAGAGTGCTAATCTTGGTCTTTGAGAAGTGTTGTGATGCTCGTGTAAGGGTTTGGATTGCCTTGGTTGCCTCATATGGGTGTGAGATCGTCAGGGGTTCCTTTTCCCTTTTTGCTCCACCGCAACAGCTGCAAGCGGCAGTAAGCCTGCGATGGAAGAGCTCTAAAGGCATATAGGAAGACTTGAGAGGTCGTGAGTATCTGGCTAAGGTCGTTGACACTGATCATGGCCAAAGGAGCTGACGATGAGCTGTTGATTCCTGAGTCCTTTACTTTTTACCCGTACGATAGTGAGGTGGCCAGAGATCCCGCCGATCTAGAACTGTAGAGGCAGAGCACCTGAGTCGAGTGGCCGTGGAGATGCGGAGGCCTGCGCTGAAGGTGAGGGTGGCATGTGGAGCTGATGGGGACCACTCCAGCTCCGTTGCTTGCTCGCCAGAGGCAAGCCATGCGGCGGCGGCTCCGTGAACCAGAGTCCCACAGACTCCCTGTCCGCGCGAGGAGGAGAAGAGGGGGGTGAACCCCGATTTCGTCGCCCAAAACCTAGCCATGAACTGGGTCCAAGTGCCCTTGAACCGGCTGACTCCACCAGCAAGCAGGAGCAAGGAGCCGCAACCCTAGAGGACACGTGGCATCCGGCGATGGGCCAAATAAGGTAATATTCCCAGAAATATGCAGTTCTTCATTAAATCGTAGGAATTAGCTCGAGCATCATAAAAATACATATAATATACCAAAATTCTCAGAAAAATGCATAGAACATGATGGAAGCATAATATCCTACTTTTGATGCATTAATAACAGAGATATCATGTAAGATGTGAAATGCTCATATGATGGATAATAAATATCAAACGATGCCCTAAAATTATGAGAAAATACATGTAAATCATATTTTATGTTCATAATGCATATGATGTCAGTTATGGTCATGATGATGTATGAAATCATGTAATTTTCTTAATATGTCTAATTAGGGCTAATAACCCTAATAAAATGCAATAAATACATAAGTGCTCTATAAATGATGAAATTTACAGAGAAAGCTCATATTAGTATATTGAACCTTAGATTTAATTATGAGATCATCATGATGAACAAAATCTATGTTATATGAAGATGAATATTAATACATGTTATAAAACCCTAATCTAGGTTAATGATGTAACCTAGGGTTAATATGTGCACAAAAAGGATATGGAACCTAATGTTCAGATGATGAACTTTGATAATGAGATGTAGTATGGAAAATGACATCAGTGAGATAATTATAAGACAAGAATACAAGTAATTGTGCACATATCCAAACGAGTAAGTAAACCCTAATATGAACATGATTAGGGTTAAGATGAGATGTAAGATGATGAGAATCTGATGGTAGTATATGATCTTGTCTTAATCAGGTTTAACAAAGATATAGTTGACATGAGGAATATGATGATTAGGTTATCTCTTTGGAAGGTACACTATTACCTCTTACTTGGCCTATTATACAATATGCTTGTGTTATATGTGTAGTAAAATACTTGGCATATGATATTGGTTGAAATGATTGTTCATGTATGTCATGTTGCTTGAGCTTTTCCATACTTATGGCTATGAACACATGAAACATAAAGTATCTGATCCATCATATGATAGCACTAAACTCTTTGGTAGTACAGTGCATTGAAGAAACATCAAAGCCCTTCGTGGAAGATGTAACATCAAAGCCCTTGGTGGCAGATGTACGAGTTATATGACATGGTCTAAAAACATCAAAGCCCTAGGGGCATATGTATGAGATATATGATGGAAACTAAGCTTAAAATATGTGTTCTCTTTTGTTATTGAATATATTTGTGCAAGTATACTCTTTTCTTATATTTCTTTATACCTGCCAAGTATTAGTTTTATCTTATTGCCAAGATATCATGAGAGGTATATAAAAGACACGTAGGCGTACTCAGTACAATATTCTTGAAATATTGTGCTGACGTGTACCACATGTAATCTTTTATTTAGGTTGTGGTTATGTTATAGAAGATCCAAGATAGTGGGAGTTGTGTGGCGAGTTGATGTACAGGTGGACCTATTGTCTTAAGATCCTGTTGTTTAGTTGTAGTACATGTATATGTATAAGTTTGCTGTTCAATATGTAATATCAAATGTTGTAACAATTCACGTTGTAATTATATGTTGAATGGTGAACATGTGCTGTGGTTTTATTATTGTTCATGTGCATGTGCTACTGATTGTTTCCTTTTGACTCCCTTGATTTTCTTCTTCTTAGCCTAGTGTGTGTGTGTTTGAATTGGGATTCTCACTGAGGTGAGGGTTTCAATTTAGACGTCACACATCAGATTAAGTTTTAGAAAATCCGGGGACGTCACACATTCTTTATAAGATATTCTAAACTATTCTTGACCAAACAAGATCCAAAAATAATGTCTTTATTTACATAATATAAGTTCTCTACTCTATTACAAACCCAATGGGAAACGATAAATAATAGAATTATAAGGGTGTGTAAGCAACCTTGCTCCACCATAAATACATAGTTCCACTCCCTTCCTTAATGGCTTACTACTTTTCAAATCCTCAATATTAGAACATAATAATAGAAGTTCTCCACTTTATCAAACCCAATGAGAAATATAAATAAAAGATTCCTACTGGTGTGTAAGCAGCCATTCTCCATCATAAACACATAGTTTCTGTAACAATTGGGCCCACTTCCCAAGGGTCTAGTAGAGTTTTAGGAATGAAGACTGACCCCAAACACCATCACTAGATTGATCACCCATCCTAGTACTACTCCAAGCTGAGCACACTTAACTGTGGAGTTCTTTAGTGATGGGCTCCCGGAAAAGGAGGTGCACCTTGGTGATTTGGGTAGTCCAATCATTCCTTATAAGATCTTTTTATCTGAGGCCTCAAATCTGGGGACGTTACAATCTCCCCCACTAGATCTTGACATCCTCGTCAAGGCTCAACTATATGACCTTATAATATTTCCCATTTCAGTGTAAACCCAGAATGGCCCATGGACACCCAACTCCCAATCACGGAATACTAGTGTAAGGGTGGCTACGTCAACCATGGACAAGCCTTGCCAACATGCATGGACTACACATCTCAAGACTGGCACACATGCCCATGTGAGCCCCACCTACTGGAGGGGAATTGGCTCTAATACCATGTTGTAAGGAGTGGGATCCCATAGGGGATCCACTCCCTACTAAAATAAAAAGGCATCATCCCAAACCAAACATCAACGTAAAATTTTTCTTGTAAGGGAGGAAACTAATTTATTCAACATGAATGTATCATAACACCAAAGTTTAGGAACCGAATAAAAACATTGATTATATTCAATTTATCATAAGATTACAAAAGTACCCCAACATCATCTCCCATAAGGGTTTACATAAAGGGTACATCATAAGGATCTAGTAGAGGAAACTCTAAACCATAAAAACTTTGTCTCCAAGCTTTAACTCCTTAAGTTAAGTCCAAGTCTTCATGCCACATCAACCAAGTCCTTCACCTAGGGTTGGAAACATACTCCAGTAAGAAAAGAAAATAGATGACATCAACAAATGCTGGTTTGTGCATACTAAATAAAAAGTTGAGCAATTTAAAAGAATAAAGGACAACAAATATAAAAGGCTTCCCATAGAAGAGAAAAGTACTACCCAAGAGGGAATATCAGAAAAGAATCTCAAATAGAGACAAATAAAACCAAAGTATAAAAATGAAGCATTCATGTGTTTCAACTATGATAAAACTAGATAATATAAACATGTAGGTACGAAATAACAAATCTACCATAAATGTGGGGTGAGAGGGAACTATATACATCCACTCTAAAATATGGGTCGGAAGGGTCTGTCAATATCTGCCCGAGCAGGAATTTAAATCTACCCAAATATATAAATATACAAGAGTTTAACATCTGCATTCATATGTAGAAATTTAACATCTACATAAAAACACATGCAACATTATACTAGTAGTCACCACATGATGCATATCAAAAGAATAATTAAGTATAAACAAATAAGGAGGATGAGAACATCTATCAAGTATAAAGTGGGATCAGAGGATCCATTCCATCACATAATGTGCCATATAAACATCCACTACCAAGGTGGGAAAAGAAGCACATATCATTAATTAAGTCCAACATGAACAAAGTATAAGAGAGAGTCCAAAAGAATATCCATGATCACATGATCAATAACAAATAAGGTAGTTCACATGAACCATGATTTTCAAAAGAAAAGACATTGTGTATAAGCTAATGTCCGTAGGACCAAGAGAAAGATAATTTAGGTTAATTTCTCAAAAGAAACAATAGGGGATGCAAACATACATTTAGAGACAAGAATTAGAAATTTCTCAATATAGAAAAAATGTAGAATGCAATCGTATGTTATTTTAGAATACTAGAAATATGCTTCACCAATCTAGTTGTTTCCAAGATCAACTTTTCCTAATTACAAATTATTCACATAAATTAGGGTTTGAAATTCATATAAGTGTATTGAAACCCTAATTCTAGACCTTTTTAGCAAAACTCAGATTTTGACTATGAAATTCTCATCAATCGACTTATTAGGATCTCATGATCTAGAAAGCATATCTATTTACTAAATTTGGAGTTCATATGAATTAATTACCAATTTTAGGGCTATTATGTTAATTAATTAGATTCTTAAAAATACATCATAAAAAACGTAAAAATCATACTCTCAAACTAATTTTATTAGAAAGATCACATTTTTATGATTCCAAAAAATATTTATTTATAAGTTTTGGAAAAACGTATCCAAAGATATGATTTTTACAATATCAACCAATTAGAATTCACCAAAAATCCACATAAGCATATAATTTGCGGAGTGGAAGAGAGAGGGGGAGAAAGAGCGGCCGGGCATGCATGACTTGGCCCAATCACAGGTGGCCAAGTCAGCTGGTCAAAGTCCAACAAGAGTCGCGCTAAAATAAAAAGGATGCGACAAAAATACACCCTAAGCTAGAAATCAAAGAAAGAAGGAAAAAGGAGGCAAGGTTGGGAGAACATAGGGGAAGTCATACCCTTCCCACCATCGTTGCCATGGCCGTCGGTGCAAGGTGTGAGGCTTGGCGCGGAAAGAGAGAAAGCGATGAGGTGCAAAATTAACAAAACTACATAGATCGACCTGATGAGACCAACGTGTAGAATCTTACCCTGCCAGGCTATTGCCCTATGGTGGCGTGAGCTAAGACCAAGGGTCGCCAGAGGTCAGGGAGCTGTAACAAGAATCCAATTTGATCAAAGACGAATGTACGTCGAAGCTAGGTCCAATTGGCGCCAGATAAAGATAGTACTAGCGTCACTGGTGGTCAAGGAAGGGCACGATTTATATATATACTTAGGCATAAGAGTCTCTACCAGTAGATGGTTGGAGAGACTCAAAGATGCAAATTGGGCATTAAGAAAAGATAGGAAACTAAGACCCAAATTATGTCTTGTTAGATGCAGAATTATCTCGCGAATTTGTAGCATGAAAAATCACAAAAAACTGTTGAGAAATGAGGGAGAACGATCCGAAAAACTAGGCCTTGCAGCCATGGCTACTGTTCACCATCTGATCAAAATCGGATGGTCCACTCTGACTGCAAAATTAGAATTGGTAACTATAGCTAGAATCGGATTTGAATAAAGTGAGATTTAAATAATTATATTATTTCTTTCCCAGTCAATTTGAGTGAGAAAACAAAGTCCAAATAAAGTCAAATTTGGTATGTTAGCTAATTTGGGTATGAGGAATTTGATTTTGTCATTAGTTTTTACTTTTGAAGACTCTATGTATTTTATTTAATCATTTTGATGTAAAACTGATTTTGTCATTCTGAATGTATTAGAGACTTCTAGAATCAATCAATTAAAGTGAAACTTCACCCTTGAGTCATATTAAGTTTGTGGGATACAAATTTTCCATTTTTTATTTGTCGAAGTTGTTTGTTATTTTAATTAACGATTTGAAGGTTCTACACACTTTTTCTCTCCTAAATTCACCTTTTTCATTAAATATTTTCCAAATTGAGTGAAAATTGAACCAAATGCCTATTTTAGAATGTAGAATACGAATTTAGTGTCATTTATTTTTTTTGAAAACTTTTATTATTTGATTTAATACATTTAAATCTTATCACTTATTTTATCCTTTTACTGAATTAGAGGTATCTAGAAACTATCTAAAAATATGAAACTTGGCCTATTAGCAATTCTAAATGTTAGGAACATTATTTTTCCATTATTTAAGTTTTTTTACATATTATTAAATATTTTTGGTCTGTAAATCATATTCTCTCTCTCGAATAAAATAAAATATATAAGACGATCTAAATTAGATGAAAATTCACAAATAGACTAATTTTGGCATGTAGGTTTTGAATCTAAAGCTATTTTCCACTTTTAGAGTCATTTATTATTTTATTTAATATTTTGGGGGAAAAATCATATCTTTTTTACCAAATTGAATTAAATTAATTATTATCAGGTATGATGTGAAACTTGACTCCCAAGTTAATTGGGACTCAAGGAAAATGAATCTTAACTTAGATTCCACTTTTAGGATTTCTTTTAATGAGTTATGTCACAATTAATATTTGTGGCCATTATTATCTCATAATTTCATTATTGTCACTCTTGCTCATTCAATTATGTTCCATATCTGAATATTATCACCAAAAGAATTATGTTTGATTATTTGTATGCAGTTTATATAATTCATTATTATCTCATGTGACATATTTTTTGTGTCTATTATTGGCCCAAGGTAATGTGAGAACATTAGATTACATTAGGGTGATTTATTCTTGCGTTAGCTCATCAGGTTTATACCAAACATCTTTTAGATCTAACCCCAACTTTGTTTGGCTTAGCCCAAAAGGTCAAAATTCTAGGGTAGGGTCCTAGATCCGGTATGTTATAGTTTCACACATCCCTTCCTTAAGGGTTTGTTAAATTTCAAATCCTACATATTACAACATATTTGAGATCACATACAATATCCAATACCAAGGTGAAAAAGTATATAATTTTATCTCTATAACATATGAACATGAAGTGGACATCATATGGCCTCCTTATTCTTCTTTAGTTCCTCTAGGTAGAGAGGGAAGTTTCTTTTCCAATGTCCAAGTTGGTAAACTTGGTGCCTTCTTTTCTATTCATCCTTTTTCTTTATGTGCAAAAGGTTTGGACTTTTTTACCAACATTAGAATATTTCCTAGATTTACCTTTTCCCTTATTCTTTTGTTTTACTTTTTTGACTCTCGAGACACATTTGGGCATGTATTGCTTCATTTAAGTATTAGTTTTTCCCAACAATCCATGCAATTCAGACAACTATCTTACAAAGTTATCCATGTTGCAATTCATGTAAATATTGAATTCTAACAACAAGTGTAGAATTACATCCATTGTGGACTTTTGTCCCAAGTGGAATCCTAGTCTCTCTAGGATTTCAACATATGCAATTAATCTAAGAATATGGAGCCTATTGGATCAGCCTCTGAATATTGCACTTAAACAAAGCCTTGATTTATTGTACATCTCATCTTTCTTATTCTTGGAGAATGTTCTTGAGACTTGTAGACATTTCTATAATTCACATGTTCTCATGTTTCTTATGAATCTCATGATTCATGGATCATAGCATGAGGTGCTTTATGTATATAACATCATTAGTATTCTTATGATAAGCTTCCCTTTCTTCTTTGGGGACATTTAGAGCTGGTTCTTTAGGTGTTGTAGTATCTAGGACATAGAGCTTGACTAAGAACAATTATCCATGTCCTATCCTAGTAAAGGAATTTATTCCCATTAAATTTTTCTTTATCAAGGATTGATGACAAGGAAAATTAATAATTTAGCTTTTCCATTTAATCTAAAAGAAAATATTTATTGCAATTCAAAATTTTGATTTAATAACTTTTACAATATTAATCAGATCTTTAATATAAATCACTTTCACTATTTTGTTTCAATTGGATATCCCTCACTGAACATACTGAGTGCCCTGGTTCCTTTGAAGTCCCCTCCGCGGAACAGATTGCTAAGATGGGAGCACAGCCCACCTACGCTGAAGTAAAAGCCATCGCGATGTCCCTGGATCCCGTGAAGGCAGCCGGACCAGACGGGGTAAATGGGACCTTCGTTCAAAAGAACTGGAATGTTGTAGGCAGCAACATCGTCAAGACGGTTCAGGAGGCAATAACCAACTGATTTATTCCAGATGACCTTTGCAACTCAACCATCGTCCTCATACCCAAAATCCCTATACCAGAAAGATGCGAACACCTTAGACCCATCTCTCTGAACAACGTGGCCATGAAGATCATCTCAAAACTGGTAGTCGAACGGCTGAAGCAGCATATATCCAGCTGGATTTCCCAATCCCAAAGCAGCTTCATACCTGGACGGTCCATCACTGACAACATTGCGCTTGTCCAGGAGCTCATACACTGTATGAAGAGGAAGAAAGGCGCGAAGACCATGGCGATAAAGGTGGACCTCACAAAAGCATACGACCAAATGTCGTGGGGTTTCATTGAGGATACAATCCAACACACAGGTATACCACCAAACATTGCAGGCTACATTATGTCCTCCATCACCAAAGGCAATACGAGAATTGCGTGGAATGGAAAAACGTCCACACCCTTTAAAGCGAGCAGGGGCCTTAGACAGGGAGACTCCCTCTCTCCTTACATCTTTGTACTATACCTAGAGAGGCTTACCCAGTTGATACATCAGAAAGTAAATGAGGGCAGCTGGAAACCAGTGAAGATGGGCGCTAAGGGACCTAAGGTCTCACACGTCTGCTTTGCAGATGATTTATTTTTGTTTGCACAGGCCGGTGTTCCCCAGATCAAAACTATAAAGGAATGCTTCCGCATCTTTGGTAAAGCTTCTGGCCAGGCCGTCTCTATCACAAAGACAAGGATCTTCTTCTCCGCCAGTGTTGATCGATCCCTCAAAAAACGGATTAGCGAGCTCAGCGGCTACCAGAGCACCACAGATTTAGGCAAGTATCTTGGTGTGCCGATTATACACCATAGAGTCAATAAACACACCTACAGTGAGATTCTTAAGAAAGTAGATGGAAGGATCTCGGCTTGGTCCTCCAGGAGTCTCTCCTTCGCAGGAAGGATCTGCCTCACCAAAGCGACGCTTGCAGCCATGCCTACGTATGCTATGCAGACAGCTGTGCTACCTCTCAAACTTTGTGACAGAATTGATGGATCCATTAGAAGGTTTATTTGGGGCGGAAACCACAAAGCTCACCCTCTAGCGCTTGTCGCCTGGGACAAAATCACCTGCCACAAGAGTGAAGGCGGCCTGGGCTTGAAAACCATGAGGGACTGGAACTTAGCCCTGCTATACAAGCACGCCTGGGGTCTTAGAAGCAACCGTGACTCAAACTGGAACAAGGGCATGAGACAACGCTACCTCAGCAGCTGCACCGGGAAGAAGTACAACGTATCAAGATTGGGTCACGCGGCCATTGCTGGTAGGGCTTTCATCAAAGATAACACATACATAATTCCCATGAATGGCCACGATACGAATGTTTGGACGGACAGGTGGTGGAGGAATGGACCCATACTAAAGGATCATACACTCAAACAAATTCCCGATGAGCTCATGGATCTGAAGGTGGCAAGCATGATCAACCTCAATGGTGATTGGGATACAGGTTTTCTTGAGGAATGGCTTCCGCGCCAGATTGTGGACGAAATCAAACGACTCACACCACCGTCGGATATGAACGGAAATGATATCAGAGTATGGACCCATACCAGAAGTGGGCAATACACCATGAAATCAGCCTACAACCGTCTTAGAGAGGGAAAAGGAACCAAGGTTGCAGGCAAGTGGACAACTCTGTGGAGCAAGAAGGTGTCGGCTCGCATCAAAACCTTTATCTGGCTTATGATGCATGAGGCACTTCTCACAAACAGCAGAAGGGCACAACACAAAATGACGAATGATCATATGTGTCACAGATGTCAAGAGGAGGAGGAGACAATCTTACATGCTATACGAGATTGCAAGCATGCCAGAAATGTCTGGAACATAGTGTTAACCGGCGGGATATATCAGGAGTTTACAAACTCTAAAAATATCAAGCAGTGGGTGTATCAACACATACATGAAGATAATGATGCCGCAATCACCTTCCTAGTAACATGCTGGCACATATGGAATACTAGGAACAAAGAGGCCTTCGAGAACAGACGCCCTCATATTATGCAGCAAGTGCGATACATACGCAGTGAAGTTAGGGCCCAACTAGCTGCTTGGGCTGAAACCAATTCTGTAGTAGAAACCCGAAGCACTGAAGAAAGCAGATGGAAGAGACCAGGTCCACAAAGCTTAAAGATAAATACTGACGCAGCAGTGAAAAAACAGAATGCAGCCTGTGCAATGGTCATTAGAGATGAGCTTGGCCGGTGGGCAGGAGGAGCAACCATGTCCTTACATTCAGGGGATGTGGTTGAAGCTGAACTTGAGGGGATCAGGCTTGCTGTTGAAACAGCAGTAGTGAATGATTGGGGCACAGTATGCATCGAGTCTGATTCCCAGATAGCCGTCAATATGATACATCAGCAGGAATGGAACAACCCTAGATACGCGCGACAGCTACGGAGAATCCAGACCCTTCTGAAACCTAGTTGGAGTGTAACGCATATCAGAAGAGATGCCAATGAGGTGGCTGATGCCTTAGCGAAAGCTGCTCTTAAAAACCCCATGGCATACACTACGTATGTCCACCCCCCTAGGGAGGTCCATGACCTCATCATTAGGGATACTTGTAATGGTAGTAGTACTACCATGTTTCCATTTTCCAGCTTAATTAGTGAGTGTAGCTCGAATTTGGTTTTTGCTCGCATGGGGAGGGCGGGATGAATAAGATTGCCTCCCGACTTATCTAAAAACAAAATTGGATATCCCTCACTGCTAATCCAAAAATATACAACAAGGAAGCTTCATAGTGTACCAAGATCCATATATTATTAAGTCATGAGTCTTGATTGATCACCTACTAGTTGCATCCAATTTAATCCTTGGACACATGTCGCACAACTCCTTGTTATATTTCATCTATGATGTATATTCTATCTTTATGCCTCTAGGTTTAATCATATTAAGACCACCTAGTTATGTCCAACCAAAACACCATTACATAAGATATGCACCCTGGTTTGGTAGACCCATATACTCAATATCACAACTCCCCAAGATAAACAATACACATGTGCTTTAGTGATTCCATGCATTAGTCAATTGAGGTTTCTATGTGTGTTCCACAATGGAAGGAATCTTAAAATTAATATTATATTGAGATGACTAATAATATCTATATGTATCCAATCACCATCACATATGTTTATGTTTGCATATCATATACTTAAACAATCACCACACTTGTAAATCGGCTATGGAAACAAAAAAAATAATAATCCAACAAGTATTTTGGTCAAACATTAAACACATATATGTCTTGAAAACCTTAGTTTACACACTTAGGATTCCAGTCAGGAGGATGATAAACTAGTTGATTGGTTGGATTCTTTGTTTGGAATGTGCCAGGTTTGATTGTTGCTATTTTCTCTTCATCAGAAGAAATTCAAGTACCTTCCTTGTTAATGTTATCTTATGATCAAGTCCACCTCTCCACCATGGATCATAGAGGATGTCACCACATCATCCTAACATGGTGAATGAAATTTACTTGTATAACATATATAGAGATGCATGTTACATCATCTGGATACACATTCCATGTTTTAGATAATTGATAGAAATGCAATCAGATATTTTAGACCAAAAAGCACACATAAAACAACCTAATTGTCATCTCCACACTCACCAAACAAAATAATTTTAGAGATGTCAATGGATTCATGCAATATGCATATATCATATCATATTTTAATGTTCGTGATAGTTAGCCATGTGGGAAAGTCTGAAAATTCTAACTCAAACACTACCCCACAAGCATACATGTGCATGTAGTAATATCGAGGCCGTCCACGGAGCTACATATAGTTAAATGCAAGAGTATCCAAATTCAAAAATCTTGATTGATTTTTAAATGAGAATTTGATTTAACACTAGTAAATTAAGAAAGTTAGATAAATAAACTTAAAACAACGATCACTTGGCTTAAAGGTTGCACTTATATTCAAATGTCTAGGGAACATTCTGAGACCCTTAACCTTGCTTAAATGGTTTAACATGCTTAATTATCATAATTGGGTTCTTGAAACCTTAAATAAACCTTTTTAGGTTCTTTGATATCATGTGACAAGCTTAAGTTTCAAGTTTGGTCCAATTTGAACACTTTCTGTGCAAGTTATGCAATTTTATGTACATTTTAGAATTTTCTACAACTTACCCAATTGAGAGGTTTATTTGCAATTTGTCACATGACTTACGTTCCCTATATTTTTTTATCATTATTGAGCTTGTTGATCCATGAGGCACTCAATTGTACCTTGGTTTGGTGGAATTACCCTTCTAGGGTTGATTTAGGGTTTACCCCCTCCCCCCATGGATGAGCCACCTTCAGGGTTAACAACCGATGGTTCCACTGGATTGGCCAAAATCCTCTGGTCGCCAACCAATGGAACATCATGTGAATATCACTAGAAGGCTCTAGGTTGATGGTTCTTGCTGGTTTGGTTCACTTGAACTGATGGTTCACTTAAAAGGATGATCAACCGATGGTTCAACCGCCTATTGACCTAGACATGATAAAACGATGGTTTGGGAGGGCCAAAAGCCGATGGTGGACCTGGTAGGTCATCAAATGATGGCCTATCAGACTCATACAACTGATGGAGCTTCTTCTTGCTCGTCCATGGAAGATCTAATCCATGGATGCATGGAGAGCTGCTTAGACACCTTATGCTTCTTCTCTTAACCTCAAGCTTTATATACCAATCTTTAAGCTCCCAAACAAAACTTTTGATTTCTAATAACTTCCCTCCTTCTAAGATCCTCCTTCCCTCTCTGTTTAGCCATGGAGGACCTGACCAAGGAAAAAGAAGTTGCCAATCTTCTTGGTGGAAGCTCTTAGGGTTTCGTTTTGCTTCCTTTAGGGTTTCTAAAGCTTCCTTTTGGTGATCTTGACCTAAATGAGTAAGTATCCCTTCCTTACTCTGTTTCTTTTTCTATTCTTCTTCCTCCTACCTTCCTCCAGGTTGGAACTCTATTTTTCCATGGTAAAAGTTTCTATAGAGCTGAAAGAATCTATATATATTTGGGTGGTGGATGTGTGATTCCCCATGCTAGGGCAGGATGTGTGATTCTTGGCCCATGTCTCACCATGTTCAAGATGTGTGATTCTTGTCCGCCTTTGCCTTTATAATATTCTAGTATTATGCTTATCTCACATGCATGTAGAGTGATGGTTATGATATGTGCTCATGTGGTACCACTTTATTGTTTTATTATGGCAAGTATCTTATCTTAACATGTGATGATGATTCCTTTCTTTTATGCCCGTGTGGGTAGTCATTTTCTTTTGCATGGGAATCATTTATACTTGATGTCCTTATTGCCATATATTTCTCAAGTTTTCTTTTAGTATACACATACCAAATTTTTTCTGATGTTTTCTTTTCTTCTCTTCTTTTGTAGGGCATGCTTCCAACCCCAGGTTAGATCAAGGAGAGGTGAACTTCGACATCAACCTTGTAGCTAAGCTTTTGTCAGACTTGAAGAGGTGGTTAGATGACCCTTTACTTGATCTTTGGCTTATATGTTTAGTTTTCCTTTTAGACACCCATGTGTGGTGAAGTGATGTATTATGTTATCAAGCTTTGTAAATTGTTAGATAATGATATTTTTCATTTCTACTCATTGTGTTATGATACATACATGTTGAATGAATTGGTCTCCATCCCTTTGGTGACATTTTTTAATGTGGTATTTGGTTTAAGGGATGTTGCTTTTTTATTTCTAGTAGGGATTTGTTCCCCTTTGGGACTCCTTACACATTATTTGGTGAACAAAAAAGATAATGAATACAAGCCACACTAGATCCACAAGTAATTCAAATCCCCTAAAACAACTCATTCCATCCTAAAAGGAGGAAAATAATGGTTGAGATTCATAACTATAATCTGCCTAATCACAAGGTTTCCCGTTGATATCACAAGTAACTAGTACATGCTCGAAGGCTTGATGTTGAATCTAGTACTATGATGTGCACTCCCATTCAGTTGGTTACTCCTCCAAACGTCATCCTACTGTTATTTTTTCACACCCTACTAACTTAGTTGTCAAACGACAATCTCCTTCATTGCTTGTCTATTGATAATAACGAGGTAGATTGTCTAGCTCGTACACCACCTGATGTTATCCAAATTGATGCAAAACTATTATGTATAATATACTTGGATATTAACAAAACTAGGAAGGATAACCAATTTTTAAAATCCAAACATTGAGATTCTATACGTTGACGTGTATATCCCATGGGCCATCAATCTTCAATGAACATCACCATCTTCAATATTTGCAAGACACATAGCTATCTCAACCCTCTTTTGTAGCAGTGAGTTGATCATGTTGTGACTCTCCAAATAGCTTCATGGAACACTATGATTGGGACTATACTTGACTGCAAAAAAGTAGACCCGATCCTCATGCCAAAGTAGACCTACAACATAGGAAAGGGCCCATACGTGTCACATGTGGCCCGTGTCTTTGGCTACATGAAGACAATGATATAACTTACTCTAATATCCATGGTATGACAGTCTCTCTCCTTTGGATGACTGAAACCTTAGCTGCAACATTTGCATTAACGCATCCATTTTTTTCACAAAAAAATAATGCACCACACAAAACCACTAAAAAAGCATGAAAGCGGCCCATACCTTGCTTTGGTTTATCATATAGTGATCTATCATTGAAACTATTCCACAATCAGCCAATCTTTATTTTTTTTCTGATCAACATCTATAAACTTGTTGAAAACCTTCTTCTTCACCTCCATAAGTCTATTCATCTCTGTGCTCCATTGGTAACATTGATTGATCTATGGCCAACAATCTTTCAACTTCAACTAAGTAATCAATTCAATGTCTTCAAGTATAGATATAAGAACAACATTACTGATCTGGAATGTATGTATGTCTTTACTCCAAAATTGAATGACAACATTCATCATCTCCTTCTCTATCAGAAGCTACACCTGGTCAATCAAAGAACTCTAAATCCCATAACTAAGCATGTTTATTAATTCCTTCGATTACATGTCGACAATCCATCTATGAACAATTGATAGGTTTCCTTGGTTCATCTTCATCTTTAGAACATGATCCAAAATTTCCATTATGGTTGTAAGGAATGACGCACTACATGATTCATGAGAGAACCTCCCTCATCACAAGGTAAGATAGAGAGAAAAGTCTGTGTGGCTCATGAAATGCCTCCAAATTCACAAGAGAACCTCCCTAGTAGAATAATAGGGAGAACAATCAACATCACTTGTGAGAGGCCACCAAATTCATAAGAGAACCTCCCTCATCAAAAGTAAGATAGAGAGAACAGTCGGTGACGCTCGTGAAATGCCTCCAGATTCATGAGATAATCCCCTTCACCAAAAGCAAGACAGGGAGAACAATCGACGCTATTCATAAGATGCTACCAAATTCACAAGAGAACCTCCCTTGTCAAAAGAAAGACAGAGAGAATAGTCAACACCACTTGTTAAACCTACCATAGTCATGAGAGAACATCCCTCATCAAAAGCAAGATAGAGAGAACAATCAACTCTACTCGTTAGACACTTCTAGATTCATGAGAGGACCTCCCTCGTCTAAACAAAGACATGAAGAACAATCTATGTCGCTCACAAAAGGCTGCCACATTCATGAGAGAACCTCCCTTTTGAAAGAAGTGCTGAGGAAATGTCTATCTCGCTAGCCAAGAACCACCAGGGCCACAAGAAAACTTCACTTATTAAAAGGCAATCTGCAAAGTCCACAAGTGACCATTGCTCATACATATAGATTTGCCCTAATGATCCTTGATTCCTTTTTATGTAAAGACAAGTGGTTTGGCATTGTTGTTATCCACTCATACATGGATAATTATAGGAAATTCTTGGAGGAAATAAACTTCTCAAAATAAAACTTGAGCTGAAATAATCACAAATTGTTGACACTCCATTTTTGTCACTACTTATTAGATGAGATTTTAATGCTCAAATAATTAGAAATTCTTCTTTGTTGCCTCTCCCAGTGTCCTAATCACATTACAACCTTAATTAGAATCATATATCTAATTTACACAAGAACTTTCCAATCAATGGATGTAAAAACAAGATTAATATAGAAGATTCAATCATAAACTTATATGCAAAACAAAGTTATATGAATGTAGACCAAGGGCAATCAAATCAAATCGACAAGAAAAAGTTGCAAAGTACATTTTGGGTTCTAATTAGTCTTCTTGAGAGATTATGACTACAGTCAGACTTGACAGAATGTAACTCACATCCTTTTTGACGTGATCAACTTAACTCTATTATAAATCTTATCTCTATCATCCCAATCCCATTTTGAACTTATGAAAATCTATTTGTCAGGGGATCCATTTCAACGTGTGATCCATTTATATCAGTTAATTTTGCTTAGCTCACCACAAATAATCCTTGTTGCACTATTTAAATGTTATTTTAATATTATTTTCTTTTTTAACATGGTATCAAAGTGATATTATTCTAATATCTTTAGTTTAGTCATGAGGTCCGATCTATCATGAGCAAATTTAAATATATTAACTTAATAGTATTCTACCTTCTTTAAATACTACAACCCACTGTGACAATATTATATTAATACTATTTTTTCTCACAATACATCTTCCCTTGTGAAGAATTTATTATTATTTAATGTTGTTTACAATACTTCATACTCCGGTCATCACCTTCTCTCTCAATCTTGTTGTAAAAGTTCTCACAATAGATCCTCATGTTGACTCAAGGTCTAGTTTGACTAAACCCTTGTTTTGATGATGACTATCCATTCCACTCATTTCTGTCTAATACTTCTACTTGAGTGATTTCAGATTAGATAAGACACTCCAAATGCATAAAGTTGTACATCCTGACTTGGAGAAATCAAGTCATACATGCATAAAGATCAAGATTAAAGATTAGATAGTTTCTCCATAGATCTTTGATGTAAATCACTTGTAATGATTCTATGACTTGTAATTATGCTTAAGAAAAATTGAGAGCACTAAATTTAAGTATTTAAGCACTTTTTGGACATTAGTCAAAAGTCATTACATGATTCCTTGTCAGTTGAGTTCGTGTTGATGACAACTCAATCGAAAACCTGTCTGGCCTTTGGCAAATGCCCAGGATTACCCGAGTTTGTCCTAGTGACAAATCAACCAATACATGCACTTTGACTTGTCATATAATGCCATCGGTCGAGTTTCCTAAAATACAACTCATCTAACGACACTCTACGCTAAAGTGCAGAGAAGTGTTTCTAGCTGTTAGAGTGTTTTAAAAGTCGAAAACAAATCCGTTAGAACACCCAAAACAACTAGAATTAATTCCTAAGTGTCTCTATTGGCTAACAGGCAACCTCAAGTAGAAACAGGACCCCTTGGGCTTCATCCCATGGTTATACAAGTACTATGAAGGCCCCGATATTATATCTGAAAGAGATTTTCCTCGTAAGAGCCTCCATCCACTCTCATGAGCTTAATCACTTACTATATCCATTCGAGTGAATAGGATACTTTTAAAATAGCTACCCCCACACATATATCTTGTGAGGCTCTCACTTCATCCACCTCCCAATCTCTCTTTCTACCATGAAGATAAATATTCTCTCTATTGGTTAAGATAGGTGAAGATTAAGAAGGGAAGGAGTCCCTTGGTGAAAGCTTCTTCTTGGTGAAGGTGAAGTCAAAGGTGGAAGATCCAAGAAAAAAGAGTGGGTAAATCCTTGAAGGAAGAAGACTTGTTCCAGGAGTGGGTAAGTCCTAGGAGAAGGAGAAAGATTTTTTGTAAGAGTAGATAAGTCTTTGATAAGGTAGAAGACCCTTGGTCATGGATAGGTAAGTCCTTTGTAACGTTATTGGCTCCCTTGTTCTCAAAGAGAATGCTAGGTACCCTTAACCTTGAATAGGGAGGTCTTATATTGTAACTCTTATAATGGAATATAAGGAGTTAGACATGGTTGAAATTCCTAGAGGTTAGCCTCTCTAGGTAGTGGATGTAATCTCCTAGCTTGGAGGTTGGAACCACTATAAATAACTTGTGTTATATTATGCTTGTTCGATTTCTCTCCCCCTTTCCATGCATGTCTAATTACACTCAAATTTCATACTAGCAATATTATCTTATAAATATCTTAAAGGTCTAATGAATTTTGTCTAAGTGGTTTTAGATCTATTCACACCCATCTATAGACCATTATAGATTCAAGGGTTGGTATAAAAGCATGTATTGTCTAAGCAATACTTCTACAAGTAGGATAAGGTGGGTGATTATCAAGGTGGGGGACACTACTTCAACATTCAAATCTTTGACGAGAGAAACTTCTTCTTTTGGAAGAGAAGGCTACAATTCTACATCAAAGGATCAAGTCTTAAGATATGGAGAATAGTGGATCTTCCATCCAAGAAACCAGAAACAAAGGTGGAAGAATGAAATGAGGCTACATTGAAATAATCAACCTTTAATGCAATAGTTATCAACATCCTCTATGTCTCCTTTCCCCCACCGAGAGTAAATGGATTTTTTCTTGTGCATGGCCTATGAGATATGGAAAAAGCTATGTGTCACTTATGAGGGGACAAATAAAGTGGAAGAAAGTAGAGTCTATATGCTCAATGGTCTCCTAGAAAATTTCAAGATTGAAAGGAGAACAGGGTAGCTCAAATGTATGCAAGGCTCAAAAGCATTATGAATGGTCTTTCTATCCTAGGTCATCCTATGGATCAAGGAAAGATCCTTAGAACTCTCCCTAAACAGTGGGAAAGAAAGGTGACTACCATTGAAGAAACAAAATCTCTTGAAGAAATTTCCATTGAAGAGCTCATCAGAAATCTACAAGCCTTTGAAGTGAAACTTGACAAGCAAGAGGAAAATGAAAGATAGAAGAGAAATCGCTCAAGAAAAATAAGAAGACTGAAATCAAAGCCCAAGTTCAAGCTATTGTTAGTCAAGATTCTCCATCCTTTCAAGCTTAAAAAGATGCTATATACTCCCAAGGTAGACTTTACAAAGGCAAGTCTTCTTCGTCCACCCAGTACTTTAAATATGGAAAGAAGGTCACTTTAAGAAAATTCACTGACAATGCAAAAAGACCCATCATCACAAAAGAAGGGATGAGAAGCAAAAGAATAAGGATAAATGGCACAATAGCTATAGTGACTCCTCCAACTCAAGATCAAGCAAAAAATCTAGTGGAGAATCTTGCTCAAGATCTAGTAATAGTGGAGAATGCCACTTTGCTCTCATGGCAAGTGTAAATGAAGATTCAAATGAGGTAAATTTAAAATCTTTAAATAAAGAATCTTTAATTGCAATTATTCATTATACTCATTTTTACATGCAAACTACATGTTAAACGTAAGTGTACGTATCAATGTAATATAGGCCTCAAGTGGCCCGGATGTCAAACTCAGGGAAATGTTAATCTAGAAATTACTACTAACTGTAATGCAATCAGCTACATCGATGAAAACTTGATTGAAGGTTAAATTATCCCAAGTATAAAATAATATAAAATTATTAGTTGTTTATCTGAATTGGAGTGATTTCCTTAGGATTACAATTTCATCTTGATTAACATTGCAATTAACATCATAACATTGATAATCATCTTTCGTAACTTTGGACTAAGAGACTTGTAGTAAGAATTACCCGCTCTCACAACATAATTAACCACCTAATCTACTACCAATCACACTCTCATAACAATTATGTTAATAGTTAGGTGCTTTATGAGTACTCTAGATAATCAATTTACATTCGTAAGCCATCTTTCTCAAAGGGCGATATAAAACATGTATTTCTATGAATTTTCCAACCGTTAACTTCCTTTTTGAAAGCAATTAAAGGTCTAATTAAGTACCTATGATGATCAAACATGGATAGTTCATGATAATATCATAGAAATAAGTCCACAATTTAAGGAAAATTGATATATTAATACATAAAAGCTTATTACAATGCATAACCAGGCTACTCCCGGGTCCTAAGAAACAAGGGGTTTAGCCCCACATGGTTTCTATTGTCAAGTACATATGAGAAAAGAAGAAAAACGTGGGAAACATTAATAAAACTACATAACCCCTAAAGAAGAGATGGTCCAGTTGATCCCCTCTGACGAACATGATGATTTACTTCCTTCCGGATGCAAATCCGTCCACTGGAGGTACCTAAATCATCCGAAATGTGACCTTCTTCTCTACTTTCTCCTCTCCATGCACTCAGATTTCATCCAATGGAATAGAATGAGATTCATAGGGTTGGCCAAAATCCTTCTAAGTCATATAAGTGACTTAGGGCTTAATTAATTGCCAACTTTTGGATTAGACTTAATTTTCAAATCTTTTGGATCCCACAGTGTTGGTACTACCGACTGGGTGTCAGTACTACTGACGCCTTTGATAGTTGTGATTGCCTAGGCATCTATCGGTGCCACCGAGCTTGAAGTCAGTAGTACCAAGTTTTCTCAATAAATTTTGAGTCCATCCCTATGATGTTGTTAGTAGTATCGACTTCTGGGTTGGTACTACCAAGATTTCTCAAATTTTAATGTTCTAAACTAAGCATGTGTCGGTACTACCGACAGTAAAGTTGGCGATACCAAGCTATGTAGATTCTTGAATTTTACCTAAAATCCACAAAAACCAGATATAAACTCTTAAATAATATTAAATCATCCAAGAACATTAAAAATACATTTATTTGATGCAATTGGGTATTAGAGGTTAATGATAGTAAATAATGTACAAATTAATATGAAAATGAACAATAAGTGCACATAAATCAATAATAAATAGCATGTGAAACCGACAATTATCTGGTGCATCAAACTCCCGTAATATTAAATGTTGCTCTTCCTCAAGCAACACACCCTTAGATTTGTTTGAGACAAGTCAGAAAAAGGACATAAAATATGAATTTCATTTTTCAACCATCCCCACCTAGAAGTCCCAAACCGGCCTTTACTGACCACTAAACAATCAACTTCTCAATAGAGACCAAAAATATCCATAAAACTCTAATACCCAATGAAGAGTACACACATTGACTCACTACCACAAGTTGAAGGCAACCATACCAACTCTGCACTGAAAGGAGGGGAAGAACTCAAAATTGATTGAGGAGTTGAGCACTGACTAAAAAACTAATCCAAAATAGGGAAAAACATTATAGAACAAAATAAACCAGATCATGACATGAAGAGTTTTTTGGCATCCTCCAGATACATTCTGATACCTTTCCAAGCACGTGATGGTCAGAGGGGTATTGGTGAACTCGTTCCTTATCAACACCTAGGTTGAATCTAAGGAAGAGTATGCAAGGGAGAAAGGCCACTAGACTAGCTTTAAAAAATGTGGAAATTTGTGCCCAATAATATAAGAAAACTCTTTTAGTAACAATAATAATAATGTTATAGTAATATAATGGTAAAAGGCCAAAAATCCTAATTGTATCAGAACTCATGAAAGGAAACTTGAATACCAAAATCTAATGGTAGAATCGTGTTCCTTGGGTACCAAATAACTTGGGTTCCAATTTTCACATTGTTTGAACAATCCTAGATATCTTAATTTCTTTTACGAAAGTAAATATAAGTTTTACTCTAGATATTTAATAATATGGTTAATGTTTTCAAAGGTAGAAACTAATCAACAATCTATATTCGACATTTGAAAATTGGTCTATGTGTGAATTTTACATTAATTGAACAATGTTAGCTATTTTAATTTGAAAAGGGAAGAAAATACACTTTTAATGTTTAAAATCATAGTATTAATCAATACTTCTAATTTTCCTAAAGTTTAGATTTAATAGCCATCACACACCTATTTTTGTATATTTCCTCCTTCATCACATACATAGAATGACTGATTTTTGTTCTCTGTTTCCTCGACCCAATCCAACAGTTTTGGAACTTTCTCCTACCTCCGTTCTTTCTATCCACGACCCAAGAAACTAGTTCCCTCCCCAAATTGTCTTTCCTAGATTTCTTTCTCTCCCATGAACCTTTCTTTCCAATATATTGTCCTCTATTTTTCTTTCTTAGTTCCACATAGGATAGCCATGATATATATAGAGTTTGGGTGATTTAACCCCCTGATTGAATCTTCCACCATTTCTTCTCGTGGTTGACCCATGTACTGCTTCCCTTTCCATCTTCATGCCACCAAAGACGTTCAAACCTTAATAAATCCCTCCTAAAGTGGCCACCAAGTTTTTACTTATTTAATCAATTAAGTACATTAATTCAATATTTATTTAGATAATGGTAATTATTCATATTCTTGGACATGAAAACACCAATTATTATTCTAATACATGTATTAAGTGCATTATATATTTTATTAAACATATGTTAGCCATTATGTGAATATTAGGTAGAAAAGAAAACGTATGTGACATCTTTCATGTCATGTGATGCCACTAAATGTATTATATTTGTTTTCAAACCTAAATATGTTAGAGTTACCATTGGTTATTTATGTTACATGCATTAAGGTATAACTTTATTCTTGTTTGGTCAAATCTAAGGCCTACTATCCTTCTAACCATCAAATTGGGATTTCTAGAATCAACATGCTAGGTTTTGGGATTTTACAACACTCCACACATTAAAGAGGATTTCATACCTAAAATCCATCCATCTTACTCTATTAACCAACTACTCTACACCCCTTAAAAGGTTTAACATAATAAGATGAACTTCATCAACATCAAGGTATCATGGTTACTTATGCATCTTTTAGTTGTGAATATTTCAGGGTTTTATGTTTTTCATAGATCATGCATCCAACTAATGGGTCATGCCCACCTAGGGTTGATTTTTAGGTCATTGTGTTACTAACCTATCATCCCCAAGATTTGAATTATAATCCAAAAAGTCATAGGCTACAAAAGGTAGGTCAACTAAACATTTTAGCACAAACCTCATACACATAGCTTAGATTTTAAGATTTATACTACAACTAACTTTAAGGTTTACCTATGAAGACTTCATACATCACTTCATTATGACTCGGTTCAAGAAAAACCTCGATAAAATCCTGAAATCTCTTTATATATATATATATATATATTATAAAGAAAGTAATTTGATCTCAAAAACTTTATGATATAAAACTTAAGATTGAGCCCAAAATAAAAGCAAGAACCAAGTCATATCCCATTTAAGATCTCCTTATCATCTACTTTCTCATTCTCATGCTAAAGACCATTTTAAAATTTAATCTTAATATTCAAAGAGATATGTTGCCACAAACCTATATTGTAGGGTAAGATCACCTAAATCCGCATTGCATTAGGGCTTACTAATCGTGATTCTTATGTGTACCTCATAAGATCTCCAAAATTGACCTTCCATCATCTCATAGGTAAACATCTCACTTAAAGGGTGACTATGTAAGGTAGGGGTTCTAATTAGGGAGAAAAATTGAAATAGTTAGAATCCAACTATTATGGTCTTGATACCATCTTGTAGTGAGTGGGACTCGAGAGGGGATCCACTCCCTACTTAATTTGAGGAATTAATCCATCTAATCCAAGCACACTAACAAGAATGTTGGAATAGGTGTAAAATTTATTTCTTAAAAAAATGTATACAAAAAGACCAAAGTGTATCAGGGGAATAATACATCATGACTATGTTCAATTTATAAAAGAGTACAAAATATTCTCCCACTTGGGGTTTACATAAAAATAAAACTTCATGATCAAAGTAGAGGGAAAGCTAAACTATCTCAAGTTTCTCTCCCAAGAGTCAGTTCCTTAATCCAGGTCCATGTATGCATGTCCCATCCTCCATGTCCATCAATTGAGGGTTGGAAGCATACCCCACAAGAGAAGACAAAGTGGAAGTTGTAAGCATAGAAGCCATTATTAGCATATTAATTGGGGATTGAGAAACATTATGAAAAAGGACATCATATATAAAAAAGACTTCCCATCTAAGAGGAAAAGTATCATCCAAGTGGATATCAAAAGATTATGAATCTCAAATAGGATGATAAACAAAATAAGAGATCTCTGGCCTTAAGACAATGCCAATTGTCTTACCTTTTCAACATCCAATGGTTCTAGGTGATGTTGTGGTGTGGTGATATGGGTTGAATGATGTTGGAACCAATGGAGGTTTGCCCTTATTAAGGTAGTATTACATTTTCCCTCGCATGAATAGAATGGATAATGACCATATTGTGTTATATGTAACCCTAATGGGATATATCTTATTACACTTAATCCTAATGAACTCAGGTGATGGTGATTAAGTATGATCACCTTCCTTAGTGGAATAATAGAACAATGGGGTACTCTCTTATTATGGTTGAACCCTAGTATGCTATAACCTGATGTTTACACCTTAAGTTATGTGTGGATCCATACTTGAGGATGGTATGGAATGTGGTGGTGATGCTTCACCTTATGCATCCATGACCCGGTAGGGATTCCATAAGTAGGGTTTGGGTATGAATTTTGATTTGTAATAGCCAAAGTAATTTATGTTGTTGAACCTAACCCTAATGTTAATAGATGATGGTAGTTAGTTATGATACCCTTCCTTGAATGGTTAATATAATAATGGAATATCCTTCATAATGATTGATTGCAACTCTAATGTGTTAACTAGTGGTCATCATAGCTTTATGATTTATGCTTTCTTATGCTAAACTTGTACATTGTCAGTGTGATGATGGCCAATCATATAACTTCATTATACATTAATATAATAAAATGCTCTTAATGCTAAGATAACCCTACAATGTTATCCTGTAAACATATTTTAGTTATTTAATGCAATATCATTATGAGCAACTGCATCACATGTGTGGTGATGTTTGTTGAGCCTTATTATAAGACATGGAAAGATAATGATGAACTTACAGGGAATGATGTGATGGTCTTAATGACCTTTGGGAATGGTTGAGCCCTGAATGAAGTGTAAACCTCTTATGATGACAAGGGTTGATACTCTGTGATGTTGTGATAATAATTTATATAGTGCAGTGACAAGTGTAGTCTCATGAAAGGCAATGAATAGTGCCATGTAATGATGCAATGACAAGTATAATCTATTGATTGGTAGGTGAATAGTGACTTGTGATGTTGAGATTAGAAATCATGTCTCACACATTTTATATCTGTTGAAGTCATTATACTTATATGCTTACTAATATTGAATTAGGGTTTGTATGTCCGCTTGTTTGATGCAACCTGAATTCACCCAACTGGCATAATTAATCAAGTGAAGCCCTAATCATGTAGTTGCCTTGTGCCATAGATACATTCCAGTGTCAAAACTTGCTAGATGGTGAAACGAGTAATCCTAAGGGAAATTAGAGCGCATACTGTGAGTATGCAGGGTGCTTGTCATCCTAACACCAGGTGTTTATAGAGGATGGTTGCAGTCATGCCTCAGATATTGTGATGTGTGAAAGGTACTGCAGGATGCCTCTTATAGAATGGCCATGCTTGAGCTCTTCTCTAGCATTGTGACCTATATGAATGTGGGCTAGTTAAAGGACTATATGGCGCTGTTTTGCATTTTGACTAATATGTCACTACGGTGCAGACGTGTACTGACTGAGTAGGGAGAATATCTTGGAGTCTAACTCTTCCTAGATCTTGTATGGCAGTGATTTCAACTTAGAAGTGATTAGTTGGATTTGGGTGGCATAACTCAAATCCTCAGGGCTGTAATAAAAGATGTAATACAACCATGTAGCATATCTATTTAGTGTTATACACAATGCTTCACATTGGATGATAATCCTTGTTTGTTCTCTTTACGTAAAGATGATGCTTAGTGCAATTAAGAGATAATAGATATGCTTATGATGTAGAAATACTCATGATGTGGATGTGTATATACAATAGTCATGCTATGTTGATAGATATATTGTTATTGTTAATTATGCTAATGAGGATAGTTAACACATGTTGTTTGCTATGCTTATATTGCTAGCTATGTAACTGCTATTAGAGATGCTTAAACTGCTAATCATTCTTAAGAAGATAATTGTGCTTTGATGTTAGTTCTACTTATGATGTAGATGTGTTTAAATATATAGACATGCTAATACTATTAGCTATGCTTATGCTTCTAGACATATTCATGATATTGGATATACTTATGCTACTGAATTGCTTATACTGTTAGCAAGGCATAAGATGATAGCCAGGCCAGTGATGACATTTGTTATTTAATACAATCTTATAAAATCCTAGATTATATCTGCATATACTCTGATAATTATACTTGTTGCTAAGCTTATTTGCTAAACTTGTTCAATATGCATGAACTGTTCAATATTCTCAATTGTCTATTAAATACCCAAACTGTTCAAATTAACTACTATTTAAATAATCTATTGTAACCAATATCTGTTGGAGAGAGCTACATCTCTCTCTAGGACTGGGTCTCACCTTGTGGTTCACCACATTTTTAGGTGATCCACAACAACAACAACAGACTCATGGCTACAAGAAGAGAATGAGGTGATGGACCCTAGAGATGGTACCTTAGTTGTCTAATGTGTCCTAGAGTCATCCTTGTACTCTCATGTCTGAGTAAAAAGTTTGTATATGATGTTTTCATCGAATTGAGCTTTCTATAGCATGTTGATGCTTATATATGTGGATAGTGTTCCTTTGTAAAGTTCATGTTGTAGTTGAGGCTATATATAATTTGTAAGGGATATTGAGCATTATTTGAAAATAAAGCAAGTTGATGTTCTTTTATGTAAATGTTTCTAAAACACTTGGGAAATGTTGAAATCAGTTTTAGTTTACCCTATTTTTTGGGTTTGTATTTAATTAATGAGTATCATGTTTTGTGTTTGGAGTAAACTCATTTAGTATAATGGGTTTTCACAAGTTGGTATCATATATTTAGGTTCTCTTAGTCTATTGGGACACTAGGACTTAGGACTAGGATGATGTCTAAGTTAGGTATATGGCATAAACATATGGCGCATACTACTTAATCTCAGTACTTGGATGCCCTGGCCAAATATTCAATTATTGAAGAAAAGGCAAGTATGGAACTCTTAGTTTGTTATGTCTCTGATTACTCTGATCAAGTAGTCATTTTGAGACAATCTAAAGAGTATAATGAATAAGAAATCATGGTATAAATATCTCAATCTTACCATAAAGAAGATGAGAAGTACATCATAACCTATCAAAACTTGAATGTTTGATAACCATAAGAGAAAGATACAACACCATGAAACCTAAATCTGAATATAAACAAGCCTAAGAGGAGTTGTTGAAGCTACAATTTAAGAAGATAATAAAGAAAAAGACAGACAAGTTTGTGCTAATAAAGTGATTCAATGTATGAAATTAACATAAGATGGAGAGAAATCTCATGATATGTATAATATGATAAAATGAATGAGAATAATGATAGAGGAATAAAGTGGAACCTGAGTCAATCTCATACCAATCCATTTGAGTAAGGAAGTGTTAATGTGAAATCTTCATGGCATATGAGTAAATTGAAGGGAGATGATTTGTGTTTAATGAAGAAAATGTGGAATATGATGATCTCTTGATAAGTGGTTGAAAAACATAATAATATGAAAGGACATATATAATAATGATGAAGAGTTAATCATTGAAGAGCAAAGAAATGTGATAATATTAATCATTCCTATGCTAATGGCTAAGAACCCAAGCTGAAAAAGGTAAGGTGACACATAAAAAGTGTAACCTTCATGTGAAAAATAGAATTGGTTACCTTTTTTTAGTGATCCCTAGACAATGTTGTTGTGATGTGGTAAGTGCATTTCTGTTTGTGTTCCTCCTTTATAGGGCACAACCTTCAAGTGGATCTTATGACGCTTGGTATATGTGGAATCGTTGTAATCCTAGAAATGGATATCTGGATATGATATATGGTTACCTTGGTGTGTAGTTCCATGATCTTTATATTTTGTATGAGCATGCCTCTTGAGCCTTACAATAATTAGGAAGACTCCTCTTATATGTCTTAAAATTTGTTATGTTGGTGAAAACATATGAGATAGGAATGTGAGTTCCTTATAGCATAGGAGGTGGATACCAAGGTATTGAATCCTAGTATCCAAGATGTATCAATAGTATGGGAAGTATGTGGAGGTTGGAGATGTTTATAGAATAAACTTTTCAAGTGTTCCTCTCTCTTAGAGAGAAAAGGTTAATGATGATCCTCTAAATGTTTTTTGGAAGGAAAAAGAGTGATTTTATAATGTTGTGTATGATTTGGTTAGAGTTGGGCAAGACCACTATCAAGGATAGATGGTTTGTTGATCAACAGACATGTGATACCATGTTCCTTTAAGATAAACCTAGTATAAAAATATCAATGGATAAGAATTAGAGTGGATGACACGATTTACATGACCATGATGAGTTTATGGTTATGTCGTTTAGACTAACCAACATATCAATATCATTGATAAATAGGAGGAACAGAATAATCATGTTATATCTCATAAATTGTGACAACGTTTGAATGATGATATCTCAAAGTATTTCATAGATTGTTAGTAGCATGGTTAACATCTTTTCTAAACCTTAAGAATGTTGAAGCAACTATACTTATGTGTGACATGTTCAACAAGAGTGAGTTGGGGGTTATGGTGACACATATAGGAGTTGAGGGAGAAGAATATGACTTCTATAAGAATGATGTGACATCACCTTGAGATGACAGTAACCATGTGGAATATTGAGGATGAGGTGTATGAGAAATGATCATCTTTGTTTACCTTGGATTTTGGGGGTGAAATCCCTATTAGGGGTTTATGATTGTGAGACCCCTAACCTTGCTTAAATGGTTGAACATGATTAATTATCATATATATGTGCTTGAAACCTTAGTTAAAACTTTTGAGGTGCTTTGAAATCATTTGAAAATCTTAAGTTTCAAGTTTGGTCCAATTTGGACACTATTTGTGAAAGTCATGCAATTTATGTACATTTTGGACTTTTATGCAATTTACCCAATTTAGAGGTTTTATTTGCAATTTGTCACATTAATTATGTTCCTTAGATTTTTTATTGTAATTATTGAGCTTGTTGATCCATGGGGCACTCATTTGTACCTTGGTTTGGTGGAATTACCCTTCTAGGGTTGATTTAGGGTTTATCCCCCATGGATGAGCCACCTTCAAGGCCAATAACCGATGGTTCCACTGGTTTGGCCAAAATATAGTGGTTACCAACCAATGGAACATCATGTGGTCATTACTATAAGGCTACATGTTGATGGTTCTTGCTGGTTTGGTTCACTTGAACTAATGGTTCATTTAAAAGGATGATCAACTGATTGTTCAACCACCTATTGACCTAGACATGATTAAATGATGGTTTAGGAGGGACAACAACCAGTGGTAGACCTGGGAGTTCATCAACTAATGTCCTATAAGACTCAAACAACTGATTGATCTACTTCTTTCTCATCCATGGAAGCTCTAAGCCATGGACACATGGAAAGCTGCTTAGACACCTCATGCTTCTTCTCTTCCTTTATCCTCAAGCTTTATATACCAATATTTAAGCTCCTAAATGAAGCGTTTGATCTCTATCACTTCCCTCCTACTAAGAACATTGTTCCCTCTCTGTTTATCTATGGAGGACCTATCTAATGAATAAGAAGGTGCCGACCTTCTTGGTGGAAGCTCCTAGGGCTTCGTTTTGCTTCCTTTAGGGTTTCTAAAGCTTCCTTTTAGTGATCTTGACATAAACGAGTAAGTATCCTCTTCCTTCCTCCCTTTTCTTTTGCTTTTATTCTTCCTCTTACCTTCCTCTAGGTCAAAAATCTACTTTTAAATGGTAAAAGTTGCTTTGGAGCTTAAAGAATTTACCTTTCTTGCTCCTTCTACCTAGGGTTTGCTTCCCTTATGGAGAAAGGTGATACTTGGCCGAGTTTAGGCCTAAAGCTTGGGTTTTCTACCATCTTGCTCGAGTTTTCTTGACTCTAAGAAGTATTTTCTTCTCTATAGAGGCGATTTTTATAGCCTTGTTCACTTTTATTGCTTACTACAAGTTTGCTTGCTCATTTACTTGCTCTAAAATGAAGATCTAAGCACCTAGAAGCTATGCTTACCTAGGGTTTCCATTTCTATTATGTTCATTTCTTAGTTTCCATATTTAGATGGATCTTAAACTCTCTACATGACCTTCTTAAGTAATAACATGACTTGGATCAGGTTGGCATGACAACCGATTGTGCTTAGCACCTAACAGTCTATGGCTTATAACTAGGTTTTAAGGCTGATTTCCATTTTATACATCAATCGATGGTTAACTTTTCTTCACAACCAATGGTGATATCATGTCAACTGATGGTGGTGACCAAGGGTGACAATCAATGGTTTCAACTGATGGTCACACCTTAGGTAAGGTTTTGACTTTGTTAGAAGCTTAAATGATCAATGTTTGTGTCCTAAAGATGGTATCAATCCATGGTGATATCAACTCAACAACTGATGGTGGAAAATGATTGTAGTGTTGACCCTAAAAACCAATGGTGGCACAATGAGTCACAACCGATGATGGATCAGGTCACCACAACCAATGGTGAGTCAAGGATTTAAATGTAACTTCAATTAAGCCCTAAACCAATGGTTTCTTGGTTCAATTGATTTAATGGTTAGAACTATACTCCAATTGATGGTTTTGAATGATGAACTTGACCCAATGTTTTAAATTGAATGATTCTACATCCAATGGTTTAGAATAAAGTTTATACTATAGAGTGTTGATATTGATGATGTGAATTCAAAGATTTCCTCCATATAATCCATTTAATAAGCTTTATGGTTGACATGGTGGCTTGCTTAAGATGTACAACCGATGATGGGTTTTAACCCCAAAAACTGTAGTGCCCCTTTTTGGTTATTAAATAAGGGATGTCTAGAGTTAAATGGTGACTCTTTCTAGGTCAAAACTCGATGACTTTACATATGGTTTGTTCAAGGTTTTTACTTATGCAAATAACTAATGGTCTTACCTTTTCAACATCCAATGGTTCTGGGTGATGTTGTGGTATGGTGATATGGGTTGAATGATGTTGGAACCAATGAAGGTTTGCCATTATAATATTACCTTTTCCCTCATATGAGTAGAATGGATAATGACCATATTGTGTTAATATGTAACCCTAATGGGATATACCTTGTTACACATAATATTAATGAACTCATGTGATGGTGATTAACTATGATCAGCCTTCCTTAGTGGAATAATAGAACAATGGAGTACTCTCTTATTGTGGTTGAACCCTTGTATCCTATAACCTAATGTTTACACCTCGAATCATGTGTGGATCTATACTTCAGGATGGTATGGAATGTGGTGGTGATGCTTCACCTTATGCATCCACGATCCAATAGGGATTCCATATGTGGGTTTGGGGTATGAATGTTGATTTGTAATAATGAAGGCAATTTATGTTTTTTAACCTAACCCTTATGTTAATAGATGATGGTAGTTATTTATGTTACCCTTCCTTGAATAGTTAATATAATGATGGAATATCCTTCCTAATGATTGATTGCAACTCTAATGTGTTAACTAGTGGTCATCATAGATTTATAATTTATGCTTTATTATGCTAAACATGTACACTATCAATTTGATGATGGCCAATCATATAGCTTCCTTATATGTTGGTATAATAAAGGAATGATCTTAATGCTAAGATAACCCTGCAATGTTATGTTGTAAACATCTTTTAATTATTTAATGTAATATCATGATGAGACTGTGCATCACATGTGTGGTGATGTTTGTTGAGCCTTGTTATAAGACATGGAAACATAAAGATGAACTTTCAGGGAATGTTATGATGGGCTTAATGACCTTTGGGCATGATTGAGACCTGAATGAGGTGTAAACCTCTTATGATGACTATAACGACTGGGCCCACTACGCAAGGATCTAGTAGAGTTTCAAGAATGATGACTGGCCCCACAAACAACCACTAGCCATAACTGTGCGCTTTGTCCTCACTCACGCGCAAGTCAGGGTCAACTTCCCGACTGGTCACCCATCCTAGTACTACTCCAAGCTGAGCACACTTAACTATGGAGTTCTTTAGTGATGGGATCCCTAAAAAGGAGGTGCACCTTGGTGATATGGGTAGTCTAATCATTCCTTTTAAGATCATTTATGTGAGGCCTCAAATCTTGGGACGTTACAATCTCCCCCACTTAGACTCTTGACGTCATCGTCAAGGCTCAACTATGTGTCCTCATAATCTATCCCCATTTTAGTGCAGCACAAATGGCCCATGTACACCCAGCTCCCAATCATGACTACCAGTGCAAGGGTGGCTCCATCAACTAGGATAGCCATTTCCAACATGCCTAGACCACACGGCTCAAAGACCCAAGTGGGCCCCACATAGTGGAGGGGAATTGGCTTTGATACCATTTGTAATGACTGGCCCACTGCCTAAGGTTCTAGTAGAGTTTCAAGAATGATGACTGGCCCCATAGATCACCACTAGGCATAACTACACACTTTGTCCCCACTCGCATGCAAGTCGGGGTCAGCTTCCCGACTGGTCACCCATCCTTGTACTACTCCAAGCTGAGCACACTTAACTATGGAGTTTTTTAGTGACATACTCCCTGAAAAGGAGGTGTACCTTGGCGATTTTGGTTGTCCAATCATTCCTTTTAGGATCATTTATCCAAGGCCTCAAATCTTGGGACATTACAATGGCAATGGTTGATACCTTGTGATGTTGTGATAAGAATTTATATCCTATGATACTGTGGAGACAAGTGTAGTCTCATGAAAGGCAATGAATAGTACCATTGGATGATGATGTGATTATAAGTATAGTTTCTAGATTGGCAGGTGAATAGTGCCTTGTGATGTTGTGATGAGAAATTATGTTTCACATGTTTTATATCTTTTGAAGTTGTTATACTTATATGCTTGCTGGAACTGAATTAGGGTTTGTATGTCCACTTGTTTGATGTAGCCTTAATTCACCCAACTGGCATAAATAATCAAGTGAAACCCCAATCATGTAGTTGCCCTGTGCCATAGATCCATTCCAGTGTCAGAACTTGCTGGATGGTGAAATGAGTATTCCTAATGGAAACTCAGATCACATACTGTGAGTATACATGGTTCTTGTCATCCTGACACCAGATGTTTATGGAGGATGACTGCAGTCATGCCTTAGATATTGTGATGTGTGAAAGGCAACAATATAACGCAGGATGTCTCTTATAGAATGACCATGGGTGAGCTATTCTCTAGCACTATGACCTATACCAAGGCATGCTGGTTACAAGACTATATGTCACTGTTTTGTAGTTTGACTGGTATGTCACTACGGTGCGATGCATACTGACCTAGTAGGGAGAAGATTTTGGAGTATGGTTCTTCCTAGATCTTGTATGACACTGAATTTGACATAGCAATGATTAGTTGGATTTGGGTGGTATGACTCAAATCCTCAGGGAAGTAATAAAAGATGTAATTCATTCATGTAGCATATCTGTTTAGGGTTATACATAATGCTTCACATTGGATGATAAACCTTGTTTTTTCTCTTTACATAAAGATGATGCTTAATGAAATTAAGAGATAATAGATATGCTTATGCTATATAAATACTCATGATGTAAATGTTTACATATAGTAGTCGTACTATGTTGATAGATATACTGCTACTGTTAATTATGCTAATGATGCTAGTTAACACATGTTGTTGGCTATGCTTATATTGCTATATATGTCACTGCTATTAGAGACGCTTTAACTACTAATCATGCTTAGGCAAATAATTATGCTTTGATGTTAGTTCTACTTGTGATGTAGATCTATTCAAATTGATAGACATGCTAATACTATTAGCTATGATTATGCTAGTAGACATATTCATTATATTAGAGATACTTATGCTATTGGATTGCTTATACTATTAGAAAGAAATAAGATGATAGTCAGGCTAGTGATGACATTTGTTATTTGATACAATCTAATAAAATCCAAGATGAAAGTCTGAATATACTCTGATAGTTATACTTGTTGCTAAAGCTAAACTTGTTTAATATGCTTGAACTGTTCAATCTGCTCAATTTTCTATTAAATACTCCAACTATTCTGTTTAATTAGTATTTAAATAATCTATTGTAACCAATATCTATTGGAGAGAGTTATATCTCTCACTGGGACTGGGTCTCACCTCATGGGTCACCACATTTTTTAGGTGATCAACATTAACAACAACAAATCATGGCTACAAGAAGAGAATGAGGTGATTGACCCTATAGATGGTATATTAGTTGTCTAATGTGTCCTAGAGTCGTCCATGTACTCTCAGGTCTGGGTGAAAAGTTGGTATATGATGTTTCAATTGAATTGAGCTTTTGATGGCATGTTGATGCTTGTGTATGCGGAATAATTGGATAGTGTTCCTTTGTAAAGTTCATGTTGTAGCCGAGGCTACAAAGCAGTTGTAAAGGATATAGAGCATTATGTGAAATAAAGCAAGTTGTTGGGATTTTATGTAAATATTTCTGAAGCACTTGGGAAATGTTGAAATCGGTTTTACCCTATTTTCTGGGTTTGTGTTTAATTAATGAGTAACTGTGTTTTTTGTTTTGAGTAATCTTGTTTAGTATTAACTAGTTTTCACAAACATGATTTCACTTCTATCTCACAACTTTATGAAAAATAAATATCAACAGTGCTAGATATAACACAAGGGAGGTCTGTATCCTACACTATCCTACACCCATCTCTCAATAGTGTAGGATAGTCATAATTCCATGTATCACTCCCATACTTACACTAAATTTCACACTACAAGCCTTGCCCCCCAACACTCCATATCCACTCTCGTGGTCCAGGAAATGTTGCAAAGATTTATTTCCTTACAGCTTTGCATATCTTCCCAAATCATGCAGGGAGTATAAATCAAGAAAACCCAAGTGGCCCGCAAAGCATGTAAGAAGAATTCAACCCGGTGAACCTTAGAACAATTGAACAACTATTAATAGAGAAATTCATGTTCAAACAAGTTATGACATGGGAGTTTCTCTCCCATGTTGAAGAACAAAAATTCTACTCGTTCATGGCTAAAGAATGCAGATATAAACAATGGAATATAGAGATAAACATAGTAGAAAAAAAATAAATAATGAAAATCTCCAAAGAAGTAGTAGAACAAAGTGAAACTCATCTAGGAGAATACAATTTTTTCCTTGCTATGACTCTTTCTCCAGAAACCTTCTCTCTCGAGTGGTTGGGATGAAGAACAGATCTCCCGTATAAATACTGAAAAAGAATTGGGGAAGGAGTTTCCCTCTCGAGTAACCACACTTTCTCCTCTGAGTCACATATGTATATGAAAATGAGGGACCTTTTTCTTTAAATTTGAACTAAAAATGCAGGAAACACGACATGTTGGATGAACAATATGGTGTGTTACATGTGATAACTAAAATTAAACTTCCTTGATTGAAGATGTTAGGGTGTTGGCCAACACGACATGTCATTACAATTACAAAAAACATAGAAAATTATGGAGAGAGTGAACATGTTGTGTTTAGATAATGACACACCATGTTATTGTATTTCTGTGAACTTTGACTTCTTTGAGATTGAGGAGACACGACATGTTAGTCGGCTAACATGCCATATTGCTACAACTTAGTGGATTTGATCAATTTTTGTGACATCTTGGTCAGTCAGGGATAATTAAAAATTTTGGAGGGAGAGTACACACCATGTTGGTTGGCCAACACACTATATTTTTAGAATCCAATGAGTTCTGAGTTGTCACATATCCAAGGTAAAATGCCATGTTGGATGGCCAACACATCATATGATTTTCTTGCATATAGTGTGTGCATTTTTCATGCTAAGAGCATGTCATGTTGGATGACCAACACACTATGCTACTGTCAGATTTCTTAGGAATTGCTCCAACTTTAAGGAATCACTTGGAGAAGGTGATGAAGGTCTAATTATGATTAACCATCTCCATTTTGGTGTCTAAGAATGGTACCTATAGTACAAACCATGGAAAAAGTAATGAACTAAGAAGATGGAAATCTAGAATGAGTAAGAGTGATAATTGGGTGAAATTGATTTGAAAGTGCTATCAAAAGTGGTTCAAAGGATGATATTAAATGTCCATATCAGTGATAATTAGTGGATTCATATATGCACATTTCGTCCAATGGTGAATGATAGTGGTTCAAATTTCCAAAATCAAAAGGTGCATTATATATCTCTGAATCCATTGTTGGATTTTCTGGGAAGGTTATATAGCAGAATTAAAAAATTCCCAAATAAAGCCTAAGACATGGATCTATCATAGAAATAAAACATTAGTATAATAATATGTAAAGAAAGGATACTGATTAACCTTAGCACACTTTTTTTGTTCAACAAAAAGACACATTATGTTGGTGTCATTCTCATAATTCCATATCCAAATCCAAATGCGGGCAACTATAAGATTGATTAGCAATGCAGTGTCTTGCAACAAAAACAAACTAGTTCATCTTCCTTTGAAGTCTAAGACAATCCACCATTATTTGCATACACACCAAGGCATCTACATGGTCCATATGTACATATGGGAACCCTTATGGAACCACAAGCACCTTCAAGGAGAAATGGATCCAGACTGCTGATGTGCTAGTGTATTCCTATCCTTTCCTATTGTTAAGTGTGGTAGTATGAGATTTTCATTTTCTTTCTCAAAGTAAGGTTCTCAAATTCATTATATCATCCCATGGATGACAACTCCTATATATAGGAAAGACAAATGTTACAGTTTCCCAAAACCCCAATCCTTTTTCTAATGGAAAACATTTAATTATAAAATAGACAAGACCCATATATAATATCAAATGATCATATGGTCACTCAGTCTATTTATTGACAAATCTCCTATACAAATTGCATGCCAATCAATCAGTTGATATATAAATCCATCATTTGATCCAATCAATTGATTATTTTATACTTCAAATGATCATATGAATACTTTTGTGTAATTTCTTAATCCATGCATTAATCATCAATTGACACTTAGTCAATCATTTGGTACTTTTCTAGATTGACCACCAATTTACCAATTGACATTTAATTGACTTGTTGATTTTTTCAATTTCCAATAAATCAGCTGACATCTTACTCAATTTCTAGAATTAATTAGTTGATGAAATGTCTTCTCGGTCAATCGATTGGACAAAAAAGTTGCCTATATACAATCTAGAACTGTTTTAGTTATAATCATGATGTTAAAATTCTTTTCCCTTGAGCGTTATATGTGTGTGTCCTTATAGATTCTCAATTACATTGGCAAAACTGTCAATGCCCTCACAAAAAATTAGGGGGCATAGATAAACACATCTTTTTTGTCAAAGTGATTGGAATAAGTTGGAGAACAATTTCAACCTATGTGTGACCAATGTTTCCATGATGGTAAAATCTCTTTTTCATATATATCGAGACTGGAACTGAGGCATGGAGTAGTAATCCTCTTAACATTTAGTCTATGCTTCTAAACTTAGAGAAGAATATTGAGATGTAGTGATCTCAATATACAATATTGACTCACATGAGCATGGTCATGTGTTTCATACTCTCTTTTACCAAGTGGCCAAGATATAACTCCAATAGGCGGTATAAATTCCATCTACATCACTGACAATAAACCAAATGTGTTTGCATGCACAAAACCACCACTTGTATGCCAACCCTTATTTTTTTAAACATCGGTTTCCATCATATTAATAAAGGCCATACAACATCTACATAGATGAAGAATGTAATTGGACTCAACAACCAAAAAGGATGAAGTACATCAATATTTAACATATGGGATTGGATACAAATAAGACACTTCAGTTTGGATTCCTCCCTAAATAGCTCGCCAAAGGAGCTTCTAACCAGAATCAAACCACAATCCTGGGTAATATTTGCGTAGTAGATAACTCTTCCATCAACCCAATAGTAAGAAAGATCCTTGTCTGTGTATACACCATCCAACCTTTGTGAAAAGATCAGCAAAAAATAGCACCCAAAACAACCGACTACAATAGAAGAAAGGGGGGAACCCCAATTATGATCAAGACAGAGGGGGAAACCCAATACCCAACCACCTTCACTACGGAAGGACTATAAACCTTTATTCAAATAGGATTGACAGAAACGCCACCCCGACATTGCAAACACCAGCAGAAAAACTGCCCCTATACTAAGAACTAAAACCTGCAAAGAAAATGAGAACACAGAAAGAGGAAGGGGGGCTCAAAACCAGTAGATCCGTCGAGTAGGAAGCCACTAGCACATCTTAAGATCCAACAACCCGAGGATAGGTTGCTGCAGCAATACTAGCCCTCCCAAACCCTAACGTATGCAAATCCAACCCAGACCTGGGCTGGTGCTCCACACAGCCGAAACAAACAAGAGGAGAAGGAGAAGATGCTCGAGGTCGCCGACCTGAAGCAGACCGTTATAAACGAGCCGAGGAGCAGACCCTGGGGGAGCGGGGTGCATGGATGATGACCGTCACTGAGCCCCCCACTCCCTCTCCCCGAGTCCCAATCCGCTACCACCTCACCCTAGATCACAATCTCAGTCGCCAGAGCCACTCTTTCTTTCCATAAGAGAGAGCTGACTGGAAAAAAATTGTATGTCAACCCTTATTTAGGTTAACATTGAGAAGTGTTAAAGTAAACTAATGATTATACCATTGACTTTAGGTTTAAGGATCATAATCACAACTTTCACATTGAGTTATGATTATGACTGCCATTGGATGGCTTCCATGTATTTCTCAAGGTGTGTCTATCCAATATACAAGTTATCTAGCAAGCACCCATGTGTTTGACATAATATCCAATATGAAAACTAGTGAGATGTTGTCACCAACTAGCACACATAATAGTATTATCTAGTATTGGTGCCCTTTATTTCTACCAAAATAATATCTGACTAGGGACTATATAAGAAAGAATACTCTATGTGTACACATGATCTCATGTTTAGTCCTCAATAGGTTTTGCTCATTTAATAAAATTTACAAAAGATCAATCTCAACAGTTATTGTAATAATAGAATAAAATGTAATTTAAGTAAATACGAGTTGTCACATTATTTTGTGAGGAAAACAAGGAAGGTACAGAAAAAAATTTAAATCAAAGGGAAAACATAGAAAATAACATTAATGAATCTACCTAAGGATGGATAAGATGTGGAAATCATCTCTAATAGATTGGAAGAGACAACCCTAACACAATCAGGGAAGGTTATATGTACCCCTACATTGCCCAACATTTGTTGTTATGTTTGAATTCTCAATTTGTAAAAAAAAATCAATTGGTTTTGATTTAGAAACCATAATTAAGAAAAACATGCTTCAGGTATGTGAATATTTCCAGACTTAAGAAGATCATATATCTTTACTTTGTCATCTCAGAATAATCTATTTTGTATAATGGATACCAATCTCCTTAAGATCTTCCATCATAGAGATCCATACCTAGATATTAGGATGAGATGTGGGAATAGAGAGAAAGATGTAAAGGGGAAGTTGGTTAGATCAAGCGATATCTCTAGGTATTTGTATGATAATGTAAAAGTTCACATGTTAAAATTAATTAAGATGTTATTGAGAAGTAGTTAATTATATGCAAGATGCAATATCTTTAAGAGAATCGAGCATCAATGTCAAGATGTAGTCAAAATAACTAGTCAATTGCAGGATATGATCATAAACAAGAAACACCTATATGTCGAGCATGGAAGTTATTGTAAGTTGAACATGTAATTTAAGGCAATTGTTATTTCTAGTAGATAATCATCTGTTATGATCTAGATATAGAAATGATGATGTACAACTAAGACTACAGACCCTTCATGACTGTTACTATTTATGTGGCCTCCCAGCATATCATAATTTTCATTCTAAAAGAAGCATCTTCTATACAATCATAAGTAGAGTCTAAATAGGATCAGTTAGTTTTCTCTTTTCCTTTAGGAGAGTCAAAGTTGACTATCATTTGATAGTGGGTATGGGGGGTATATATACCTATTTGTTAGGGTTAAAGGGGCCTGTGCTTAGAAATAAGTTTTGTAGATGAATTGCCTTTAGATAAAGAATATGAAATAAAAACAAGGATTTTACCCTAAGGGGACCTTGTGGAATGTTTGTTTCTATGGGGTCACTGAAATGAAAAACGGGCTGAGCAGCTGATTAAACGGCCGATTAATCGGCCAAACACCCAGCCCGTTCGATTTTTGCTAAAATTTCCGGTTAACTTTTTTGTAATTAATCGGCCGTTTTTCCCATTTTTTACCCATTTTTTCCAATTTTTGCCCATTTTTCCCGCTTTTTGGCCGATTTTTGTCTATTTTTTGTAAATTTTGTTGTATACCTGTAACTTTATATAATCTATATGGCCCCAAGTATTACTAACTATAATATATTAAACTTAAATATCCTATGATAAGCCTAGTCTAATAGAATGCATACTTGTATGCAAGTTCGGATAATAGGGTACTATTGCAAAGTGTATTTATACAAGTAAAATATATGTAATGTAACTATTATCTAATTTTAGAATGCATACTTTAGTTAATTGTACTGCTGTAATGTATGACTAATTGATGATATGCACGTATAACAATAAGTTAGAAAGGTATCCAATAATGAGTCTATTGTTTACTGTATGCAAGTTGGGATAATAGGGTACTATTGTAAAGTGTAATTTATACAAGTAAAATACATGTAACTATTATCTAATTTTAGAATGCATACTTTAGTTAATTGTACTATTGTAATGTATGACTAATTGATGATATGCACATATAACAATAAGTTAGAAAGGTATCCAATAATGAGTCTATTGTTTACTGCTTAACTATGTAAACATGTGATGCAAAAATATTTCTGGATCATGTATGTCGGGTATTTTATCTATGTCAAATCTATTATTTATTACTTTATGGCTATAATTATTATCTTATAGCTATCTTATAAACTAATTGGGTGTTTTTACTGTTGGGTAGAGTGTTTAGAATCTTTAGATATATATAAAAGTTTCAAAGAGTATTAGTATTTATATACATATATATGTAATTTTGTATAAAATTATATAGGAAATTAAAACCCATTTTTTTAAAATCGGCCACTTAATGGGCCGCTTACCGCTTAACCAGTTACAAGGTGTTGTCTGCACGGTTACCGCTTAACGTTTTTTAAAACATTGGGTGCATCACAGGAAAAATGTCACACTCCATCACATGGATTGTTGGTAGAAACAAGAATTCCAAGGGAATTTCAATGGAAAGAAACAAAAGTGTTACTTATTAAGGTTCTAACTTTATGGAAGGTTATGAATGAATCTTAGATAGAGAATTCATTTTTTATCATGGTGTTGTGTCTTTGAGGGATCAAATTCCAATTTAACATGAGGATAAGAGGAAGAGAAGAAAACTTGAGTGGCAACTCTCCACTCTTCTCTTTTTTTGTTCAAACATATACGTAATTGAATTACATATTATTTCCAATAAAAATCACATTGGTTTATAAAGAGAGATAAATACATAAATTCAATTTCCAAGTGGCGTTAGAGTTGGATATTCTGTTCATGAAAAATTTAATTAAGAGATTTAATGAACAAGGCTTATAAAAGCTCAATGAAATAGAAAATCATGGGAAATGGATAGATGAGTAGGTTAAATGGGAATTAAAAAAAATTATGGAATTAATATATAAACTCCATCATTGTCTGGAGACATGGTTTGATCGTCATCATTAATCTAGATACCAAAAGTGAACTATAAAATTTTTCCCCTATTAATACAAGGTTTGAGGTAAGAGTGAGAATTGCAAGTTTTGAGTGAAGTCTGACCCCCATTTCTAGCCATGAAGGGTCAAAAAGGATAGAGTCATGAAGGAATGTTCTTTTGAATCATGACTCTATACAAATGGGAAAGATCACTGAGGTTCTTGATTTTAATAAGATTATTAATTCTCTATAAATATTGTGATTAGATATCAAGCTAAATTAGGTCAATCATGGTCACCTGTTGATGGACCAATCTAGAGATAGTCATATCCCTAAACTGGTAAACTGTGGGAGAAACCTATGCAAGATCGGGCTTCTAAAATAAAAGATCCTATCGGATATGGATTCAACATTAAAGGATGATACTTAAGGTTCCTACTTGAGGTGAGGCTTTAAATAAAATGAGGTGACTACCCATGATGTGGATTGTAAAAAAATTGCCTACTCGAGGTAGGGGTTGGATGTAAAAGTGAGTACCTACACATGATAGGGCTTGTATGATTTTCCCTATGGGAAGGGAATGATGAAAATGCATAATTTTATTACCGAAGGTACGACCTGAATGCCATAGAAAAACATCTTTTCCTACTCAGGAAAAGACTTTATGTCAATGAGGTATCTATTCAAGATAAGGATTAAAAATGTAGAGGAGTGCCTATCTAAGATATGGCTTTATGAATGTAGATAGTTCAATTTAAGGTTTATGATGTACTGCCCATCAAAATTACCTACTAGATGTATGTTCTTATGAATTTCATGACAGGGCTTATGGTCCCGTTTAAGGTCTTTTTCGAGGACCCTAAGAGACAGATGGTGATGCCTCTCTAAGATAGGGTCTTGCATTTTAGGTGACTCAGAGTTCGATCAGACTATGAGATTTAAAGTTTTCCAAGCATAGATTTTGGTCTGGATCAAATGATCAATTAGTGTGCATCACAATCAGAGACTCTACACCAAGAAAGATGATTTCTCTTCTGGGGCAATCCAATAGTTTTGTCTTCTTTTTCCAATGATTTAAAAAAAATGTAAAATATTGAGAGGTTTAGATTTTTACAAAATGTTGAGTATTTAATTTTCATTTTTATATATTTTCAATGAAAATTTGAAGGTTTATGGATATTATGATGAAAATACAATGACTTATTTGCACGTTTTAGAAAACATTCTTATTAAAGGGGAAATGAGGAGACATCAGAAATATTTCTTATTTTCCTAAATTTTGTAGCATTAAGGGTGTGAGAAGAGCTAGATCTCAAGCAAACTATTACGGTGACAGTGAGGATGAGTTTGACTTGTATAGCCAGGAGATTTAGAAAGGCATCACCCACTGAAAAGTGCTTTCCACAAGAGTTCTCTGGGCTGCTCACTGTTGGCAACTAAGTGACAAATCTGACATTTTCTAACATTTTTTATATTTTGGTCAACTTTGGGAAGTTATATTCCTTCATTTCTAGCCTTTGACCTATCATTTTCAGCCTTCTTTAGCTATTTTCTATTTTTATCTTCTCGATGTTCTTTGTATGCTAGAGTTGAATATAAATGAGTTTGCAATTTGTATCACGTTTTGTCATTTTTTCTCTATTTTGTCATTTCTGTGAGTGTTTGATGCCATATTGTGCTGATTCAACTTGAATTGTAAAGATGATGTCTTTACAACTTAATTTGTATGAACAGATATGGTGAATTACAATCATTGGCATAGTTGGGATAATGAGGGTGTCCCTTAACATGATTCAATTTTTGATGAGAAGGAGGATAATAATTAGGATTGGGAGAGTCTCTTATCCTAGGTGAGCCCTAAATCTTGGTTGTTGATTGTATGTCTATTAGATTAGGAAAATATTTAATCATCTCATGATTTGGTAACTCGTCATGCGTGTACATAGAGATTTATGAAGGGTTTCTAATGATGAGGATTTGATGATGGAGCCGATTCTATTATGGCTAAACTTTCACCCTCCAAGACATCAATAATACAATGAGGTATAACTTTAAGTTTTTACCCTCATTTACTTTGATTTCCAATTCCATATTGGGATTTGTTTCCTTCTTTAACATTTTGATGCTCCTCTCATGTTTGACCTTTGGTTTTAATGAATCATGGTACAATACACTTTGTTAAGAGCTTGCTAAGAGGATCTACAACATTTTTACATTCTTTTAGTACTAGAGGAACTAACTCTTTTGGAGAAGGCCAGGTTCAAGGATGTTTACAAATACATGATTATAGTCAAAAGCTATTTCATAACCAGAAACCTGTTCTTTTCACTTTTCTTTTGGTGACTCAGACATCACAAGGAGTGTGTATACTGTGATCACTTGATCATGTTTTGGAGGTATTCTGATTAGTAGTCTTCCAGATAGGCAATCTTGGGGATATTCACATCTTTCCCATATTGTAGGAGTGAACCCATAAGAAGAAGGTAACACCTTAGAAGATGAGGCCAAGTATACTTGGTTATGCAAGATATTCTTTAGGAAGGGAGAAGAGAAGGTTGTGGATGACCCTCAATTTTTTGCTCGACATGTGACTTTTTTTTCCATTCTTCATGGTTGCTTGTTGTCTCACCAAAAATAATGTTGATAGGAATTAATGACTACCACTTGGATATATAGACATCCAATGGATCATATGTCAATATAATAAGATAACAAATGCTATAGAAAGAATACAATGGAACATTAGGAACATAATGCAATGGGCATCTATATAATAAGATGATAAAATCTATTAGCACACACACATGAGATATTAAAAGAGTGATAATGAGAGATGTATGATATAGTGATAAACCTAGATGGAAAAATTATTCCTAACTAAGATAAGAGAATAATTGTTCCCAGCCAAATGATAACCCCATTGTACTACTTTGTATTCTTCATCTAAGATCGTTATTGTGAATGTACACTCATTGGAATCTCAAATGATTAAGGTACTAATAAATGTATATTTATCTATTTTATTTGTATCTTTTAGATCATTAGTTAGGACCATTTTGTTGATTATTCCCTATTTTTAGAATTAATTGTCTTAGTTTAGATTTTCTCTCTTTGATTTGAAATTTTATCAGTTTTTTTTTATTTTGCGTGAAAATCACCCAAACATTATAAAGCCCAAAAAGACCCAACAGTCAGAGGCTTCAATTGCACATTCAACCTCCCAAAGTTTCAAGTCATTTTACTGACTACCCAATCGACCGACTCACATGAAAGAATTAGTCAAATAAAAAAACTCCAACCGATAGATTGCCATTCCATTCGATTGACTTGCTAGCAAATCCCAGTCAAAGTAAAAATCAAGAAGGCTCATTATTACAGTAGAAGTGACCGATTGATCAGAAATCAGTCAACGAACCTGCCTTTCAGGTTGAAGCAAACATTAAAGTCAATTGACCGACTGGCATCGTGAACCAAGTCAGCCCAACTGCCAACAACAATTTTTTGGGTTTCATGCCCCCACTCCCTCCTATAAATGGAGGGGGAGTCCAAGCAAAAAGGGAATCTCATATTATATCACCCCAAAGCCTCCTATGGGTGCACAATGCTAGAAGGGAAGGGAGGAGTTGTCATCTTCCTCATAGAAGATGCCATTTTGTTTCCATATCAGTCAACATGACTCTTTCCTCTCTTATACGTTCCTTTGTTTTTATGCTTATCATGTCTAAGAAATTTCTATACTAGGGAATGGGGAATAGCCCCAGATCCCATATCTTATTTTGACTATATTTGACTCAAATGTTCTATTGATTAGATGTTCTTTGTTCCTATTTGTTTACTCTTTTTATGTTTAGAGTAAATTATATCCTAGTTGGGTGACGAGATCAATGATCCTAACATAGATGAAATGATAGTCTCTTGAAAAAATCAAGTGATGGATATCTATGATTAATCTATCCATTTTATCTTGTGATTTATAACTTGTGGTGATGAGATCACCTAATCCATGAGTTGGAACATTGGTTGAAGAATGTAAACTCTTGAAGAGATCACCTAATAGAACTTTATTGGATGGTTGATCAATGATTCTCAAGCACCTAGATCTTTAGTTTAAGAGAAGTCTAATCCTTGTGAGATTTGTGCTCTGCAAGGACACAAATCCACATGGTCCTAACCCAACCAATTAAAATTAAGGAGTTTAATCATATAAAGTAAATATGTGGTTTATGGTGGTAGAACCCAGACCCCTAGTATCTCTTAATAATTGAATCGAAACCCAACTTGACTAGTTGTACTTCTGCAATTTCCATTTCCTTCTTTTGCTTTAATCACACTCTATCGGATTTTAAATATTATTCTTAGTATAGTGTTTGAAATTAAATGTTTAATCATGTTGTTGCATGGGATATATATATATATATATAGACATATATACACACACAAATATATATATATATGTATATATGTATATATATATAATATGTGTGTGTGCATGTTTGTAACATTCACAAAATAATCCAATTACTAGGATTACCTTTAGTTTATATATGTTCTTAACATTAATATAATAAGTTATTATATGTGGACATATTATCTTAAGATCTCAAGGTTTCGGAACTATATAAAGGTCAGAAAATTTACATGCCCTTAATATGAAATGACCTTGATGGTAAGTGTCTTGTTCTAGATGCTATGGTCCAAGATAATCATTGGCTTCATTGACTTGAGGAGGTGGCAACTGTTCCTCCTAATTACACCACATGGACAACCATCATGGTTATGTTACCATACATTTATACTAAGGATCATCATATCTTGACTTGTGACTCCATTTAAGATTATAGTTAATGGTGATGGGAGATGCGGGACCCTCCAACCCATATTTATGTAAGCTTTGGAGAAAATTAGCATATTGGTGGCAACTATGTTGATGATCAGTAAGGATGTATAGGTAAGGGTTGTGAAGTAATAAGGTTGCATGTCAAAGTTGGCCTCAGTGGGGAGGGTCAAGACGGGGTGTAGAATGACGAATTCCATTCCATCTGTGTCATGCATACTGAAAGTAGTGATGGTACCAGAGACGTAGTAGCTCGATAGGAAAAGACACAGATTGAAGGGACCCAAGTTTGAAACCCAAACTGTTCACCTCAGCCACAAATTTATCCCATCACTTCATCTAGACCAATACATGATTTACATACCATTTCTAATGTGCAGGTAGCTAGGGGTTTACAGTATGATAATGGGCCATCAAAGTGGCTCCTCCATGGACATGGTTACCATATCATCCAAAAAAAGAAATCAACGATGGTATAAAAAGTGTGAGGAACATTGGTGGGGTTCAATGAGTCTTTTTGAAGGGGTTTTAGAAAATGTTCTGTCTCTAAGTAGCTAGGATTAATGTCTATGGTTAAGCCTTATTGAAGGTTGTAAAGGTTATATATCATGGTGTAGTAGGTTAGAATCCACACATGGTGTTGAAGCCATGCATTCACTAATGGATTCCAAGAGGAGTGAGATGTGAGGGATTTGTGGACAAGTTTAAAGGTGTGGTTAATGGGCTAGTTAATTTTAGGAGTCACTTGATATTGCAAGGACAAAGACAACATATTTCCAAAGTTATGCTAAAAATGTTTGGATCAGGAGTTATACTGGGTGATGAATTTTATTCTAGGGTTTTGAGGAGATTTAGAGTGAGGCATAGAGAGGTTGAATGTGGGTTCATTTGTGGAGAAAAGGAGTTTAGAGGGTTCATTGCTCTTCTGTAATTTCCTAAAATGATTTTATGTGGAGGTGAACACAAGAAATATCCATTAGTTGGCTTCAATTAAAGACTAATACCAATGTTGATAAACCCCTATATTCAGTTAACTTGATCATTTTATATATTCTAAAGTATTGCTCTAATTTACATGAAACTCTGTCTAAGAGTTGAAGTCACGTTCTGCTCATTTCTAGTAAAAGCTACTTCTTCATTTTATGGCTCTAAACCAATGTATTAAATTTTCTATCATGTTTCACTCGTAAAAAATATATCATAGTATAAATACATGTTTAATCGATTGTAGAATACATTACTTATAAAACTGACAATATTTGATCCATATAAGGTCCAATAAAATGTTTAGACTCATATATTATTTATATCTACAAAATGTTACCAGAGTGGTCCATAAATCTAAGATAAGGGACTAGATTGTAAATACTTTTCAAATGTATAACAATAGCACAAGAAGCTTATAATGGGGGAAATTTAGTGTCATGACAGATGATAATTGAATAAGATAATAAAACCAAACTTGAGAGGAGGTACAAAATGGTAAATGGACTCAATTGAGTTAATTTATAATTTTGTGTTAAATATTCGGTATGTTACATTAATTTTTTTCCTCTAGGGGGTTGCTTGGTTATTGAGGGGAGAATATCCTTCTGAGATGAATTACTGACTTGGAGTATATATGAGCATTAATTTAGACTTACTGAATCCAGTTTTGATTTCCCTTGGTCTTAATGTAGTTAGGGAAAGGTGGAGTGGAGGTGGGTGAGATGTGTAGTGAAAGGTGATAGAAAAATTGAACAGAAGGGAGGGAAGTATTAAGGGTCTTAGACTAGGACAAAGTGGTCTAGTTTCGTGTCATAGTCCAAAACTATCTAATGTAAATGTTGTGTGTTGTCGAATCTTATGTAGTTGTCTAAGACCGCTTGGGTTAGGAAAAGATGGGCGGACCATTGTTTTACTGGGTGGCATCTTCATCGAGCGACAGATCCTTTGAATTGAATATATTTGGAGCATGAGTTGATTGTTGAATATAAATTTGGAATTTATATCCAACATCGATGGGTGTGTAGCCTTACAACACAATTATGAGACCAAGTATCCAAAACATCAAGTTGTTCCTAAAAGTCCACCGTGAATGTAGTCGTCACAAGAATAGGTGTTCAACCGTGCACTTGCTTATAGATTAGGGATGAAGCATGCGATGGGTATGGCAAAGTTGGATGCAATATAGACATGAAAGAACATAGCTTGAATTGGGCAGCCTTTCCGAGTAGCATTTTTAGTTTGAGTTGAAATGTATCCAGAACAAGGTTGATCAATAATTTAGGTGAGGCAGACATTTAGTGTGGTATGTTTGTGAAATTTAGCAAGATTGTTTGTTGAAATATTGAAATTCTAATTACATTGGGTAAGGTGGGGAAAGGTTGGCCAAATCCAAGAAGCCTAACAACAAGGTGTATCCTATGAGATGATTTCCTTGGAGGCTTTTTAATATAACTTTATAATTGTTTGAGGAAGATTGTTGTTTTTCACAAACACTATTTTTTTGGAAACATGAATATGTTAGTAAGAAAATAACATTCAATATGATTAATTTCAAGATGTGAAGTAAGGAACAATATACAAATGTTGATTTAGAAGATAGAGCCTTACCTCATTTAATCCATCAGCTTAGATGTGATTTTACATCCTCTCTCATGTATGAAATGTATGGAAGGGAACGGTTCTTAACTTATTTATGGCATGATGGAACTTGCATGGGGTAACTCTATTTCTTAAAATTTAGGCACTACTATCAAAACAACTTGTGATTATGATGATTGTAATTATTTGTTAGTGATGTGAGAGGGAATGTCCTCAAGTCATTTGGATGTCTAGTGTTGCACTGCACCGATATCTTTTCTAGTACATGCATGCCTCATCATGAGATCCAATATGAAGTAGGCACCCCTTTCTTATTCCTATGGGTTTGTAGAAGTGTAAAGTACAAGTGTGATAATTTTATATTTTCAATTGTAAACCCATGATTAAAAGATAAAAAAGACTCTAACAAAAAGGAAAACCTCAAGAGGACATGTATTGTTCCCCACCTTCCCAAAACCAATTAATCATGTAAGAAAGAAATCCTAAATGTATAAGGAAAGAAAGAATCTTGTTGATGAAGGAAGACTTATCTTTGTGGAACTTTTTTTATTGGATTTGGAAACAAGGAACTAAAAAAACTAGGAGAAGAAAAGAGAAACAAAAAGCACATCCTTAATGGAAACCACATCGGAAATGGAACTCAAGAAAACACAAAAAATCTCAGCTTGTCTAGAACTCCATACTAGAGTTGTCAAACTATTGTACCCATGCAGTTTTTTTAAAGATTTTATAATCTCAACATCATTGTGAAAGTAAAAAAATAAAGAAACATATGAAAATTGGAGTGGCCACCTTATTTTGTAAAGAAAATAAAGAAAACTATGGATGACATTTGAATCATGGGGGAAACACAAAAAAGACTCTACGTGAGAGTTGATATGATGTGGAATGCATGAGCAAGAGACCAAAACAACAAAGTTATCATGACCTGGGAAGGTGTTAGGAACCCTCATGTCGCTCATGAAATCTGTATTGGTTTTGAGTTCTTGAGAATATAAAAAAATCAATTTGATTTTAATTAAGGAAACAAAACAAAGAAAACATAATTAAGGTGTGTGACTCTTCAAGACTTATGATGACTGTAGAACTTTCCCAATACCATACCAAAGAATCTAATTTCCTTATGGGATCACAATAACTTCATCATCCTTAAAGTAGAGATGCATCCCAAGCGGTTGGGATGAGACGTGGAAAATATACAAAATAGATGCAATGTCAAAGGTTGTTAGATCAAGACATATCTAGAGGGGTTTGTTTGTGTAAAGATCCAAATGTAAGTGCACATGTTTTAGTGAAGATGCATCAAACATGAGTAGTCAATTTTAGTCAAGATGTTTTTTTAAAGAAAATTAGGTAAGGATGTCAAGATGTAGTCAAAACAACTAGTGAATTGGATATTCTGATCATACAAAATATTTAAATATTTAGCATGGGAAGTTGTCGCAAGTTGAAAAAATAGATAGATACACAATTGTAATTCATTTTAGATAAGTAGTTATTATGAACTAGATCTATTATTTAAGATGAAAAACCAAGTATCGAGGCCCTATGGTGCCTTCTTACCATGCAAACCTTCTGGTGTATTGGAACCATCCTTCTAGAAGAAGTATCTTCTACACAATCACTGGTGGAGTTTGTACAAGATGTGGTAGTTTTCTCTCTCAGTTTAATAGAGTCAAAAGGGGCATTAGTTGATGTTGGGTGGGGATACTAAAACCTATTTGTGAGAATCATATGCTCTACATCAAGAAAGAAGTTATGCAATCAAATTTTTCATGAACACAAACATTGGTAGTTTTAAATCCAATAATTAGGAGTTCAAGAATTTATAATAAGGGTTTGGATTAAGTTAATCTAAGAAGTTTAGGAAGAGTGAAATGGTATGACATTAATGAATAATTTCAATCATGGAACTTTTTTTGAGTCTTTACTATAACTAAATGGAAAATTTTAGGCTTAATTTGCAAGTATACTAAGATAAGACTTCGCGTGAGACAATTATGATAAATTAAGCCTAAAAAGTGAAATTGGGAATATTTTGAAGCTCTTGTATTTGTTACAGGACCTAGTTTTAAAACATGGTCTCTAGAATTCAATTAGATCCTAAATTGGATTACTTTGAGTTTCAAAATAGGTCCCCATGGTCAAATTGAAAATTCAATATTTAGTGCCTAAATTAAATGCCAATAATATTTGTCAATTGATAAATAAATTTGATATCATAAGAAAATTCCAAAAGTTTCCAAGTATAAGGAAATATAGCACCAGATAAGGCAAAAAAAATAAATTTTTTACTTGCCATATTCCCCTAATACAGTAGATCACGTCAACAACTATATAATGAGAAAGACGATTTTTAAGGTTTATACCTGGTCCTAGAGAAAGTCTAGCAACAATGCCTTACAATATCATGCACCTTTCTTCAAGTTGTACCTGAATGGCTATCGACAGTGGCCTCCTAGTTGATCACCATAGATGGTTGTTGATTTCGTCCTCCTAGAGGCAGGAAAAATCCTCCTTGCCTGTGTAGTAGTCTACACAGACCACCATGAACTCCTATCATTCTAGATGAATGGAAAGGAAGGAGTTGTCTCTCCTAGTTAGTGTGCTAGTGCCTACTTTCTCTCCCAATTTTCCCTCCCTTGTTGTTCCTCCCTTTGACAGGTAGAGATTGCTCGGGTTTTCACGTTACCACAACTATGAGAAGACAACAATTGTTAGAGCTTATTGTTGTGTCTCTAGAAGGCCCCAGTACCCCTCTATTTATAGGAGCATCAGTCGTTCCAATTCTTATGGGAGTCAAAGGGATAGAGTTTCATGAATTTTTTAGAACTTACGAATGTTGAACCGGTCGGTTCATTGTTGAACTAATTAGTTCACATGTGAGTCGTTCAGTTCAACCTTGTACTAGTTATTTCACTATGTTTCCCAATCATAATTGTATTGTTAATTAATTTTCTATTAATACACAACATGACGCCAACATCAATCCTTCATCCAATAAAATTGATCAACCAAACAATCGGTTCACAACCTGAATCAGTCGATTTAGAGACCTGAGTGTACCAATTCACTTGTTGAACTGAGTGTCTCATGGTTATGATTGCCAATGTTGGTTCAATTGATGTGATACTTAAATCGACCAGTTCAACACTTGAACCAGTTGATTCAACACTTAAACCGGTCAGTTCATAGTCCAATCAATCAACTTTCAACCATTTTTGTTTAAATTGAATACCTAACACTTTTGTAATTAAGTTTAAACTACATTCATGAATATACTACTATTTTAAGTGTATCCTATGTGTGTGACCCTATAGGTTCCAATTTATGTTGGCAATGAATGTCCAAAATTGATTTATAACATCATAAGCAATGAGTGGTATCTAGAAAGACGTCATTGCTATCTAAGTAATTGGAAAGTTGGAGAACAACTTCAACCTACAATCTGTGATTGATGTTATAGTTATTATATAGTTCCTTTGTCTCTGATATTCAGAATGAACTTGAGGCATTGAATTGTCATATTCTTAAACATTGAATAAATGTTCCTTGAACTAGATTAGACCATATGAGATATGTGTAAGCTCAATATAACATATTGACTCACACCAGCCTGGCCATGTATTTCTTAGTCTTTCTTATTAAGTGTCCAGGATATCAAAGTCCTGTAGGAGGGACACATTCCATCTACATCACTCATAGTCATTTCCATAAGTCACAATGTACCCGAGCACCGCCTTCATGGAAACCCTATTCAAGGTCACAATGGATGATGTAGAAGTACATCAAATGACATGTGATGAGTGTAGTCATTTCAGGGTGAAGAACCACAATCACCACCATCACTATGAGAGATGACTTTGACTACCAATCATGATTTCCATGTGTCACTCTCAAGGTGGGTCTATCCACCATTCTCTAAAAAGTATCTATGTATTTGGTTTGATATCACATATTACCACTAATGAGATTATGTCATCAACCAACGCACACTCTAGTATTATGTGTTATTGTTGTCTTTCAACCTTCCATAATAACATCCTACTAGGGACATAACAAGAATGTATATACTCTTGACATCCGTATGATCTCATCGTTCAAGTACTCAACCCGAAGACATAAGTCATTGAGTAATATCATTATTTAGACATTTATTATGTTACATAATTATCTCATAACTGAATAACATAGAAGAAATTGGCAGATTGCCTTTATTATTAATCAAATGATTTATAAGATATGCCATTACAATCATCATATTATTGTCTCTCTAGTAATACATACTGACATACTCCCACTTGCACTTAGAGATAATCACCCATGAAATTGATCCCAAGTGATCTAACATGAACTTCATGCTTCTTCTTTAAAAGTGCTTTTGTCAAGGGATCAACTACATTTCTCTTAGTTGGTACTCTGCAAATCTTCACATCTCCTCGCTGTATGATTTCTTGTATGATATGGAACCACCTTTGTATATGCTTGGAACACTGATGTAATCTAGGTTCCTTAGCTTGCGTCATGGCCCCATTGTTGTCACAATATAGCTCAATTGCATCGCTGATACTTGGAACCACCCCAAGTTTTATGGCGAACTTCTTGATCCAAACAACCTCTTTTTCTACATTGGATTCATAAATATACTTGGCCTTTATTGTAGAATGTACAATTGTCTCTTTCTTGGAAATATTTTAGCTCATAACTTCGTTTTTGAGGTAAAACACAAATCTAGACAACAATTTGTAGTCATCTTTGTTAGTTTAGAACCTTGCATCCATGTAACCCTTTATCTCCAACTCTTCCTCACCACCGTAGATAAGGAAATGATCCTTAGCTCTTTTGAAGTACTTAAGGGTTCTCTTAACAACATTCGAGTGAGATTCATTGGGATCTGACTAATATCTACTCATCATGCTCAAGGCATATGAGACATGTGGACGAGTACATAACATTGCGTACATGAGATATCCAATTGCATAAGCATATGGAATAGTACTCATGCACTCCCTTTCTTTACAAGTATTAGGACATTGAGCTCTAGAGATAGTAACATCATGAGACATGGGCAAGTTTCCTCTCTTCGACTTCTCCATGCTGAAGCTCTTCGACACTTTGTCAATGTATGTGTTGTAACTTAGTCCAAAAAGACTTATAGATTTATCTCTATATATTTTCATTCCTACAATGTAGGATGCTTCACCTAAGTTTTGATAGAGAATTTCTAGCCAAGTATTAACCATCTGTAAGGTAGGGATGTCATCCTCATAATAGTATGTCATCCACATACAATATGAGGAATTCAATCGTGCTCCCTCTAACCTTCTTTTTAACACATGGTCCATCTTCATTTTGACTAAAGTTGAAATCTTTGATTGTTTCATAAAATCAAAGATTCTAGCTCCAAGATGCTTGCTTCAATCCATAAATTGACCTTTGTAGATTACAAACCTTATTTGCATCCTTTGCATTTATGAAACCCTCATGTTGTGTCATGTAGACATCCTTAAGAAGATTCTCGTTAAGAAATGCAGTTTTAACATCCATCTGTCAAATCTCATAGTCACGATAAGATGCAATAGCAAGTATGATTTTGATGGACTTAACCATGGCAAATGGAGAAAAGGTTTCATCATAGACAACACCTTGAACTTGTTTGAAACCTTTGCAACCAATCGAACTTTGTAAGTTTGTACATTACCATCCATGTTGGTCTTCTTCTTGACAACCCACTTGTGCCATATGGGTTTTACCCCTTCAGATGGATCCAACAAGGTCCATACCTTGTTGGTGTACATGGATTCCATCTCACATCTCATGGCCTCAAGCCATTTCTTAGACTCTAGTCCCTTAACAACTTCTAGGTAGGTAGTTGGCTCAGAATCAATGATCGACTCATCACCTTCTTGAGTTAGTAGATATCCAAATCTATCTAGCTCAAGGCATGTCCTACTAGATCTGTGAGGTTCTTGTGTCACATAAGGGATTCGAAATTCCATAATAGTTTGCGACTCTCTATGTTCCTCTTGTACTTCTATAGGTTCAATGCTTTCTTCTTGGTCTCAAACATCTTCGATTTCTTCTTTCCTCTGATAGATTCCTTTGTAAATGAATTCCTTTTTAGGAATGCAACATATCTAGAAACAAAAAATTTGTGTTAGATGGAATGTAAAAATAGTATCCTTTGCTTTCCCTAGGTTATCTAAAAAATAACATTTATCAGATTTGAGTCCAAGATTTTTAGGAATTTACTTTCTCACATAAGCATCACAACCCCAAATTTTTGTGAAAGACACATATGGACACTTCCTAGACCATCTCGTATGGTGTCTTTTGAACCTGTTTAGATGGTACACAATTTAGTGTAAATGTGATGGTTTCAAGAGAATATCCCCAGAAGGAAGTTGGAAGATCAACAAACTTCATCATTGATCACACCATTTCTACCAATGTGTGATTCCTTCTTTGTGATAGACCATTGTGCTTTGGTGTTCCAGGTGGAGTCCATTATGATACGATACCACAGGCTCACAGGAGGTCCTCAAACTCTTGGCTTAAGTATTCTCCACCTCGATCATAATGAAATGCCTTAATACTTGTACCAAGTTGGTTCTATACTACATTCATGAAACTCTTGAACTGTTCAATAGTTTCTGACTTATGTTTCATCAAATAAACATAAACATAACAATTGAAGTCATAAGTAAAGGTAATGAAGTATTGATAACCACCTCTAGCATTTGTTCTAAAAGGGTCACATATATTATTATGTATGAGTCCTAATAGATTACTAGTCCTCTCAATGTTACCAGTGAAGGGAGTTTTTGTCATCTTGCCCAACAAATAGGACACACATGTCTCTACTGATTTGAAATCAAAAGAGTCTAGATAACCACCAATATGGAGTCTAGATTGAGATTCCCATTGATGTGCCTTACACAAAAATGAAAAAGATATGTTTTGTTTGAGTTATTGAGTTTTAATGTTTTGGTATTAAAGTTATAAACTTTTTTCTTTAGATCCATCTAATAAAGACCGTAACACACCTGAGCACTGCAATAAATGATATAATCTTTTGAAATAGAAAATTGACCATTCTTTATATGAAATTCATATCCATCCTTGTCCATACAAGATACATATAATGTTTATATTTATGCAAGGTACAAAATAGTAGTTATTTAAATCTATTACAAGCCCTGTGGGTAGAGATAAATTATAGGTTCCAACTGTAGTGGCAGAAACTCTTTCTCCATTTGCAAAATGTGCAGTTCGGCCTCTCCCTTTCGTAAAGGCTTACTTCTTTTCTGATCCTGTATATTTTAGCATGTATGAGATCCACATCCAGTATCTAGTACCAAGATGAAGAAGTGGACAAATTTATCTCAGTAGCGTATATACCTGAAGTGGAGAATAGTACCCCCCTTCTTCCTTATTTCCTCCAAGTAGAGAGGGAAATTCCTCTTCTAATTTCCATGCTGGTGATAGTGGTGACAATTGCCTCCCTTGTTCACCCCTCCCTTTTCTTTGAGTGCAAAATACTTGGGACTCTGGATAGCTTTAGAACCCTTCTTAGCTTTGTATTTTCCCATGGAATTCCTTTTTCTACTGATCATCATCACAAACTTGGGCTTGTTTTTCTTCATTTGCTCTTCATTTGTTCTGAACATGCCAAGTAATTCTGAAAATGACTTGTCAAACTCATTCATGTTGTAGTTCATGAAAAACTGACTGTATGACTCTAGTAGTGACTAGAGAATCACGTCAGTGGACAAATCTTGACCCAAGGGAAATCCCAATCTAGCACGGTTTAATACATACCCAATAATCTTGAGCACATGGGGACCTACTATATCTCCTTCTACCATGTTGCACTTAAGAAAAACCATGGATATATCATATCTCTCCTATCTTTCCTGATCTTCATACATGTTCTTAAAATGTGTTACCATCTCAATAACATCCATATTCTCATGATATCTTTGTAACTCATTGTTCATTGAGCACAACATCAGGCATTTGACATCTACGACATCCTCAGAGTGCTTCTTATAAGCATCATTGTCAGCCTTAGGAACAATGGGAGCAGGTTCATCTAGCTCTGGTGTCTCTAGCACATAGAAGTTACGATCTTGTGTGAGAACAATTCTTAGCATCCTAAACCACTTATTCCCATTCAACTTGTCCTTGTCAAGGACCGATCACAAGGAAAACATGTTATTTGTCGTCATTGGATTCTACAAGAGAAAATTTACAGTTTGTCAAAACACTTTGATTTTATTTGATTAGAATAAAATTTGATGATATTACATTAGGATTTTAATTAATTATTGCACCCACTATTTTTTTCAATTGACAACCCTCACATATCAATTCAAAATATTGTAGCATACAACCTTCTAGTGAGTCAAGATCCAAAACAATTCAATTATTACCCAGCCAACGCCAACATCCATAACCAATTATTAAGGTAGGTTACTTTTGCCAATTGCATCTTATGCAATTCTTGGATAGATGGTATGTGCAACTCTGCCATTTCCTATTCACATACATATAGACTTTTAATGTGACTATTAAAGCATGACATGATGTCAACATCAATTCTTGATCCAATCTTACTGATCATACGACACATTGATTCACAATATGAACTAGTCGGCTTACATTTTAAACCAGTCGGTTCACTTCTTAACCGGTCGATTGACATTCTAAATCAGTCAATTCAAATTCCAATTCGACCAATGTACAACCAATGTTGCTTAAATTGACCTGACACATGAGGCGGTTGACTTAACTCTTGAGTCGGTCGAGTCACATTTTCAATTAGTCAATTTTCATCCAATGGTTTAAATTGAATACCTAAATACTTTAGTAATCAAGTTAAGCCATATTCATGAGTAAACTCCTTTTCCAGGTGCATCTATGCATGTGACCCTATAGGTCCCAAGTTACATTGATAATTAATGTCCATAAACAATTTATGACATCACAAGCAATGGGCGGTATCTAGCAATATATCATTGCTACCCAAGTAATTGGAAAGTTGGAGAAAAACTATAACCTACAACCCATGATCATTGTCATAGTGATCATGTAGTTCCTTTGTCTCTAACATCTGGATTGAACTTGAGGTATGGAATTGTCATCATATTAATGTTCAATCCATGTTTCTTGAACTAGAGCAGACTATATTGTTGGATCCTAGATGGGTGATTAGATGCTCTAGAGGGGGGGTGAATAGAGCTGAAAGCACTTAAATAAAATTCATTAAACCTTCAAGATATATCACAAGATAAGGTTGCTAAATAGGAAATTTGTGTGCAACTAAAGCATACATAGCAAGGGAGAGAGAGATTGAACATGCACCAATTAAACAAGCTATTTAGAGTGGTTCCACACTTCAAACTAGAAGTGTGTCAGTCCACTTGCCTAGAGAGGTCAACCTCTAGGACTTCCAAACTATTGCATTCTAATATTCATTCATAAGACTTACAATACATGACCAAACAAAGGACTTACCCATCCAATACAAAGAGTCTTCAACCTTACCAAGGACTTACCCACTTTGCAAGAGTCTTCGGCCTTCTCCAAGGACTTACCCACTCTTGCAAAAGTCTTCAGCCTTGCAAGAATTACCCACTCTTCTTGGATCTTCCGCCTTTGACTTCACCTTCACTCGGAGAAGCTTCCACCAAGGTCTTACCTACTTGAGCAAGGAGTCTTCTGCCTTCACCAAGGGCTTACCCACTCTAGCTCCAAGTCTTCAGCCTTGATCTTCACTAAGGGACTCCTTCCCTTGTTCTTCTTCACCTCTCTTGGACAAGAGAGAGAACCTTCATCTTCATGATTGAAAAGATAGAAAGGAGGTTTTGGAAGTGAGAGCCTCACAAGATATACAAATAGGACTAGCTCTCTTACAGATTTCCTACTCACTCTAATGGATGTAGCAAGTGATTAAGCTTAGAGAGAGAGAGGAGGTTGTAGGATCACTCAACTATAGAATAGGAACCTTCATAGTGAATGTTCAACCTTGGAATGAAGCCCAAGGGGTCCTATTTATAGCTGGGGATGCCTCTTAGCCTTTGGGGACACTTATGAACGAAAACTAGCCATTTTGTGGCTTGCAACTTATCTATTTTCACTTGTTGCAACTCCACAACGGCTAGAAACACTTTTTTGCACTTTTCCGTACAGTGCATTCGGTTGAGTTTCTATATGTGTAACTCGATCGATGCAATCTTCAGAAAATCAGCCCAGGTGGATCGGTCGAGTTTCAGGGTAGGAAACTGGACCGATGCAATCTTCAGAAAATCAGCCCAGGTGGATCGGTCGAGTTTCAGGGTAGGAAACTGGACCGATGCAATCTTCAGAAAATCAGCCCAGGTGGATCGGTTAAGTTTTAGGGTGGGAAACTGGACCGATCAAGTGCCTGTAATTGATTTTCAAAGTTGCATCTAAAGTTCTCTAATATTCGATCTAAGTGTTCCTGATATTTTTCTAAGCTTAATTACAAGTCATACAATCATTACAAGTGATTTACAACATGATTCTAATGGATATACATTATATTACAAAAACGTGCACTTGTATGACTTTGACTTGTCTTTTCTCCAATTTGATATGCGCAAGTTAGGGCAATTGGAGTGTGTCTATACCTAATCTGAAATCACTCAAGTAGAGACATTAGACACCAATATGTGGAATGGTTAGTCATCATCAAAACATGGGTTTAGTCAATTTAGACGTGAGTCAACATTGACCTAATTGACCTTGAGTCAACATATATGAGATGCATGTGAGCTCACATGTTACATTTGTGTCACACAATTATGTCCATACATTTCTCATTCTCACTTATCAAGTGGATGGGATATTAATTTCCTATAGGAGGGAAAAATCCCATCTACATCACTGACACTCAATCCCCATGTGTCACAATGCACCTGAGCATCACCTTTACGAAAACCCTTAATCAAGGTCACGTTGAATGATGTCAAAATACATCGAATGATATGTGATGAGTATAGTGACTTTAGGTCTAAGAACCACTATAACCACTATCACTATGAGAGATGATTCTAACTACCATTCCATGGTTTCCATGTATATCTTAAGGTGAGTCTATTTGATGCACTGTTCTTTAATATCTACCTATCTGTTTGACTTGATATCTCATATCATGACTAATGAGACTTTGTCATCAGTTAACACACACTCAAGTCTTATGTACTGTTGTCTATTTTTATTCCATATTAATATGCAACTAGGGACATAACAAGAATGCATATACTCTTATCATACATATCATCTATTTGTTTAGGTCCTCAACCTGAAGACATGTCATCGAGCAACATCATTCTTTAAATATCTACCATGCTTGTGTCATCATCTCATGATTGAGACAAACATAATAGACAAAATTACCTTTATAATTATTAAATCAAGTGTATGATTCTCAATTACAATCATCATTTGATTGGCTCTATGCGCATACATCCCAACAGTAGTGCCATGCCTCTAGAGTGGCCATGCCCTAGGGCACTATTGTGCCTTGTTCCAAGGAGGAAGAAGACAAACAATTGTCAGATCAGTGGGGTGATACAAAACACTTGGATTGGTGATCTAGGGAGCATGGAGATAGTTGGGTGTGTTGGGTTTTAGGGGAGGCAGAGAAGGCAGCAGAAACAAAAATTTTCTCCTCCCAAAACCCAGAATAAAGGAATCACGCCAATGTCTATACAATAGGAAGGATGGTTTGTAGAGGCATACCTTGTCTCGATGCTTGCTCAGCGACGTTACCTCACGGCTTGCGCAGTCTTCACCTCCGGTCTTAGACGGTGTCTGTGCAGCTCCTGGACTCACCGGGACTGTTGGGATTGACAGTTGTCCTCCGAGCGACAGAAGTCTCCCACCTCTATAGTAGTCCACACGGACCACCTGGAACTCCAATATCCTTGTCCCATAAGGAATCAGAAAGAGTCATACCCTCATGTCATTGTACTAGTCACCGATACACTCTCCTATAACCAGTCACTTTTCTACAGTTGTCTTTCCCTTGTTGTACCTCCCTTATCGGGTAGCACTTGCTCGAGCTCTCTCGGTTACCACAACCATAGAGAATGACAACTTTGCAGAGCAACTGGTGTTCTGAGTTGTTGTCTCTGAGAAGCCCCCAATACCCCTATATATAGGAGGGTCATGGGACATGGTTCTCTACCCTGGGAAATGCAGGATTAAAGCAGGAGTAGAAGGGTTCGAGATTTTCCACAAAACAACCAACTGCGCCAGCTGAACTGATCATTTCAAGCATGAACTGATCGATTGGGGACCTGATCCGATCGGTTCACACCTGAACTGATCGGTTGGGACACCTGAGCCGATCGGTTCAAGCATGAGTCGATCGATTCGTGGTCCTGGTCCAACTCGAGTTGACTTTCATGTTTGTTTCCAACTAATCAAATATTAGTCCTTGTCCAAATCAAATTTGTACAAGTGAAACAAATATGTATTTGCAAAAAGAGTCTTCTGACTTTCTAAACGATCTCGGTTGGTCACATGAATTTACCGGTTCAATAATTGAGCCGATTGTTTCATTGACACATGAGTCGATCGACTCACCACTTGAGCTGATCGGTTCACCAACTTGAGCCGATCGGTTCATCACATGAGCCAATCGGTTGGTAGTGCAGACTGTGCAAAATTAGTCAATTGCAGTTTCAATCAATCTAATACTCTAATCAATTGGTCCAACACCTTGAACACTATGATTTTGAGCTATCAATCAACTAAGTGTTTAATTGAACTACTAAACTCCTTTAGTAATCAATCTAAACATTGTTTGTAGATAAACTCCTCTTCCAGGTTAAATCCTATGTGTGTGACCCTGCAGGCCCATTTCACGTTGGCAGTGAAAGTCCATAACACTTATGACTTCACAAGCAAAGAGCGGTGCCTAGTCACACATCAGTGCTGCCCAAGTGAAAAGGAAAGTTGGAGAACAACTTTCAATCCTACAATCTGTGAATGGTGTTATAGTGAATGTATAATTCCTTTGTCACTGATATCCCGAATGAATTTAAGGCATGGAACAGTCATCCTATCAATGTTCATTCACTTTTTTGAACTCAGAGTAGACTGGAGGAGATATGTATGACATCAATATCACATACTGATTCCCACATGTGTGCACACGCCTATCTCAATCCTACTCATCAAGTGGCCATGGACATCAAACTCCCTCAGGAGGGACAAATCCCATATCTATCACTCACCTCTCAAAAGCCCCATGTGTCAAAGTCACCCAATCATCACCTTTATAACAACCCATGTTTCAAGACTGTGTTTGATGATGTCAAAGTGTACCCAACGACATGTGTTGAGTGTAGTGATTTCAGGTCAAAGAATCACACTCACCAACATCACTGTGAGAATTGATTGTGACTACCATGTCATGGTTCCATGTGTCAAACTCACAGTGGGTCTGTCCGATACACTTGTTGTTACAACCCCAATTTTGGGTTCATTTGTTGAGAAATATAATTTCTCATATTAAAGATTTTTGAATGAATGGATTTCATTTATAATAGCCTTGTTGTGTGATTTGTGGGCTTTATTGGCTATTGGGCCCAATAACAAGGATATTCAATTAATTAATGAATAACTGAGATTTCGGGATAAGAAAAGGGTGGAAACCTCTAGAAGGCAAATCCAAGGAGGATTTCATGCCATTTGGGTTCCTTGGGTTCCAAGGAATCCAATGTTGCAAAGAAAAGGTAATAAGAAAAGAAAATATCAATTAAGTATTTCCTTGTTAATAAAGAAATTGAAAACATTGATGAAATGTGGAAAATATGTGAAAAGAGGAATAAATGGGTAATTCTTAGTGGAATTTCGTGTCCCAAGGATTCCTAATAATAAAAGGAACACTAATGAGGAAAATAAGAGAGAAATAAAGAGAAATCCACAAAAGGAAATATTTTAATAAGAAATAAAACAAGATAATGAGAATAATGCATATTGATGCATTTAAGGATAATGAGTATTCCTTAAAGAGGAATTTCGAAATAATAGAATTTTGGGATCCAAGGAGTCCCAATGAAGAGGAAAGAAAAAGGAAATACCAAAATAGAAAAATAAAAGATAATAGGAGTATACCACTAATGTATTACATGGTATTGCTAAAAGAAAGTGATTGTTATTAAAGGAAATAGGATTTCGTGCTAATGGTTTAAAAATAAAGAACAAAGAGAATAAGAGAGATGATTTTCGTAATCCTATTATCCCAAGAACAAGGAATATCAAAAGGATGTGTAGGAGAGAGAATCTTGCTTCTCCTTGAAGGAATTGTTTTCCTACATGGAAAGGGGTTCTATGTTTCACACATAGCCAACCTATGGCTTCGTTTCTCTTCCCTATATAAGGGGATAGAGTCTAGGGTTGTGTCAGAGGGAGTTCCACGCAATCAACCCTTTCTTCTTCTTCTTCTACTACATCCTCTCCGTCAACCCTAAATGGAAGGAACGTTGATAGCGTGTAGTCACGAGACTTCAAGTATAGGTTGCAGTGGTGGCATGGTGTTCCACGGTGCCATGGACCTACAATTCCGTCTGGACCAGGCCCTAGAGGCGGCACAGCTGTAGCCGCAAGGGCTGTAACATCAGCAGTAGATCGCAAAGCCCCTTCCCATGTCTTATCCATATGAGCCACGTTCTGGGCGGCGCCCAGGTGCGACTGGAGGTGGTGGGGCTAGGGCAAAACGGGGCGGCCGCCATCGAGGTTCGAGGTTGGTTGGGAGAGCCGCACATGTTGCAGCTAGGGTTGCGCAGCGCGGCTGCGCAAGGAAGAAGAAAGCTCGGGCGGTTTTTGACAGTTCTGCCCCTCGGCATGCTAAATGACCAATCCTTAAGTCGAGGGAAAAGTTGACTTTTCGTTATGTTTCAAAGAGAGCCGCATGCATGGAAACATGGCGACGTGGCAATCTCGGATTGGCCGGAAGGTAATGTTCTTGCAAAAATCATATCTCCCTAACCGTAGCTCGGATAGACGCGCAATATACATGAAACTTGCTCAGAAAATAGAGAGGAATCTAAATAAAATATAATTGGAGCCTGATTTCTTATGCAATTCGAAAAGTATATAGAGATACTATCTTTAATAATTTAATCAATGAAAAACCCTAACCTTTGATGATTAATGTGATTAGAAGGGTTTAATTGATGATTAATGTTGATATTAGCCTGTTAATGATAAAAAGGATCACTAAGATTGGAAAAGGATGAATTTGCATGTAATTAGTTTAATTTCGAGTTTAATGGGCCTTGAAACCCTACTGTTGGTAAAATCGACTCTTAATGGCTTTAATTGACTAATTTCATGATTAAGGTTGGAATATACTATTTTGAAGCATTAAAGTCACTAATTTGTGAAAAGATAACCTTAATATAGAAATTAGGGTTTCCGATTGAATCAAGGTAGAATTAATAATGAATAGAGTTCATATGGGAATTAGACCATCATGAATTATGAGATGTTAATCCGAAAAAAAAACTAAAGGTGATAATTGAGTTTAATGACCTTGAAATAGATTAAAAGGATAAAGAAAGTAGTTTTGGTATAAAAGAGAAATAGTCAACTTTAATTGGCCTTATGGTGTTGAAATTGGGGTTTATGAACTAAGAGAGCATTTAATATGATAAAAGCGTTATGGAGGCAAAAACCCTAATAAAACCCTAATGTGGTCTAGAAAACCTAAGGTGGAATCCAAGTCTAGATTTAGAAAGTTCTTGATAAATTATAACACTTGGATGTCATGCATTAATTTCAGGATACTTGTTGATTGCTTGTTGCTTGTTCTTTATCATTATTTCTTGGACAACAAGTTGCTCTGGATCAGGTATGTGGTTACGCTTATGAATAACCGCATTAGTTTCCCGCATGTTTGCCGGATGGTTAATTGCATTGACTGCAACTAAACAGTTTGGATGTTCATACTTGCAAATCATAAAGTCACTATGATTATCACATTAATAATAGAAGTATGTATTCTCGCACCTACATGCCACCCTGATGGATGATGTCAAAGGTCAGGCCCAGATGGGTAGACCAAAGGATACCTTGAGTGGTGACCCCAGGCACCAAGAAGGTGGCCTATGATATTGCATGACTAGTGGGCACCATGAGTGGTGACCCCCAGGCACCAAGCTCGGGATTGAGAAGGTGGCCTTAAGTCATTGGCAAAGGGCACCCTAAGGTGGGTATGCCAGGGTTAGGGCAAAAGCGGTGGAGAATGTCATACTGAAAAGTGTAAATTGGCTTGTTACTTAATTTGATTGTGATTATTAAATTGTTAGTCATATGTGCAAACTTTTGGTTGACCCCACATACCAGTATATTTCGATATACTGACCGACGTTTCGTTTGTCGGCGTTTTAGGTACAATGAAAATAACAAACAGTAAAGTGGCAGATATGGAAATCAAATAAGAAATAACGTGCACAGGAGGATTAGTTAGTTTAGCATCTTCATGGATAGAAGTTTAGAAATCCCAGTTTTTCCAAGGTAAGTAAAGTTTTATTTTATACCAGTTTTCAGTTTAGTTGGTAAAGTTTATTAATTGTTATTGATTATTTGTCGAACCTTTGATCTTGTTAATTGAATAACGGCTCTGACCTTCGGGTCTCCCTTAATTGGGGGTTACCAGGAGACGGGGTCGTTACAATTGGTATCAGAGCATAGGTTCCTCATTTAATCTTTAATAATTATTAAATTTTACAAATTCCGTAGAACCCAAGGGAGTTATTAGAGGATTACCCGAAAGACAGAGGTGTCTAGAAAAGGATCACGACCGGGGGCTGGCAAGATTTTCCTCCACACCGCTAGTCAGAATACGAGGACTCCCGGATCCGTGTGACTGCCTGGCCAAAGTCTTAGGGTATGAATCGAAATAAGATACCTTTTAGGACTCTCTCATCTCGTTCATCCTTTCTCAACTCAAATTCTATTAAGGACCTTAAGGATTAGGGTTTCCTCTCTTTTCCTCACCCTCTTGAGGTATGGGTAAGATTGATAAGGATTAAGGAATCCTCCACCAAATTAATAAAAAGCATGTAAATAAGATGTCATGGACATAAGCTTAATAGAGTAAGCGTAAAAGAATAGATACATGCTTAGGTCGTATGACACGAGTTGTCATTGCCCTCAGGAGAGACTTGAGGATAGACCTCCTTGACAGGAGGATGAGTAGAGAGAGTTAGTCTTGGAGGTCGAGACCTCCATTAAAAGTAGATACCTGGCACATCCTTTGAGGATGATGTTAACCCTAACCCTAAGTGAAGGTTAGAGATAGAGATGACATGATGAGTTAGACCGAGTGTTTGGATGGACATGCCTTGGGATCGTCATACGAGCCATGATAGGTTGGATAACCTAGTACCTTTGGTGACCCAACCCTGGAGAGGGTCGTGCATGTTTGAGCGAAGGGTAACCCCTTCCTGGATGAGGGTAGAGAAGAACCTATAGGGTTGTTGTAAGTAGGATATAACTTGCACCCAGAGTGCGTCAGTAGTATTGACAGCTAAATGAAACCCTAGTCAAGGGATCATGATGCAGGGCTTATGAGATAAGCATAATGGGTTATGGATAACCTTGAGTAAACATAAGTTCGAGTATAGGCTTCACTCAGGTAGGGGCATGCATATGAGTTTGGTCCTTCATAAAGACAGGACCTCTTATATAGAGGTTGGTTGTAGGATTAGATCTAGAGAGAGGGAGCAGACCTCGGCCAAGGAGGTTGTAAGCCTAAAGCCCCGAAACTTGAGAAACAGTGGGAGTCGAGAATGATGCGACCTAAGTGGATGATAGTGGTTGCCTTATGTTTGATCCCTGAAGGATGATGATGTCTTGGTTAGCTTGAGAGTAACCAAACCCTAGCGAGAGGATGATTCTTCTGGTACCTATGGTATAAGTGATTACCTACTAAGATGAGATAAAGAGTGCTTTAGACCCTGAGGAGGTTAAGGCACCAGTTGTGAGGCTTTATACCTAGTAGTTGTCCGGGAAGAGGAATCAACTCTGAAGTGTTGCTTGAGTAGAAAGATCACGGGAGTACATGACATATCTTGGACATCCTGGATTCCTGGTTAAGAGAATGAGCATGCAGTTGGATACTCAACGGTGAACCTAGGGTTCCTAGGCCTAAGAGGGGAAGCAGTGTATCCAATGCTTATGGTGAGATTTGAGTCTCTATAGTTTCAAGCAGGGTACTCCTCATGTGTAGAGGTAAAGGAAATCCCTTATGTAAAGGGTATGTTTAATGAACCCTCACAACTAAGTTGATGTAATGTTGAGGATGCGAACAAGTGCGACCTAGCATGGTTTTATAGGTACGCTTGTAATAGTTGTTGATTTAAGCATGCTCATATGGATGTAAACCCTAAGGATGCTTGTGACCTTTGTTATAAAGGTGTAGTTTCCTCCCATCCTGGGAGAGATACCCTTTGGTAGGATGTATACCAGTTTTGTGGTTTTGAGGTAACCTAAAGAGGTTTCATATGATCTTGAGAAGCTAAGTGAAAAGTACATGATACGAGAATGAACCATTAAACCCATAGATAACCATCTCTAAGTGCATGTGGATGTGTTACCATGGAGGTAGCCGGTATGGGACCTGACCAAGGTAGGCAGGTTGCCATGAGCCCTATGAAGGGATGAAAGTCAGTCAAGAATGCAGAGAGAGATGATGAAGGATTGGGTAAGGTTCTATGTTGAACATGTACTATGATATAATCCTAAGTCTATCCTAGGGTCAGGGAGGGATAAGACCGATGGAAGAAGGAGTTGCCTAATTCCCTAGTTGCACATGACCATAGGGTCAGGAGGTAACAACTATCATTGTCCGAGGGCCATGGGTTAGGAGTTTGATCACCTTCATGAACTCATGGGACCCAAAGGGCAGATGAGTAGGGCACTCTCGGGATGCATAAGGGAAAGGGGGGACCCCAAAAGTGTCAGCACCTTATAGACCTAGAGGAGATGACCAAGGATTGTGCTCAGACCAAGTAAGTTCGAGACCAGTTTCCATGGAAATTATGTGGATATCATGATGTTTGTGGTATAGAGACATAAGCTGCACGTTTCAACTTGGATTTGAAAGTGTACGGGCAAGGTGGGTTGTACCATCTCTACTCTTGGAACAGGAAGAACTTTGTATTTGGACTGCAGCCAAATGCTTATTTCCTCTTGTTATGGGAGTGAGAGATAGGATAGTACGCATGCCATACACCAAGGATAAAAGATGATGCGAGTTGAAACATTGCTACAAGGTATGAGGACAGAGATGATAACATACCCTTGTGAAGTGGATGGTACCTGGATGGTTTACTAACACTAAGAGTATTAAGGAAATCATCTTGTAAGGATGTTTTATCATGAGCTATGTGGAAATTGCAAGTTATGCAAAGTTGAGTTGAATCACCATGAGGATGAGCTCAGAGTTTCTTGATGAAGACCAACTTAGATGAGATGATAAGTATAATACATGGAGGTGTATATAGTCACATTACCCGACACCTAAGGGGGTGAAGTGGTAATGAATTCTCTGGTTGAGATATAGCTGCCAAGTTTAGTTGGAAGCTAGAAGAAGTTGAGGTTGTTTGTCTAACCCTATGGTTGGAAAGAGGATGTGTTTTGGCTAATACACAGATGTAACAAGATATGATGAACAAATTAATGGTTGTTTGGTTATCCAATTTAGTCCTTGATGTAGTAAAATGATGATGATAGAACCTCAGACGCTCTTCTTTGGCAAGAAAAGTAATGAAACCCATATGAGAGTGGCTTAGGGTTTGTTTATGAGGTATCAAGCTTGAGGAATCCTAACAGTGTAGGAGACTATGATATACCATGGTACTACCAAGGTAGTAAATGACAATAGACCTTTGGATGATTAAAATGAAGTTGCATGTAGCACGTGGCCATGCAAGCCAGGAGGTGAAGGACGAACACCATTAACCCAGTGCATGGATATAAAATATAAAGAGTTCCCGAGAAGGAATGAGAGTTCATCATTATGGATGTTGTGAGTCTCTCCTAGACCAAGAAGGTCAAGATACAATATGGGTTATGGTAGATCGCGTTACCTAGATGACATGAGAAAGGAAGAGTTCTGTCAAGGGACAGATCTGGTTGAACTACATGTGAAGATAGAGTGTTCAATTACACCATGATGAGAATTCAAAAGTTTTGATGTGACCCAAGGGTTCACTTCCATGAGGTGGAAGTAGATACATGAAGAGCTCAATGTTTGTTCAGTTTATCACCCCATACTAATGGACAGTATGATCCAGACTAGAGGGTCTGATGAGAGCATGCGTGCTCATTTAGGGTGATACATAGAGACATTTCTTAAGATGTGATGTTAACCACCATAGCCTTTATCGGGATGCAAGAAGTCTTATAGGGAGGAGGTGTCGGTCACCACTTCATTAAGATGATGATGGTGAAGGAGGCCTTGCGAAGGTCAGAAAAGAACCACAGTGTGTGCAGATGAAGTCACTTGATCGAGCAATGGCTGAGAGAGAGGCCAAGGGTGACATTAGTCACGAGCTGAAGCAAAGCAGATGGACATGCAGTTCACTGTGGTGGAATATAATGTGAAAGTACGACCCCTGTAAGCTACAGCTGAGAAAGCTGAGTCCCCGATATATGGGTCCATTTGAGATGGATGGGTGGGAATGGTTGTGTTTAGCCTTACCCCTCAGGATAACATGATGTGTAATGTGAGTCCGATCTAGAGCACTATGTGAGGTACCCAAGCCATGTGTTGAGCCCTGAACCTATTCAACTTTTGAGAGGCTGAAATATCCTGAGTCACCTATGAGGGTACGACATACCAAGGTAAGAAAGAACTCATATGGAAGAATATGAGATGATGAAGGTTCTTGGAAAGCACCATGGATAGGGTAAAGCCACATGGTAGCCCTGATGGACATAAGAATGGATTATCCTGTTTATTTGCTTGCTTGATGGAATTTTGAGGACAAAATTCTTATGAGGGGAAGGATGTTACAACCCCAATTTTGGGTTCATTTGTTGAGAAATATAATTTCTCATATTAAAGATTTTTGAATGAATGGATTTCATTTATAATAGCCTTATTGTGTGATTTGTGGGCTTTATTGGCTGTTGGGCCCAATAACAAGGATATTCAATTAATTAATGAATAACTGAGATTTCGGGATAAGAAAAGGGTGGAAACCTCTAGAAGGCAAATCCAAGGAGGATTTCGTGCCATTTGGGTTCCTTGGGTTCCAAGGAATCCAATGTTGCAAAGAAAAGGTAATAAGAAAAGAAAATATCAATTAAGTATTTCCTTGTTAATAAAGAAATTGAAAACATTGATGAAATGTGGAAAATATGTGAAAAGAGGAATAAATGGGTAATCCTTAGTGGAATTTCGTGTCCCAAGGATTCCTAATAATAAAACAAACACTAATGAGGAAAATAAGAGAGAAATAAAGAGAAATCCACAAAAGGAAATATTTTAATAAGAAATAAAACAAGATAATGAGAATAATGCATATTGATGCATTTAAGGATAATGAGTATTCCTTAAAGAGGAATTTCGAAATAATAGAATTTTGGGATCCAAGGAGTCCCAATGAAGAGGAAAGAAAAAAGAAATACCAAAATAGCAAAATAAAAGATAATAGGAGTATACCACTAATGTATTACATGGTATTGCTAAAAGAAAGTAATTGTTATTAAAGGAAATAGGATTTCGTGCTAATGGTTTAAAAAGAAAGAACAAAGAGAATAAGAGAGATGATTTTCGTAATCCTATTATCCCAAGAACAAGGAATATTAAAAGGATGTGTAGGAGAGAGAATCTTGCTTCTCCTTGAAGGAATTGTTTTCCTACATGGAAAGGGGTTCTTTGTTTCACGCATAGCCAACCTATGGCTTCGTTTCTCTTCCCTATATAAGGGGATAGAGTCCAGGGTTGTGTCAGAGGGAGTTCCACGCAATCAACCCTTTCTTCTTCTTCTTCTACTACATCCTCTTCGTCAACCCTAAATGGAAGGAACGTCGATAGCGTGTAGTCACGAGACTTCAAGTATAGGTTGCAGTGGTGGCATGGTGTTCCACGGTGCCATGGACCTACAATTCCGTCTGGACCAGGCCCTAGAGGCGGCACAGCTGTAGCCGCAAGGGCTGCAACATCAGTAGTAGATCGCAAAGCCCCTTCCCCTGTCTTATCCATATGAGCCACGTTCTGGGCGGTGCCCAGGTGCGACTGGAGGTGGCGGGGCTAGGGCAAAACGAGGCGGCCGCCATCGAGGTTCGAGGTTGGTTGGGAGAGCCACACATGTTGCAGCTAGGGTTGTGCAGCGCGGCTGCGCAAGGAAGAAGAAAGCTCGGGCGGTTTTTGATAGTTCTGCCCCTTGGCATGCTAAATGACCAATCCTTAAGTCGAGGGCAAAGTCGACTTTTCGTTATGTTTCAAAGAGAGCCGCATGCATGGAAACATGGCGACGTGGCAATCTCGGATTGGCCGGAAGGTAATGTTCTTGCAAAAATCATATCTCCCTAACCGTAGCTCGGATAGACGCGCAATATACATGAAACTTGCTCAGAAAATCGAGAGGAATCTAAATAAAATATAATTGGAGCCTGATTTCTTATGAAATTCGAAAAGTATATAGAGATACTATCTTTAATAGTTTAATCAATGAAAAACCCTAACCTTTGATGATTAATGTGATTAGAAGGGTTTAATTGATGATTAATGTTGATATTAGCCTGTTAATGATAAAAAGGATCATTAAGATTGGAAAAGGATGAATTTGCATGTAATTAGTTTAATTTCGAGTTTAATGGGCCTTGAAACCCTACTGTTGGTAAAATCGACTCTTAATGGCTTTAATTGACTAATTTCATGATTAAGGTTGGAATATACTATTTTGAAGCATTAAAGTCACTAATTTGTGAAAAGATAACCTTAATATAGAAATTAGGGTTTCCGATTGAATCAAGGTAGAATTAATAATGAATAGAGTTCATATGGGAATTAGACCATCATGAATTATGAGATGTTAATTCGAAAAAAAAACTAAAGGTGATAATTGAGTCTAATGACCTTGAAATAGATTAAAAGGATAAAGAAAGTAGTTTTGGTATAAAAGAGAAATAGTCAACTTTAATTGGGCTTATGGTGTTGAAATTGGGGTTTATGAACTAAGAGAGCATTTAATATGATAAAAGCATTATGGAGGCAAAAACCCTAATAAAACCCTAATATGGTCTAGAAAACCTAAGGTGGAATCCAAGTCTAGATTTAGAAAGTTTTGGATAAATTATAATACTTGGATGTCATGCATTAATTTCAGGATACTTGTTGATTGCTTGTTGCTTGTTCTTTATCATTATTGCTTGGACAGCAAGTTGCTCTGGATCAGGTATGTGGTTACGCTTATGAATAACCGCATTAGTTTCCCGCGTGTTTGCCGGATGGTTAATTGCATTGACTGCAACTAAACAGTTTGGATGTTCATACTTGCAAATCATAAAGTCACTATGATTATCACATTAATAATAGAAGTATGTATTCTCGCACCTACATGCCACCCTGATGGATGATGCCAAAGGTCAGGCCCAGATGGGTAGACCAAAGGACACCTTGAGTGGTGACCCCAGGCACCAAGAAGGTGGCCTATGATATTGCATGACTAGTGGACACCATGAGTGCTGACCCCCAGGCACCAAGCTCGGGATTGAGAAGGTGGCCTTAAGTCATTGGCAAAGGGCACCCTAAGGTGGGTATGCCAGGGTCAGGGCAAAAGCGGTGGAGAATGTCATACTGAAAAGTGTAAATTGGCTTGTTACTTAATTTGATTGTGATTATTAAATTGTTAGTCATATGTGCAAACTTTTGGTTGACCCCACATACCAGTATATTTCGATATACTGACCGACATTTCGTTTGTCGGCGTTTTAGGTACAATGAAAAGAACAAACAGTAAAGTGGCAGATATGGAAATCAAATAAGAAATAACGTGCACAGGAGGATTAGTTAGTTTAGCATCTTCATGGATAGAAGTTTAGAAATCCCAGTTTTTCCAAGGTATGTAAAGTTTTATTTTATACCAGTTTTCAGTTTAGTTGGTAAAGTTTATTAATTGTTATTGATTATTTGTCAAACCTTTGATCCTGTTAATTGAATAACGGCTCTGACCTTCGGGTCTCCCTTAATTGGGGGTTACCAGGAGACGGGGTCGTTACACTTGTTCTCTAACAAGTACCTATGTGTTTGGTTTGATATCTCCATATCATGACTAACGAGATTCTGTCATCAACCAACACCACAATCTAGTCTTGTGTGTCATTGTTGTCTATCTACCTTCAACAATGACATTCGACTAGGGACATAATAAGAATGTACAAACTCTTAGCATCAGTATGATCTCATCATTCAAGTCCTCAACCTGAAAGCATATGTCATTGAGTATTGTCATTCTCTAGACATTCAATATGTTCTATCATAATCTCATATGACTGAACCACAAAGAATTGGAAGCTTGCCTTTGATGTTTATCAAATCAATCTTAATGTATCCCACTAATCATCCCATGATTGGCTCTCAGGGCATACATTCCAACAGACTCCCACTTGCACTGTGAGCCAATCACCCTTGAGTCATATTCATAGTGATCTTCAGACATGTCCCACATGTTACTGTACTCTAGTGCTAACATAGTGAGTTATGTCAACACCTTGCCAAAGTCAGTATTAACTGCATGTCTCTCTTCTCTTCACTGTACGTGACACGTATGAGATGGAGTTGTTGTAATATGTGATCTAGTATTCCTTTTCTAACCTTTAGCGACATTGCATGACCAACTACTTCTAACTTTTCATCAATGACCGGGATATCTATAAGTTCATCTCATGAACTTCCAGATCCATATAGTATCCACTAATGTTCTCTAACACACATATACTCAACTTTTCCTTTTAAACGACTTTATTGGAACATTTCCATTTATCAACAAACATTCACTTTTATATATCTCATATATATTTTGTGATTAATTTTCTGTCCTTTTCAGAATTTCATATCAGTGTAACTCTTTATAGTGAACCCTTCCTTATTTCCATAGAACTAGTACTTCTCAAGTACTTATCAAGTTCTTATGGTATTCAAATAATCCTTACTGGAACTAGACAGACATCCACTCATCATGTCCCAAATACGAGTTATCAGGATGAGCACATCATATTGTCATGTCCTACATACAAGATGGTGAATGCATTTTATTCGTGCTATGTCCATACATGCAAGATAATGGGATAATTACATACATGATAGATTCATATCTATTCTTAGTGTTCCCATTCTTCATAAGAATTGGACACTTGGCCTTGGGATACTAACTCCATGTAACACAGACAAGTTTTCTCCCACTAAATCTGTGCACACTGAACCCTTCAGTATAGATTGCCAATGTATACTATCTCTTTTCAGGTCAAGAGTTTTTCGAGAACTATCTCTATAAATCTCTATTCCTATCACATAGGAAATGTCTCTATCTTCCCTAAAGATAATTTTCACTTTGGATTTCCATTCTATAACATTTCCATTTCACATCAACATGTGGAATGTGAATATGCTCCCACTAAATCACAGATCCCTTCTTTATCTTTGTCATATCAGTCAAACCCTTTGACTATATTATCAAAGTAAAGATCCCAACTATGAGTTGCTTGTACTCAATCAATCACATTGATTAGTCCATTGTAACTTATAGATTTTATTTGGATTAATGGATTCATAAACCTTATAGGTTGTGTCACGTACACATCCTTGTTTTATTCCTTATAGGAATGCAGTTTTAGTATCCGTATGCAAATCTCTTAGTCATTAAGTTGCAATCAACAAGCATCATCCTTCTCAAAATGTTATCCATGTGTCTTAACGCTTAAGACTCATTCACCCTTATGGATTTCATCCCACTGGGTGCTACCATCAAGGTCATACCTTATGGTTCACATGGAAGTCATTTAGGATGTAATGTTCATAAACCATAACTCAAAATCCGGTTCCTCATATTTATCTAGATAGTTGACTCATCACATGACCAACTCATCACATAGATAATCGAGGTGTATCTGTCAAGGATATAAGAACTCACAACTCCTTGTGATTCTTAATGTCCTTTATTAGTGTGGGGTATTCTTTATTTAAGAAGAAATAAGTTATTTGATAATCATCCTCTAACTCCTTAGAGTATGACTCCTTTTGATTTAGACATCACCATGCCTTTAATCACGAGCTCACTATGATACATTATCATGATCACTCATAAGTATCTCAAACATTTGGTTCAAGTATTTCATTTATTGATCTCATCAAGAATTAACACTTTACCAAATTCGTACTTCATTTATTATATTCTTGAACACTTCAAGATATTCATATTGGTATTTCTCTAAACACTGTTTGAAGTACTAGCATTAACTCTAATAGGTATATAAATACATCACATGTATTATACCTAATAGGATAATCATTCTCCCACTACCACTAGCAAAGATTGATTAATCATGTCTAAGAGATTCATGTCTTAACTCTAATAGGTATATAAATACATCACATGTATTATACCTATTAGGATAATCATTCTCCCACTACCACTAGTGAAGATTGATTAATCATGTCTAAGAGATTCATGTCTCTTACTGGTCTCTAACCAAAAGAGTCTAAATTTATCCACCATATGGAAACTAGAGATGAATTTCTCATGATAATGCTAATTTAATTGTTTAAGTTATCAATAACCTTTAGGTGTCATTTTATCTTATGCATACCAAGTATAACACGATAAACAAGGCATTGCCACAAAGATTGAAACATAAACTTTATTAATTGCCATCATTGGCATACAATATGCAAAAATTAAGGTGTTTCTATCCATTGGCAAATATGAAATAGCAGTTCATAACTCTATTGCATGCCTTCAAGGCTGAAAATAAACTAAAGTACTCCTATCTATGGCGGCATCACTTGCCCCATTTATTGGGTGCTTTACACTTTATATCTTGTTATCATATACCTCAAAAATGTTACAAGTTTATTTCATGACACCTTCAGGTGGAGACACCTGTTGCCTCCTTCTTCTTTAGTTATTCCAGATAGAGAGGACAACTCCTTTTCCAATGTCCTATCTTTTGACAATGGTGGCAATTGCCTCTCTTGGTCACGCCTCCCTTGGCCTTAAGAGTTGAAGACGACTTGGGATGCTGGCTAGCATCAGAACCTTTCTTAGCGTTTCCCTTGCGCTTGCCCTTGGACTTGCCTTTCTTTTCGTTGATTAACATCACAAACTTAGGCTTGTCCTTCTTAATTTGTGCCTCGTCTGTCCTCAACATGCCCAACAACTCTATCAATGGCTTGTCAAATTTGTTCATGTTTTAGTTCATCACAAAATGACTGTAGGATTCTGGCAATGATTGTAGTATCACATCAGTAGCCAACTCTTGTTTCAGGGGAAATCCCAGTCTTGTCAGGTTCTCCACATACCCAATCATTTTGAGTGTGTGAGGACCAACTGGATCTCCTTCAATCATGACACACTTGAACAGAGCCCTGGAGACATCATATCTCTCTTGTCGTGCTTGATCTTCATACATGTTCTTGAGATGCTGAATCATCTCAATGACACCCATGTTCTCATGTTGTCTCTCCAACTCATGGTTCATGGAGCACAACATCAAGCAATTTTCATCAATGGCATCTTCATAATGCTTCTTATAAGCATCCCTTTCTGCCTTTGGTGTGGTAGGAGCAGGTTCCTCTGGAGCTGGAGTATCCAGGACATAGAGCTTTCACTCTTGAGTGAGAACAATTTTCAATGTCCTAAACCAGTCGTGGAAGTTAGTCCCATTCAGCTTGTCCTTTTCAAGGACCGATCACAATGAAAAGTGAATGTTGTTTGTTGTCATTTGTACTAAAAAAGGATATGCAATTTAGTACAAAACTCAATTTTGACTTATTTGATTGATTTGAAAAAGTTTTATGATATAATTAGGACTTTAATTAATTATCGCTCCCACTATTTTTGTTCAAATTAACAGCCCTCACCATCAATTCAGAAGATTGCAGCGTATAATCTTCTAGTGGGTAAAGATCCATATTTCATCAAGTCATGAGTCAACTTTGGCTGATCACCCACAATCTTGACTATTTAGGTAGGCCATCATGCCAATTGCATCATATGCAACTCTTGATGAATGAACATGCGCAACACCTTGCCATGAACATTCCATGCCTCTGGGCTTAGATGCTCTAAGAATCACTAGTTAAGTCTAACCCAAAAGCTGACATGGTAATCATGCACCCTGCTTTGGCAGAACCTACATGTTTACCCTTCACACTTCCACGAGATAGATGGCGCACCACACTTTGGCATAACCTATGCTTGGTCGATCAATTTTTTCATGTGTGCCGCTAATGGAAGGCATAAAAGACTTAATATTTAGATGAGGGATTTGGTTTTATAGGTACATATGCATATCCAATCACCACAATACATAGTATGTATCATATACATGCTATATCCCATAGAAAACATGTGAAATGATAAAAGCGATGATTATGGCCATCCTAATGTGATTCCTCAAGCCAAAAGGAATCACGGTCATCTAGGTCTACATCACATGCAACCTGTCCATGATGATGTGCTATAGCCGTCTGAGTTGATCAACTCATCACATGAATGACCTGCTCGCCCTGGCCGGTCGACTGGGTGCCACCATCCGATCGGTTGGCTCCTCCAACTGATCGATTCACTTGGTCATCGTGCATATCCTTAGGTCGCCACCCTCTTGTCTTGCTCCTCGAGTCGATCGTCTGGAATGCCAACCGATCGGTTCATGCCTTGAACCGACTGTCTCAGTCGTCGTCAGATTGTCCTCTGTTCTTTGACATAACAGGAAATATAAAAAGATCTATCCTATTTACATTTAAATGGGAAACCCTGAGTTACATTCAGGGGGAGCAAAGGTAGGAAAGAAATCTCGAGTTATCTCGAGTTACATCAGGAATAAGGGATAGAGAATTGGTGCGTAGACCGAGATGTAAGCAACCACATTTAACCAAGCACACATACATAGGGTTTATTGGCCATAACCACACTATATATTCATCACAAAACTCATTTAAGGGTGATGCGTATCGAGTGCATTCATATTACATATCATATATGTATATAGGGATTTGTGGATTTAGGATTGGACATGCATAAAGCCAATTTTATTCGCATCATATGCAATAAATAAAGGCGACAAACCAAAATCAATCACATCGATAATCCTAAAGTACAGAGTAGTTGACGTGGCTCTGATACCACTGTTGGGTTTTAGGGGAGGCAGAGAAGGCAACAGAAACAAACATTTTCTCCTCCCAAAACCCAAAATAAAGGAATCGCGCCAATGTCTATATAATAGGAAGGATGGTTTGTAGAGGAATACCTTGTCCCGAGGCTTGCTCGGTGACATTACCGTACGGCTTGCGTGGTCTTCACCTCCAGTCTTGGACGGTATCTGTGTAGCTCCTAGTCTCACCAGGACTATCCGGATTGATAGCTATCCTCTGAGCGACAAAAGTCTCCCACCTCTGTAGTAGTCCACACGGACCACCTGAAACTCTAATCTCCTTGTCCCACAAGGAATTGGAAGGATTTGTACCCTCCGGTCAGCGTACTAGTCACTGACACACTCTCCTGTAACCAGTCGCTTTTCTACATTTGTCTTTCCCTGGCTATGCCTCCCTTATCGGGTAGCACTTTCTTGGGCTCTCTCGGTTACCACAACCAGAGAGAACGACAACTTTGTAGAGCAACTGGTATTCTGAGTTGTTGTCTCTGAGAAGCCCCCAATACCCCTATATATATAGGAGGGTCATGGGACATGGTTCTCTACCCTGGGCAATGTGAGATTAAAGCAGGAGTAGAAGGGTTCGAGATTTTCCACAAAACAACCAACTGCGCCAGCTGAACTGATCATTTCAAGCATGAACCGATCGGTTGGGGACCTGAGCCGGTCGGTTCACACCTGAACCGATTGGTTGGGACACCTGAGTCGATCGGTTCAAGCATGAGCCGATCAGTTCATGGTCCTGGTCCAACTCGAGTTGACTTTCATGTTTGTTTCCAACTAATCAAATATTAATCCTTGTCCAAATCAAATTTGTGCAAGTGAAACAAATATGTATTTGCAAAAAGAGTCTTCTGACTTTCCAAACGATCTCGGTTGGTCACACGAATCGACCAATTCAACAATTGAGTCAATCGTTTCATTAACACATGAGCCGATCGACACACCACTTGAGCTAATTGGTTCACCAACTTGAGCCGATCGGTTCATCACATGAGTCGATCGGTTGGTAGTGCAGACTGTGCAAAATCAATCAATTGTAGTTTCAATCAATCTGATACTCTAATCAATTGGTCCAACACCTTGAACACTATGATTTTGAGCTATCAATCAACTGAGTGTTTAATTGAACTACTAAATTCCTTTAGTAATCAATCTAAACACCGTTTGTGGATAAACTCCTCTTCCAGGTTAAATCTTATGTGTGTGACCTTGCAGGCCCATTTCACATTGGCAGTGAAAGTCCATAACACTTATGACTTCACAAGCAAAGAGCGGTGCCTAGTCGCACCTCAGTTCTACCCAAGTGAAAAGGAAAGTTGGAGAACAACTTTCAATCCTACAATCCGTGAATGGTGTTACAGTGAATGTATAATTCCTTTGTCACTGATATCCCGAATGAACTCAAGTCATGGAACAGTCATCATGTCAACGTTCATTCACTTTCTTGATCTCAGAGTAGACTGGAGGAGATATGTATGACATCAATATCACATACTGATTCACACATGTGTGCGCACGCCTATCTCAATCCTACTCATCAAGTGGCCATGGACATCAAACTCCCTCAGGAGGGATAATTCCCATATCTATCACTCACCCCTCAAAAGCCCCATGTGTCAAAGTCACCCAATCATCACCTTTATAACAACCCATGTTTCAGGATTGCGTTTGATGATGTCAAAGTGTACCCAACGACATGTGTTGAGTGTAGTGATTTTAGGTCAAAGAATCACACTCACCACCATCACTGTGAGAACTGACTATGACTACCATGTCATGGCTCCATGTGTCAAACTCACGGTGGGTCTGTCCGATACACTTGTTCTATAACAAGTACCTATGTGTTTGGTTTGATATCTCCATATCATGACTAACGTGATTCTGTCATCAACCAACACCACAATCTAGTCTTATGTGTCATTGCTGTCTATCTACCTTCCACAATGACATCCGACTAGGGACATAATAAGAATGTACAAACTCTTAGCATCTGTATGATCTCATCGTTCAGGTCCTCAACCTGAAAGCATACGTCATTGAGTACTGTCATTCTCTAGACATTCAATCTGTTCTATCATTATCTCATATGACTGAACCAAAAAGAATTGGAAGCTTGCCTTTGATGTTTATCAAATCAATCTTAATGTATCCCACCAATCATCCCATGATTGGCTCTCAGGACATACATACCAACAGGGCGCACCTAAATGGGATGGAATAAGAGAGAGAAAAGAGCCAATGCCTAAAAAGAAAAAAAGAGAAGAAAGGGTGAGAAAAAGGCAAGAAATGAGGCAATTTTTTAAAAGCCATAACTTTGCTCTCATACATCTGATTTGAGTGAAATATTCAACGTTGGATCAAAAATTTCACCCTATATACATTAGAAAAGGATTTCAATCATGATTAGTATGTTAAGGGGTCTCAAAACTCAAAAAATGCTCAATATTAGATTAAGTCACTCATTATTATATAACCAAGTTCAAAATTCAAATTAATCAATCATGATTCATCAATTGAGCAACAAGTAGTTACAATAGATCCAATTGATGATGAGGGGAGTTATCAATTAAAATTGAGTGCATTATGAGTGAAGGTGTGCATAGTTGAAGGGGAAAGAAAATCTAGGATGTTACAAGCACACTTTTGTACTGTGGTGCTGAAGGCTCAATCCCAAAGTCAAAATTGAGGTTTTGATTCTTCAGGTGTTGTTGTTAGGCTCAACCCTATGAGAGAGAGGGATGGAAAATCCCCATAGGGATTTTACTTCATGTCCCAATCTACTTTGATTTAATATCTTAAGTTCAGTTCATTTAAATCTATGGGTCTTTGTATCTTTATATACATGGCAATTACCTAAAGCACCAACTGTAGATCAGAATATTGACATATTGTGTATGTCATGCAACCAAAACGTGTGTAGTAAGATAACAAAATATAATGTTCACAATCAAGTATTTTCCCATATGGACTTGTATTTTTGTTACATATTCTAACCCATTCTTGGTATTCTATCTCAGGTGTAATCATTTTACACCCTTGGAAAATATGTGTATTACCCCTTGATACTTGTAACTCAGGGTTTAGAATATCATAGTTTACTTATGTGATATTCATAGTGGCATATAGTTGAACATAACTTAATAAAAATCCAACAATTTATTTCATCAAATCATTACTTTGGAAATCATCTAAAAATCATTGACAATTAATAATGTGGGTACTATAAGTAACCATGTTCCTCAACGTAGAACCATGCAGTATGCTTCAAGTACTTTAGTCATGTGTCCAAACATCCAGGAAATCACCATAATCAATCAACATTATTTGAAATATGTATACTACATATTTATCATCATTGTATCCATATGACACTAATTAAACCTAACTTAGGTCCTAAACTAGGGTTTAGGGTCATGCCAGGTTTGCAATAGGAATAGGGGTACCAAACCCTAATTCCATCATATCATTAGTCCTAACAATTATTAAGCCTAATTATGCATTAAGTGTAATCCTTATTTGTGTATTAGTCATTATATCATCATAACCTCATATTAAAGTAGGTTACAACAATTAATCATAATGTCAACATAAGATCTTGGATTTTCATATAATTTTCTCATCATTAACATATATTAAACCCAGTTTCGAACTAGAAGCATAAGTAGGTATATCAATGAAACTATAATTTATAGATTGATTATATTATCTCATCAGTAGTATTCAAGATCGTATTACACAAACCAGAATCAATTCACCATTATATTATATTGTAATGTAACATTATTGTATGCATTAATATTAGGGTTGATACTCATACATCATAACAACATGTTGATATGAAAAATATACTTTGAGAGCTTCATATTATTAATAATGATAGATCAAACAAGAGAATTCATATTATAATCATTCTTAATCAAGATTACCACTAAATGAATTTATGATTTGTGTGCATTAAATATCCTATATTCAAGATTTAACCATGTTTTGGGAACTATAATCACATTTAGAACATGAAAGCACTTTATTTAGATCTTAAAAAGTTTTCTAAAAAATTGATGTAAGATATTACCATAATTAGAGTTACTATATATTTACTAGAATTAATGCAAGCTAAAATTATTTGGTCCAATCATATGCTGACACATTAGCAAAGAAACCTCTTCTTAATAAGGTCGTGGAGTTGGGTCAGGATCTAGTGAAAAGAAAGTAGGGCCCTTTCTCTTTGAATATGTCTCTGGAGGCCTTTATATAATATGATTGTGGGTCATCTTTGTGAGAACAACTCAAACCCAATAGTGGATGAGTCAACTATGGGATTGACTCCCATGCCCAAGGCTCTAAAGGCTACTAGGAGGTCGGGAACCTCTACTAATCCTTTTAGGACACGAACAAGCTCTAGCGGTGACATGTGATTGTCTAGATTGGGAGATCTAGGGGTCGAGAAGAGTTCAAATAAAACATGTTGTTGTAAAATAAGTTTGGTGTTGTGGATATTACATGTCATCACAGAGTAGATCGGGGAAGCAAGGCGCTCTAGCAGAGCTTTATGTGGTCCTATTTTAGGACTCATCTTGTCTCTTCTTGCACTTTAGTTACATCAAGACATTTTAGATTATATGTTATTTTCCCTAATAAATGATTTTCTATAAAATGCACTTATGGGAACACTTTGCATGTTTTTCATTTAGTTGGACCACACTTTGGATGGATGGGAGAGAAGGAAGATGTTCTAGGGTTCCTCCACCCATGGAGGAGTCCAACGAAGGTCATAGAGATCCCCCAACCTACCCCTAGTTGCCAAGGGTCAAGCTAAAGCAAAGATGTCCATGGATCATGAAGTTCAAAGCTCAAAGAGCAAGCAAAACCCCCATCAGGTTGTAGTGACACAAAATAGTTGTGTTGCCAATGAAGAAATCACAAGTTTACTCAATATTTGATGAAGCTACATCAAATTCAGAAGCATAAGCATGCTAGCCATAATGGTCGTGCCAAAAAGACCCCAGAATGACTGTATCAACTACATGTTTGTGCTACCTAGCCCCCATAATGCTCATGCTGACTAGAATGACCATGCTACCAGCCTCCATTTTTTCATTACCAACCTAACATGTTCACTCTACCATCATGACCACTATCTATCAACATGATCGTGCTACACCCTCCCCACCATAGTTGTGCTTCCACCAAAACCCTGTCTTTTTGTACAATGCATTTCCACTTTTACCCCACTTGACCTAGTGCTTCCCCACCACCAATATATGCTTGGTTGGTAGTTGTAGCATGTGTATAGATACCTTTTACTCACTCCTAGCAATTACTAGAGAATTTGTTGATCTCTAATCCACTTCAACCTACCTCCACCTCATTTCCACCTTCTTTCACCTTAAAATCCTAGCTTTCTAGGGTTTTGACCACTTCCACCACCCATTTCATGCTTGTCATCCACCAAGGAGGGAGTAATAGCTACTCTTTCTATTGAAGGTGAAGGAGAATAGAGATTCCATGAGATTCATGACTACTTCTTCTTCTTATTGTGCCATTTTTCTACTATGAGTAGATCAGCCCTTTACGTGGCCCGTTTGGAGGCAAAAATGTGACTTTGATACCATGTTGGGTGGAAATAACTTGTAAAAACTATAGATTCATTTTATGATGATTAGCTCCTACTTTTATCTTATTTTCAATATTTCATCTTGTGGTTTGTTCTTGAAAACATGGATTGCTTTTTGATTTGTGCTTGAAACCACCCAAACTATAGGAAAGAATGGCTTGTATGAGGCTATTTTATGGTTTCTGTTAGGTCCAATGATAGATACCTATCTAGCACCCTATCTTCCCACATACAATATCCCTATCCTACTTCTAAGTGGTAGATCTTAAAACCTAGTGTTGGAATACTTAGTGAATTTTGTTTGGAGCTTCCTAAAGGCTAGATGGTGGGTGATGTGAGGTGAAATACCCTCAATTCCACCCTCCATTCCCTACCCTTGGTTCCCAATTGACCTAAGAATCCCTACTCTAGAAACCTAGAATTGATGTAATCCTATTAGAATTTCACTTAAGCCCTAGTTTAATTGAGCCTCGTAAGGTTGGATAGGGTATGTAGGGTGTAGTTCCCCTTCACACACCTTACATCACCTAGGGTAATTCTAAAGAATCAATCTTGTTCTTTGATTTAACAATCAATATGGATGAATATAATTTTCATGTTATGACCCCCAACTTAGTCTATAAGCACATTCCCCTAAGCAACCTACTCCTCCATTAATTGATCAAAATCTAGATTGTCTTCCTTGTTAGATCATACTTGCCTAGTTAATAGCTTTAATTGCTTCTTTAGTTAATTTCCCCATTCTTGATAGGTAGGTGTTGATAGATTAGATAACATTAGTTAGTGCTTGCTTGTGCTAATCTTAGCTAGTTAGTGCTAATCTAGGTCTTTGATTGTTCTAGTGTCTATATTGCTAGCATAGTGTAGTGTTGGATCTTGCTTTTCTCATCTTAGTTTAATTGATCTTTCTTGCTTAGTTGTCTTTCCTTATTGATTAGATTTAAACTGTCTATGGTTGACTTAGGTTTTTCTTCTAGCTCTTTTCCTTTATTTGCTTGCTCTGCATTAGTTTAAATAGCCAAAACCAACCATCAAACCCATATACCCTAGATTTTGAGGAAGGAACTTAATCAAACTAGCCTAGCTCTAGTGCCCCCTCTCTCCCTGTGGCTCGATCCCTATCTTATGATGCTCCTATACTATGATACAAACCTGTATGCTTTCGGGGTAGTAATTCTTTGTGTATTTGAGTGTGCCCAACTTAGGGTATCATGTATATTGTAATCCCAAGTGTGTGTGTATCATGCACGCACTGAGCTTCCTGGCTCCATTACTGGTGATAGAGGTGCTTGGCCTAGCTAGTTATTTTTACTTTGATCTTTTCCTGCTGCCTCACCATTGTTATTCTTTATTCTTTGTTTTACTTTTGCATACTTTTATTGTAACTTAGCTTCTTTTAATTAGATGTTTCATGTGCATGTTGGGACTTCATACACTTTCTATCGACCCTTTCCTTGCAGATCCTGAGATAGGAAGAACAAAACGTCAAAACTGGCACAAGCAACATCAAGAGGTTGAAATTGTAGAATAAGATTGTCAAAACCATGAGGAGACACCAATACCTCCACCGCCCAGCTGTTGCATGATTGCTTCATTCCTATTTGGGTATTACATGATCAGAGTAGGCAGCAGAATTTTTTTTTTACTTGACCATAAACCCATAACTAGTAGATCGCATCAATATCTATATAATGAGAAGGATGATTTTAGTGAGTTATACCTAGTCCTGAGGCTTGCTCAATGATAAAACCTCACAGCAAGTGCGGTCTTCAACCACCTATCTTCGATGGCGTCTGTGCAGCTCCTGGTGTTGACCCAGACTGCAGTTGACTGTCGTCCTCCTGAGTGGCAGAAATCTCCCACCTTTATAGATAGTCCATAAAAACTACCGGGAAATCTAGTCATTCTAAACGACGGACTAGAAGGAGTTGTCCTCTTCTGTCAGCGTACTAGTCACTGATTCACTCTCCCACCACCAGTTGCCTTTCTATAGTTGTCTTTCCCTCACTGTTCCTCCCTGGGCGTGTAGAACTTGCTAGGGCTCTCTCAGTTACCACAACCAGAGAGGACAATAACTTTGCAGAGCAACTAATGTTCTGAGTTGTGTCTCGGGAGAAGCTCCAAGTACCCCTCTATTTATAGTAGAGGGCAGGGTCAGGGTTCCCAATCTGTGTGGGAGTAGAAGGGTTCAGAATTTCTATGAACAATTTGCACTACGGCAGGTGAACCGGTCATTTCATAACTGAAACGGTCATTTGGTAAGGTGAGTCAATCTATTTACTAGTGAACCAATCGGTTGGGAGTGTGAGCCAATCGGTTCACCTAATGAACCAGTCATTTCACTTCCCAAACTTGCCTGCAATTGACTTTCCTTATTCGTTTCTAATTAATGCAAATATTAATTCTTGTCCCAATCGAATTGAACAAGTGAAATGAAAAAACTTTTCTCACAAACTGGGACAACTCAACACTGCTCGTTTAGTCCAAGTGAACTGATTAGTTCACCAGAGTGAATTGGTCATCTCACTGACCATGATCCGATCAGTTCACCAAATGAACCGGTTAGTTGGTGGTCTAGATTATGTAGAACACAGTCAATTCAGTTCTCAATCAATCTGACGCTCTAATCAGTTCGTTCAACACTTGAACTTGATGATTTTGAGTCAAGTCTATTGATTGAATGTTTGATTGAGTACCTAAACACTTTAGTAGTCAATCCAAACATCATTCATGGATAAACTCCTCTTCTAGGTTAATCCTTTGTGTGTGACCCTTGAGGTCCCATTTCACATTGGTAGTGAATGTCCATAACTAGCTTATGACATAACAAGCAAAGAGTGGTACCTAGTCACACATCAGTGCTACCCAAGTGAAAAGGAAAGTTGGAAAACAACTTTCAATCCTACAGTCTATGATTGGTGTTCCAGTAAATGTATAATTCCTTCATCTCTGATAACCTGAAGGAACTCAAGGCATGGAGTCGTCACCCTCTCAACGTTCATTCATGTTTCTTGAAGTAGAGCACACTGTATGAGATATGTGTGACATCAATATCATATATAGATTCACATGTGCATGCAGATGCCTTTCTCAGTCTCACTTATCAATTGGCCTGGACATCTTACTTCCTTAGGAGGGACAAATCCCATATCTATCACTCACTGTCTATTTCATGCATCAAAGCCACCCAATCATCACTGTTATAACAACCCATGTTTCAGGACTGTGTTTGATGATGTCAAAGTGTACCCAATCACATTCAATGAGTGCAGTGATTTTAGGTCTAAGAATCACAATCACCACCCTCACTATGAGAGTTGATTCTGACTACCATGTCATGGTTCCATGTGTCACTCTCATGGTGGGTCTGTCAGATACACTATTCTCTAACATGTATCTATGTGCTTGGTTTGATATCATATATCATGACTAATGAGACACTATCATCTACCAACACACACTCTAGTCTTGATGTGTCATTATTGTCTATCAACCTTCCACAATGGCATCCGATTAGGGACATAAAAAGAATGTACATACTCTTAGCATCCGTATGATCTCATTGTTCATGTCCTCAACTTGAAGACATACGTCATTGAGTATCGTTGTTCTTTAGACATTCATTCTGATCTATCATTTATCTCATAATTGATTGAGCTAGAATAAATTAGAAGCTTGCCTTTGATATTTATCAAATCAATCATGACGTATGCCAATCCAATCATCATATGATTGGCTCTCAGGGCATACATACCAATAGGCTCCCACTTGCACTTAGAGCCAATCACCTTCGAATCATATTCTTACTGATCTCTAAACATGCCCCACGTGTTTGTATTGTTCTAGTGCTAATTCAATGAGTTAGCAGCATTTTTCTTTAGTCAGTATATTGCATGTTTCGCATCTCCTCACTGTACAACATTTCGTATGAGATGGAGTTTCCATAATATGCTATCTAATATTCCTTGCCTAACAATTAGCTCCATAGTTTGACTTAGTATTTCTACTTTGTCAACAATGGTTGGAATATCTACAAGTTCATCCGTATGAACTTATAGATCCATATAGTACCCTTTGGTGTTCATAACACAATGATAATTGACATTCCTTTTAGAATTAAATGGCTTTTAATTTTACTCAGAACATTTCCATTTACAAATCTTGTTCACTTTACAATTAAATATTTTGTGATCATTTTTCTATCATTTTGGAAGCTTGTATCCTTGTAACTCATTTACACTCAACTTTTCCTTTTATTACCATATAACTAAACCTTTAATACTTCATAAGTACTTAAATAAGTTCTTTATGGTATTCCAGTGACTCTCACTGGAAGTAGATAGACATCCACTCGTCATGTTCATTACATACGAGATAATTAGATGAGCATACCATATTGTCTTATCCAATACATACATGATGATGAACACATATATATATTTTCTTGTTATGTCTGATACATACAAGACAATGGGATGATTACATACATGATAGATCCCATTGCAAATCCATAAGGCATCTATCTATGTGTTCCTATTCTTCTTAAGAATTTGGGACACTAGGCATCTGAGAGACTAACTCCATTTAATATGGACAAGTTTTCTCCCACCGAATCTCTGCATACTGAACCCTTCAACATAGACTGCCAATGTATGCTCTCTCTTTATCAGGTCAAGAGATGTTCAAGAACTATCCCTATAGGTCTCTATTCCTATCACATAGGACGTTTCTCTTTATTCCTTTAAAGAAGGTATTTCCACATCAGTTTCATTTTATTCCTCATCATCATGTGGAATATGAATATGCTCCCACTAAATCTTTGTAATCATAGATCCCTTCTTTATTTCAATATATCAATCAAACCTTTTGACTATATAATTAAATTAAAGACTCCAATTCTCAGGTGCTTGTATTTAATCAATCATATTGATTAATCTCTTGTAACTTATAGACTACATTTACATTAATAGAATTATAAAACCCTTAAGGTTGTTTCACATACACAACCTCATGTTATTCCTGGTAGGAATGCAATTTTATTATCCATATTCCAAATTTCAGTCTTTAAGTTCCAATATCAAGCATGATCCTTTATGGCCTATAGCCACTGCAATTGGTTAACTACAATCATCAGGTTCAACACTTCAAACTCACTTGAATTTATCTCAACCAATCAACACTTCAAATGTCATCCATGTTATTCTTAACTCTTAAGACCCAATTGCACTAATGGGTTTTATCCCTATAAGTGCTACCATTAAGGGCATACCTTATTTGGTTCACATGGAAGTCATTTTGGATCTTATGGATTCAAGCCATAACTCAAAATGTGGTTCCTCAACATCATCTAGATGGATTATTGGCTCATCATCATATGACCAATTAATCACCTTTGAGTTTGTAGGACATCATTATCCATCAAGCTCAAGGTGTTTTCTACTAGATATATGAGGTGTATCTGTTACATAAGGAATTTGAGATTCCATATCACTTGTGATTCTTAATCTCCTTTTATACCTTTATTTAGTGTAAAGAATGTTCTTTAGAAGAATTCTAGAAGATTAGTTATTTGTTTAATGATCATACTCTTACTATTTAGAGTATGATTCCTTCTTTGATTTAGACATCATTATGCCTTAATCATGAGTTCTCTGTGATACACTATCATAGTTACTCACAAGGTCCTCAAATGTTTGGTTTAAGTATCTCATTCATTGTTCATATTAAAGAATTAATACTTTTACCAAGTTTGTTCTTCATTTATGATATTCTTGAACATTTTAAGATATTCATATTGGTATTTCATTAAATACCATATTTGAAGTATTATCATTTACTCCAATAGGTATGTATATACATCAATAAGTACTATACCTAATAGAATAGTCATTCTCCCACTACATCTAGTGAAGACTGACTTGTCATCATTCCCAATAAACAAGTCAGTCATATCTCTTAATGGTTCATCAACAAGAGAGTCTAGTTTATCTATCAACATGGAACCTAGAGATGAATTTCTCATTCATTTGTCTAGATGATAATGCTAATTTATTGTTTGAGTCATCAATAATTTTTAGCTATTATTATTTTATCTCACGCATACCAAGTACCATAAGATAAATAAGGCATTGCCATAAAAGATCATATCTTTGAAATTGAAACATGAATTTTATTGATAGACATCCTTATCATTATAAGATGCAGAAATAAAAACGTTTCTATTTATTGGCAAAATGAAATAGCAGTTCATAACTCTATTACATGCCCTTTGGGTTGAAATAAATTAAAGTTACTACTATCAATGGAAGCAACACTTGCTCCAATGTTGATGAGTGTTCCTTCTTGGTCCTTTCATAAAGGCTATCACTTCTTTTCAGATCTATATCTTGGTATCATATACCTAAGATAAAGAAGAATTTTAAGTTTATTTCAGAATACCTGAGGTGGAGACTTCCATCCCCTCCTCCTTCTTCTTTAGTTCATCTATGTAGAGAGGGCAATTTCTCTTCCAACGTCCTGGCTCATGACAATGGTGGCATTTGCCTCCCTTGTTCACCTCTCCCTTGGCTTTGAGAGTTGAATATGACTTGGGATGTTGTCTAGAATCAAAACCTTTCTTTGCTTTGCCCTTGCCCTTACCTTTAGACTTTCCCTTTTTCTGCTGATCATCATCACATATTTGGGTTTGTCTTTCTTCATCTGTGCCTCGACTATCCTCAACATGCCCAACAACTCTGTCAGTGACTTGTCGAAGTTGTTCATGTTGTAGTTCATGACAAACTGACTGTAGAATTCAGGAAATGATTGCAATATCACATAAGTAGCCAACTCGTAGCTCAAAGGGAATCCCATTCGAGTTTAGGTTCTCCACATACCCAATCATCTTGAGTGTGTGAGGGCCTAATGGATCTCCTTCTATCACGACGCACTTAAACAATGCCTTGGAGACATGATATCTCTCTTGTCGTGCTTGGTCTTGATACATGTTCTTGAGATGTTGAACCATCTCAATGACGTCCAAGTTCTCATGTTATCTTTAAAACTCATAGTTCATTGAGCACAACATCAATCACTTCACATCAATGACATCCTTAATATGCTTCTTGTAAGCATCCCTTTCAGCCTTTGGTGTAGTGGGAGTGGATTCATCTGGCTCTGGTGTATCTAGAATATAGAGCATTCACTCTTGAGTGAGAACAATTCTCAATGTCCTAAACCAGTCATGGAAGTTGTTCCCATTTATCTTGTCCTTCTCAAGGACCGATCGCAACAAAAAGTGATTGTTGTTGGTAGCCATTTATTCTACAAAAAGGAAATTTGCAATTTTAGTCCAAAACTCTTTTGATTTGATTTGACAATATTAAATAGGTATTCAATTAATTATCACTCCCACTATTTTGATCAAAGTGATAGCCCTCATGTATCAATTCAGAAGATTGCAGTGTACAACCTTCTAGTGAGTAAGATCTTGACTTCCTTTAAGTTATGGACCAACGAGGGTTGTCACCTACAACTAGATTCTTTTAGGTAGGCAAATTTTGCCAATTGCATCATATGCAACTCTTGATAGATGTTATGCACAACTCTTTGTCATGAACATATGCATGCCTCAAGGTGTTGAATCCTATTAAGATCACCTTGTTAAGTCCAACCCAAAATCCAACACAATGAATATGCACCGTGCGAATGCAGACCCACATATTCACCATCACACTTCCCCGAGATTTATAGTGCATAACGTGATGGCATGCCCACACTTAGTCGATCAAGCTTTTCATGTGTGCTACTTTTGGAAGGCATCTTCAACTTAATATTTATATTTGAGGGGTTTGGAATATGCTTATATATGCATATATGTATCAAATCACCACATATATAGTATGTATCATATACATGCTATTTCCCACAAATGAAAACATGCAATAATGATAAATCCATGATTATGGTCATCCTATTATAGTTCCTTGGAGCCACAAGGAACTACGGTCATCTAAGGTCTACGTCACATGCAACATGTTATTGATGAAGATTTGTGCTTGCCAATCTGGGTTGACTGGTTCAACCTTTGAACCGGTCGACTCGCCTCTTGGCCGATAGGTTGGTCTCCTCCAGTCAGTCGTCTGGCTCCTCCAGATGGTTAGCTCATCGGGTTGTCTGGGCTTCTCGTCAGTCCACCAACTTCTCCTCATTCGGTCATCTCAGTCCATCAAGTGATCATCTTCAGTCTTCTTCATAACAAGAAATAAAGCAATCTTATTTTACATAATCTTTGTGAAACCTCGAGTTACATTTGAGGGTAGCAAAGGTAGAAGAGAATCTCGAATTACCTCAAGTTACATTCAGAATACAAGAAGAGGGCTCAGTGTGCAGACCAAGATACAAACAACTATAACCAACCACACACATGCACATAGGGTTTATAGGCCAAACCATGATACGCATCCACCATCAAAACCATTTTAGGGTGATGAGTATGCACATATCATATATGTATATATTAGTTTGGGATCATGTGGTATTAATCGGATATTCACATCATTCATTTAAATATTCGTATCGTATGAAATAAATAAAAGACAATAAAACCAAAATGCGATCATATAAATTATCCCAAAACATAGAGTATTGACGTGGATCTGATACCACTATTTTGGTTTTACATGATCAGAGTAGGCAGCGAAATTTTTTTTACTTGACCATAAACCCATAACCAGCAGATCGCATCAATATCTATGTAATGGGAAGGATGGTTTTAGCAAGTTATACCTAGTCCTAAGGCTTTCTCAGTGACAAAACCTTGCAGCAAGTGTGATCTTCAACCGCTTATCTTCGACGGTGTCTGTGCAGCTCTTGGTCTTGACCCAATCTACAGTTGAATGTCATCCTCCTGAGCGGCAAAAATCTCCCACCTCTATAGATAGTCCACACAGACTATCGGAAACTCTAGTGATCTTGAAGGACGAACTAGAAAGAGTTGTCTCCTTTTGTTGGCGTACTAGTCACCGACACACTCTCCCACCACCAGTTTCTTTTCTGTAGTTGTCTTTCCCTCGCTGTTCTTCCCTAGATGGGCATAACTTGCTTGGGCTCTCTCGGTTACCACTACTAGAGAGGATAACAACTTTGTAGAGCAACTGATGTTCTGAGTTGTATATCTAGAGATGCCCCATGTACCCATCTATTTATAGTAGAGGGAAGGGTCAGGGTTCCCAGTCTGTACAGGAGTAGAAGGGTCCGAAATTTCTATGAAAAATTTGCACTGTGGTAGGCGAACCGATCGTTTCATAACTGAAATGGTCATCTGGCAAGGTGAGCCTATCGGTTCACTAGTGAACCGGTTGGTTGGGAGTGTGAGCCAATCGGTTCACCCAGTGAATTGGTCGTTTCACTTCCCAGACCTACCTATAATTGACTTTCCTTATTTGTTTCTAGTTACCACAAATATTAATTCTTGTCCCAATCAAATTGAATAAGTGAAATGAAAAAACTTTTCTCACAAACTGGGACAAATCAACACTGCTCGTTTACTCCAATTTAACGGATTGGTTCACCAGAGTGAACCGATCGTCTCACAAACCATGAGTCGATCAGTTCACCCAATGAACCAGTCAGTTGGTGGTCTGGATTATGCAGAACACAGTCAATTCGTTTCTCAATCAATCTGACACTCTAATATGTTGGTTTAACACTTGAAATTGATGATTCTGAGTCAAGTCTATTGATTGAATGTTTGATTGAGTGCCTAAACACTTTAGTAGTCAATCCAAACATCATTCATGGATAAACTCCTCTTTCAGGTTAATCCTTTGTGTGTGACCCTATAGATCCCATTTTACGTTGGCAGTGAATGTCCATAACTAGCTTATGACATCACAAGCAAAGAGCGGTACCTAGTTGCACATCAGTGCTACCTAAGTGAAAAGGAAAGTTGGAGAACAACTTTCAATCCTACAGTCTGTGATTGGTGTTCTAGTGAATGTATAATTCCTTCGTCTCTGATAACCTGAATGAACTCATGGCATGGATTCATCATCCTCTCAGCGTTCATTCATGTTTCTATAACTAGAGCATACTATTTGAGATATGTGTGACATCAATATCATATATTGATTCACATGTGCATGCACATGCCTTTCTCAGTCTCGCTTATCAAGTGGCCTAGACCTCATACTCCCTTAGGAGGGACAAATCCCATATCTATCACTCACAATCTATCTCATGCATCAAAGCCACCCAATGATCACTGTTATAACAACCCATGTTTCAGGACTGTGTTTGATGATGTCAAAGTGTACCCAATCACTTCGATGAGTGCAGTGAGTTTAGGTCCTAGAATCACAATCACCACTCTCACTATGAGAGATGATTCTGACTACCATGTCATGGTTCCATGTGTCACTCTCGTGGTGGGTCTGTCTTATACACTGTTCTCTAACATGTATCTATGTGCTTGGTTTGATATCATATATCATGACTAATAAGACATTGTCATCAACCAACACACACTCTAGTCTTGATGTGTCATTGTTGTCTATCAACCTTCCACAATGACATCCGACTAGGGACATAACAAGAATGTACATACCCTTAGCATCAATATGATCTCATTGTTTAGGTCCTCAACCTGAAGACATACGTCATTGAGTATTGTCATTCTTTGGACATTCATTCTGCTCTATCATTTATCTCATAATTGATTGAGCTAGAATAAATTAGAAGCTTGCCTTTGATATTTATCAAATCAATCATGATGTATGCCAATCCAATCATCATATGATTAGATCCCAGGGCATACATAACAACATGAGGAGACACCAATAACTCCACCACCCAAGATGTTGCATGATTACTTCATTCCTAGAAACCACACCTCTTTAATTTCCACTAGGGTAAATCAAATGTTCAGTCAACAATTCTCAATTCTTCTGGCCCTTCTTGGTCTCCGCCTCAATTTCTAAGGGTTCGAGAATGAAAATCCCTACCATTACATTGATGACTTCCTAGAGACATGCTCTACCATCCACACACCTACAAATATGGATGATCCATTAGAGGACCTTGTTCTGTTTCTCCCTCAGGGACAAGGTAAAGGAACAATACTTGTCTCAGTCAATGATTGTCACTTGGGAAGCTATGAAGAATGACTTTCTGAAGAAGTTCTACCACATTCCTAAGATGACTCAGATGTGAAGATACATCACCCCATTCTACATAAGGGAGAACAGACATTTCTATGGAACTCTGGCAAGATTCCAAAATTTGCTTAGAGATTGCCCTTATCATGAGGTGCTCAAATGGAAGTTGGTTCAATATTTTTACACAAGCCTTCCTGAATTGGTCAAATAGTAGTTGAATCATCTTATGATAGATATTTCATGGCCAGTACTCCTTAAGAATCATGGCCAATTTTTGAGAACATAGGTGAAAGCTCTTTACATCGAGCATGTAGTGCAAGTCCTTATTGTGATAGAAACATGATAGGTCCCCTTCTCCAAGACAAGAATGATGGAAATACGCAAGTAATGAAGATTGGTGGATATTATGAACTTGATGAAGACTCATGTAGGAGGTTCTTCTAGACACTCTACCAACTCTATGCAGACTCTTTGTGAGAAAGTGCAAGATCTCCAATCTTATGGAAACTGGAAAAACCAAGGCTCGAATGTCAAATGCTTACACTCAAGAATGGACAAATCACCAAAACTTCTCTTGGAAGTAGGGAGAAGAAGGACAAGGTCAGCCTAGACAACATTAAGGTCCATGAAATAGTTCAAGATTTGAATAGGAAGTGATTGGAAGATTAAGGAATATAGATGAAGTGAATAAGGATATATCCTCTCATGGAAAAACAATTAACCAGCTTGAGAAAAGGTTAGATCAGATTTCCTTTTCACTTTCACGACGTTGGGCTAGAAGACTCCCTTCCCAAACTATGACCAACCCAAACAATGATAGTGGTTAGATGAATTCTCCTCAAGGTACCTATATTCCACCACAAGAGCAAGTGACAACCTTGCAACAATACCAAGGACCTCCTAACCCATATGCTCCTCCACCACCACAACCTCCATTCAACTTTAAATACACCCAACAACTACCTTCTCAATACCAACAACCACCACCTCAATACCAACCACATATAAAACAACTCCCATAACAACCATCTCTACAACAACCTCCACAACAACTACCCTACATCCTCCGAAATCCTAATCCATCGCACCAAAGACCATCACCAACCCCATCATCACGAGATCCCCCTCCTTCCCATGAGCAAGTGAATATGGTGTCAGTCATATGGCGTGAAAAGGTTGTTGAGAACTCCATGAAGGGAAAGGAGAAAATGGGGAAAGTTAATGAGGTAAAGTCACCTCTGGAAAGTTCTTGTGACGGTTCTAAGAGCACCCAAAATAATGTTGACCCTCCATTCTATGAGAGTGCCAAGTTCAATAGAGTTCTTGTTGTCCCACCTCGTTATCAGAAAATATCACCATGTGTCCCACCTTGTCTTGAGCTGATAATACCAAGTGTTCCACCTTCTATTGATATTATAATACTAGCTATCCCTCCATATTGCAAGGTTCCGACAAATATGTTGTCCCACCATTGTTTGAGGAGATAACCCTAGTGTCCCACTAATTTTCAAAGGATAATACAAAGTTTCCCACCATTGCATGACATCCCAATGTGATATTTCTAGGTTCTTAAGTTTTCAACATGATTGAGCCCCCTCTCTTGGGTTCCTTAGAGGACCCCTTACTCAAGGCAAGGTAAAGGTATCTCATGAAGATTATGAAGGTATTAAGGAGGCTAAAAAGTGACCACTCAATTTCTTGGCATCATAAAGAAAAGTTCAACTTATGTGAAGTTCCATAATGGTGTGTACACCTTCAAGAAGATGATAAGTGGGAAGCTGCCCAAGGGGATTATGTTGATTGAGCTAAAAGGAAGATGATAAGTGGGAAGCTGCCCAAGGGAATTATGTTGATTGAGATGAAAGGTTTTATTGGCGAGGACCATTGTTGTAACATCTGTGATGATGATCTCAAAGGGGATAAAGATCATGTAGTGAAAGATTTTGCGTAGATTCTTGTTGATGATGAAAGCACTTTCCTAGTGAATGAGTGATGGATTGAGAAACACTAGACCTGGATAAGGCAATAAACTTAGTTCTAGTGGGAGGAAACCCACCTAGGTTTGAGATTATTTTTCTCAAAACCCCTTTTGGTTTGTTATACTTTAGTTTTCCAAGAAACAATCACACACACACACATTATACTTGATGGTTTTTCAATTTGTGGATCATTTTAGAACATGTAAATCAGAGGAAAGATGATGCATAGAATATCCAGCCAATGAGAAGATCAAGATTGAAAAGAAAATTATACATTAGAAAAACTACAAGAAGGCGGCCAACACTTCCGTTCTACACAGCACGACCGTGGTGCTGGCAAGCCAAAATGATCATTTTTTCCAAAACGGTTGTGGTGCCTCTGCCTTAGTCACTAGAAACCTTGAGAACTCTATCTCCTCTTAGAAAATGTATACCACGAATCCATGCCATCCACACTATCATTCTAAACTTCTATTTCATGCTATATACATTATTGTTTAAAAGTTTGGTGTGGTAGGCCGGTAAGCCCTTGTTTGCCTCATTTTCATCTATGTTCATTGTTCTAAATTTTTTCCAATGATGATTAAACTATATAACCAACTCTCATATACTCCTACTGGATCATCTCTCCCGACACCCTATGCCCAGTCTATGGTAGCAAGGTGTTTAGGAGGTTTTTCAACCCCCAGGCTCTTCATGGTGCCGAGGTTCTACCTACTCTCCAGGAGAGTTCTGAGAGCGTGATGGTAGAAGAGCTTATTGAAAAATGCAAAACCCTAAAAATCAACAAGGAGGATGACGATACGGTGGATTTCATAGATGGGAGCATCAAGATCAAAAGAGGGTCAGTTGAGGCGACAATCATCACTAAGCTTCTCACACAAAGGTCGTTTAATTTTCTCCCTCTACAGGACCATGGAACAAATGTGGAGGATGTCAAGAAAAGTGACCTTCAAACAAATAGAGCACAACCTGATAGCCATTCAGTTCTCACATAGAAAAGATAAGGAAAGGGTGCTCAAGGGAGGGCCCTGGAACTTCAAGAACAACATATTACTGATAAAGGAGGTAAAGCTGGGCAGCAACTGTCTGAGATCGAGTTAAAGTTTTGTCCCCATTGGGTCAGACTGTATAATATCTGGATCGAGTATAGGCATGATGAAGCAGTCAGGAACATAGTTCGCTCAATAGGGGAGGTTCTGGAGGTGGAGAGGGATAACGAAGGTTGGTCAAAAGCTAGAAGAGTCCGAATCAACCTGAATGTCAAGAAGTTGTTGAAAAAGTTGTCAAAGATAAGTGATGTTAAAGGTGAGCTGGCAGAGGTGGAAATTAAATATGAAAGATTGATGCATCTATGCTTTCTGAGCGGATGAATTGGACGCACAGCTAGAGAATGCCCTTGGGAAGATGACAGTGTGGGAGAGAAACCTGAGATGTGGGGTGCCTAGCTCAGAGCCTCACCAAGGAGATTGAATAGCAATGAATACAAGTCATCCAGCTATGAGGGTGTAAAAAAGAATCTTTTCTCTACTAGTGGGGATGACAGTAGGAAGAAAAATCAAACTAGCAGCCAAAAAAGTGATACAGCGGAGACAGGGGAGTCACAAGGAGGAAGAGGTAAGGGAGGTGGAGTAGATGGTGAGAGGGAGGTGTTGACCAGTGGTGGATCAAGGGAGGCAGAAGTGGAGGGATTTATTGAAGATACATGAGTAGGTGGGAAGGAAGATAACTTTAATAATAGAGTTACTGAAGACATTGGGACAAGAGGATAGGAGGAACATGTAGAAAAGAATGCTCTGAAGGTGTTTGATAAAAGTATTGATAGGTTGCACAAGGTTATAGAAGATAATAGATGTAATACAACACCCCAACTGAGCACATTTGAACGGAAGAATAAAGTTGTCCCAAGAAGTGAGGCAATAAAAATTATCCCTATATTGATCCCTAATGCTGAAAGCATAGGAGACAAAGGTGGGGAGACAGGGGGGCTGGAGGTGATTAGAGAGGGCACAAAGAAGAAGCTCAGAGGCTTCAAAAGAAAGGGAAGTAGAGTTAGTGAGAGGCTTTATTGCAGCAACATTTTGCCACAGCCAGATTACACACCACAAGGAATGGAAAAAAGCAATACAAAAAAGAAAAAAGAATAGAAGATGACTCGAAAGACAAGGGAGATCAGCTGATAGAAGAAAGACAAGTCAAGATAGGAAGAGAGGAAGGCACGAAGATGATTTGGGAGTCTTACCCAAAAGTAACGATGACTGGGGAAGTCCATCATCATGAACAACAATGAAAACTATGAGTTGGAATTGCCAAGGGGTGGCCAGCCTTGGCATAATCAGAACTCTCCAAGGTATTGTTGGAGAGAGCAGCCAAATATCTTCTTTTTTATGGAAACCATGATTGGTGACAATGATCTCGAGATTACTAAAAGAAAATGCAGCTTCACCAATGACATCTATCTTAACAGTTTTGGAAGATCGGGAGGTATGGCGCTGTGGTGGAGGGATGTTGATGTGTCAATTATCAACTACTCTAGACACCATATTATGGTGAAAATAATGGACATGGATGGAAAAAGCTGGACCTTTGTCAGTATGTATGGTTGGGTAGATAATCCTAATAAGTACATGACCTAGGATTTAATGAAATCTTTGAGGGAGGAGAAAGATGGTCCTTTTCTTTTTGTGGGGGATTTTAATGAAATTTTAAGTTCGGATGAGAAGGAGGGGGGCTCCACCAATGGTGTGAGACATATGGAAGAGTTTAGAGAAGTAGTTGACAGCTGCTCCCTTACTGACATGGGGTATGTGGGTAATAAATTCATGTGGAGAAAGGGCTTGGATGAGTCTATAAACATTAGAGAAAAATTGGATAGGGCCCTTGCATCTGCTGACTGGTTGATGCTCTATCCTAATACATGGGTTAGACACCTCCCTTTATATGGGTCAGAGATCATTCTCCAATTTTGATCAACTCTCATACTGATAGGAAGAGGCACAAGATTACCAAAATGTTCAAGTTTGAAAATTTCTAGTCGGAAAATGTTGAATATGGGGAAGGTGTGAAGAGAGGATGAAGGGAGTGTAGCAGGAGATCCCTCATCAATAAATTCATTAGTGTGAGTGAAGACCTTAGTGAGTGGCTGAAGACAAAGTTTGGGAATATTCAAAGAAGATTAAAAAAAGTAGAAGAGGAGATCATTACAATTCAGAGGGAACCGATGTCCAATCATAATCTAAATTTAGGTATCAAAATCAGCAAGAAGGTTGAAGAACTATAAAATCTAAACGGGACTTACTAGTTTGTGCAAGATAAAGCCAACAAGATGAGGAATGGAGATAGGAACACTTCCTATTTCCATAAGAAGGCGTCTCAATGTAGAAAAAGGAATGAGATCAACAAGATGAGAAATGAAGAGGGAGAGGAAAAAATGAAGGAGTCTGAAGTGGAGGAGCTCATAACTAACTATTATAATTCTATTTTCAAATCACAGGGGATATCAACCATGGAGAAGGGATGTAAAAATATCAAAAGAACCATCAACGATATCATGAACTATCACCTTCAGAAGGAACCTAACATCGAAGAAGTTGTAGAAGCTTTGAAGCAAATGCATCCTACTAAGGCGCTTGGTCCCGATGGCTATCATGCTAGTTTTCTCCAAAATTTTTGGAGCATAGTGGGTGATGATGTTATGAACTTCATCACTAATTGGTGGAAAGGTGAACAGAAGCTTGATGAAATTAACAAAACCAATATAGTGATGATCTACAAGTGCAAGGAGCCTTCGAACATGAATGAATTTAGACCGATCAGTTTGTGCAATACGGCCTACAAGTTGATATCAAAGATACTGGCCAATAGGCTTAAGGGGCTCCTTAATGAGGTTATCTCAGAAAACTAGAGTGCTTTCATCGCCAGACATCTTATCACTGATAATTCCTTGATTGCTTTTGAGATGTTCCACAAGATGAAATGCAAGATTGGGATCATGGGGATTAAATTAGATATGAGAAAAGTGTATGATAGGGTGGAGTGGGGATTCTTAGATATGGTGATGAAGAATATAGCTTTTGGAACAAAATGGTGTGAGAAAGTTGGGGAGTGTTATAAATTTGTGTCTTTTGCAATCATCATCAATGGTAATAGAAAAGGGATACCTCAGCCTCAAAGGGTTCTGAGATAGAGGGATCCACTCTCTCCCTTATTATTTCTCCTTTGTGTTGATGTCTTCTCTTGTTTGATCAGCAAGGCAGTGAATGATGGCAGCATACATGACATCAAGGTTGGGAGGAACTGCCCAAGTTATCACATCTATTTTTTGCTAATAATAGTGTGATTTTTTCTAGAGCTACTAGCAGGAGGCTACCACGCTAGCTAAATTGATTAGCTGTTACGAGACTGCTTCCAGACAGAAAATAAATTTCTTAAAGTTGTATGTGGTGTTTAGCAAAAATATGTCACCTATGAAGACCCCCCAATTCTCAATCTTCTCAAGATGAAACAAGTTGATAAGCACAACAAGTACCTTAGGCTCGCTACCATCATTGGGAGATCAAAAAAGGATGCATTTAAAGTAATCAAAGATAGGATCTGGGCCAAGTTGAATGGATGGAAGGAAAAGTATCTTTGTCAGGCAGGCAAAGAGATTCTTATAAAGTCGGTGATTCAGGCCATACCTCTCTATATGATGAACATTTTCCACATGTCGGATAATATTATTGCAGATATCTATAAAATGATGGCAAACTTCTGGTGGGGGAGTACCTCTGAGAAGAAAAGAATCCATTGGGCAAAATGGAGAAAGCTTTGTACACCAAAAGGTGAGGGAGGCCATGGTTTCAGGGATCTACGAGTCTTCAATAATGCTCTGCTAGATAAACAATCTTGGTACCTTTTGACAAACCCCTCATATCTGGTCAATAAAGTGCTGGGATCCAGATATTATAAGAACATTGATGTTCTTGAGGCCTATAGAGGTTATGACCTGAGTTATTCGTGGTGCAATATCTGGAATGTGAAATATCTTCTCAAGGAGGGGCTCATATGGAGGGTGGGCAATGGTGAGATGATTAATGTTTGGCTTGATACTTGGCTACCCAATTCCAAAGGTTGCTGCACCGATCTGGGTCTCTTTGAGACACTCAGTGAAAGGAACAATTACAAAGTTAGTAAACTGATCGAGGAGTTGGAGATATGACAGATTGGCTGAACTGCTCACAGTGGATGATATGGCTATGATTTTGAAATTTCCCCTTTACCATGGGTGTAAGGATGACTGGTACTAGTGCCCATCCAAGGATGGTAATTTCTCTATTAAAACTACCTACCTGATTGACAGTAACAGTCCTTTCAGGATCTGGATGATGGATGAACAGAGGCCTATTTCTTCCTGGGACCGGTTGTGGAAGATTAAGAGCCCCCCCAAAAATGAAAATGTTCCTTTAGCGTTTGGGAAAGGATTATATGGAGACTACTCATAACTTGATGAAAAAACACATAATTTCCAACGATGTCTGATCCATTTGCCATTTGACGATCGAGGACACCTACCACTATTTGTTTAATTGCTCAAATGTAATGGATCTTTGGTCTAGAAATAAGTTGTTGAGGATGGTCAGTGTTATGCCCAGAACATCCTTCTTCCAAATGATCACCTGGTAGATAATGAAACTTCCTACTGAGGTGTTTATCTCTTTTGTGGCTTCCTATATGGCTATCTGGACAGTGAGGAATGAACAACTATTTTCTAATAAACAATCGAATATACACACACTCAACTATGGATTTCAAAATTGGGTGGAGGCTCACAAACCTTTCCTTTGGGACAATCCTTTGATGACTCAGAATCCTGTCGACATATCAGTGATTATCTAGGTTCCTCCAACTGATTGTACTATCAAGGTCAACACAGATGTAGCTACAATGGGAGGAACTCGGTTCAGTTATGGGGCGGTGTTCAGGGATCATTCAGGGAGGTGTCATCTTACAGCCACCAAGGTGAGGGAGGGTGGCTGGGATGTTATGACAGCCGAAGCCTACTCGATCATGTTCATCCTAGAGATAGCTGCAACAAATGGTTTCCATAAAATTTGGGTTGAAACTGATGTGTTAGGGGTGGTTCAAAGATTGAAGAAGAAAGTTGATGGTTGCGGGCTAATTTCACAAATATACAAAAACATAAAAGAGCTTAAGGGTTCTTTTACCTACTATGAAATTTCTTATGTAAATAGAGAAGGTAAATGTTGTGCTCATGAACTAGATAAAAAGGGTTTGGAGACTGAAGGTGATGTAATCTATACTGAGGATTTCCCTACGCGTTGTAAGAAATCTGGCTATTGCATTAGTAATATATAATGCTCGGTCTTTCAAAAAAAATATAACCAACTCTCATACTTGTGTATCCATACTTTCTATGCTTGCTTACATGCATGCATATCATGTAGGTTAATTTCATGTTTTTTTAATTTAATTTTTCATTGTTTTTCACGGCATTCCATGTCATACATAGCATTTCATGTAGATTTTTGTACTTTTTGAGTGTTTTAGCTAGGATTTGCTTGTTTTACGCTATTTATTTCCTAAATGTAGTCTTATACGTGATTGAGGAAAATTGACATCATTTTGGCAAAATTTTACCCAATCTTGAATCTTATTGCCTGATAGTGTATTTTGACCCAATCTCTACATTTTGAGTTGAAATTGATGATCATTGACAAATGCATATGTATTCTCATGGTTTATTGCTAGAGTCTCAATTATTGACTTTCTGCACGTGAATCACCTCTTTCAAGCTTGTGCAATGTTTTGGTTGAATTGTGATCTAAGTAAGCTACAAATGCTTAGAGCCTGTAGAATCTCATGATAAAAATGTGATTTCCATATCACTCATTCATGTGGTGTGCTATTACCTGATGAAGTGTTGGAGTAATTTTCATGCATTATATCTTATGTTGAAACTCAAACTAATGACCCCTACTTTGACTTACTATTATTGCATCAATTCTTACCTCTATGCCTCATGAAAGGATTCTAAAGTGCACATATTAGCCTTGGCCACCTCCAAAAGTTTGGGGTAGAAATATCTATATCCCTCCACTTCACTCTTACAACCATGATCCCTACTTATACCAAGGGAAAATAAAAATAAAAAGAAAAATAAGAGACGCTCCTATGCAATAGCATCTAAATAAAGAAAAGATGAGTGCTCCTATGTAATAACACATGAATCTCTTACTGCAACCCCTTTCTTCTAATGCATACCCATTGAGCTAGCACTTCACCCCTTTGTACAATCATATGGGTCACTAGTGTGATTGGAGATATGAGATCGAACACATGGAGGAAAAACATCACTCGTAGCCATCTTCCATTGTCACCACCATGAAACAACTTACCCAGAGCTGTATGAAAGCCATATATATTGATTGTATATTCTATGCCACATATATGGAGTTTTTATGATCAATTCCTTGATCATGATTGGTTTCTAAAAGAGGAGATGAAAGAGGTGAAACACATACTTAGTCATCATTAAGCATGTTTGGTCAATATACATATGCTAAAATGCATTTGTCACATCTTGCTTGTTGAAATGATTGAAAAGGAAATGAGTTGGATCATATTTTAGGATGAGTATGTTTCAAGTTTTGGGTGGTGATGCTGACCTATTTTAGGACTTTATCTTGTATCTTCTTGAACTTCAATCACATTTAGAAATTTTATATTGTATTTTATTTCCCCTAATAAATGGTTTTTTCAAATGAAGGACACTTTTTGCATTTTTTGAGTACTTGGACCATGCCTTGGATGGACATGAGAGAAAGAAGTTGTTCTATGGTTCCTCCACCCATGGAGGAGTCCAAAGAAGGTGCTAGGGATCCCCCAACCTATCCCTAGTGGTCCAGGGTCAAGATAAACAAATATGTCCATGTGTCATGAAGTTCAAAGTGCAAAGTGCAAGCAAAGCCCCCAACACAGTCATGCTGACATGGAATAGACATAATTCTAATGAAGATATCATAGATGGATTCAAGATTTCATGGAATCTACATCAAAGTTAGCATCCAGGTCGTTCTATATAGTGCAACCATTCTAAGAATACCCCAGCATAGTCGTGCCAGCCAAAATAGTCGTGCTACCTAGACTGCACCATGTTCATATTGCCCAACATAGTCGTGCTACCAGCCTCCATTTTTCCACTATCAAATTGACACTTCCACTCCACGAACAAAGCCATTCCCTCTTAGCATGCCCATATTACACCTTCCCCACCATGATCGTGCTTTTCGACACAACCGTTTTACCCCCAAAACCCTATCTTTTCTGCATAATATTTCCACTTTTACCCCCACTTGACCTAGGGTGGTAGCTATAGAATGAGGTTAGCTACCTATTACTCACTCCTAGAATTTACGAAAGAATTCATTGAGCTATCATCCACTCCCACATACCTCCACCTCATTGTTACCCTCCTTCACATCAAAATCCTAGTTTCTAGGGTTTTAACCACTTTCAGCACCCATTTCATGCTTTCCATTCACCAAGGTGGGAGGATGAGTTGCTCTTGCTTCTATAGGTGAAGGAGAATAGAGCTTCCACGAGATTCCATGTCTACTTCTTCTTATTCTTCTTCATGTTCTTCTTTTGCCATTTTTTGTACTATGAGTAGCTAAGTTCTTTAGGGGGGCTATTTGGGGTAAAAATGTGACTTTGATACCATGTTCGGTGGAAATAACTTATAAAAATATATATTCTTTTTATGATGATTGTATTCTACTTTTATCTTATTTCCCATATTTCATCTTGTAGTTTTTGCTTCACAACATGGATTTCTTGTTGATTTGTGCTTGAAACAACCTAGACTCTATGAGAGAATGTCTTGTATGCCTCTATCTTAGGGTTGCTCCTAGGTCCAACTAACGGATCCCTATCTAGCACCCTATATTCCCACATACATATTACCTATCCTACTTCTAAGTGGTACACCTAAGTAGTTGATGTAGGAATACTTAGTGCAATTTCTTTAGAGCTTCCTAAAGGCTAGATGGTGGGTGATGTGAGGTGAAATACCCTAATTTCCACCCTCCATTCCTACCCTTGGTTCCTAATTTCCCTAAGAACCCCTACTCTAGAAACCTAGACTTGGTGTGGTCCAATTAGAATTTCACCTAAGCCCTAGTCCAATTGGGCTTCTAATGTTGGATAGGGTGTGCAAGGGTGTAGTTCCCCTTCACACACCTTATACCACCCATGCCAATTAGTTTCTTAGGGTAATTCTATAGCATCAATCTTGTTTTTTTAACAATCTAAATAAATGAATATAATTGGATGTTATGACTCCCCAACTTAGGTTATAGATGCATTCCCCTAAATGGCCCACACCTCCATTAGTTGCTCAAAACCCTAATTTTCTTCCTTGTTAGTTCATGCTTGCCTAGTTAGTTGCTTTAATTGCTTCTTTAGTTAATTATTTTGATCTTAATAGTTAGGTCTTGATAGAGTAGATATGATTAGTGAGTGATTGATTATGCTAATCTTATATAGTTATTTCTAATGTAGGCCTTTGATTGTTCTAGTTCCTAAATTGCTAGCTTAATGTATTGTTGGATCTTGCTTTGCAAATATTATTTTAGTTGTTCTTTTTTTGCTTATCTTGCCTTTCCTTATTAATTAGACTTAAGTTGTCTAGGGTTAATTTAGGTTTTACTTCTTCATATTTTTCTTTCTTTGCTTGTTCAACATTAGTTTAAAAAACGGAAACCAACCTTCAAACCCTTAAACCTTAGACTCTATAGTAGAAACCTAGTTAAACTAACCAAGCTCTATTGCCCCCTCTCTCCCTATGGATTGGCCCCTATCTCGTCGTGTTCCTTTACTAAGATACAGACCGTTGCGCTCATGGGGTAGTATTTCTTTTTGTATTTGATTGTATCCATCTTATGGTCTTATAAATATTATATGCCCAAGTGTGTGCTTCCCATGCGTGCACCAAAGCTCATGTGCCATCCTGGGAGTTTGGAAAATCCTAACCACTTTGATGCTTCTCTTCGTGGCTTGGGGAAGTCTTCTAGGGTCTTCCCTCATGTATAAGAAGGAAAGAAGAAGACACAATGATTGGAGTACGTTCTCACATTCTAGGATGCTTCCGTTTTGTGTTCCTTGCTGGTCGAAGGCCCTTGATGCCTTACATAGGCACTGGGTAGGCGCTTAGGTCTGTAGGTCACCGTTGGGTCATTTTTGCAATAATGCAATCATCCACCATTATTCTTCTAGATAAAGATAGAGTTTTGTTTGTCTTAAGACTTTTAGGGTAAGGGAAGAATATATATATAGTCCGAGGTCCAATAGAGAGGAAGGAAAAGTGGAACTATGGAAAAACAACAATTTTAGGATTTAGCTTGGGATAGTCCAAACATGGGAGGCAATTCTCCGAGCTTGGTTGCACCCTGGATCCAAGATCAGGGTCTAGAGTTCTTTGTCCCCATTTTTTAATATTTTTTTCCTTTTAAATAAAAGCTCAGAATGGATAAGAAATTATCTAGGCTAAGATATTACCCCTTATAATCCTAATTTGTGGTATTATCTCTTTTTTTGTTATCCTCTCATAGTCTAGATATTATCTCCAATTAATCTATTTATCCCTCAAACCTTGCCTTTCAAGTAGTTTCTAGATATTACATAATTAATTACCTAGGTCACACAATATCTTGGAATCTTTTGGATTTCCCTCCATAATTCTACATTTTGAAAATCCATTTATCAAACTTACCATAAGTATTTATCATGAGAATGGAATACTTATTTCCCAATTTTGTAACCCAAGGACCCATATGGAGACTGTAATTGGCCCAATTGGGCTGGATTTGGGTTCTAGGACCCATGGCCCAGATACTGTCATTCTAAAGGATCCATAGGATCGATTATATAACTAACTACAAATTTAAGGCTTTGCTCATCATAATATCTTAGTTGAAGCCTCACATTAATATAAATGTTCAACATTACATTATTTACTTAAATTGTAGACTTACTTATATTCATCATCAAACTTCAATCAAAGTCATTCATTGATCTCATCATTATAATATTACTTTGGTTGTCTTATAGTAATCTCATTATATTATCAATGAATTCATAACCATGGAATCGAAATTTACCAAATTTGAGCATCTTATATTCACTCCTCCTTAGAAAGGATCTTTTCCCTAAAATTAAAACTTAATAGGATTTAAGTGAATGAAAACTCATGTTAGCCTTAGACATTAGGACTAGAACCCTTCTTGGATAGGTTTTAACTAGTTTTTCATTAATAACTTCCATTGACGTGAAAATTTCTCATATTAATGAGGTTGGAAGCTGAACTTAATCTGAGTTTGTTTCTCTTCCCCATTCATTTCACAAAACAATCATAGGTAATTTACTTTTCGCTTAATGATTACACTTTATCCCAGGTTTCAATCCTATTATTCATCAATTTTGTTTAAGGGTGAGGTAACTCCTGGAAAGCCTAGATAATCTCACTATTTTTCAACTTCATGGATTCATCTTCACATGCCAGATTTCAATGTAATATACATTTACTTGAAATTTCTCCAACCAAGGAGGATCCATGACATAGATGTCCTTCATATAATTGCTTTCAATCCATTATATATTCACTTGAGATTTCTCCAACCAATGTTTTCATTCTTATATATCTATACACCCAGGGCATTAAGACAAACACACACATTTCTAATTCAGACTTGGTGGTTAGGGCTTACACACCTTAGATGCATCATTATTACATTTCTATAATGTATTTCACTTGATATTACATATTTACCGTAGGATTTCTCTAACCCCAATTTTCACCTTGAATTCATTTTGACTTTATATTTCTCACTTATTAAGGACAATTAATTTTGAATAGGTAGGGTTGAGGACTCCCATACCTTGTGCCCTAACCATCCCATCATAACCCATCCCTTTAGTAATAGGTCCTTTGTGGATGTCCAAGGTTATTGTAAATCTTAGAATGTGGTTGGTCAACTCACCCTTTAGGTAAGGTCCTAACCTAAGGTGTCTTATTGGCTTATAGGAGGAGGTTAGACCTTCTAGACACAACCTGACCCCATGGATTTAGGGTTTTGGCCTCTCTAATACCTCTTTTCCCATTCTTGGTTTGATCCACCCCATGTCGGGACACCACCCATAAAAGTGAACTAATGGCCTTATGTTTATTCTTATGTTACTACCAATTACCTACATTTCATTTATGTTCAAACCGTTTTCTTGTATCATGTGTGTATTACTATACGTAGTTTCATGCATGGGAAACTTAGGTATATAACTTGTTGTATCTAAATTGGATTACCCAACCCATGTGTATTTTCTATTTCTTTATCAATTAGGTTTTAGTTGGGTAGGGTTATATATTTACCCAAACTACTTCCATTACCTAGGATTAGGGTTTGGGGAGACATTCTATATTTTAGGGTATCATGGTACCATTGACCCACTAAGGGTTTCATACACTATTAGGTTATCCCACAAAAGTTTTTTATGGACAACTGAATTTTCCCACCCAGTTAGGTTATTTCTCGGGTTTACCCCCACACGAAGGTCATAAACTACAAGTCACATTTTCACATCTATTTCTCTAATTGACGTTATGTTTAATTTAACTGGGGGAGGATGCCTTGATCCTAATACTTCTCAAACCCTAACTTGAGATGAGGAGGGAAGTGCATTTTAGAGTTTATTAAGAAAAGAGATGAGAAGAGGATGAAATTAGAGATGATGAAACTTAGGGGAAACGTTATTTTAGAGAAAACCTAGTTTTGGAAAGACAAGAACACTTTGGCTAAGGGAGTTTCCATATGCAAACTTTATGGTGTGGAGGAAAAATATTTACAGCCCCCAAATATGTGATCATTTATGTACACCATTACGTAAGGTTATGCCCTAATAATTTTCCTTATAAATCTATAAATCATTTGAAATTATCATCTATAACATATTATCTGATAATTAGGCACCAAAACCAAATCTAACAACCCTCATTTATGAGTGTCCCAAAAAATGGACCTTGAAGTTCGTAATTGATGCCTAATTTTCCGAGATCTAGATCTGACAAATAATAAATAATGATAAAAAAATTACATTAATTGAACTTGAATTGAATATGAAATGTATAATGAGGCTCCTCTAAGGAGTAACATAAAGTTCTCAAAGGAAACTAACATATATGAGAAAAATTACTTAGACTATCTAGCTAATCCTCCTTTTGATTTAGTTTTAATATCTTCAGTTGATTTCGTCTAAAACTCTGGTTCTTTATATATTTATATACATGGAAGCTACCTAAAATGCTGAAAAATAAATATGCAGATGAATATATTTCTATATTGAGTATGTAGTGTAACCAAAAAGTGTGCAAGTAAGATAACAACAAATAATGTTCATGATCAAGTATTTGTACATATGAACTTGTATTTTTATTAGGTACTCTGTCTTTAGTGTAATCACTATCCATTCTTGAACTTGTGTGTGTTACCCCTTGATACTTGTAGCCAATGATTCAAAATATGATAATTTACTTATGCGATACTTATAGCGGCATTATAGTTGAATAAAGGTAAATAAACATCCAACAATTTATTTCATCAAATTAGTACTTCATAAATCATCCGTAAAACCACCGAAATTTGATAATGTAGGTAATCATAACTAAGCAGGTACCTCTATGTAGAACTATTATGTATACTTGAAGTACTTTAAGCATGTATCCAAATATCTAAGAAATCAACATAACCAATCAAAATTATCTAAAATATGCATACTACCAATGTGTCACCATTGCATCCATATGACAATAATAAAACCTAACTTAGGTCCTAATCTAGGGTTTAGGGTCATCTCAATATTGGAATAGGAATAAGGGTACCAAATCATAATTAGATCATATCATGAGTCTTAAGGGTTTATTACCCTAATTTTGCATTTATTGTAACCCTAATTTGTGGATTGGTCATTTTATCTTCATTAACAAGATTAAACCAAGTTACATAAATTAATCATGATATCAATGTAAGATCTTGGGTTTTCAAATAATCTTCCTATCATTAACATATATTGAACCCACTTTCAAACTAGAAATACAAGTAGCTATATTAATACAACTCTAACTCTTAGATTGATGATATTATTTAATCATCAATATTCAGGACCAGATTGCATAAACAAGGATCAATTAACCATCAAATTACATGTCAATGTAACATTATTGTATTTATCAACATTAGGTTTCATACTCATCATCATAATAACCTCTTAATCTAGTTAATCAAGATTACCACTAACTTAAAAATCTAGGATTTGTATTCATTTTCTCATATCATGGTTTGACTATGTTGTTGGAACTAGGATTAAACTTAGGCCGTGAAACCACTTTATTTAGATTGTATGCATTTTTATGATAAAATTGATATATGATATGATCATAAATGAGGTTACTATGTATTTACTAGAATTAACACAAGTCAAAACTATGTTGGCCAATTATATACTGACACGTCAACAAAGGAACCTTTATTTAATAAGTCCATGGAGCTAGGTCTAGATCTAGAAAAAAGATAGTAGGGCCCTTTCTCTTTGAACATGTCTTCAAGGGACTTTACGTAATATGCCCCTGTGTCATCTTTCTCACGAGAACAACTCAAACCAAACTATGGGAGAGTCAATCCGTAGGCTACCAAGAGAATGGTGAACCTCTGCCTATCCTATCCAACATGGACAAGCTCTAGGGGTGACCTCCAATAGTTTGGGTTGGGAGAGCTTGGGGCCAAGAAGAGATTTAATAAATAGGTTGTTGCAAACTAAGTTTGGTGTTGTTGACATTACTTTGCATCATAGAGTACATCGGAGAAGCAGTGCTCTTTCGCAAAGCTCATGAGCCATCCATGGAGTTTGTGGCTCATAATCGCTTGGATTCTTCTCATCATGGCTCTAGAATTTTGCTAGCATTTTCCCCGCATAGGAAGGAGAGAAACAGACAGAGTGATGGGTGTACAATCTCACATTCTAGGATGTTATGGCTCTGTGTTTCCTATTGGCTGAAGCTCCTTGATGCCTTATATTGGCACATGTCACCTTCGGGCCATTTTGGTGATAATGCAATTATCCAACATTATCGTTCCTAATAAAAGCCATCCTTTTGGTTGGTTTGAGACCATTAGGGTAAGGAAAGAAGATCCCTACTATCTGAGGAGCAGTAGAGAGGAAGCAAAGAAGTACTATAGAATAAAACCAAAATTTTAGAGTTTTGTTTGGGAGAGCCCGGGAAGGGGACACAATCCACTGTGCTCAACTTCACTAGGATCCGAGGTCTGAGTCTAGGGGGATTTTTTATGAACAAAAAAAGTCCCCATATATTTGTTAATATTTTCTTTTTTGTTTAAGTAAAAGCCCAGAATGAATAATTAACTATCAAGCCTAAGATATTACTTCTTTCAATCCCATTTTTGGTATTATTTTCATTTTCCTATTATCCTCTCATAGTCAAGATTTTATCTCCAAATTAATCTATTTATCCCTCAAACCTCGCCTTTCAAGTCATTGCTATATAGTTAAATAATTAATTACCTAGGTCAGATAATATCTTACAAGCTTCTTGATTTCCCTCCATAGTTATATATTTTGAAAATGCATCTATTAAAGTTGTCATAAATATGTATTATGAGCACAAAATATTTATTTCCCAATTTTGTATTTAAAGAACCCATATGTAAACCCTAATTGGCCCAATTGGGCTTGATTTGGGTTCTAGGGCCCATGGCCCATATATTAGCCTTCCATAGGGTCCATAGGATTAATTATATCCTTAACTAAAAATTTAAGGGTTTTCCCATCATAATATCTCATTTGAAGTATCAGATTGCTTTTTATGTTCAATATTACATTGTTTACTTAAATTGTAAACTTACTTAAATTCGTTATCCCATTTCAATCAAATTCATTCTATTGATATCATAATTATACTATTATTGTTTTTTTATTACAGTGAATGTGATTACATTATTAATGAATTCATAATCATGGAATCTAAAATTTATGAATTTGAGGATCTTACATTGATTTTCTCTGATGAAGTCTGATGTTGATTAATACAAATGAAACTCTATGACAATAAGATACACTTAAGAAAGTTTGCAAGATTAAGATTGCAATGATGATTAGTTAGGGTATCCTATTCTAAGGATCAATGATATGAGAAACTTAGGGTTTTGAAAATATAACTCTAATACAACCCCAAACCAAGACCTAATAGCCAAGACCAAATCCTAATGCACAACAAATGATTATGATGGTAACACCTTAGTGTTATGTGGTAGTTTTTTTATTTATTATGATTACATATTGTTTTTACATATACCTTATTTTCGTACATTAAGTTAATGTGTACATTGATTGTAACATAGATGATTTTATGTAATAAATTTATTTTGATATATAATTTGAAATTCTCTTGGACTTGATTTCATTCACTAGAATATATTCCAAAGTTCTCGATTATTTCAACCCATCATCATTTTCCTTGATATAAATATTGTGTCTGGTTTGTCTAAATGAGTTGAATATCCTCCCTTGAAAAAATATTTACAGTTCAGTCCCTCACTCTAACTTTTGGTTTTATCATCTTGATACCTCACTCATCAACTTGGAGACTACTTGACCCATATAAAATCCTTGAGTATAAATAATTGCATCGACATTGTATACATCAAATAATCTTTATATGGAAACTAAAGGCTTTTGGAGTCAATGTTATATTGATGATATATATTATGTTTGATAAATGAGGAGACTAATTACCTTAGGCTGATTAAAGTAGTAACTTGAAGTGTTAATATTCATAAAGAAGAGCTTTAAATATACTTGATTCATAGACATATATATATATGACTAGTAGCCTAAGAGTTATACAAGTCTTAAATAACTTAAATACTAGGTCTTTAAATAACAATTTCACCACAAGTAAATGTTGGGTGAAGAACCATTTAATGCCTTATTAACAGTCGGCTTCACCCCTATTAGGCAACCCCCCGGTTAATGCCATCATGTTGGTCATTACATAAGATCGTGATGCATCCTTCCTCACCAATGGATCTAAGACCGCCTCTACATGCGAGAAATATATCTAGGATCTCCTTCACTAGATGACTAAATGCCCAATACCCTAGACACACTATCCATCTCTCTACAACCAATAAAATGATAGACGTTCATTATGATTACAACCTCACCTTGTGACCATCTTCTCTCAATGTCAGACAAACAAAACAACAACAATGCCACTCCTCTTCAACCCTAGATGAACCTCTAGCCTATTTATGATTGCCTACATCTTGAGCAAGAATTAGGGAACCTAGAGAAAAGTGCCCTTGTAAGCTCCTCTACAGTAGACCTACCACGATGACCTGCAACAATCACCCTCCTCCACCATCACCATAGGAATAGACCTATAACTTCACCTTCTGACTCCAACATCCAGCAAAGAACCCAAGATACCATTCCCCCGTAGTCCTCACTTGCAACCTCAACACCAATACAACATGATAGAAATGACCGCAACCTCGCCAGCAATCCACAACCGTCTTTGACTCTAATGACAACCACAAACCCCCAGTGACCTACAACACCACCACCTTGCCTCGAGCCTACAACCATGGTGCTCCAATCTCTAATATTCTCCACCCAACATGTCACACCCCGATCTCACACTAACCACTAATCACGAGATTAGGGCGCGACGGAGGAATTATCACATAAACAAATCACTGAAAACTTTTTCTTTTTAAAACCTCGTAATGATATCCGGATTATTGTTGTAAATTAAAACATAAATAACTATTGTGGAAGCATTTCAATTAAACTGGCTAGAGAACATAAACAGAGTTTACAACATGTAATATTGTTTAACAGAAAGTAAACATAACAGTTAATTTATCTTTATACACATTTGCCATACGTACTCTCTCTCACCCACGCCATGTCCCAAGGACCGAGGGGAAAGGACTAAGAGACCTCTAACTAGACTAACTACAAACCTTTTAATAACTAGGCGTTAGGATGAAACGATCCTTCTGATTCCTGCTGTTGGCGATAGCCTGAAAATGTTTTGAGTAGAGGTATGAGCCTACTCGCTCAGTGAATAGCCTTTCATTTAGCTATCACTAAACAACTCATCATATTTATAAAAATTAAATAACATGAATACAGTACAAACAGGGCAGTTCTAATGACATAGCAGATTACAGAATATAGTCGCATTTCTATACAACAACAGGTAATTTAAACCAATAAACAGATATAATGAATTGGCACAAAAGTTCGGATATATTAATTTACTGTGATCCTATATGATTACATAATTATTTTATTATGCCCCAAACATATGCAGCGCACTCTACATATGAAGATCTGTAGCGAACTACGATCCCACCGTACAAGACTTAGCGACACACCCGGGAAATGCTAAGTCTGACTGTCCGTCCTGGTCTGCACAGGACTCTCGGGCGCACAAGGGCCCCAGGCGCACAAGGGCCTGTCTGCACTAACTCCGAGTGCTCTGGACTCCTCCCACCCTGTAGTGCACAGTCGGAGGGTCTGGGTTACCACCGTGACACAAGCACGGATTAATGTTGAATAACCCCCATTTTTCTCCAGTGCCACCGTGACACAAGCACGTATTGTTGTTGGACACTGTCTGTCTGCCCTCGTGCCACCGTGACACACACACGGATTATTGTTGAACACGAGCCCGACCATCTAGGCACAAGGCTAGATCGATCGTTTCACCCCAAAGGTACAGACCGCGCAATGGGGTTCTACGGTGTTGGGGCACCTAAGTCTATTAACTGACTAACATATAACCATTTAAACAGGAAATTCACATTTACTGATTTCATATCAGATCACAATACACTGTCATTCTAAACCGGCAGAGCAATATATTTCGAATCATTGTAATTTCTGAGAAATTCTCATACCATGCATTCAGACAATTTAGAAATGCATAAATAACCCAACTTATTTCAATTTGGCACATACATAGCGAATTTACGCAATTGAACATCTTATTGCACAAAATTAAAGAAATTTACTTCACATTTGAGAATCATACTCAACAATTATCAATTATCTAAAATTCTCGAAAAACGTGCACATTCACCCTAATCCTGGTTTGTGTATCACTTAACTCAATTAAAAGTTAATTACCTATCAGAACACAATTTAATAACAATACTTGAGAATTTCTGGTAATAATTCAGAGAAATGTGTCATTTCATGTAAATATCAATTTACACATATTAACGTCAAAAGATATATGCAATTAGGGTTTTATTGCATATTTTTATTTACCATATCAACTTTGAAATCGTACATCTGATAATTTATCAGAAATCCTTATTGTCTGGGTTCATACCCAAACCATACCATTTCCAGACATGAATTTCTAATTTAAACATTCAAATAAGCAATTTAGGTTCCAATGAACCATATAAAATCTACCGATTCAATCCACACTGATCAAATGCTAAATTTAATCATATAACAGCGTCTAGAAGCAGTTTATGAAATAAAAAGTCGGGCGACGCCAAACGCTGCCCTACGCCTGATAACGCCTGTTATCAGCGTAATTCGCGCACAAACAGAAAATATTCAAACGTCTGAGTTATTTAATGATAAATGAATGAAATCCTACTCACAGCGATTTAGTCTGTCCGGATTCGTCCGGAGATGCATCCAGAGTCTGTTTCCGGGTGATTTCTAGGTTGTCTTCAACCTTTGAAAAAGTCCTGTTCACGGTGGAGAAATCCAACAGAATGGCTACTTCACATATTGGTTGAAAACAAGCTCAATTAAGGGCTGAATCTTGGCTATGGCTGCGGATTCCGATTCTATGCTCTTTGACTGAGCTCAAGGCGGCGATTTGATGCTGTCCTTCGTGCCCAAAGTGGCACAAAGCCATGGCTGCAACAGCCGCAGCTTGGACTGGATTGGCGTCATTTTTGGTAGCTAGGGTGCCATGATTGTTGCCTAAACTCGGCTGATAGCTTCGGATTTATGCTCCACCCTCTTGGCCGAGCTCCAATCAAGCTTTTTCCTGGAGATTTCGTGCGCCCTAAGAGGCTCTAGCCGCCACCGTAGCAGCTGCAGCTGCTGGTCGGCCGGCCAATGCTGCTGCGCTAGCAGTAGATCATGGCCACATGATTGAAGAAGGAAAGAGGGAGGAAGGAGGAAGGGAGGTGAAGGAAGAAGAGCAGTGGAGGAAAAACTCGCTAGAAATGGAACTAGGGTCGCGATTTCTCCCAGCGCAGCTGCTGCTCAAATGAGCGCACTGTGCGCCGCTTATGGAGAACTGTTCAATCTATCGGGCAGAAGAGAAGATAAGGGAAAGGTTAAAAAGAATTATTAACGAATTACTTTGGAAAAATTGCAGTATTGACCCAAGAAACTCTAAAGTATTATAACTTTCACCTCGTAGGCCCGATTTGAACGATTCTTTTTGCAAACTCTCAAGAATGAAAACCACTACCTTCTCAAGGCATGATAACATGCTAATTAGACCGTTTCACTGGATCAAAGCTCTAATTGCATCTGTGATTACTTAACTTAACTTAATCATCTTAATTATGCACTAATCATTGTACTTACTAATTAATCACGAAGTGGGTCATAACACAACAGATGTTGTAAGGGATGTATGGCTCTATAGATCATAGACTGTAGGGATGATGACAAGATCCCAACTCCACCATGTTGTCAAACACTAGCCTAGATCCAACAACTTGGAAACCTTATCACGCCTACATCATGACATAATGGATGATCAACAGTCTAGGTGAAGGGAAAAACCTACCCGCCTACCAGCCTCCATAATCCAACTAGATTCCTCGCAGACTCACCACCACAAGCTCGTATTCCTTTGCCTCACTGTGACAACCTCCTCATGTTATTCTAGGGCTATAATCAATACCTTCATTAAAAGCTAAGTCTAGGTGATTACTGTCACATTCTCAAAGATATATATTATCAAGGCTACATTCGAACTGAACCAAAGATGATCCTTGGACTATCACCATCCCGAAAGATCCAACCCAAAGACCAACTATTAGTCTGTCATATTTCTATTGTCCGGTTTGTTAAGTAGTTAGTTGATTAGAAAATGGGAACCATTAAACGAATAACAACATTAAAACATATAAAAAAATATAACTACTGTGAGTAGTCGGCCCATTGCTGGTGTTTGTCTTATGTCATATACACATGTGTATTAGTTATGAGGAGTATGTATTCCATTATTTCAACTATTCTTATATAATTGGTCATATAAAGAGATTAGATAATACTTGATGATAACCTTGACGTTCAAAATTGAGAATTATTTGAGAACTCAAACTAGTACAACCAATTTTATCATGATTTGTTATTCATATGAACATGTTATTATATCAATAAATGAAGAATTGCAAAACCAATAATAGTTATGGATCATTTCCTAAATAACAACATTACTCCTATTATGTATGAAAACACTATATGCATGTATATGTATGTATGTATGTGTGTATATATGTATATATATATATATAGAGAGAGAGAGAGAGAGAGAAATTCAATATTGATGGAAGGTGTATGTTTCTATCTTGATTGGCCTAGTTGGAATTTATGGTATATGCTAGAGAGAACATGTAAATGAAATTTTCTTTTATAAACCTGAATGTGGATAACTTTGTACATTTATAAAAAATCTAGTTAGATAACATGTTAATTGGACTCTATATTTATACACCCTATTTTCAATCATGAAGATAGCACTGAAGAAAAAATATATTTTCTTTTGAGTTGTTGCAATATAATTTGTATTTAATGGTGTACCCATATGTATAATTCCAAGTATTTATGCATCAGTAGATGAGTCTATGTATTCTTTAGACCCTATTTTTCTCAAATAAGAGCATGTCAGTTTAGAAAACCTCATATAATTAACATAATTGATCTTAGTGACTAGATGGAATTATGTCACATATAAGATAAACTAACATTTTAGGATTTCACATAGAGAAGATGTGAAAAAATAGTTGAGTATGTATTATAGATTATATATAACCTGGCTAGACATCATAGAAATGAGAATAATGAAAAATATGAATAACACTCCTAGGTGGAAATCCCTAGTCACACATAACAAAATAAAAATTGAATACCAATTTGTTCCAAGCCAATAGTAACCATATTGTTCCAAATTTTAGATGTCTTTGTTCATCAGTTCTTGATGATGTTTGAGACTTGATCATGAAATTTTAGAGATATATGCTTGGAATTTTCACATAATTTTGAATAAGAGGTACGTAATTTCTATTTTATATTTGGAAAGCTTACTCCCTCTTGAACTCATAAATAGAAGATAGGTTGGTTGGCCTAATTGTTTTTAGAAATTTTAGCCTTCCTTTCTGAAAGGCCACCAACAAGTTCCTAGAAATAGTAGCAGAGCATTTAAATGTTGAAAAAGGGTAGACTAGTTCCTCAAATTTAGTGGAATTACACTTCCATGCCTCTGTGTAGAGTTAAAGGACATATTATACTGGGAATTACACTCCCAGACCACATTGTGACATGGGTGCGGGTAGTTGGGCTACCGATCCATTACTATAACAGGGAAATTTTCAATCGCATAGGGGAAGCACTGGGATGCCTGATGTGGATAGATGACCACTCAATCAACCGTACCAGGAGAAGATTTGCTAGACTAGCAATTGAGATCGAAACAGCGAAGCCTATCCATCTAGCTATTCTCATTAACGGACGCGAATACAAAATTGAGTATGAATCTCTTCCCAATATGTGTCTCAAATGCGGGAAACTTGGACATGATGATGTTGAATGTAAAGGACCTGGTAAGGAACCGAAGAAACCAAACAACTTCCCCACGGAGGATGAGGCAGGAGTCCGGTGGATGGAGGAAGAAGATAAGTGGCAGGTGTACTTCGGAAAGAATGTTAGAACTCGTAGACCACAACACAACAAAGACAAGAACCTAAATAAAGACAAGGCACAACAGAACAAGTACCAAGTATTGGAAGAGGACAACGACGGAAATACAGAAGTTACTGAAGATATTCTGGAAGACCAATCAAAACAACAAAGCCAAGATGATGGCCGTGGGCCCAAAATATGAAGGAAAAAGCAAAGACGCAATGAAGACATTGATGTATCAACTAAGATTAACCCTCAAGCCAAACCTACAACTAAAACTACTACCAAAGCCAGACCGAAGGAAGACACTCAAGGAAGCTCAAGTTCATCACACACGGCAGTAAAACTTGTAGGAGACGAAGTCATCATGGGAAGGCAAGATGATAATGATCAAACTATGATTGGAAAATCGATTGATGTGGCCCCCGAAACAACTATTGATGTCAACGACATTAATGAGGAATCGAACAAGAAGACTCTGCATGCGGGCAGGAAGGCCAAAGAAAAGAGAGCCCAAATGGGCAATAATAGCCCACATGAGAATCTGTATGTTACTCAAAGCAGGCCAAGAAGAAGTTATGATGAAGAGAATGTGGTAACCCCTAAATAAACCACATGCTCCTCCATTCTTCCTTTTAATGATTAATACACTTGCATGGAACATTAGATGTGCCAGCAAAAAGAAAGCTAGGCACTCTCTCAAACAATGTGTCGTCCAGCATAGCATCAAAGTTGTATCTATCTCTGAACCGCATATCTCTGGGCCTGCAGCTCAAAAGGTCATCGATGAATTAGGTTTCTCTAGCTCCCATAGGGTAGAAGCGAATGGCTTCTCAGGAGGCATATGGGTTCTCTAGAATGAAGAAGACTACCATATTCAGATTCTGCAAAGCCATAAACACTTTATACATTGTTGCGTTGATAACAAGACACTATATACCTTCATCTATGCCTCGCCCAGTCCAGGAGGCAGACCGGTTCTGTGGGAACACCTAAAAAGACTAGGACAACAAATCTCCAGTCCTTGGATATTTCTCGGGGATTTCAACTGCATGCTCAATCTAGACGAAAAGATCGGTAGCACCAGGTTCAACCTAAACGAAGCTAATAGATTTGCTACTGCCATTATGCAAGCAGGTCATTCCGACATCGGTAGCCCATGCTACACTTTCACATACAAAAAGGGTCTTCTGCACAAGTGCCTCGATAGAGCCTTGGCCAACACAGCTTGGATCCAAGACTACTCCATGTTTATTTGTGTGAATCTACCAAGAATAGGATCAGACCACAATCCTAATGGCATCCTCAACACAGCCAAACTGAAATGTGTCAGAAGATTCAAAACTTTGGCTTCTTGGCAACAATAAGACTCTTTTGCTGGACTGTTACAAAATAATTGGAATGTGGCTCTGCCTTTCAATAGTGCGCTTGAATCGATCTGTAAACCTATCATGGCATGGGATGCCAATATATGTCGCAACAAGGGGAAGGCAAAGCAGAAACTAATCTTGACTATCTCCCAATTACAAAAACAGATAGAAAAAAGGTACAATACTGAAAAGGATAGGAAATGCCAAGCTCTAGAAAATGAGCTAGAGGATATCTACCTGAAAGAGGAAGAGGACTGGAAACAAAAAAGTCACATTGATTGGCTAGTAGATGGGGACAACAACACTAGATTCTACCATGCTTATGTCAATTCACGACGCAGACTCAACATCATTGGCAACCTCCAAAATGAACAAGGAACTTGGACGACAGATGTGACAAGCATTAAGGAACTGGTATCCGACCACTTCTGCAGCCTACTCACAGAAATGAGGAACCCTCCATTGTCATCTATGGACAAAATTCCTGGAGATTTTAAAAAACTTTCGAACAGGCATCAGAGACAGCTGGGAGCTTCAGTGACAGAGTATGAATTATGGCAGATCATCAAAGAGGCAAATCCTTTCAAAGAGGCAGGTCCTGATGGCACGGATATCCATTTTATCTAAGCAAACTAGAAGACTATCAGAAACTCTATCCTCATCTCAATCAGAAGCATGCTCAACAGTAATGACATTCCCAACACCGTAGGGGATGCAAGTATTGTCTTGATTCCTAATGTTAAACATCCTACCAACTGTAATCAGCTAAGACCTATCACTCTTAACAATGTGTGTTTAAAGCTATCATCCAAAGTGGTAGTTGGAAGAGTACAGAAGTTCATCTCGAGATGGATTTCTCAGGAACAATCCAGTTTCATACATGGCAGAAACATAACTGATAAAATCATCGTGGCATAAGAGATCATTCATAATCTTAGAAGGAAGAAAAGAACCGAGTACATGGCCATTAAGGTCGACCTTTCTAAAGCTTATGATTGCATGTCCTGGAAGTTTATTGAGCATACGTTGAACAAAATGTCATGGCCACTGAACATCAAATCTTACATTCTAAACTCATTGTGCATAGGAGATACGAGTGTTATTCTAAATGGAAATTCTTTGCCGGCTTTCAAAACGTCCAAGGGCCTCAGACAAGGTGATTCATTGTCCCCCTACCTGTTTGTTTTGTGTATGGAAAGGCTCACACAACTCATTCACCAGTACATCAGAGAAAACAAGTGGAAACCGATCAAATTTTCACAGCAGGGACCGCATGTGTCTCACATTATGTTTGTGGACGACATCATTGTTTTTGCAAAAGCATCCATGGATCAAATCAATGTGATCCATAATTGTTTTCAGTTATTTGAGGAAGCCTCGGGTCAACAAATCTCTATTGAAAAATCCAAAATTTTCTTCTCCCCGTCCGTCAACAGAACAACACAAACTACAATCTGCAAAGCTAGTGGTATTATGGAAACGAATGACCTCAGAAAATACTTAGGGGTCCCGCTTCTACACAAGAAGATGAATAAGAAAACTTACTCCTTTTTGGTGAATAATATGGAGAATATAATTAATGGCTGGGCAGCCAAAACCTTATCTCTAGGAGGCCAGATATGCATGGCGAAGGCGGTTCTCAGTACTTTACCTACCTGTGTGATGTAAATAGGGAACATCCCTATCTCCATTTGTTCAAAATTAGACAGAATTATCCGTAAATTCATCTGGGGCGGATGCCACAAAACTAACCCTATGTCCCTCGTTGCTTGGCACAAGGTGTGCACCAGTATGGAGAATGGTGGTCTGGGAATCAAATCGATGTTGGATTGGAATAAAGCTCTTCTCTGGAAAAACTCCTGGAAATATATAACTAACAAGGATACTATCTAGATACGAGGCCTCAGACAAAAGTACAAAAACTTCACTCTCAACAAAACAGGACGGTCCACAGCTCTATGGAAAAGCATGTACCAAGGGATACAATTTATTAAGGAAAACTGTATGAAGGTAATCAATGATGGCCACGATACTATGGTTTGGTATGATCATTGAGTATCGGGCATCAAAGAACTCTCGACCATGGCTACTGCACCTATCAATACTGACATTCTGGATCTTACAGTAGCTAGTCTACGAAACCTAGAAGGGTGTTGGGATGAGGCCTTCTTACGGAATCAACTCCCAGACAATTGCATCCATCAGATTCTAAAACTACCGACTCCGTCCAATGAGAAAGGTAGTGATAAATGACGTTGGCTACATGAGGAAAGTGGTTATTATACCACTTCAAAGGCTTACGATTTGATCCATGCAGATAACCTTTATCCTATCAACAAACTCTGGATGCATATTTGGTGATCTAATGTGCCCAGAAAAATCAAGACTTTTGTCTGGCTGGCGGCACATGAGGCCATTATGACCAACTTTTACCGCAAACAGAGAAAACTCACCGATTATGCTATCTGTCTGAGATGTGAATCTCAAGAAGAGGATACTCTTCATGCATTATGGCAATGTCTGTATGCTAAAGAGGTATGGACCAAGACTTATCCTGCTAATAATGAAGGAAGGCACCATGACGCCAGCGTCCAACAATGGCTAATGAGCAACCTACAATGTAAAGAAGAAGACCCTATATGCTTCATGACAACGTGCTAGATTATTTGGAAAGCTCGAAATGCATTGGTGTTTGAAGACAAATACATTGGAACTGACAAACAAGTGAACCAAGTACTTAGTCTTCGTGATCAAATCAACAAAGGTATGCAAAGAAGAGTAGAACTAAAATGGATCTAATCCAATAACACAATCAGGCTTTAGAGCTCTACAGAGGGAAGAATGTGATTGTAGATGCGGCAGTAAAAGAGGAGGACACTGTCATAGCCATGACTTTGTTCGATGAAACGGGTAGGTGGAGTGGAGGCACAACACTCAACATTGAAGTACGCTCTGTCACCGAAGCAGAAATAAGAGCTATTGACTTTGCTTTACATATTTCTTCTAACAGGAACTCGAATCCCATCATCGTCATCACAAATAGTTATAAGGCCATCAAAGCTATTGAGGCAGATGCAGATAAATGTCCAGCTTTCTATCCATGGTTGAACTCTATCAATGATATGGTCAACAAAATGCCTGATACACGCATCCTCAAAGTCTCAAGACAAAATACCTATATTGTTGATGCTTTGGCAAAGCACCACCTCAAAAAAAAGGACATATTATATTGGAAATCTCAGATGGTGTGTTGTTGTTCTCTTTAGAAGATAACATAGGTCTTCTCCAACAACTAGACATGGACATGTGCTGTCTATTTTAAAATTTGAATTTGTACTCTCAAAATTTTAGATATTGAATATTATTAAATTTGACTTGCTTCATTGTTTATTCCCTTGCATTTTTCCATATAAATCATGTGTAGATAGGTTCATACTTTTACTTTCCAGTTATCAATTTTGTACCAACTTTTGTTGACCTATATTTCCTTATTGGGGTTCAAATGTGGTTTTGTGCCTTCGGGAATTCATGGACATGTGATCAAAGAATACTTAGAAGAGACATGTAAGAGTTTTCCCCTAGTGAAGAGTAGATAGGACTCATCTTATTCTTAATTTTGTAATTCTATGTATATTTTCCATGATTCTAATGTAAAATATGATTGTATAAAAATTTGTTTAAATTTTCCAATATTATTTTGTAAATATTTGATTGTAAGCATCAAGTCTTGACAATGATTCTCATAAAAATATATGTTGTTACTTTACGAATAATCAATATATTGGCTTCTGTTGGTTTTCAGATGTTTCTGTTATGTTTGATCATATATCTAAAGTGCTCGCTTGTTGGACTATGCATATCAAATATAAGGTTTTCTAAATTGAGTAGTGAACCTAAAAGGGTAATTCAGGGAAACAATCCCTTTCAGTAAAGTCCAATGCAGGATAGAGGAATTGATACACCCTAGATGACAGAACAAATATGGGTGATATGTTTGAACTTAAAGCAGAAGACTACTATTGTGAATAATTGATTTCTATGATATATACATATATATAAATTGGTACACTTAGAAGTACACAATTTGGTTGCTCACACATACATAGTATACAAATATATTGACTTTGTTTTTGTTTGTTTGCTTTTGTGGTTAACTTATTTATTAAAATCTTGAAGATATGGAATTTTAGAAGAATGTCATGAGGTTGGATCATGGGTGGCAAAGGTTTGGGTTCCTCAATAAAGGAAACGAGTTCTAAACCTAGGTTATGGACCTCAAAAATAAATTATGCCATCAGGAAGATTGGCCCATTGTATGATTAGATGCCCCCTCCAGTATGCAAGTAGTCAAGGAGGCATAGGGTTTACAATAACGTGATGGGATCACCGAAGTGGATCTTCTCCGAGGGCGGTTCCCATGTCATAAAAAAGATTTCTAACAAAATGCATCAAAAGACAATATGGCTAAAGTCACTTGAAGGATTAGATAGTATTCCCTTTAATGTTGTTTTTTCCCTTTGAAAATTTATGTAACTCCTTATAGGAGCATCTATCTTTGATTTTTCTATCAAACCATGTTATTATTTGAAGTTATTTGAATGTTATTGGTTACTTATAAAATATGGATCCTGGATAAGTAGAATGGTGTCCCTTGCCTCCATATTCTATGTAAGGAATGTGATCTGAGAGTAGATCCACTCTTACTCAATTTGAGGAATAAACCCATCTAATCCAAACACACTAACAAGTATTCTAGAATGGGTGTCTTTTTTTCATTTCTCAAAAGAATGGCAACAAAAATAAATGTGGTAACTATGCTTAATTTTAAAAGATCACATAATAGTCTCCCACTTGGGTTTATATGAAATAAACACCTTCTTCACTAAGTAGAGGGATGGCCAATCTATTTCAAGTCTATCTCCCAAGAATCAACTCCTCTAAGCATGGTACAAGTTTGCACGTTAAGTCCTCCATGTCCTACAGTGAGGATCTAGAAGCATACCCCACAAGTGAAGATAAAGAGAATGTTGTCAACATTAAATGTTGGTATGAGCATATAAATAAGGATTGAGAAATGTAAAGGAAAAACTGCATCAAGTAACTTATCAAGGCTTCCCATATCAAAAGAAAGATATCAAGCATCCAAGTGGATGATCAACAGAGTAATGATGACCAAAAAGCTAATCAATCGAAAGAGGACAATCATTAAGATAGTTTCATGCCTTTTAAACAATGTCACATCAATAATATTACAAAAATAAATAGATGCATGGTGAGTAATAAGCAAACCAACATAAACTACAAGAAGGGTAAGAACCATTATATTCCATACCAAGGGATAGGAAGATTAAAACCTCAGTTCCAAATAAATACAAAATTTTTCAAGAGGACTAAAATCACAGTGCATGTAAGGAGAATAAACCTAGTGCTTAATATCATATGTGATGGGAGAATAAAACCCAATGCCTCTAGACATTATATGAAAAGATGATACGATACGTAAATCCCCTTCTTAGTTTTATTGATATAAGAGAAACCCCCCTCTCCTATACATAGGATAAGGGGGAAGAGTACAAGCTCAAGACAAGTCCTAATGGGTCAATACACAATTGGGCCTATGCTACAAATAGACCCAACATCTTAATTAGCTAATTAAATAGACTTTGTAACACTCATCTTCAAGTAATTTGAGCAGATTTGTATATGGGCCCAAGTGTGTCTTTGTCCATTACAACTTATCTTATGTACGAAAGTCCCCCCCCATCCTATTTAGGAGAGGGGGGTTTCTCTTATATGAATAAGAAAAACATACACAAAGGGGATTTTCCCATCATATCGTCTTTCCGCATGGTATCAAAGCATCGGTCCTAACCTTGCGATTAAAGGACAATGCCTCTGCCTACGGGTGGCCTTAGATTGTTTTGGTCATGCTTCCAACCAGGTATCATCCCAACGTCCACGGTCGTCTCCTCTCATCTTATATAAAAAATCCATTTTTCCACCAGTGTTTGTCTTCCCGAACATCATATACCTTTATCTTCCTCCCCATGTCAGTCTGGTATCTCAAGTCTGTCCCTCATCCTACTCTTTTTTATCAAATTCAACAATGTAAGCGTAGTCACAAAAGTAACAACATTATTTCCTTCGTCCCACTTGATGGACTCCTTCTCATGTCCTTATTTGGAAGCAACCACCAATATCACTTCTAATTGCTTGATATCTCATGTCAGATACATGAGATAGTCGGATCCCACAACACTAATAGAATCACGTTTATGATCACAAGCATCATGCATGGCTACGATTCATGATCTTTGAGTCAGTTACTTTCTGGACAAATCAAGGTCATGACTTTCTGGCATAAACACTACCTCTAGCATTCATTTTGACTTTCCACCCCAACTATTGTCTTGATTCTTTTCATGGTTGGCATGAAGGGGAGAATAGAGGATGATGAGTAGAAGGAAGAATGAGATGGAGGACTGAAGAAGATGAATTTATTTCTACTACTCTATGGATCTTAATGCTACTTTTGTTGCTGCTATGTGGTGTTACTTTTGCTTCCTATTGTTGTTATTGATATACTCACCTTATGAAGGTTTTTAGAAACTTATTCATCATCACCAAATAATTCTATGAGATAACTTCACATATACTATGCGTTGACTAATTACTGCTTCTATGAAGTTATCTACTACACTAGTCATATATGTTGACTGATTACTGCTAGTATAAAGTTATCTGTTTCATTTATACTATTTGTAGACTAATTTTCTATGTACAAATGTCATTCTTTTTGTGCTATGATTAACATATTTTACTTTCTTATTTGTGATTTTGCACTATCTTTTGTATGTGCTCTATTTTCACGTTGACTCTTTGTATGTTCTTTGCACATGTGTATTACTGTTGTTACTATGACCCATTCACTCTTTGGGGACTGTGACCCAATACCCTCTGGACAGTGACATCTATTACTATGATGGAAACTAAATGATGAAATGATGAGGTACCTTTGCTGACTTACATGCACATGATAGAACTTCATATTTTACTGCTAATGTGGTTCATCTTGGAGTCTTTTGTTGTTTTCTACCTTGCACATTGTCTTTTATCCGGTTATGTAGTCAATTTTATGTTGTTGTGTGCCATCACTCTCTGACTTGTCCATGCCTTGCGCATGTTGACTCTTTTCTTTTCCATGCATTTTATGCACATTTACCACTTCTTCTTGTGTTCAAGTGCTCTCTAGTCCTGTGAACCAACACACTATGGACTTTTCTGCAGTGAACAAGCACTCTTTAGACTTTTCTACTATGGACCGACACTCTATGGACTATGATGATAGCGACTATGATAAAAACTTTGATGCCTTCTTCTTGTTGTTTACTTCTACTCTAGTAGTCACTTTTTTTATCAAGAAGCTTCCACTACTTGTTTGCGACCTACACCTGCGGCTTGTGATATACTTCAGATTCAACCTACTTGCATACCTTCTTGGGTTATCTACATCAGGGGGGTGCTCGAGTAATAAGTGCTTTATTGTAATCTTGAGGGGGAGAAACTCTTGTATGGGTTTGGTTTATCTTTCTATCATACTTTTTTATCCTTAGTATTTTTGCCTATTTATAAGATAACCTGGGATTCTCCCACGCTTCAGCTTGAGGGGGGGTATTAGAGTTGTTTGAGTCTATTTGTATTTGGGAACAAATGTATGTTGGCCCATTATGGTTTAGTCTAAAGTACTTATGTCTCTACCTTCTCCTATATAAAACAGGAGGTTCCTCTTATCAAATAGATCAAATATCCTTCTCTTACTCTACAACACATTATATATGACAAGGGAACAAAACCTAGTGCCTAAAATGTGTTGTAACTACTTCTAGGCATGATTTGTCAATCACACATACAAATAGGGCATGCAAGATAACATCTCATCATACTCAGATAAGGAATGAGAACATCCAACTGAGATACATCATAAGACCACAAAAGTCCATCACTTGAAAGTTATGGTTTCATTTATTTAAATATCTCAAATTAGGGGTTCCACGTGGAATAGTATGGATAAGATATAACTTTTGGATCCATCAAGAATATCTAAAAAAATTAAGAAGATCAACATCAACATGTAGTTACTCACATGATTCAACCTCTCAAACGAGAAAGGTGTATAGAGTAAAATTTCTCAAAGGACCAAGTGAGAGAGAGAGAGAGAAATATAGGTAAGTGGTTCAATATAGATGTGAGGGGATGCAACATATCTCATATATAGTCTACTAAGATACATGCTAAACCCTAGATCCATGTTAGGGTTCCAAACCACCTATCAAGTGCATATATGAAACTAGGGTTAAGTTCATATTAACTAGATAAACATAAAAAATTGCCTTGTTATTATTAATGAATTAGGTGATAAAATCACATCATCTTGTAGATTATATTTAATTGAGTTCATAACATATTATACTTTACCTTTTTGACTTATAAATTATTAGATATGAATTTTAGAAATTTTAAATAATTAGGAGAATCATTGAGAAATCATATATTTAGTATATTTTATTTAGGTGATAAAATTGTAGTATTATGTTGAGGAAAAATCCATGATACTAGAACATATTTTTATATATCTATCTGAGCTACCTGTAGATATCTATGGAATAATGAAGTTAAAGAAATTTCATGTATTTAATAAATCAAAACTTGGTCTACTAACCAATGTACTCCTACACCACACATAAAAAAATTAATGTTTGATAGGATAAATTGGTACACTAAAACTGATTGTGAGTCGCATGACATAAATCAAGCACAAGAGGCGAGAAAAACAATATGACCATGAATTGTGTGATGAAATCAAAATAAAAATGAGGGCTTTATATATATCACACCTAAATTCATTTTCTTCCTTCAACTATTGAGCTCAAGTAGACACGTCAATGAATCGAGCCTCAAAGGTGAGAATCAACATGCTAAAACACTAGAGATTACCATGTGCCAATGAATCCTTTGGGTTCCTTGTCCCTTGTCGATCCTAGTGACCTAGGTTTTGAATTGTGAGGGAACCAGAAGGCCTAGGGCATGCTTCCTCTATGTAAGTAGAAGGAGTTTCTTGTGAAAACAACATTGTGAGGGGAAATTGGATGAAAGCTTGGGATTTGGGAAGAACCACAAAATCATAGATAATTTATAGAACAAGAAGTCACGACGTAAATGAGACAAACAATAGACCAAACACAACCCATAAAACCACAAAATTGAAAATATAAAGAGGGAAATAGATGGGATCCATAAATTAGGAATGAGAAAATGTTCTACTATCTTTAGAGGAATTCTACAAAATCACCCAAGTGATAAATGAGTATTTCCCAAGTCAGAAATATGGTATTGACTACACGACGCCATCAATGGACCAGTGCTTCTGGGTAGACAAGATGTTAGACAATTGATGATCAATGGGGGTGAGGAGATGATTCATTTTAGTTCTATAATGGTAGGTGATCGCTCTTTTTTGTGGGTCAAAAGTGTAAACATGATTGTCTAGTCAAAGATGTCAGACTTTAAATTTATACCCAACTTCATGAGACATCTGCAACTCAATACAGAGTTTATTATAGTAGTGTGGGGCTGAACACATGACAACGAGAACAATAGAATAAGAATAAGAGATCTTAACTTAGTTTAGCCAAATTAAAGAAGAGAAGTTGGTGTTCTGGTCAAGGAACAAATTTATCTAATAAAAGTTCTAAATCTAAGTTATGAGATCAAAAGAAATAAAGATAATTGTGAAATGAGAAAAAGGAAAAACTTAGATTGGATAACACCATTCAAACCATCCACAACCATGTAAAACCTTCTCTTCTAATTTATATATGTTCCTTACATATTTTGTAAATAGTCATAAAAGGCATCCACTCCTTCTCTCGAGATTTGGGTAGATTTCTATCCAAAGGTACCTCTCTCTCGAGATGATAACCAAAGGAACAAGTATAACCTATGACTTTTGATTATAATAACTCCTCACTCTTGTGTCTCATTAGTAACCTATACTCCAGATCCTATTTACATTATTCTTTCAAATAAATCTATATCAATCGTTACAAGAAGGTAGCCAATCAACATGTAATGCATTAAAATAAGAGTACAAAAACAAAACTATTAGAACATATGTAATAAACAGAAGAAGGACAGATTACATAGTTACTCTCAATCCAAGTTATGGAGTCTAGCCACTCATGGCACAAGAAGAAAATAAATTACAACTTGGACCAATCATGATAAGTAGAGAAAAAAGAAAAAGTGGCTAGTTGTCAAGTCTAGATGTCAATAGTCTCTGGGCTTAGCTTTTATCTTGTCAACAATCTTTCGGCTTGTTCATACCCAAAAATCTAAGATGCCTTTGTCATGTGGTGACTATTTTGTATAAATAGTCATAGATGTGAAGTATTAAGTTGTTGAATGGAATTAGTAAAATCACAACATTCAATATAGTGGGACCCTGGATGGTAAGTGACATTGTCAACATGTTGGTGGTTGTTGATCCGAAACATCGATAGGTGATTTTCGATGTATGGCTATCGAGCAGACCTACTAGATGGAAGGTTGATAGGACGTATCATTGGAAGAGGTCGACAACATGCTTGGTTGATCGATATTGCAACAAGTCGATGGACTTGTTTGTTTTCTCTAGCTCGATGGTTGGAGCATGGGTAGATGGGTGCTGCTGTCGAGTTGCACATTCAGCAGCTAGTGTACTGCTTGGAGGGAGTATTTTGAAGCCTAGTTAATTCTTCTCCTCAAAGGACTTTGGTGGGCTAGGCTTTTCATTTTTAATAATTTTTCTTTCATGCATATCGAGTGTCTTGCTCAAGTAACAAAGTGGTATTAATTGCATGACTCCTTTGTCCAAGCTGATGTGACTCTATCATGCAAGTGGTAGTCACACTCTCGTAGTGTCTTTGTTCTTGATCAATGAGTCCAATTGCCAAGTGCTTGAAAGATTTAATTGTGTGGTCTTCATTACTCTATATGCATGGTGGACAACTATTTTCATTTTCCAAGTGCTCGATGGCTTTTTGTTTTTCCAAACAATTTATTTGCCAATGCCTTGATAGCCCTTTAGAAGCGACAAATTTGAACCCGCCATGAGCCATATGATCCGGAGAGAGGGACCAACGTAGTAACCCATGGAGCGTCTCCCGATAGCTCTCTAGTGGGGCACTCGCTGCGCCCCCACCCTAGCACCCTAACCTTCCTCCTCTCCACCACTGAAACAACCTACCTCCATCTACCAGCCTCCTCCCCGGCTCCTCACAATAGAGAATCCTCTGTCTATGTAAGGTTTCAATGCATATGATCAATGACTACCTCTTGCAAAATCTCTCTTACCGTATGACCACAACAACCTTCACATCACCAGTCCTCATATCTTCGGGAGCAATCTGACATCTGTCATCCAAACTCACACTCGACAGCTACACAATCCCCAACAGTCATTATGAGAACTGGTGGCATCCTAGCGATCCTCTGTGCCAAAAATAAGAGGAAAGGCCTACATGCCCACCATGTCACCCCCTTATCTGATCTTCATACGACCGGTCGCACCAAGGGTTCCTCCGCACACCCCCCCCCCCACATTGTTTCCATGCTGGCCCCTCCAGAAGAACCTACTATGACTACCCCCGTAGAGTCCCTTGACATCACTGTTATTCCTGATACTCTCACTGAACTGATCATCCCCCATGACTGGTGATATCTCGAGGGCAAACGATTCCACTAAGGAACTGTTACCCTTCAGTTCGGATGGAACCCCACCCATCTCCAGATCACACAAGACATCATTGAAAACCGGTACACCTATATAGGATGGCGCAATTGGGTTCAACTAGTTGACCTTCGCATCGACTACAAGCTCTTCATCTGCCCCACAGATATCATGGAGATCGAGGCCTGGGTTTTCAATTCTGAATACAACATCCCCGAACGATTCTTCTTCTACATGGTCACTATAGAAGAATATGAGCGCATGCAAGCCGAGAAATTAGTCACTAACTGGAAGGCCTGTCAACACGATCTCTTTGCCCCCCCCCCCTTCTCAGAATCAGAATTGGAATCAGGGAAGATGTCATATGAAACCTACTTCAGGGTTCACTACCTCCCTTACCTTAAAAGCAGTAGATACTATCTGATTCACATTCATAGTTGCTTCGAGGATGACTCCCAAGATGATCCCCCCCTAGGTCGGTGATTAGGAAAATGGCATCATCCTCTGTCTGGAGGACATGCCTTCATCCCCAAACCATATATGTTGTGTCGACATGTCGAGGATGAACTACTACTGAACCCATCAAAGTGAAGAAGATACATGCTACCTACCACCCCCCAGTGATGGCTCCCATGGCTGCTACTCTAGTCACATATATGCTAGACAACAACAATGTCGGACAACAAAACCACCGAAAATGCTACAAAGTCATGGCTATCAGGTATACAACATATTTTCCATGGAATAAAATATCACATCTACCACGATTCAATATTTTCCTTCTCGTTTCACATATTCTTCACTCTTTACTGGATTCTTATGACCGCAAAAAACCATTTCGTATTATTAATCACGCTAGTTCCACATCATACATTTATAACATCCTCATGGCTGATAACTGCCCCATCGAAGGGAATCATCCCGTGCCAAAATGTTCCCTCCTAAACATACGACCATCAATGGACTCGAAGAACATATTCTTATATGAGACCCTTCCCACACCCTACCATGCCACAACACACACATTCACATCATCACAGATCTCTTCTGCTACATCTACACTATCTCCCACCTTTTATTGGGCCAAGTCTCACTACACTACTACATCCCTGTCCCCCTCCCCACAGACCCACAATACATCTCCCCCATACAACACCTACAGCAATATACTACTCTGCCCCCACATATACGCCCCACAATACAATCTTACCCCCCAAACTATCTTTGTGACAGTAGCTCTCACAATACCAGTGCATACCTCATCACATGACACATTCAAAAATTTCTTACACATCCCCTGACCCCTCCCCCCAAGTCAATGAATGGATTCAACCCAAGTGCAAACACTTCAAAAACTTCAAACCTAAACCCAGATGCTACCGATGTCTAGATTTTAGCCATATCCAACGCTATTGCCAGAATCCCCACGCATGCCACACCTACCATTCTACCTCTCACCTTTGCCAAAAACTGCAACTTCAGTAACCCACCACCGCATTTTTCAAAAAACTGCTTTGCCATCCTTGGTAAACATCCACACTCTATCATATCATAATAAGTCTCCACCTCCACCAATCAAACTACTTACAGGACATCATTACCGTAGGCATTACACACCAGACAAAACCCTCAATAGCCCTGCCCACCATGCCTGCCCCATGCAGGAAAGCGGGTTTCTGCTGCTCCTTAGCCTTTCCAAGCTAAACCCCAGTGCTTCTGTAAAAAGCTACCTATGTGTGCATCTCACCCCATGTTACATAGCTTCCCCATGCCATGCAACAAACCTTTACCCCGGGAACCTTATTTTTAGAAGAACACACAACATGCTAACCAAATTCACCGCTTCTCCACACCTCTCCAGATCAGTTTTTAAACCCTATCTCCAACCACCAACCCCCCCTACACTTTGTGCACCTCCTCATCATCACACCAACATAACAACATCTCCACTCCCTCTACCAACATGTTCATCACCAACCCTCGAACATCCATCACCCTTCATGTTCACCTTGTCGACAACTCCATGTGCTCCTGGAGAGTATTTCACTCTAGGAGCATCCTGCCCACCATTATGAACAACATTAACAACAAACACCTTGAAATCATCCTCATAACCAAGGCCCTTGCCAGTTTTCTACCGTGTGTCACTATCCTAAAACCTATATCCTCTCCCCCTCCAAACTCCTCTACACTGTCCTGGAAGGCACCCATATCCAACCCCTTTTGACCATTCTTTCAACCTACCATGTGATGATAGCTTCGTCGAAATACACCTCACCAAATGGTCACCCATGGCTGGTGCCACCATTGCCCATGATGGAGGATCCACCTGGATTTCCATAGCTGATCTCCCTCCACATCTATGGGACATCAATATTTTTCAGGATATTGCTCTTGCCGTCAGAGCTACCTTACAATTCATCTCCCCTAAAACTGTTAACCCCTCTATCTATATTAAATCCTTCTGTGTCTTTGCTACCATGGCCCCTACCGAACTTCCTGACACTCTTTACCTCCATCTAGGAGAGATGCTTCACCCTATTCATCTCAATGTTGAAACCCCTTCCACCACACCTACGCCCTTTATGAATTTTGATAGTCACCCTGCCTCTTGGAAAAACCCAACAAACTCTGCTAAAGTACCTAAAACCTCAACCTTCCATCCAGGGCTTGCCAAACCCAGGAAAAACAAACGTATCAAAACCAACACCTTTGGCCATATCCCCACTGCCATAGCACGCCTTCACCCCTTCCATAAGCCTACCAGCCCCCCCCAACCCTATGGACATCTATATAGCAACACCTTCCGAACACCCAACACCACCCCACAATCTCATCCTCATGGATATCTCAGAGGAAGAAAAAGCTCTATTGAAATCCGAGATCATCGCTGAGCTTACGGATGAGGACAACCCATTGTGTAAGATTTCACAGACATGCTCCAATGGAAACATGATAGAAGTTGCTACATCCTCGAGAGGTAACTCCCCCACACCCCTCAATTTTTAGCTCTCAACATGCATCACCATTACAACAGCACACACAACACATACCACGGAGAACCACCCCTTCCACTAAATCCAGCAACTCCAAGCTCTCGAACACACCATCATCTCCTCATGATGACAACCACAACTAAAACAACCATACCTCCCCTGGGAGAGACAACATAAATGACCTAGCTTCATGGTCTGAGATAAATAAGTTCAAACAGTTTTCAAAGCACCCTGGACTAGAATTTGAGACTGATCTCAATGCACATCAGACTCTTAGCAATATTGAATATTTTATGGGATGGAACAACAGTAGACCCGAAAAGTTGACTAGATCCCACCTCGAGAAATTGCAGATATAACAACCATCTATGATTAGACGAAATATCCCAAACTGTTTAATATGTTTATTGCAACCTAGAATGTCAACGGTGCATCAGGCGTCAAACATCGTAGGAAAATTAGAAACTTCATCATAGCCAACCACGTACAGATCATCATCATCAACAAAACCAAAACACACCTTACAAACTTCATGCTCCACACCATTTGAGGTCATCACATTAACACTTGGGTTCATACCCCACCCCTCAGTTTCAAAGGGGGTATCGTCATTGGTTTAAACAACCAACTGTTCACAATATGCCCCACCACCTTACACTCCCACCACATCACGATCCAAATCACTAACACCTTCGACGATATCGAGTGGTCCCTTATTGCTACTTACGGACCTCCATCCTCCCCAAAAATAGATTACCTTCACCTGCTCCAACAACTTTTCACTGACCATGCCTCCAACCCATGGCTTATTAGGGGTGATTTTAACCTCATAACCTCTCTGATGGAGAGGCTCAACACTCTCAATGATGGCCAACACATCACATATTTTGATTAGTGCTTCAATGCCCTCATAAAACAACATAATCTCATTGATCTATCCTCCAGTAATTTTACTTGGAATAGGGATTGCCACTGGGCAAAACTCAACCGCTTAATTTGCAATTTCCAATGACATCATCATTACCAAAACACCATCACGCACATTGCACAGAGATCCATATCTGACCACTTCCCTGTCATCCTAAATACCTACCCCTCATCCTTCGGCCAGAAGCATAAACGCATTGACAACTATTGGGTTAAACACCCTGATTTCCTCCCCTGGTTCTCCTCTCATTGGGCCCTCCTTCCAAATATCCAAAATCCGAGCTTACACCTCTCTATCTCCTTTAAGAGCATGCGAAAGGCCGCCTTCATATGGACCAAAACTAAATTTGGCAACATGATAGACTCCATTTCTTCCAAAGAAGTATAACTAAAAAAATTAGACTCTGACCCACATGCAGACCCTCCACTCATCCAAACCCTTCACGTAGACCTCGACACTCTTACTGACCCTTGGGAACATATCTGGGCTCAAAGAGCAAAGATCAGATGGCTTAAATTGGGCGATAAGAACTCCAAATACCTTCACCAATGGTGCAACCAAAAGAAAAAGAGAAACCACCTATACTCCTTCACCATTAACGGTGTCTGCACCACCAACCACAACAGTATTATTCTCACATTGTCTCACATTTCCATGACATCTTCAATTCTAAACATCAACCACACCAGGACCACCTCTTTCGCTGGAGGAACATCTTTCCCTTACAACATACAAACTACGACTGCCTCACTGCCCCATTTTATATGGATGAAATCAAACATGCTGCTTTTACGCTAGGTAGGGACAAATCCCCTGGTCATGATGGATCCAATGCTGCCACCATCCATACCATATGGCCCTACATTGAAGGCAGCATCACCAAAATTTTTGAGCATTTATCTATAGCAAATGACCCTTCGACAGTTATTGGGCCTCTATTTCAAACCAATATCACCCTCATCCCTAAAACCATTCTCCCCTCGTCCATCCATCAATATCGACCCATTAGTCTGATCAACACCTCATACAAGATCATTGCTAAGACCCTTAGCAACTGAATCAAACCACAACTACAACATGTCATCCCACTAAACCAATGTGCTTTCCTCCCCAACTGCACCATTCAGGACGCATACATCGCGGTCAGTGAGATGCTCCACTCCTATCATATATCCAACACCCCCACCCTAGTCCTCAAACTCGATTTTATTAAGGCGTTTGACTATGTAAATTGGGACAGTATTAGGTACTGCCTCAAACATCATAACTTCCCACACAAATAGAATGCTTGGATTATGTCCTGTATTACTACTTGCAAATTTTCCACACTCATCAATGGGTCACCTCAGGTTTATTTCGGTAGCACAAATGGACTTAGACAAGGAGATACCCTCTCACCTTATCTCTTCATTCTATGCACCACGATCCTCACCAGAATGATGACCTTAGCAGCTGAAAATCATCTCATTGACACCCTAGATACTTGCAACTTCAACATCACTCAATATGCATACGACACTATGATTTTCGTTACCCCCTCCAATCATAACATCATTAACACCATCAGACTTCTTGGCATTTTTTCATATCTCACTGGACTTAAAATAAACCTCCAAAAATCCACTATCATTGGAGTCCATATATCTAACGATGATATGATCAAGTATCAGAATCTTCTCTACTACAAAAGAGAACACTTCCCATTTACATACTTGGGTCTCCCTATCTCCCCTAAACACATTCCCACATCTGCATGGGACCCCATTGTCAACCTCCTTGAAGCGATACTCTTCAACTGGAAATCAAACTTTCTGAGTTTGGCGGGAAGACTCACCCTCCTTAACAACTCCTTAACCCCTATACTCACTTACAACATGAGTTGCATCCCACTACCTACCAAGATTTCTAATCACATAGAAAAACTCCATAGAAATTTTTTATGGGACCATAAGGTCCAGTACATAGATCTTACAAATTGGAGATCCATCACTACTCCAGTCGATCAGGGTGGTTGGGGTATCATTGATATCAAGATGCACAATGCATGCCTCCTCCTCAAGATTATCGCTCAACTCTGCCACCATAGAAAATCGGCTTGATATGAACATATCAACGAGAAATACTACACACATAACCCTCCTTGGCACCCCATAAAGAAAAAATATACCTCCCCTCTATGGAAGCACCTCAACAGTCTTCTCGACCTCATCCAAAAGCAACCATTTTCATGCCACCTCTCTGCCATCTAAACATCCTCTTTTGGTTCGACTCATGGTTCCAGCAGCAACCCATCACCAATTTCTCCACCTCTCATGACATCCCATGCCCACTTTTACACATCACCATCCCCAAGGCCCTGCACCTCATCAGCAGCAACAGAATCAACAATCTCAAATGTACACTTGCACATTATTATCCTTCCCTCCCCATCACCAACATCATCCAGGTCTTAGAACAAAATATGAATATGCGCGTCACCTGTAGATGGGGCCCCACTTATTCCACTAGCCAAGCATACAAACACTTATCCAACAGAGGTTTCACCAATCCCATGTCTCACATTTGGAAATCCAACATTCCCCTCAAATATAAACTTTTCACATGGATTCTATGTAACAACAAGCTGCTTACCGATCATAACCTCTGTCGCAGAGGATTTCATGAACCATCAAGATGCTATCTTTTCTACATGGCTTATGAAGACACCAATCACATATTCTTCCTCTACCCCCATCACAAGTAGCATCACTCAACAATTTATACATCCCTCACACCATTCCCAATGCTCTTATCAAGATGTCATCACATCCACTTTTGCTAAACAAATCTCGACTAGATACAATATTAACTACACTTCCATCATCACCATCATTGCATGGCACATATGGCAGGAAAGAAATTACCGCAGGCATCATTCATCACACCCCACAGATTATACAACATCTAACATCATTACAACTCTACTTCATGTTCGCATTGCACAGGAGATGCCGATAGAATCACCGATGCAGCACCTTCACCAATGAAGCACCTGAGCTTCCATACCCCCATTCACACCTACACAATGGAGGAGATTGAGGAGGACAAGGACGAGGATGGATTTTGAAGATGGGATCTGCTTACCCTTTTGTTGATAACCTACTGATGATGTTGTTATGTTACCTCTTTAGTTTTTTACTATATCCCGTCGGGGTTATGTTTTTAGGGGTGCCCCCCCACCTTTCCTCTGTCGGCTCAAACACCCCTGGTGTCTAGAGCCTTTATTTTACGTTAGTCTTATGTAATGCACTCTTTATCCCCCACATGTGGTCATAACATGTGGGGGAACACTATTTTCTCAATATAATCCAGCCTTTTGATCATTTCTTTTTCGATAGCCCTTTCTAAATTTCCAAGAGTGTCGATTTCTTTTATTGTTTTATGGGTAAGACTTCATGGTCGATGGATCTTTGATTAATATATTAAATACCTCTTTATTATGTGTCATGATGCTATTACCTTTATTTGATTTCTCTTTTGACCATGATCAACAATAAAAGTGTTGATAGTTGTGCAACATAAACATAAATCGAAAGGAGGAAGGTGGCTGCTAGCATGGAAAGAAATTAAAGGTTGTTGGTCGTCCTTGCCTGGATTGCTTTATACCCAATCAAAATAATAATTCTGGTCTTTAACTGCTTTTTACTTTTCCCCAATTGGCATCATGACCGCTCAGTTGTCACATGGAAAAATACATCAATGAGTTATATTTTCCAAACAATGTAAAATTGGTGGCTTATTTCCTTTTCCTACAAGTCAGAAAATACATTAATTAACAATTAAACTAGAAAAAGAAAAAATATGAAAAGACTAAGAATTAGACAATTAAAGGCACATCATGGCTAATAAAGATAGAAAACATAATGTAAAACACATAGTAATATTGTAAAAATTGAGTGTTATCAGTACGAGACCTATATTTATAGGTGTGACTGTCAGAAGTGTTGGGAGTTTGAGATGGAGAAGGAACTAGGGAGAAACAGGGGAAAAAGGGACTTGGGATGCAGAAGTGGTGAGGAAATCACGAAATCCTAGGATTTATAGAGTGATCAGATTCAGAAAGATGAGAGGACAGTGTGGGATAAGAAACTAGAGAAAAAGACGGAGAGATGATGGAAAATATACATGATAAGAAATTTATGTGTTGTGTTTTGGGAGGGAGGGAAAGACATCGATAGGTGGTAGGAGAAGGATCCATAGACATATGATAAAGTCCATTAGTCCTAGAAGTGTCTGTGTTTTAGGAACCAATGCATGTCATAAAAATCCATGTGACATATATTAATCTGAGAAGCTTTAGGAAATCAATTAAATATATCAAACAAAATGTTTTGTGGCTTGAATAACATGTTTCCTTTAATAATTAGTTGAGGCTCAAACAAGGTTCAATTGATACCAAATTTTGCATTTAGGATAACAAAGACATGTAGGGTCTGAATTTTTGATTAATTTCCTCTTTTGGAGTAATTCTTTACATAATATATCATTTTAGACATTAACTCAAATTTTCTTTCTTTAATGGGATTAAGACATCTATGATTATTTACTTAATGTGAAACTTTGCCCCTAAGTAAATTTCAACATGAGGAATTTGATTTTCATATTAATTTCCACTTTTGTATTCAATAATCAAGTTATCCTATGGATTAGGGTTGAAGAGGTTGTTTCTATATTTATTTGTCAAATAAATATATGTATGAGTAATGTGTTGACATTAGATTTGTTTTAGGATTATCTTCACATGATCATCTTTCCTTATGTCTTATCGGTAACTATGCCTATTATCTAATTCCCCATTCATTTTTGAAGATATTTAGTGATATTATCTTTCAAATTAAGAACAAAGCTAGTCTTCATTAATCGGGTGTATCCTTTTTATGCCCATTAACGATGTTTCCCACAATTGTTATAGATTGGATAATTTATCCTTATTTGATTTCAAAAACATTCTTATTGTTTCTTTTTAAGTGTATGACTCATATCATGCTCGAGGATTTAATCTTGAACTAAACCCAAGGGCATCAAAAACATAAGATTAGGGTTTTTAGGGATAAGATGTTAAATTTTAGTATGTCACAGTATGCCTTAAATGAGGATAAAATACGAAGGGGGTACCATAGAATTTCCTTTATATCATGAAATGAATAAAAGTTGGGAATTTGCCTTAAGGAGACCCTGTATAATGTTGGTAACTTTAGGGTGAACCACTAACAGAATGTCACCATTCTGCCAAGTGGTATCCTAAAAGAAACATGTCAACTCCTGGGATGTCCTTAAACAAGAACTAAAGGATTTCCTAATCTGAGTTTATGACTTTGTGGAATATCCTAAATAATCTTTGATAGGGAATTCATTTTTAATCATTAGATTGTATCCTTAAGTAATAAATTTTCAATCAGAAAAGGAGAGATGAGGAGAAACTAAAACTTGAGGGATAAGTCTTTCCTATTATCTTTTCTTGATAAAAGAGATACATAATTGAATTGAATATCTTGTCAATTAAAGTAATTGCATGAGTTTTTGAAGAGAGATAAAATGAGAAATTAAATTTGAATTAGGATTGAAGTTGAATATTTTGTTCATAGAAAATACAAATTGGGAAATTTACTAAAATGATTGCAAAAAGCAAAAATTAAGGAATAATTGCATTTAGTCCAGAGAAAATATTTTCAATTTGTGACCCCCAACCAGTGGAAAATGGATATATGAGGAGGTTAAATAGGATAAAATGTGGAATAAATTTGATAAAATTTCATCATTAGCTAGAGAATAGATTTTATCGTGATCATTGATTGACCGACCAAGACGGGCTCTCAACGCAACCCAAATCCATATGTCACCAATGCAATCATTCTTAGAACATTATTATGTTCAACCATTATCTCATACTAAAAATAACATAATTAGTAAAATTGCCTTTAGTTCATTATCAAATTAAGTACAAAGTATCTCGTGACATTCATCATAAGGATGATCTCAGGTCACACACTCCAACAACAAGGTCATTAAGGCGTCAACCGAGCAAAGATATGATTGTTATAATTATTCATTATTTCAACTAAAAACTGTTACACATATAACATGGATAAAAATATTAGAGTGACATAATTATATCGTTTAAAATTTAGTATGTGTTATATCCTCAAATTTTGGTACATTTGAGATACATAAATATAAGACTTAATTGAATAAGAAAATTCCCAAATTATATTTGATGAAATAATAAAGTCATCTTGGTGGCATGAGTTCAACCTATGGCACATGCAAAGGTCATGAGACTATTTTCTTTGCAAATAGGTTCTTGGAGCACAAGATTAAGAAATTAGAGATTTTATACATAGATAAAATAACAATGACTTTATCAATTGTTGAGTAACAGAATTATGGAATATTAGACAAGTTTCCAAAAGAAATAAGATGTGTAATGTTTTATATAATTAAAAAAAATTATCTATCCAGTTTGGCAATACTTGTTTTGAGACATGAATTAGTATTATTCTGATCTAACTTTTGGTATACTTAAAAAATAATGAGGAAAGACAGATAATTTTAGAAATTGGGTTATTCCATGAGATAATGGTATGATTGTAAATAGTGTCTAAAAGGAGCAATTTTTGTATGGGTAAGACATTCCAATAAATACCATTACTTAATACTCTCTGGGAAAGGTATTGGACAACTTCCTTGAAATAAGGATAATTATTTTAGAAGAATATCAAGGAGAGAAGTAGAGGAATAATCTAGAATTCATGTAGTGCCATATATTTATATGCTTTTATTATTGGTTTATGGTTGCCAACCAAGTCTTGCTATGGCAAGAACAAGAGATTATTCTTAATTACTTTTACATTAAGAATAGGTAGTTATGAATTGTGAGGAAAAGTAGGGGGTCAGTGGTTTTTGTGTTTAAAAGCACCTTCCATCAATGGCATGGGATTTAACATCCATAACATGTATACAAGAAAGGAAACCAAACCGCCTCACCCATGTCTTTCTCCCCTACCACCTTATTTTACCTAGTGTCTCTAGGCTATATAAGTAGTAGATTGGGGAGATACCCAACATGTTGATCCCTTCCTCCCCAATACAATGAGGCAAGAAGAAAGATGGAAGGAGGCCATTGAGAAGGTGGTGGCTAGTAGACAACGTTGATGAAGGATATCTTCTAGTCAAGTGTGAAGGGTGGACACCAACAATGGACTTGTTGGAAAGAGATCGGGTAGCTCTGTCGTGCTTGACAACACACATCATATCATACACATAATCATGCTTTTGGTTTCACGATATTTTAGGTACATGCTAAATATGAAGATATCAAAATATGATGGACAAATAAAATTACTTGAAGACATTAAAGATAACTTGTAAGGAGTATCAGATAGATACTTCTTCTTATATGTAAAGTTTTGATGATGGAAATTCATGTAATTCTTTGCAAAAGCATTTTGTAAACATCATTTGAATTAATGAAAATTATTTACTATTATTTGTTATTTGGTTAAATCTAGATCTTAGGAAATTTTAGGTAATTTCTCTCAACTTTTTGGATCTTTATGTAATTGGGGGATGCTAAAAAATGAGGTTTTACATTTGGTATCAGGGCCCCAAAATTTTCATATAATATTTACTAGTTTATGATTTCAAGTAATATGTAGAAATATGAGGGAATTATTAGGGCTATTTTATAAAGAGGATGGTGTCTAGAAGGGAGCACAACCCAGGGACTAGAAAAACTTTCCTCCGCACTGCTAGTCAGCTTTTGAAAACATTTGGTTCTGTGCATCCTGCCTGGACAAAGTCAGAAGATTTTGCCCGAAGTAAAATACCTTTAGGCTTTCTTCTCATGTTGTTTCATCCACTTCTCATCCTTTTTCTTAATAAACCCTAAAAGATGCTTCCCTCCTCATCTCAAGTTAGGATTTTGATAAGAAATAGGATTAATGCACCCTCTTCCATTTAATAAACATGTAATGTGGGAATAATAATTTACATGTAATGTGGAAATAATGATAAAGAAAAGAAAATTGTAATTGAGTCTTTCCTTATGAGGGTAACCCTAGATGGAACTAGGGTTGGTTTGGGGAAATCCTAGTGGGTCAAGGGACATAGAAACCCTAAGATGCAGGGTGTGGTCTCTAACCCTAAGCCAAAAATCTAATCTTGGGAAATGGGAAGTATTGTGGATGGGATAGAAAAACCTTACCCATATGAACCTTTATTAGGGTGAAAAATATAAGAAAAATGTAGATGAGTTAGGTGACTCGGTCTCCCATGCATGTGTGCATGTGAAACACGTCATTTATGAGAAAAGTGTTAAGAAATATAAGCACCCTATGAACACCTCATTTTATGGATATAACTTGATAAAATCCTAAATGAAATACATGTGGTGAGTCAACGAGCATGGGGTGAAAGAAAGTCATTATGGGAATGACGGGTGATCAAGCCCGAAAAGGAAAATCATCTTAGGCCAAGCCTGAAAAGGAAGGCCTATGAACAAAACCAAGTGTGGGTGAGGGAAGGTTATGAATGTCCACTACAGGGACTAAAAACCTTAGAGAGGGTTCCCCATAAAAGAGGCTCCCCTAAAGAGAGGGCTCACCATGAGAGAAAAAGGATAAGGGTTGAGAAGTTGTAACTAAAATGTGTGTTCAAAAATATGAAACTTTTAGGGTTGGTGTCCCGACCTGGGGTGGTCCAACCCAAGAGTGGGGAAATGTTATGACGTGGTGTTTCACATGCATTTACATATTTGGAATGCAAATATTTGAAAAATCAGGATATGTTTGGAAACTTGGTGTACTTTTTTTTGAAAGTATGGTTTTCCTTTGAAAATTCCCTTTTGCTATGAATTTCATGGTTTCTACCTATTTTTAATAAACCAATAATAGATATGGGGAAAAGAAAGAGAGAAAACCCAACATAAAAAAAGCACCAAAAGTAATGGATAATTAGTTTTCTATATGTAGAATTGTGTGGAATTTTCTATAAAAGTGGCATTAAAGACAACTAATCGTTAGTTTCATTCCTATGTTGCTGTAAATAACAAAGGTGATCAAAATAAGAAATATGGTCAAGTAAGAAACAGAAAAGAATTAATTTGATGCCTTAAATAAAGAATATAAAGGGGAGACTTGGAGACAAAGAAAAGTGTCTTTAAGTTTTATATTTTGGTCTCAAATCTCGCCCACACCTATATAAAAGTATTAAGGACTTTCCTTTAAACTTTAGAAGAAAAAGGACTTCCCATGTGATAATGGTAACTAATTTAACAATATCATAAAAGAGCAAGATTTGCCTATTTAACTTATATCAACAAATCCTACAAAATTTGTTAAGGTTGGGAAAGAATTTAATGAGTTTCCCTCCATGTTTCAATCAAAAAGTATGTTTTTAGTGGCCTAGAGAAATTTGTAAAGATCAACACATCTACTTGAAATTAATGAATTATATTCCTTTTAAAGAGAGAGTTAAAAGTATCATTTAGAAATATCTTTTGACACTAAATATTGCCCAATCTGAGATTAAGTTTTTATAAGGTTTCATTTAAATTTTGGTTTTAATTGGAGAAGAGAGGAGAGAGTTATGATCTTTATAATTTTCCTAAAGTGGATGATCATTATTGATCAATGGGAAAATACATTTCATGTGTCACATTTAATGAAAATCAGGAAATTTAGGACTTTTCCTTTGTTTGTCATGCAACCTCAAAACTCTCTGATCTGGATCAGATGATGAGAAGGTCATCTTTTACCTTGTAACCAACAATGAACTGGCTACAATAAATAGACTTTTCCTTTGATCTCCCCTCCCTCTCCGATCTGCATTAGGAACTAAAACATTTCCCTTTGGCTTCGGGGAGTAATTATGAGACAAATAACCCCTGACCTGCCCTGATTTGATGTGGATTTAGGATTCTCCTAATGGTCCTGTGGAACAGGATCCATAGACAATTGGTTCGTGAGGCCGAGTCTATATAAGGATCCTTACCCTTTTGTAGAAGGAATATGTCTGCTATGAGACCCGAGGAAATATGAGGAGACTATCCTTGTTGCCAATTCCACCACCTAACCTATGTTCTTTCTCCCCTTTACTTCTCTGTACCCGTCGGTGAACTTCCTTTCCATCCTCACAGTTTGATCCGCTGCTGACAAAATCGAGGACAACATTGGCTTTGCTAAGGTCTGGTGGAGCCTCCGTCACCTTCACTCGATTCCCCGATGACCTGGACCTCGAGGTAAACCTCTCATTTGAACAAGCCTTGGCCCTAGTTTGCAAACAACAGTAGGGTGAAGGTTGAAGGAGAAACTTGTTGGAATGATGTCCTTTCCCCTAGATACTCCGCAGCAAGGTGAGGACAATATTGTCCTTTCGTCCATATTGTTCCTTCACCTAGACACTGCCACGCAAGTGCGGGTTGCCATGAAGGCAGAATCCTAATGTCTGTGTCGAGCCCACATGGCCCAAATAGGTAAATATATTTTGTGAAATGCTCTCCTCTGATTGGTAATTATTGTTAATCGAATAAAATTCAAAACTAAATATTATTAGATAAGATTTTGACAAGTTATATATGAAAGTTCATTACAAAAATGAAAGGAATATACTAAAAATAGTTCTAAGACCTAGATATGTCTAGAATTATAATAGTGCCTAAAGTTACCAACTTTAATGTGTTTAATATATAAAAATCCTTATTTCTTAAGGTTAATGATCACTACATGCTTAAATGACTTAATTGGATAAAGTTGAGTCTTTTTGGATAAAAAGGATATCTTTGACTTAATTTGAGAATAATAATGTGTATGACATCAAAACCAGGGTTTGCAAGTCAAAAAGGCATTATAAGTGACAATTGGGGGCTGGAAAGCCAAAACCTTAATGAAACCTTAAGTTGAACCCAAAACCCTAACACAAAACCCAAGCCAGCCTGAATGATAGATTTTGGACAAAATAATAATACATGTGAATTATGCTTTATTTTCAAGATAGTTGCTTGATTGGTTGTTTGTTGACTTTTTCTTGGACATCAAGTTACTTTTGAGAAAGATATGTGGTTACATATATGACTACTCGACTTACCTGATTCTCAAGGATTTTCTGAGGTTTTTTGCATTGATTGCAAACAAACTGTTGGTTGTTAATTTAATTCATGCAATCTTTAAAGTGACTATGTTATCACATTATATAAGTATAACTTGCTCAACTAACTCCGATGGATGTATGTGATATATGTGGGATGTGAGAAATGTCACTATGGTGACAAATTATCATTCCTAGATGAGATGATCACATAGAATCAAGAGGGCCTTTTTATGAATCATCACTATGGTGACTGGTGATCGGGCCAAGGTCTATGTATGATGTATCCACTACAGGGACTAAACCCTAGAGAGGGGTTCCCCACATGAACACTCTAGAGAGGGGGTGCCCATAGAGATTAAGTTGAGAAGTTAGAAAGAAAATACAAGTTCAATTTTTGTAATCATATTTGTAGCTATGGATGACTACATTGTTACACCTACATGAGAATATTTTGTTTCCCCCACATACCGGTATAACTTGTTATACTGACCGAGCTTTTGTTTCATGGAGTTTTAGGTACATGATAGATAACATGATATTCAGATATGATGGACATGTGATATTACTCAAAGACATTAAAGCAAATTCATAAGGAGCAATAGATAGATTCTTCTCATATAGTTCTCATATTTACAATTCTGATGATTTAAATTCATGTAACTCCTTAGAGGAGAAGATTGTAAACAAATTTTGAAATAATGGAAATTATTTACTATTTTATATTGTTTGGTAAAATCTGGATCCTTGCAAAAGTTTTAGATAATGGCTCTCAACTTTAAGGGCTTCCTTAATTGGGGGTTTCTGAAATGATAGGTCATTACATTTTTTATCAGAGCATTAGATTTTTCAAATAATATTTAATATTTTATAATTTCAAATAATATGTAGAAATATGAGAGAATTATTAGGGAATTTTCTAAACACAATGGTGACTAGAAGGGACCACAACCCCTTGGGCTGGTAAAACTTTCCTCCACACCACTAGTCAGCTTATGAGGACTCCCAAGCATGTGCATCATGCCTAGACAAAGTCAGACAATTTCCCAAAATAAAATACCTTTTGATTCTCTTATCATATTGATTCATCCATTTCTCATACTCTTGTTTAATAAACCCTAAAAGGAACTTCCCTCCTCATCTCAAGTTAAGGTTTTTGAAAAGAAATAGGATTAAGGCATCCTATGCCAATTAATGGGTGTATAATGTGGAAATAATGATTAAATAAATAAAATGGTTTCATGAGTTTTTCCATGCAAGGGTAAACCCTAGACGGAGCAAGGGTTAGTTTAGAGAAAATCCTAAGTTGGTCAAGGGACATAGAAAACCCTAAGGTGTTGGGGTATGATTCCTAACCCCACCTTAATAAGAAATTGATTGGGATGAGAGAGGAGAAAACCCAATGAGTTGAAATACCTTAGTCCATCCATGCATACCAGTACATGGAGTAAGGTGCGCATGATACACGAGAGATGTTTGTACTTAAATGGGTAATAAGTAGTTAAGTAACGAGGAAAATATGGAAACCCTTAGTGCAACTTTTAGGATTAGTGTCCCGACCAAGGGTGGGTCAATGTAGGAGTGGAGAAAATATCTATGAGGGAGTTAAACCCTAAGAACATGTTATGACTAGAAAGTCTAAACTCCTTCTAGCAGGCACTCTAACAGGAAGTGTGTTCCGAACAGACACAAGTAGAAGGTATGCTTGCATCTACATGAAAGTGAGTGATGCCAAGGCTACAAAAGGGATTAGTTATAATCCATAGGTTTAATGCCTTGTTGGATTATGAGATAGGCATACTAGATGATATGGATGATGAGCTTAGTTCTACTAGATGAGTTAATATGGTTTACAAAGACCTGAGTCAGTTTTGAGAATTTGACTTCAGTTTTGAAGTTGGACATAAGATTTGATAATACAAGTGTGTGTACTTCTCTGATAAGATAATATAGGTGAGGATAAGATGTGAATTTGTAGGAGCCTCACCTCTTCCGCAAAGGGGGACCTCTAGCATTAGGACCAGTTATAGCGTTAACTCCAAGACAGAGTGATACCTAGAGGAAGTCAGGAACCTAAACTCCAAGACATGAGGAACTATGAGAAATATTTGTATGATATGACCTAAACTAGACTACCCCTGAGAGGATGAGTTGAGTTTCTATATGCATGATCCCTAGAGGCTTGTCGTGCCCCAGATTTCCTTGGAAGGACCAAACCTTAGAGATAGAAAAAGAGGATGCTTACATAGATGTATATATGGTCAAGGTGAGGGAGAGAGTCACAAGATCTTAGAGAGGTGAGAATGCTAATATGTTTTGAAACCTCATACTCTAGTTGGTAGTCCCTTGTGTGGAATTCTAATAGTTGTCTATGTGAAAGAGGAAGCTTGGTAAGAATATATTGTGTGTAAGAATATAAGAAGAGAATGTGATATCATGTTTTGGAATGGTACGTGCTCGAGTGGCTAGGTCATGCAGTATGGATGGCCAATGCTAAGGAGGTAAACCCAAGGTCCCTAGATCAAAGAGGGAAAGTGGTGATATCTAGTGCATATAATACTCATAAAGTTGAGTGAGCTCATAGAGATTGAGCATGGCACCCCCCTCAAGTAACGTGTTAAGGGGAAACTTCACTTGGACCTTGATATATGTTTGATGAGCCACTCATACAAGTTGGTTTAGCACCAATATACTATCATATATGTATAAAAATGGTACAACCTCAAGAGGTGATGAATGCCCATGACATAATGGAAAACTTAGAAATTGTTTAATAAGCTCTTCATCCATTATTGGTTATCCACTTGCAGGAAATATGAAAATATGAAGTGGTTAGCTAACCTCAGGGTGAACCTTTCATAAAGAATGCAACCGAATAGGAGAAAGTGAAAATGTGATAATGCTCATGATAATATTGAACGTGGTTGTAGTTGAGATGAGGGATGTGTTAAATAAATTTGCCTTCTTCAGAGTATACTTTACCTATCTTGGCCTTCTATATGGTGTGAATTGGATAATGTACTTGTCATATGACATTAGATGAAATAGTGTTCCTACAGTCTTGAACACATGAAACATAATGCATCAACCCCATTATATCTAAAATGCTTCAATTTGTGGTAGTAAGGTACCAATAGTGATTCAACTCTTGAGTGGTAGATCACAAGATATAATGATATAACTCTTGGGTAAATTGCATGGATGATATAATGGAAAATATGCCTAAAGACATGTTCCTTTGTGATAATATAAATCTTAGTACATGATCATTTATGTTTGTTTCTAATAAATTCTAGGTTATCTTGTTCTGGAATAGGACCTTCCATGTAAAGGGTGAATCCATGATCAATTTAAGAATTGAAGAAACATTAAATGTCACTTAAAGCTTGAGGGACTAAGTGCGTGAAGCATAAAATCACATATAATAAGTACGATTCTTTGAACCCATGTATGACCATCTGTAAAGGACATGAGGAAAATTCCCTATGGAAGTGACCGATAGAATGGGACTAGGACCAATTGGGAAGGTTGCCATGAGCCTAATGAAGGAACATAAAGAAAACTATGGGTTCCCTAAGAGATGAAGGAAATTTGGGTGAAAGAATTGTAAAGGATATAATGTTTGTATATTATCAGAGAAACCTCAACCAAAATGTGTGATGAAATAAAATAAAGTTATAACATCAAATAAAGGATTATGACATCTCAATAAAACCCTTGGTAAGGGTAGGGCCACAAATAAAACCTAAGAACTTGCAGGATGATTAAAGATACATAAGATTTATGAGGATGGGGATGATCATGTGCTAAGTGCATAGGCCCTTGGAGGATTTAATGGTATCAAGAGGAGATCATTCTGAAAGTACATATGCCCTAGAGATCTTAAGGGGAAGAATGGGGTTAATGAGACATGAGATGTAGATGAAAAGAATGCTAGAATTCATGAGATGACATTAAAAATAAGAACCTTAAGAAGGTGTTTAGCCCAGACTCAAAAATTATGAGGAAAAAAATAGCATTCCATATAAGGGCATGATATGGAAAGAAAATTGTGGAACTAAAGGGTATTCACGGTAAGGAGCCATTGTGTAGAGTGACTCAACCAAAATTTAGATATTATAAGATAATGTATGAATACACTGTCTCTGCCCTTGGAATGGGATGAACTTTATATTAGATTGCAACCAAATATTCATTTCATCTTGTTAAGAGTGTGAGAGATTGGGTATACACATGTTATGAAAAATATATGAGAATGAATACCTGAGTTGGAATCTAATGCATAACCTAGGGTTGGAGGAGTTACATTACCCTTAAATAATGAATTAATAGATTCGAAACGTTGATGAAAAGGGCAGTCACCAAGTGAAATTGGAATGCAATCACAAAGTAATCACTAAGTGATAAAAACACACAACATATAGGGTTGTGGATTACCCTGACATTGAAACTGAATACAAGCCTTAATAAGGTAAGAGTTTTTATAGAGAAATAAAAATTGTTAATAATGATTAAGATGGAGATTGGTAACCCTAAGTTTTGAAACTAATGAGAAATTATCATTCACCTAAACTAAACTTGGCTTGAATTTTGAGGACAAAATCCTTTCAAGGAGGGGTGAATCTTAGATCCTTCAATTTGGTAAATTCAAATGGCAACACGGTATTAAGATAACCAATGAAAATAATAATAAAGTGGTTTTTATAATTTGAGATGGTAAAGGTTCTTTGGGAACACCATGGTGAGGGTGAAGTCTCATGCGAGCTAAAGGTGGACATGGAAAACTCTCATCCTGAACTTTTATATGATTAGTCAGTTTTTGAGGGAAAGAATTTCCATAAGAGGAAAAGGATGTTATAACCTGGTTTTCACATGCATTACATAATTGGAATGCAAATATTTGAATAATCATGATATGTTTGGAAACTTGGTGTACTTTGTTTTAAAAGTATGGTTTTCCTTTGAAAATTCTCTTTTGCTATGAATTTCGTGGTTTATACTACTTTTTTAATAAACCAATAATAGATATGGGAAAAATAAAGAGAGAAAAACCAATGTTAAGAAAATTACCAAAAGTAATGGATAATTAGTTTTCTACATATAGAATTGTGTGTAGTTTTCTATAAAAGTGGTATTAAAGACAACTAAAGGGTTAGTTTCGTTCCTTTATTGTTGTTAATAATAAATGTGATCCAAATAAGAAATATGGCCAATTAAGAAAGAGAAAAGAATTCATTTTATGCCTTAAATAAAGAATATAAAGGGGAAACTTGGAGACAAAGAAAAGTGTCTTTAAGTTTTGTATTTTGGTTTCAGATCTCTCCCATGCCTAGATGAAAGTTTAAAAGTCTTTCCTTTAAATTTTGTAAGAAAAAGGACTTCCCATGTGATAATAGTAACTAATTTAAGGATATGCTAAAAGAGAAATATTTCACTATTTAACTAGTTTCAATAAATCTCACAAAATTGGTTAAGGTTGGGAAATACTTTAACGAGTTACCCACCAAGTTTCATAGAAAAAGGATGTTTTAGTGGCCTAGAGAAATTTGTAAAGATAAAGGGATCTACTTGAAATTAATGAATTATTATCCTTTTTTAAGAGAGAGAGAGAGAGAGGAAAGAGGAATCTAGAAATATCTTTTTGACACCTAATATTTTCCAATCTAAGAATAAGTTATTATATGGTTTCCTTTAAATTTTGGGTTTAATTGGAGAAAGGAGGAGAGAGTTATGGTTTTTATAATTTTCCTAAAGTGTATGATTAATTGGCAAATACATTTTATGCTTCACATTTAATGCAAATCGGGAAACTTAGGACTTTTTCTTTATTTGTCGTGTGGCCTTAGGATCCTCTGATTTAGATCAGATGATGAGCAAGTCATCTTCTACCTTGTGACCAACAAGGAAACTAGCTACAATAAATAGACTTTTCCTTTGATCCCCTCCCTCTATGATCCGCATTAGGAGCTGAAAACTTTTCCCTTTGGCTTTGGGAGTAATTGCAAGAAAAATAACCCCTAACTTGCCCTACTTTTAGGTAGATTTAGGACTTTCCCTAATGGTCCTATGGAGCCAGGATCCAAAGACAGTTGGCTCGTGAGGCTTAGTCTATATAAGTATCCTTAGTCCTTTGTGGAAGGAACATGTGTGCTACAAGACCTGGGGAAATCTTAGAAGACTATCCTTGCTTCCAATTCCACCACCTGACCTCTATTCATTCTCCCCATACCTCTCTATACCCATCGGGGAACTTCCTTTTCATCCTCATAGTTTGATCCTCTTCCGATGAAATCGAGGACAACAAAGGCTTCAGTAAGGTCTGGCGGAGGTACCTCCACCTTTGCTCGGTTCTCTGACATCCTGGAGCTTGAGGTCAACCCATTGTTTAATTGAGCCCTAGCCCTAGTTTGCAAATATAAGTAGGGTGGAGGATGAAGGAGAGACATACTAGAATGACATCCTTGCCCCCTAATTATCTATAATTAGGTAAGGACAATATTGGCTTTTTGTCCCTATTGTTCCTTTGCCTGGACCCAGCCACGCAAGCATGGACTGCCATGAGGGTGGAAGCCTATTGACCACATTGAGCTCACATGCCCAAATATGTAAAGATATTTTGGGACGAGGCATCCTCCAATCGGTAAGATTAATTTTTATCATATAAAGATCATAACTAATTATTGGTAGCTATGATTTTAAGAAGTTATATATGAAACTTGATCCAAAAATGCAAGTATCTACTGAAAATAGTTCCAAGACCTAAATCTGCCTAGAATTCTAAAAGAGCTTAAAGTTACCAATTTTAATGTGTTTAATGTATAAAAACTATAATTTCTTAAGTTTAATGATCATTGCATGCTTAAATGACTTAAATATATGAAATTGAGTCTTTTTGGATAAAAAGGATATATTTGACTTAATTTGAGGATAATAATGCATATGACATCAAAACAAGGGTTTATAAGTCAAAATGGCATTAAAAGTGATAATTAGGGTTTGGAAAGCCAAAACCCTAATGAAACCCTAAGTTGACCACAAAATCCCAACTTATAACCCAAGCTAGTATGAATGGTAGATTTTAGGCAAAATAATAATACATGGATATTATTCTTTATTTTCAGGATAGTTGCATGATTTTTTGTTTGTTGCCTTTTGCTTGGACATCAAGTTACTTCTAAGAGTGGTATGTGGTTACACCTATGACTGCTCGAATTACTCGACTCCCTGAGGATTTTCTGAGGTTTTCTGCATTGATTACGAATAAATTGTTTTATGTTTATTTAATTCCTACAATCCTTAAAGTGACTATGATTATCACATTAGGTGTATAACTTTCTCAACTAACTCTGATGGATGTAAGTGATACATGTGCGATGTAAGAAATGTCACTACAGTGGAAAATGATCAAGTCTAAACTAGATGGTCACCTTGGGCTAGGAGGGCATATGTATGAATTGTTACTATGGTGATTGGTGATTGGGCCAAGGCCTATGTATGATATGTCCAAAGTAGGGACTAAACCCTAGAGAGACGGTTACTATGACGTCCCCAGATTTTGACTTCTCCAAACCCTATTGGGAATGAGATGGCAGAATCCGAAAACATCATCCAATCATATCAGAAAGCAATGCGGAAGCATAATACGCATACATGAACATACAACCATAACATACTCAACATTCAACATGCATATTTATACAATAAGAATTATTACAAAATGATTTACAGTTACATATTGAATGAAAATTCTACAGTCTATGAACATGTATGCTAATAGGATCTTAGACAATAGGTACAACCTGTACAACTTGCTCACATCCTATTATTTTATCCCATGCTAGCTGTGAACCTAGAAAATACGAGAAACAAAAACATAAACAAAAGTTGGTATGTGGAATTAAAAGCTATACTATGCTGGCATATAAAATACTTGAAATTAAAGAAAGAGAAAGGAACATTATTTAAGGTGGAGAATCAGGTAATCCCAAGTTATTAGTCATATTTCAATAGACATGTATTACTATGGTGGACTTAGCACAAACATAAATATTGGGCCCTATCCCTACGTACCTTGTACCATTAGGGATCTCCCCGCGTACCTTGTACCATTAGGGAGGTGCTAGTCAACATTAATACTTTCCCTCTCTAATAGGGAGATTAATGAACCATCAGTAACTACATTCCATTTTCTTTCCTTAGTATTCTTATTGTTCAAGGCGGAAATGACAATACATATAGATCTACATCCAACAATGTATTTCAAGTACAAACAAGCAAGTACATATATTTAACATCCAGCAAATCTAGTCATATAATTATATTCACGTACCTGAGTTCAGAGATTTATAATCATATTGGATCATCTAGAACTTTGTCCATGACCTGATTAAATATAATTGAGCATCATTAATACATGATCATCATTATTCTTAGCATATTTTGGTCCAAATTAGGGTTTAGGTCAAATCTAAATTCAAACTGATCTAAACTTGTGTTTGATATTTTTCTACTGACCAGGATGTCATTTTAGAGGTCTGGTTCAGATTTCATAATTTTCTGATGCTCAGTCTATTTTCTAGAGTTAAAAGGAGGTTACAAACATGGACTTGGGTTTTGATGAGAAATGACCTATTATTTTGACATAATAGTCAAATCTGATTTCATATTTGGTTTCTACATCATACTAGGGTTCAATAATATTTTTCTCAGATTTAATTTCCATGATATGCTAATTATACCAACAATATGATCTCAAAAGAAGCATTATCATCTACATTACATATCATTATTATTTGTTCATCAAATGTCTTATCTAAGGGTCTAGTAATGTAGAGGACATTTTTCTGAGTCTAGAGGTATTTTTAGGGGATTTATTGGGCAAGGGAGCTAATTTCTATGTATAATACAAGATAAAGGCACATTTACGGATATTTAGAAGGTGTTTACCTTTTTGCGATTTTGTGAGCCGTTGATCTAATCATCAGGATTCACTGGATGTCTGCCACATCACCATCATGGTGGGGTGCGGCTCAGGGCCTGCTGACCCAGCTCAGCTGACCGGTCTGGGTGCCTCCCTTCTCTCCTCGAGAACTGCCCGATCTGGGCTTCTCCTAATTTGGGTGTGAGTCTGCTGGCTCCGATCTCCGCAGATCAGAAAGACAGTAATGCACGATGTGTGAGATTCTTATTCTCCGCATGGCATCTTCGATCCCCTGCTCTTTAGGTCTACCACTGTCTCGTTTCTTCTCTGTGTGCGAGACACAGGGCGCCGCCATGAGGATCGAGTTTGGTGAATGACGACCTGAACCTCATATAGGAGTTTCGTCGCCTTTGAGGTGGGTAACAGGAGTGCGGCGGCTGGTCAGGTCACCTCTAGACCCGGAGGCCCTATCTTCACTGTCGTTCTTGACTTGATTCATCTAATGCGGCGCTGCTGTGAGCATTAGCTTGGAGGGTCTTGACTAGAAATCTCGCGCATTCCTGCCCTTTGCCAAACCGCTTCCGGCGGACGAGCACCGCCTTGCCATGGGGCTCGGAGTTCTGAAGATGACCTCGCATAGGCAGACACAGGGCAAATCCATTAGCGATGGCTGGTGGCAAGGTGGGGCTCAGCCTCCCACTCGCCCTCTATTCCGGCTGCTGCCATCAGTTGGACGGCAGAAAAGAGGCTTCAAACACAGCAGCAGGGGAAGCCCGATGAGTGGTGGCTAAAGAGGTAGTGTAGAAGGAGAAATCTCAGAGGTGATTGTAGATCCAGAAGAGACAACAGATCTTCCACGACATTCATCCAAGGCGACAGGGTGACTGGGTCACTGGATCGAGGGGAGCTTCCAAGCTCCATGGTGGCGTTTGTCTGGATTCAGAGAAAGGTGTGCAGGAAGGGTTGGGCATTTTCACTGGGATGCACTCTACCTCCTACAACCTCAAAAAGTAGGGAAGACTTCTTGTAGATCGCCACGGCCTCTTCAATGGGTTACAGAACTCCCAATAACGCCCTCCGATCCTGACCTTCCTTCTTGGGTGTCGAGCTCAGGACTATGGAAGCCTAGCTACAAATCTTTGTCGGGTGTTGGATATCTTGGTGCACTAAGTTCGAAGGGGTTTCTACACTGCTGATATACTCTTAGGTGGTGAAAGTGGAAATCTGGAACATCTCGTCTCCACCTTGGTCACCTGTATGATGGATGATGGAGAAGAAGGTGAGGGGAAAGCTACTATTAAATTGTACCCTGGGTTTCCAAAGTCAAATCAGGGGTCAACATCTTCCTCCAAGGGTGGCGGATCCAACTGATCTCCTCTAATCGTATGAGGTTCTAGACTGGCGAGATTGTTGCGATTGGTTGGATCGCAGCCTGAGCTACCCTCCTCCCCACTTTGCTCGGAGGTAGGAGGAGTCTGATCCGTCAGATCCTAACAACCTGCCAAAGAAGTGAGCTCGATGAGGCCACGCTGCCTGACTTTGGGTTGGGCTCAGCAAAGAGTTGTCCAATGTGAGCGTGATATAGATGCAATGTGAACTTAAATCTAAATCAGTTAATCATAATAGACATGATCAAACTTGAAGCCTTAATATCTTTTTTTAGAAAGGTTGAATCACTCTAAAAGTTTAGGCATAGGTTCACAACAACATAAAGTAACTCATATCTATTTTTGAGACACAATTTTCATTAGTTGGTCATGCAAATAGATTCTTCAAACAACCTTATAAATAAGCACATAAACCTTGTATACAAGTCAATTAATCCTCAAACCATAATGACAGATTCAATCCACTTTGTTTGATTATGAAACATACAAAGGTTCATCATTCCACCCTTTGGGTCCATGTGTATCCCTAATGATAAATGAAGTCATAACTATCCAACTTGATATTTAAGGCATCCAACCCAAAGTATATATCAATATAACTTCTAGCATCATCAACACAAGATCAACTTACTCAAATTGACCATATAAGACCTCATCTTCCACAATTATATCATTTTATTCCAATTATGTACTCAAGTACTAGTCTAAATATCAACAATCTAAAATCAGGGTTATCACATTCACCCCACCTTATTTGGAATTTCGTCCTCGAAATTCAACTAATCTCATCCTTAAGAGGCTATTTGGGGTCGAACTTCATATACATCATTATTTCTTAGGTTCTAAGACCACCATAGTTGCATACACTCTAATTTCTCAGCTTAGGGTCTAGAGATTCTTGGGCATGTTCACCCCACCTTATATATGTGGAAGCATCACTTAAAATCTTAGCCATAACATGACATTATGATATCTTAGGATTACATCACCCCTAAGGGTACATGTTTTGTTCATACTTTTAAAGTTCAAGAGGAATACCATGACATTCAGATTGTTCAAATCTAACATCATTAACATCTTACAATGATTTCAGCATTATAGGAGATTTATCTTCATCCTTTATATTAGAAAAAAAAATTTCCTACTTAAGAAGGGCTTACGTAACATGCTTGACCATTAGGGTTTCACCCTATGGTGATGACATTTATACTCAACTTAGAAGCATACATTGAGAAGGATCAAAGTTAAAACTATATTTCTGATCATATATCCTATGATCCGAAAATATCTTTATATCAAGTTCATGAGTTCAACTTTTGATGTCTTGCATGTATTATGTGATGGGAAAAAGAGAATATACTAAGTTTATCCCATGATCTCAACATCATATCTTTCATGTTTCATATGAAGGGGGAGAGAATATTTTAAAGTCAAACATATCATGATTTCAATCTTGGGTGCTACATGTATGATATAGGGGGGGAATATAGAATAGGTCAAGCTTATACGAGTGACTCCTCATATCTAAATCATCTATATAGCTCAAGTGAGGTTTCTATCATCATATATTAAGAAAGAGAAGAAGAAGGGAGAACATGTATTTGAGTATCTTTTGCACAAAGCATCATACTCTCGTAACTAGAGTTCATATATTACCTCACTTGCAACTAATGATGAGATTCTCAAAATATGTCACTCTAGATAGGACCTAACTCAGCCAAAGGATTGAATTTATCATATGGGTCATCTACCCATCCTTTTATTTTACCCAATTCTCACATATAGATTTGAATCATGCATAAGGACTCAACTCAACACTCGAGAGTAATCTAGTGTAGGATATTTTTTTTACACATATCTCATATATTGGAGGCTAGGTCCTATGACCTTCTCCTTATGGGTCTTACTCTCTCTAGAGTTTACCACATATCTTATCCTACCACTAGATATCCTCCTTGTATAAGAGCTTGAGGCCCATGCACACTCATCTCTATCTTAACTTAGCTTATCTTAAGTAGGGAAAAGGGGATATACTTTCATCATTACAACTTAGCATAGATCCTCTAAGAGTGAATTTGACTCATATACAACTCAAATCTTAATAAGGAAAACTTATACCATCATAGTTCAAGGTTAGATACGATTCTATATGCTTATTTCCTTCATCTTTCTTTTGTCTATCTATCTATCTATCACATAACCTTATGAGGCTCTAGACATCTAATCTAGATCTATTCTCTCTTCTAGACTGATGTCACTCCCTTTCACTTAGATTGCATGAACACCCACTACTCTCCTGCGTGAGGGACACATTTTTATATTTACATATATATAATAAAATATTATATAGTTTTTCTCCGAGAAAGAAGGTGTCAGAGAAAACTGTCGAGGCTCGAGCCGATTGGAAAACAAAACCAAATCAGCAAAATCGAGTGTCCAACACACAGTAGATAGTCTGGTGCCATGTAACCTAGTGAAATGGTGAGAACATGGTGTAGACTAGTGTAGCTACCCAATACATATGAGCTCTATATGCAAAGGGTTTCACACACTTGTCTAAACCTAGTTCTCAAACATCTAGGTTCTAACCTAGAGGCTAAGTCAAACCTAGTTCCTGTAGAACAACTTGCTATGTTTCTAGGGTTTAAAGTGAAAGGTGAGATTTAGGTTTAATGTTTCATGGTGAGAAATTGTTAGGTGTAGCTATTGTTCATGCTCTGATACCAACTGTGACATCCCCAGATTTTGACTTCTCCAAACCCTATTGGGAATGAGATGTCAGAATCCGAAAACATCATCCAATCATATCAGAAAGTGATGCGGAAGCATAATACACATACATGAACATACAACCATAACATACTCAACATTCAACATGCATATTTATACAATAAGAATTATTACAAAATGATTTACAGTTACATATTGAATGAAAATTCTACAGTCTATGAACATGTATACTAACATGATCTTAGACAATAGGTACAACATGTACAACTTGCTCACATCCTATTCTTTTATCCCATGCTAGCTGTGAACCTAGAAAATACGAGAAACAAAAACATCAACAAAAGTTGGTACGTGGAATTAAAAGCTATACTATGCTGGCATATAAAATACTCGAAATTGAAGAAAGAGAAAGGAACATTATTTAAGGCGGAGAATCAGGTAATCCCAAGTTATTAGTCATATTTCAATGGACATGTATTACTATGGTGGACTTAGCACAAACATAAATATTGGGCCCTATCCCTGCGTACCTTGTACCATTAGGGATCTCCCCGCATACCTTGTACCATTAGGGAGGTTCTAGTCAACATTAATACTTTCCCTCTCTAATAGGGAGATTAATGAACCATCAGTAACTACATTCCATTTTCTTTCCTTAGTATTCTTATTGTTCAAGGCGGAAATGACAATACATATAGATCTACATCCAACAATGTATTTCAAGTACAAACAAGCAAGTACATATATTTAACATCCAGCAAATCTAGTCATATAATTATATCCACGTACCTGAGTTCAGAGATTTATAATCATCTTGGATCATATAGAACTTTGTCCATGATCTGATTAAATATAATTGAGCATCATTAATACATGATCATCATTATTCTTAGCATATTTTGGTCCAAATTAGGACTTAGGTCAAATCTAAGTTCAAACTGATCTAAACTTGTGTTTGATATTTTTCTACTGATCAGGATGTCATTTTAGAGGTCTGGTTCAGATTTCATAATTTTTTGATGCTCGGTCTATTTTCTAGAGTTAAAAGGAGGTTACAAACATGGAATTGGGTTTTGATGAGAAATGACCTATTATTTTGACATAATAGTCAAATCTGATTTCATATTTGGTTTCTACATCATACTAGGGTTCAATAATATTTTTCTCAGATTTAATTTCCATGATATGCTAATTATACCAACAATATGATCTCAAAAGAAGCATTATCATCTACATTACATATCATTATTATTTGTTCATCAAATGTCTTATCTAAGGGTCTAGTAATGTAGAGGACATTTTTCTGAGTCTAGAGGTATTTTTAGGGGATTTATTGGGCAAGGGAGCTAATTTCTATGTATAATACAAGATAAAGGCACATTTAGGGATATTTAGAAGGTGTTTACCTTTTTGCAATTTTGTGAGCCGTTGATCTAATCATCAGGATTCACTGGATGTCTGCCACATCACCATCATGGTGGGGTGCGGCTCAGGGCCTGCTGACCCTGCTCAGCTGACCGGTCTGGGCGCCTCCTTTCTCTCCTCGAGATCTGCCCGATCTGGGCTTCTCCTAATTTGGGCGGGAGTCTGCTGGCTCCGATCTCCGCATATCAGAAAGATAGTAATGCACGATGTGTGAGATTCTTATTCTCCACATGGCATCTTCGATCCCCTACTCTTCAGGTCTACCACCGTCTCGTTTCTTCTCTGTGTGCGAGACACAGGGCGCCGCCGTGAGGATCGAGTTTGGTGAATGACGACCTGAACCTCATATAGGAGTTTCTTCGCCTTTGAGGTGGGTAACAGGAGTGCGGCGGCTGGTCAGGTCACCGCTAGACCCGGCGGCCCTATCTTCACCGTCGTTCTTGACTTGATTCATCTACTGCGGCGCTGCTGTGAGCATTAGCTTGGAGGGTCTTGACTAGAAATCTCGCGCATTCCTGCCCTTCGCCAAACCGCTTCCAGCGGACGTGCACCGCCTTGCCATGGGGCTCGGAGTTCTGAAGATGACCTCGCATAGGCAGACACAGGGCAAATCCATCGGCGATGGCTGGTGGCAAGGTGGGGCTCAGCCTCCCGCTCACCCTCTATTCCGGCCGCTGCCATCAGTTGGACGACAGAAAAGAGGCTTCAAACACAGCAGCAGGGGAAGCCCGATGAGTGGCGGCTAAAGAGGCAGTGTAGAAGGAGAAATCTCAGAGGTGATTGTAGATCCGGAAGAGACAACAGATCTTCCACGATATTCATCCAAGGCGACGGGGTGACTGGGTCACTGGATCGAGGGGAGCTTCCAAGCTCCATGGTGGCGTTTGTCTGGATTCAGAGGAAGGTGTGCAGGAAGGGTTGGGCGTTTTCACTGGGATGCACTCTACCTCCTACAACCTCAAAAAGTAGGGAAGACTTCTTGTAGCTCGCCGCGGCCTCTTTAATGGGTTACAGAACTCCCAACAACGCCCTCTGATCCTGACCTTCCTTCTTGGGTCTCGAGCTCAGGACTATGGAAGCCTAGCTACAAAGCTTTGTCGGGTGTTGGATATCTGGGTGCACTAAGTTTGAAGGGGTTTCTACACTGCTGATATACTCTTAGGTGGTGAAAGTGGAAATCTGGAACATCTCGTCTCCACCTTGGTCACCTGTATGATGGATGATGGAGAAGAAGGTGAGGGGAAAGCTTCTATTAAATTGTACCCTGGGTTTCCAAAGTTGATTCAGGGGTCAACATCTTCCTCTAAGGGTGGCGGATCCAACTGATCTCCTCTAATCGTATGAGGTTCTAGACTGGAGAGATTGTTGCGATTGGTTGGATCATAGCCTGAGCTACCCTCCTCCCTGCTTTGCTCGGAGGTAGGAGAAGGAGTTTGATCCGTCAGATCCTAACAACCTGCCAAAGCAGTGATCTCGATGAGGCCACACTGCCTGACTTTGGGCTGGGCTCAGCAAAGAGTTGTCCAATGTGAGCGTGATATAGACACAATGTGAACTTAAATCTAAATCAGTTAATCATAATAGACATGATCAAACTTGAAGCCTTAATATCTTTTTTTTAGAAAGGTTGTTTCACTCTAAAAGTTTAGGCATAGGTTCACAACAACATAAAGTAACTCATATCTATTTTTGAGACACAATTTTCATTAGTTGGTCATGCAAATAGATTCTTCAAACAACCTTATAAATAAGCACATAAACCTTGAATACAAGTCAATTAATCCTCAAACCATAATGACATATTCAATCCACTTTGTTTGATTATGAAACATACAAAGGTTCATCATTCCACCCTTTGGGTCCATGTGTATCCCTAATGATAAATGAAGTCATAACTATCCAACTTGATATTTAAGGCATCCAACCCAAAGTATATATCAATATAACTTCTAGCATCATCAACACAAGATCAACTTACTCAAATTGACCATATAAGACCTCATCTTCCAAAATTATATCATTTTATTCCAATTATGTACTCAAGTACTAGTCTAAATATCAACAACCTAAAATCAGGGTTATCACATTCCACATGAATACTCCAGAGAGGGAGTGTCTCATAAAGATTAAGTTGAGAAGTTAAAAAGAAAATGCAAGTTAAATTTTTGCAATCATATTTGTTGTTAAGGATGACTACATTGTTACATCTATATGTGAATATTTTATTTCCCCCACATACCAATGTGAGTTGTTATACTGACTGTGCTTTTGTTTCACTGTGTTTTAGGTGCATTCTAGATAAGATGATATTTACATATATTCGATAGGTGAAATTACTCAAAGACATTAAACCAATTTTTTTAGGAGGATTAGATAGATTCTTCTCATATAGTTCTCAAATGTACAGTTCTGATGATATAAATTCATGTAAATCCTCAAAAGAAAATTTTGTAAACAAATTTTGAAATAATGGAAATTATTTTCTATTTTATATAATTTGGTAAACTACAGATCCTTGGGAAAGTTTTAGGTAATGACTCTCAACTTTAAGGCCTTTCTTAATTTGGGGGTTGCAAAACCCTAAGATCTTGGGGTCAATTGTGGCTAGAGAGCCTGATCTCTTCCTGTGAGCCAAGAATGCACCCTAGGTTAGGACCTTCCCTAGAAGGGTGAGATGATAAATCAATTTTAGAATTGAGGTAATTATAAATGTCACTAAATCTTGAGAGATTAAGTGCATGAAGTATGCAAGCACATATATTGAGTATAAGTCATATACCCAAGTATGCCATCTCTAAGGAACTTGACGAGAAGTCACTATGAAAGTGGATGAAAGTATGGGACCAATCCCAGAAGAGAAGGTTTCCATGAGCCCAATGAGGGGCCATAAAGTGAATAATGAGCAACATAAGAGAAGGAGGAAATATAGGTTAAAGAATTACATATGGAAATAATGTGCGCTCAATAAACCCTTGGGAAGGGTAGATCCCTAAGTCAATCCTAAGGTCAAGTTGGGAGTATTAAAGGTACATAAGACCAATAAGATTTAGAGATGATTTTGCCATGAATGCATAAAACCTTAGAGTCAGGAGGTAACAACAATGTTTTCCCGAGGCCCATGACTCAGGAGATTGGCCACCTTCATGAGTACATGAGGCCTAAGTGGTGAATGTGAGAGGCACTCCCTAGATTCATAAGGATGGGATCAATCCAAAAGTACATGTACCCCTAGAGACCTGGAGGAAGTGGCTAAGGTCATAATACATGAGGTGTAAATACAAAAGATACAAGAACTCATTTAATAATAAAGGAGTTGTGCAAAAACTCAAGAGTGAAAAAAGCTTTTGACTTCAGGAAATATAAGAATATTGTGATATAATTCAACCTAAACTATGAAATCTTAAGATAATGTGTGTATACCATCTCTTCCCTTGGAATGGGATGAACTTTGCATTTGGGTTGCAACCAAGCGTTATTTCATCTCATTATGAGTGGGATATATGGGGTAGACATATGTTATACTAAAAATTGACATATGAGAATGAGTACTTTAAGTTGAAATTAACGACATGACCTAGGGTTTGAGGTGTTATCTCATCCTTATATTGTAAACGTAGGTGAAAAGCATAATTTCCAAGTGAAATCGAAAATCATAATTGAAAATAAAATCACCAAGTGAAAATGTCATGTAATGGTTGACGATGTAGATGTACCCTGAACTTTAATTTGGATACAAAATTTAGTAATGTGAGATATTTGCATATCAATAAAAGTTGTTAAAATATATCTAACTAGGGTTTCTAACATTATGTTGTGAAATTAAGATGAGTTATCTTTCACCTTAACCTTACTGGGTATGAATGTTTGGGACAAAATTCCTTTTAAGGAGGAGTGAATGTTATATCCTCAAATTTTGGTAAGTTTTAAATAAATAAATATAAGACTTTATTGAATAATGAAATTACTAAATATAAATGATGGAATTATAAATTTATCTTGGTGGCATGGGTGCAACCCATGGACCATGTAAAGACCCATGAGACTGTTTTTTACAAATAGGTCCTTGGAGCACAAGCTAAATAAATAAGAGATTTTGTACATAAATAAAATAAAAATGGCTTTGTGAATGGTTGAATAATAGAGTTATGAAATATTGGACAAGTTTCCAAAAGAAAATAAGATGTGTAACGTTTTAGATAACTAAAAAAATTATCTAGCCAGTTCGGCAACACATCTTTTGAGACATGCATTAGTATTATCTGATCTAACTTTTGGTATACTTGAAAATAATAAAGAAAACCATAGAATTCTAGAAATTGTGATATTCAATGAGATAATGGTATTGTTTTATACATGTCTAAAAGGAGCAAGTTTTGTATGGGAAATACATTCAAATAAATTCCAATTACTAAATATACTCTTGGAATGATATTGGGGAGTTTCCTTGAAATAAGGATAATTGTTTGGAAGAATATATCAAGGGGAGAAGTAGAAGAATAATCTAGAATTCATGTATAGCCATATGTTTATATACTTTTCTTGAGGGTTAATGGTTTCTAACCAAGTCTTGCTATGGAAAGAAGGCAAGATTATTCTTAATGACTTTTACATTAGAATAAGTAGTTTTGACTTGTGAGGAAAAGTAGGGGGTCGGTAGTTCTTGTGCTTAAAAGCACCTTCCATCCATGGCATGTGATTTTCCATATACCACATGTATACAAGAAAGGAAAGTAGACCCTCACCTATCTCTCTCTCTCTCTACCACCCTTCTCCTAAACCTAGTGTCTGTAGGCTATATAAGCAGTAGACTAGGGAGATACCAAGCACGATGATTCCTTCCTTCCCAATACAATGAGCCAAGAATAAGGTTGGGAGGAGGCAGTTGAGAAGGTGGTGTCGAGTTGATGATGTTGGTGAAGGATATCTTCCAGTCAAGTATGAATGGTGGACACTAGTGACGAACTCATTGGAAAGAGGCTAGCTAGGTTTGTGATGCTTGACAGAACAGGATACCCACCCAAACAAAGATCCCTCACAGACCGACAACTTTCGACTGGGTAAGCGTAAAACCAAAGATCATGGTTAGGAGCTCTGATATCCCAGGATGACATGTGGAATTCTCAAGAGCACCCTGGTGCTCCTCTGAGGTGACATGTAATGATTAGGGCATCGAGTGGTTTACATAGATGATGTGTAGAAGGTGGGGCTTTGCATCTGTAGGCTGGAGTCCTTAGCAGAGGGAGAGATAGAATAGTAGAGAGGGAGATGTAGGATGTAGGAGGAGCGTGGAGTAGCGGTGTCAAGGGATCAAACCTTCGACGGTCGGCACTGTCAGGATTCGAGGACGAGTGTCATTCATGAACTACAGCCATGCATCCGCAAAGAAGATGACCGATAGTAGAAGGGCTACTTTGTACTTACACGCACAGACAAGGTGCATGGATAAAGGAGTTTTCGAACTTGACTGAGGCATCATTTGTGGACCGCTATGAGGAGTTTGTGGCATATTGGCCAGCCCCCTTCTATGTGGAAAATAAGGTAAAGACCCATGTTTATGGCATGGCACTCGTTATTGCTCTTTAAAGGGTAATCCTAAAATAATTATAGTAACTCAAAATATAATGAAATTGTATATTAAATTGATCAGAAAAATGACAGGAACACAAATAAAATATGAGTGAGACATAATTTTTCTTCCTATTACAAAAGTACCTTAGGTATTTGTTTAAGTAGTGATTAGCACATAGGAACCCTAGATTTAGGTATTTAAATGTTAAAAACATTAAAAGGCTATTCTTTTTTATTATTATCCGAAGTTGTGGAACTAAATGATGATTTAACATGTTCATGATCATAATTATGTAGAATTAGGTTTTATAATGTGAATAACCATGCATATGAATAATTAGGGTTCTGATGTTAAAGATGATAACTTTAATGAACTCATAACAATTCAAGTAATCATAATCAAGGGATATATTGGATATAGTAATTAGTTCCACCTATTGTTTAACATGCGATGGAAATAGGGTTCATACCCTTATTCCTTATCTAAACCCTAGATTAGGACCCCAGTATGGTTTAATATATTTAATGTGATGATGACACTTTAGGATACACATACATGTAGACTAAAGTCGTTTGCTTGATTGGCTAGCTTGATTGGATAATATGATTAATGATTTCAAGATCTGCATGGTTCTATGAAAGGTACATGGTTACACTTATGACTACCCAAAATATAGTTTGTCGGTGTTTTTTTAAGGTTTTCTCAAAGATTTCTTGAATAATATATTGAGTGTTTATTTACATTTTGTTCAATTATAATGCCACTATAGTATTACATAATGGAAGACTCTACGAACAAAATGATAGTTCTTATTTGTAAGTATTGTGCATGAACCCCACATACACAATATAGAAATATGCTAGTTTGTGCTTTTGGTTTCACAACATTTTAGGTACATGCTAAATATGAAGACATCAAGATATGTTGGACAAATGAAATTACTTGAAGACATTAAAGTTAACTTGTAAGGAGGATTACATAGATACTTCTTCTCATATGTATGGTTTTGATAATAGAAATTCATGTAACTCTATGTAAAAGCATTTTGTGAACCTCATTTGAATGAATGGAAATTGTTTGCTATGATTTGTTATTTGGTTAAATTTGGATCTTGGGAAAATTTAGGTAATGGCTCTCAACTTTTTGGGTCTTTCCTTAACTGGGGGATGTTGAAAAGTGAGATTGTTACAATATGCAAGATATTTATAAAGTGAGATGTTGTCTTAGTAGTTATGCTATTCATGATTGGCATACTACTAGAGTGTTGAATGTTAGTGGTATTGTTTAGAACATGGTCAAGTCAAAGAAATAATTCATTGACTCACATAGCCATCTTTTAAAGTTGATGACTTTATTGATTTTCATACAATAGAATGAAGCATAGTTTTGATGATTATATTCATTAAGACGGATGATAAATTTTGAAATGTCTATTTTGTGGCATATGTAACTAAGTTTTTGAAGAAAAAAATGATGTTGAGGTTACTATGTAATGTGTTTAGGATATAATACCTTAATGAGGTTATCCTCGAGTCTTCAAATAATATTTAAGAAAACATAACATTACATATTAAAAGAGTATTTAGCCTACAAACTCCAATCACTACAACTATTAAGAGATTGATTTTGTAATATTCATACTTAAACAATATTGTGATTACAAAAATTTCTCTCCTATTTGGCTTCACTCACTTTAGGTTTCTCAATCTGACATTGACCTTTGTCATTCCATTTGGAGAAATATGGGCTTGTCTTCTCATCGTACAACATGTTCTCATTTTGGCATTTCTTGTATAAAATCCTTTCTAATTGCTCACTATTTTGGTGGTGATAGGTAGATTTAGGTAGTGATTTTCAAGTTGTGACAAGTAATTCCAATATCGTTTCAACTTTATCTTCTTGTAACACATGGATGAATGGTTTATAGCCCTTCTTGAACAAAGTTCTATCATAATCCACTCTCGATTTAGCAGTTACCAAATTCATTGCACACTATGCATTATTTCACATTTTGTAACATAGAAAAGCCATCATATTATAATGACAAGGTTTTTCTTTGGGTTACAAATCTATATTGCATATAAGGATGTTGTTGAGATGCATCATATAATTTTTATGTGCCTCAAAGAAGTATGGTGACCCGATCATAGATATGGTATGGGATTAAATGGTTTTTTTGGGCCCAAATAATGGTTGTGGGTTTGAAGGCCCCCTCACTATATAGTACAGTCTATTTTTAGGTCCTAATAAGGATCTGAATATGGTTCTATATCTATATGTATATGCACCCTTCTTAGTGTTTCAGATCATGTGTTTCTATATTGAGACAACCGTTGGTCATACTCTAGGGTGTATTCTGCCTCATTCGAGAGCACTCCTCCTGTACCCTCTTCTTTGAAATAGTGGAAATATCTTTTGTTCCTGTGGAGTAGGCAACTATAAGAGAACCACATAAATATCATGTTTTTTGGTTGTGTCATTGTTTCTTTTGTTCTCATCTTTGTTTTTCACACAAACTCAGAATATATTCTCATTAAAATACTTGGTAATTTGGTATCAAAGCCTGATGTTTCCATTTTGAATGATGTAGAGTCTACACAAGACCTCTAAGTTTGACCACTCTTCAACTTTGGGCTATGGCCGATCACGATGCGTGGTGTGCTGATGCACTGGAAAGTCGTTATGGCTCTGGAAGGGATTAAGAATATGCTAACCAATATTGAAGGATGAAGAAGATAAGGAGATGGACTAGAAATCCCTTACTTTAATCCAATTATCCTTATCCTACAAATTCTTGTCTGAAGTCACCAAGGAGACTATTGTTGTAGGAATTTGGAAGAAACTCAAATATCTCTACATGATGAAGTCTCTCCAAGAAAAGTTATATCATAAGAAATGTCTATTCTTACTACAGATGAAAAAAGGTAATTATGTTCATGATCATATTGACGAGTTTAATTATATTATCATGGACCTTGAAAACATAGATGTTAAACTCAAATATGAATATAAAGCTCCCATTCTATTGTGTTCATTATCCCCTTCATACAAGCAATTTTGGGAAATTGTTTTGTATTGGAAATATTCAATCAAGGTGGAGTATGTTATCTTCTTTAAAGTCCAAATCCATGGTTGATAAATATCTGATTACTACATCAAGTAGTCATTCAGAGGTTGTAATATGCAGGAGTCAAACAAAGGAAAAGGAAAACAAGAAGAAGCATACTTCCATTCTAAGTCCATGCCCAATAATGGGAACATATGTAATGTAAGAAGACTGGACACATTGTTGATGACTATTACAAGTTGAAGATCAAGCTAAACAGGGAGAATGGTGGAGAAAAAAAAAGAACAACATGTAGATGCTAATGTGGAATGAGAAGATCTAGATAATGTTCTTATGGTATCACCCTCACCACCATCCTCATCCACACAATATCAGACTTTGTGGATTTTGGAATTTGGTTGTTCACACAACACGTGTCCACATAGAGACAGGTTCTCTTCTTATGAACATTTTGACATAGGAATAGTGAATATGGCAAAATAATACTATATGCCAAACTATTAGCGTTGGATCAATCTACATCAAGGTGTGTGATGGATTTAGTCAAACTATCTCTAATGTTTCTCATGTTCAAGGCCTTCATAAAAATCTGATCTCAAATGGCTTTCTTGAAGCCAACGATTTTCCATATAGGGATGAAAATGGAATCTTTTCTATAATTGAAGGAGATGCTTCTTTGATTAGAGGAGTATGTATTCCTAGAAATATTTTCAATATGTTTGGTGAAACTATCACCGGTGTAGCTATTGTTGTTTCTTCCTCAACTACTTCAAATATGGATATCACAAAGTTGTGGCATATGAGACTGGGACACGAGTCAAAGAGGTCCTGCATTTTTTTAAAGGAAAGGACTTCTAGATAGTGTCATTACTAGACTATTAGATTTATGTGAACACTTTGTAATGGGAAAGCATAAAAGGTATTGTTGATTATGTTCATTTATACATATGTTATTTTTTATTATGTTCATTTGTACATATGGGGTCCTTCTCAAGCTCCATCCAAGGGCGGTGCTAGATGTATGCTTACTGTAATTGGCAATTTCTCAAGGAAACTTTGGGTGTGTTTTCTAAAGAATAAGTCTAATGCTTTTGATTAGTTTAAGAAATGGAAGATGTTGGTTGAAAAGCAAACCAGAGAGTGCTTCAAAAGTCTAGGGATAGATAATTTCATAGAATTTTGTTCTTTTGAATTCAATGAATTCTTTCAATCTAAAGGTATTCATAGGCACTGCACAGTTACACATACTCCAAAGTAGAATAATGCTTTAGAAGATATGAACATAACTCTTCTAGAGAAAGCATGATACCTTATGATTAGTGTAGGTCATAGCAAAGATTTTTGAGCTGAATCCATCTCTACTAAGCCTATATTGTCAATTTCTCTCCATTTACTCCACTTGGCTTTGAAACTCCAGAATAGGTATGGTTTGGTCATTTTTAAAACTACTCAAATATGCATACTTTTGGTTTCCATCCATATGTCTATCTAAATTAAGAAAATCTTGAGCATAGAGCAAAAAGTATAATTATCTAAGTTATGATGATGGTGTGAAGTGATACAAATTCTGCTACATTGAGACAAAGTCATCAATTTTTTTCATTGAAAACAAATGTCACATCTAATGGATCTATGATGTTTTATGCAAAACAAGATGGTAGTTTTCTTATGTTGTAGGAACACCTCAAATTCTATAAATCAGGTGGAGATTGAAGTTAGAGCACACAACCCGACACCTCCTATTGTTGCAGAAGAAAATCCAGATAAAGTTGAAGATGACAATCCTGAAGAATAGACATATGGCATTGCTTCTGGAAGAGAAAAAAGATAGGTCAAACCATATATAAGGCATTCAAAATATAGGTCAAACCACCTATAAGAAGATAGGTCAAACCACCTATAAGGAATTGCTTCTAGACATATGTTGTTGCATATGCCATGTGTAAGGCCCCTAAACTTGCTTAATGAGTTGAATAAACTTAATTATCATAATTGAATTTTTATAACCCTAATATAACCTTTTTATATGCTTTGAAATCATAATATAAGATTAAGTTTCAAATTTAGTCCAATTTGGACACTGTTTGAGCAAGTTATGCAATGTTATGCACATTTTGGACTTTTCTACAATTTATCCAATTGAGAGGTTTTCATTGAAATTTATCACTTGCATTATGTTCCTTGGATATTCTCTCATCATTCTTTATCTTGTTGATCTGTGGGGCACCTATTTAAACCTTGTTTTGAAGGTTCTTTCTCCAAGGGTATTTTAGGGTTTACCCCTTCATGGATGAGCTACCTTTAGTAGCTATCAACTAATGAGTTATTTGTTTTTCTTGGAAATTCAAGAAATGAGGGACAAGCATGTCTCTATGGATGATGGGGTAGATTCTTGTGTGTGTTCTTGTATATTCTTAATAGTTTAAGGCTATGGACACTTGGAAAGATACTAGAACTTCAACATTTTCTTTTTCTTTATCTTAAAGTTTCATATACTTATCCTTAAGCACCAAAACGAGCCATTGGCTCTCCACCACTTCCCTCCTTCTACAAACCTCGTCCTCCCTCTGTGCTTCTGCGAATTTCCTATCCAAGGAAGAAGAAAGAGGGGACCTTCTTGGAAAAAGAATCTAGGGTTGCAATTGACTTCCTTTTAGGGTTTAAAAAGCTTCCTTCTAGTGATCTTGAACTAAAAGAGTAAGAATCCCCTTCTTTCCTCTGTTTATTTATTTTTTATCCTTCCTCCTACCTTTCTCTAGGTTGGAACCTTGTTGTTCCATGGTAGAAATTTCTCTAAAGCTCTAAAACCCTACCTTTCTTGCTCATTATGCTTAGGGTTTGCTCATTTGATGAAAAAATGTGCTAGATGGACGAGTTCATAGCTTATGCTTAGATTTTCTATCCTACCTTCTCAAGTTTTATTCTATGTGGGGTTTCATCTTCTCATTAGAGGAAAGTTTTATAACTTTCTGCACATTTATTGCTTACCATAAGCTTTCTAGATCATGTTCTTGCTTGAAAATGATGATTCATGCACTAAAAAGCTATGTTTGACTTAGATTTTGATTTTTATAATGTTCCCTATTCTGATTTCAGTTCTAGATGAACTTGTGATCATGTTTACTATATTCCTAAGGTATAATATGACTTAGATCAGGTTGGTTTGGCAACTTATGGTGCTAAGCACCTATCAACCAATGGTCAATTTTAGGGTTTAAAGTTGATTTCTTCTATAAACCCATGACCCGATGATGGTACCATTGCAACAACCCTATGATGTTGTATACATGACAACTGATGGTCAGGATCAAAGGTGTCAGACGATGGTGACAATCTATGGTCACCCCCTTAGGTCAGGTTTTGGATCAATTAGAAGTTTAATGATCAACCATTAAGTACCCTACTGATGTTATCAATCAATGATGACATTAGCTTAATATTTGATGTTGATTAATGAATATAGTGTTAATCTAATAAGCTATGGTGACTTAATTCTCACTAATGATGGTGGATCAGGTCTCTACAACCTATTTTGAGTTAAGCATTGTATTTGTAGCATCAATTAAGCCTTAGGCCAATGGTTTCTTAGGTCACTTGATGCAATGGTCGGACCTATATTGTAATTGATGGTTTTAACATATGAACTTGACCCAATGGTCAAGATCTAATGTTTATTCCTCTAATAAATTGGAATGATGTCTAATGTAACATGTTGGTCCTAATAATGTTAGTTTGAGGGTTTCCTTTATATGATCAACTTAAAGGATCTTATTTGTTGACAATGGATGACTTGTTTTAAATGAATAGTTGATTGTGGGTTTTACCCTACTCTCAATGGAACTTTTTGTGTTGTTGATCAAAGGATGTCTATGGTTAAATGGTGACTCTTTCTAGAGAACAAATCAAGGACTTCCTAGGTGGTTTATTTAAGTTGTTTACTTCTGTAAACAATCAATGGTCTTACATTTTAAACATCCAATGGTTCTAGGTGACATTGTGGTATGGTGATATGGGCTGAATGATGATGGAACAAATGGAGGGTTACCATTAATAAGGTAGTCTTACCTATTCATTCATATGAATAGAAGGGATGATAATCATATTGTGTTGATATATAACCCTAATGAGGTATAGCTTGTTATACCTAGCTTTAATATAACTAAATGATGGTAATTGGGTATGAATAGTCCTTGAATGACTAATACAATCATAGAGTACTCTTTTACTATTGTTGAAACCCTAGTATGCTATTACTCGATGGTTACACCTTGATTTATGTGTGCGTTCATACTTGAGAATAGTATGGAATGTTATGGTGATGCTTCACCTTATGCATCCATGATCCAATGGGGATGTCGTGAGTTAGGGTTTGCGTATAAGTTCTGATTAGTAACATAGATATAATTTATCATGTTGAACCTAACTCTAATGCAAATAGATAAAGATGAGTATTCATGTTTAACATTCTTATATGATGGAATGATGGTGGAATAACCTCCTTAACATGATCATAACCTTAATGTGTTAATTGGTGGTTATCATAGCCATATGGTTGGTACTTTCTTATGCTAAACATGTGCATTATGAATATGATGAGTGTTAATCATATCTAGATTTCTTACATGTTGATGAAATACAGGAATGTTCTTAATTTTAATATAACCCTACTATGATTGTTTATGAATATCTCCTAGCTGATTAATACAATATTGTGTTGATCTGGTGTATTATATGTAAGTGATGTTGTTGAACTTTGTTATAAGGCAAGCAAAGATAATGATGATCTTGTAGGGAATAGTATGACGATCTTAATGGCCTTGGGGCATGGTTGAGCCCTGAATGTGGTGTAATCCTCTTGTGTTGATAAGGGTTGATACCCTGTGATATTGTGAAAAGTATTTATATCATGTGATAGTATGATGGTCTTAATGACCTTTGGGCATGGTTGAGCCCTGAATGAGGTGCAATCCTCTTGTGTTGATAAGGGTTGATACCTTGTGATATTATGAAAAGGATTTATATCTTGTGATAGTATGATGACTAGTGTGGTCTCATGAATGTCAAGTGAATAGTACTATGTGATGATGAGATGAGAAATTATGTTTCACACATTTTATATCTATTAAAAGTTGAGATATGTATATGCTTGCTAGAAGTGAATTAGGGTTTGTATGTACAATTGTTTGATGCAGTCTTAATTCACCCAATTGGCATAACTAAGCAAGTGCAACTCTAATTATGTAGTGACTTGTGCCATAGATCCATCTAAGTGTCAGAACTAGCCAGATGGTGATACGAGTATTCCTAAGGGAAAATCGGAGAGCATACTATTGAGTATGTGGGAGTGGCAAGTTGAGGATACATCCTTGTAATTGACAATGCAGGTTGTGGAGGATGGATATGGTCATGACTCATAAATATGATGTGATTGAGAATGGTTGCGGTCATGTCTCAGTGATTATATATGTGACAAGATTGGAGGACAATTGAGGTTGTACCTCAGATTGTAGGGTATACGTACCCACCTCCTTTCACTAGTGTCGTGACCTGCACCAAGGACAGACTAGGCTATTAGTAGCTTGGCCTTATGTGTCGTTGTGGCGGATCATACTGACCGGGGGCGGAGAAGATCTTAGGAGTCTGGTTCTTCCTAGATCTTGTATGGCATTGATTTTGACTTAGCAGTGGTCAATTGGATTTTGAGTGGTATCCTCAATTTCCTCAGGCATAATAAAAGGTATAAGACAGTCGTGTACCATGTCTGTTTAGGATTATACACAACACTTCATATTGGATGATAACCCTTGTTTGCTTTCTTTTCATTGAGATCATGTATAGTACAATAAGAGATAATAGGTATGGTTATGTTGTAGTTATGCTCATGTTGTAAACATGCTTATGTTGTCAAATATACTGACATTGATGGTTAAGATGATGTTGCTAGATATGTTTAATATTTCTAGCCATGCTTATGTAATTAGAAATGCTTAAAATAATAATCATGCCTATGTAGTTCATTGTGTTATGATGTTAGTTCCACTTATGATATAGATCTGTTCCCTTTATTTGAGATGTCAATATTGATAGCCATGTTATGTTACTAGACATATTCATGATGTCAGGGATGCTTATGCTACTAGATTGCTTGTACTATTAGAAAGGAATATGATGATAGTCAGATTAATGATAATGATTGTTATTAGATGCAATTTGATGATATTTGAGTAGATATCTATCCAAAGAAATGGATTTATTTGTTATCTATATATGCATTGATGATCACACTTGTTGCTAAGATGATTTGCTTAATCTGTTTAGTATACTTGATCTGTTCAATATGTTCAATAGATTATTAAAAAATCCAACTACTTAGTTATCTACTATTTAAAATGTTGTAATCAATAAGCATTGTTGGAGGTTATATCTCTTGCCGGGACATGGGTCTCACCCTTGTGGTTCGCCACATCTTTTTTAGGTAATCGGAAGTGATGAAAACAAACATGTGGCAGCAAAGAGGATCTATAGTAATGAATCTTTGAGAAAGTTGATTATATTTCTAGTGTGTCCTAGAGTCATTCATGTACTCTCAGGTCTGGGCAGGAAAGTTTGTATATGGTGTTTCAAGTGAATCAAAATTTTGTTAGCATGTTAATGCTTGTTTGTGTGGCATATACAAATATTGTTATCTTGTGTATATATGTTGTGGCTAAGGTGATAGAACAATTTGTATCAAATTCTTGTCATAGTTTGGATAAAAGAAATATGTTGGGCTCTTATGCAAATGTTTCTGAGTGGGTGCTGACGTTGAAATTAGTTTTAATTTACCCATATTTTTGGGTATGTGGTTAATTGGTGATTGATTGTGTTTTATGTTTTGAGTAATCTCATTTAGTGTAACGGGTTCTCACAAGTTGGTATCAGAGCTTTAGGTTCACTAAGTCTATAGGGACACTAGGACTTAAGACTGGGATGATGTCTAAGTTAGGAATGTGACATATAAACATGGTGCATACTTCCTAATCTCAATACTTGGGTGCCCTATCCAGGTATTCAATTATTGAAAAAGGTAACTATGGAACTTTTAGATTGTCATCTTTTGATTATTCTGATCAAGTAGTCATTTTGAAACAATCTTAAGAGCATAATGAATCAGAAATCATGGTGCAGATAACTTAATATTACCTCAAGAGAAGATGAGGATTACATCATTATCTACCAAAACTTGAATTGTTGGTAACTATAAGAGAAAGATATAACACCATGAAATCTAAATGCAAATACAAATATGAAAAAGAGGAGTTCTTGAAGATGTGATTCAAGAAGATAATAAAGTAAAAGACAAATCAGTCTATGTTGATAAAGTGATTCAAGGTATGAAATCCACAGAAGATGGAAAGAACTCCTATAACAAGTACAAAATGAGAAGATAAATGGGAACAATGACAAAGGAATAAGGTAGAACCTGAGTTAATCTCAGACTAATCTATGTGTGTAAGAAAGTGTTAATGTAAAATCAGCATAGTATGTGAAAGAAATTAAGGCAGATGATCCATGTTTAATGAAGAAAATGTGGAATATGATGATTTACATGTTGATAAGTAGTTGAAAAAATAATAAAATAAGAGAACATACCCAAGTGTGATAAATAGTCATCAAGGAAGGAGTAATGAGATATGTTAATCATTATGATTCCTATGCTAATGGCATGGAACCCAAAATGAAAAGGATAAAATGACACATAAGAAGTTGTAACCTCCATAATGAAAATAGAATTGGTTACCTTTTTACTAGTGACCCTTGAACAATGTTGCTATGATGTGGGAAGTGTGTTTCCCTTTGTGTCTTTCCTTTCTAGGGCACAACTTTCAAGTGGATCATTGCCACTTGGTATGTGTGGTCGTTGTAAACATGAGGGTGGATAGCTTATTATAGCATAAGGTTGTTTGGACTATGGTTCCAAGATCATAAAGTTTGTGATGATTTTAATTTTGAGCCTTCCAATAATTAGGAAGAATCCTCTTATATGTCTTGATATTTGTTATGTTGGTAAATGTGGATGAGATAATGATGTGAGTTCCTTATTGCACATGAGGTGGATACCAAGGTAATGAATCCTAGTATCCAAGATGTATCAATAGTATGAGAAATATGTGAAGGTTGGATATTTTTATTAAATGAACATTCCAAGTATTCCTCTCCCATAGAGAGAGAGTTGATGATGATCCTATAAATGTTGTTTGGAAGGAAAAACAAAAGTGACTCTATAATGTCGTGTATGGTTTAGTGATAGTTGGGCAAGACCACTATCAAGGATAGATGGTTTGTTGATACAATAGATATAATTTTAGGATGATATCTAGAATTTAAAGTTGAAAGTTACTATTAGATTTTTACAGGTGGCACAACAAGTTTCTATGTTCCATATTTGCAAATGTCTTCTTATGTGGGGGGGTTTGTACTAACCCAAGAGGATATATGTATGAATGATGTGACATCACCATGATATGCAAGTAACCATGTGAAGGTAATAGTATGAGGTGCAAAGGAAGTACCCATCTTTGTTTACCTTGGATTTCAGGGGCAAAATCCCTATTAGGAGTTTATAGTTGTAACGCCCCTAAACTTGCTTAATGAGTTAAATAAGTTTAATTATCATAATTGAATTTTTATAACCTAATATAACCTTCTTATATGCTTTAAAATCATAATATAAGCTTAATTTTCAAATTTGGTTCAATTTGGACACTATTTGAGCAAGTTATGCAATTTTATGCATATTTTGGACTTTTCTGCAATTTACCCAATTGAGAGGTTTTATTTGCAATTTATCACTTAAATTATGTTCCTTGGATATTCTCTCATCATTATTGAACTTGTTGAGCCATGGGGCACCTATTTAAACCTTGGTTTGAAGGTGATTTCTCCAAGGGTATTTTAGGGTTTACCCCTTCACGGATGAGCTACCTTTAGTAGCTATCAAGTAATGAGTTATTTGTTTTGCTTGAAAATAAAAGAAACGAGGGACAAGAATGTCTCTATGGACATTGGGGAGCTTCTTGTGTGTGTTCTTGTATATTATTAATAGTTTAAGCCTATGGACACTTGGAAAGATACTAGAACTTCAACCTTTTCTTTTTCTTTATCGTTAAGCTTCATATACTTATCCCTAAGAACCAAAAAGAGCCATTTTCTGTACACCACTTCCCTCCTTCTACAAACCTCGTCATCCCTCTGTGCTTCTATGAATTTCCTGTCCAAGGAAGAAGAAATAGGGGACCTTCTTGGAAAAAGAATCTAGGGTTGCAATTGACTTCCTTTAGGGTTTAAAAAGCTTCCTTCTAGTGATATTGACCTAAAAGAGTAAGAATCCCCTTCTTTCCTCCATTTATTTCTTTTTTATCCTTCCTCCTACCTTTATCCAGGTCATAACCTTACTGTTCCATGGTAGAAATTGCTCTAAAGCTCAAAAACCCTACCTTTCTTGCTCCTTATGCTTAGGGTTTGCTCATTTGATGAAGAAAGGTGCTAGATGGATGAGTTCATAGCTTATGCTTGGATTTTCTACCCTACCTGCTCGAGTTTTCTTCTGTGTGGGGTTTCTCTTCTCATTATAGTCAAGTTTTATAACTTGCTCCATGTTTATTGCTTACCATAAGCTTTCTAGATCATGTTCTTGCTTGAAAATGATGATCCATGCACTAAAAAGCTATGCTTGACTTGGATTTCAATTTTTATAATGTTCCCTATTCTTATTTCAGTTCTAGATGAACCTGTGATCATGTGTACATTATTCCTAATGTATAATATGACTTGGATCAGGTTGGTTTGGCAACTTATGGTGCTAAGCACCTATCAACCAATGGTCAATTTTAGGGTTTAAAGTTGATTTCTTCTATAAACCCATGACCCGATGATGGTACCATTACAACAACCCTATGGTGTTGTCTTCATGACAACTGATGGTCGGGATCAAATGTGTCCGATGATGGTGACAACGTATGGTTACCCCCTTAGGTCAGATTTTGGATCAATTAGAAGTTTAATGATCAACCATTAACTACCCTACTAATGTTATCAATCAATGATGACATTAGCTTAATATTTGATGTTGATTAATGAATATAGTGTTGATCTAAAAACCTATGGTGACTTAATGGTCACTTATGATGGTGTATCAGGTCTCTACAACCTATGGTGAGTTAAGCATTGTAGTTGTAGCATCAATTAAGCCTTAGGCCAATGGTTTCTTAGGTCACTTGATGTAGTGGTCGGACCTATACTGTAATTGATGGTTTTAACATATGAACTTGACCTAATGGTCAAGATCTAATGTTTATTCCTGTAATAAAGTGGAATGATGGATAATGTAACATGTTGGTCCTAATAATGTGATTCATAGGGTTTCCTTTATATGATCAACTTAAATGATCTTACTTGTTGACAATGGATGGCTTATTTTAAATGAATAGTCGATTGTGGGTTTTACCCTACTCTCAATGGAACTTTTTGTGTTGTTAATCAAGGGATGTATAGGGTTAACTGGTGACTCTTTATAGAACACAAATCAAGGACTTCCTAGGTGGTTTATCCAAGGTGTTTACTCATGTAAACAATCAATGATCTTACCTTTTAAACATCCAATGGTTCTAGGTGACATTGTGGTCTGGTGATACAGGTTGAATGATGATGGAAAAAATGGAGGGTTACCACTAATAAGGTAGTCTTACCTATTCATTCATATGAATAGAAGGGATGATAATCATATTGTGTTGATATGTAACCCTAATGATGTATAGCTTGTTATACGTAGTTTTAATATAACTATATGATGATAATTGGGTATGAATAGTCCTTGAATGACTAATACCATCATGGAGTACTCTGTTACTGTTGTTGAAACCCTAGTATGCTATTACCTGATGGTTACACCTTGATTTATGTGTGGGTTCATACTTGATAATAGTATGGAATGTGATGGTGATGCTTCACCTTATGCATCCATGATCCAATGGGGATGCCGCGAGTTAGGGTTTGGGCATAAGTGTTGATTAGTAACATTGATATAATTTATCATGTTGAAGCTTCTATAGGTAACTACGCGATCTAGGTTTCCGAAGATGACCCAACGGGAGATCTAGGTTTACAAAGGCGACAACAACATCGGGCTCTGGGGAGGGGTCCGACCGCCGGTGAGCGCCACCCACTCCCCCTGGGCATCAACCTTGACTCGTGCTAGCTGGTCGTGGTGCGTGACTGAGCTTCTTCACCTCTCCTTCATCCTTCCCACTTTTAGCGTGGTCCGGATTTGGGCGGTGGGGTCTCTGTACTTGCTGGTTTCCTGGGATCCAGATCAAGAGCCCTCTTCGACCGCAGCGGTGTTGGGGGCGGCATTGGTTGGGGACGAGGAGGAGGAGACGGCGGTCCTTGGCCGGTGTGGGGCTGGGCGGCGGGTCATTGTTTTTAGTTTTCTTGTGTCGTTCTTCAGTTTAGGTTAGTTTTGTTTAGGTTGTTAGTCAGTGGCAGGTTTCTTTTGCCTTTTTAGTCTCTGACAATCGGCGTTTCCTATTTGTTAGGTTTGGTTTTGGTCCTCCAGTGAGAGATCTTGTTTTATCTGTAGTGGTCGTTTGTTGGCCGTGTCATGCCTCGGGTTCCTTCTTGGGCAGACGGTGAGCTCGGGCACCCCTTGGTGCTTTAGGAGAGGAGGAGTAAGCTGGGTTTGGGCTTCGTGCGGGTCTTCCGCCCCCTATTTGTAGTGGTGGTCAGGAGTGGTGGTGGAGTTCCCGACACCCTCTACTCCCCGCCTTTGTATCCACATGAGCCATCCTTCCTCTGTATGTGCATCGTTGGGGTTTGGCCTCCTTTCCGGGTCTCCTGGTTGGTGCAACCTTAGTGCTCGTTGCTGGTTGTTGTGTTTCTAGTCCAGTTTTGTGGGGGTTGTGGCTGTGTTGTTACTTTGTGGTCGAGCTCTTTTTCAAGTGATCCTTCATTGTCTTCATGATGGTAATCTCTGCCAGAATCTTTGCAAACTCCTCTCCCAATGTACTAAGAGGCTTGTGTAGTTTGATGAATTCCATCCCGGATAGCTTTTTTGGAAAGACACTACAAGAGGTGGACTGTGCTGAAATGTACCTATCACATCCCAATCTGAGCCTTGTGTTATGTCTTTCTACTAAAGGAGTTGCTAATTGGTTACTTGATGAGAGATGTATATCTTATAGATGTCGTATGGCTTGCTTTTAATGATATTGAGCTATTTTCAAAAAATATAATTTATCATGTTGAACCTAACTCTAATGTTAATAGATAAAGATGATTATTCATGTTTAACATTCTTATATGATGGAATGATGGTGGAATAACCTCCTTCACATGATCATAACCTTAATGTGTTAATTGGTGGTTATCATAGCCACATAGTTGATACTTTGTTATGCTAAACATGTGCATTATGAATATGATGAGTGTTAATCATATCTAGATTTCTTACATGTTGATGAAATACAGGAATGTTCTTAATTTTAATATAACCCTACTATGATTGTTTATGAATATCTCCTAGCTGATTAATACAATATTGTGTTGATCTGGTGTATTATATGTAAGTGATGTTGTTGAGCTTTGTTATAAGGCAAGCAAAGATAATGATGATCTTGTAGGGAATAGTATGATGATCTTAATGACCTTGGGGCATGGTTGAGCCCTGAATGTGGTGTAATCCTCTTGTGTTGATAAGGGTTGATACCCTGTGATATTGTGAAAAGTATTTATATCATGTGATAGTATGATGGTCTTAATGACCTTTGGGCATGGTTGAGCCCTGAATGAGGTGCAATCCTCTTGTGTTGATAAGGGTTGATACCTTGTGATATTGTGAAAAGGATTTATATCTTGTGATAGTATGATGACTAGTGTGGTCTCATGAATGGCAAGTGAATAGTACCATGTGATGATGAAATGAGAAGTTATGTTTCACACATTTTATATTTTTTTAAAGTTGTGATATTTATATGATTGCTAGAAGTGAATTAGGGTTTATGTCCACTTGTTTGATGCAGTTTTAATTCCCCCAATTGGCATAACTAATCAAGTAAAACTCTAATCATGTAGTGCCCTGTGCCATAGATCCATCTAAGTGTCAGAACTTGCCAGATGGTGAAACAAATATTCCTAAGGGAAACTCAGAGCACATACTATTGAGTATGTGGGGGTGAAAAGTTGACGATATATCATTGTCATCCACAATGCAGGTTGTGGAGGATGGCTATGGTCATGCCTTATACATTTAATGTGATTGAGAATGACTGTGGTCATGTCTCAGTGATTATATATGTGATAAGATTGGAGGACAACTGTGGTTGTACCTCAGATGGTAGGGTATGCGTACCCACCTCCTTTCACTAGTGTCATGACTTGTACCAAGGACAGACTAGGTTGTTAGTAGCTTGACCTTATGTGACGTTGTACGGACCCATACTGAGAGGGGGTGGAAAAAATCTTAGGAGTCTGGCTCTTCCTAGATCTTGTATGGCACTAATTTTGACTTAGCAGTGGTCAGTTGGATTTTGAGTGGTATCCTCAATTTCCTCAGGGCATAATAAAAGGTGTAAGATAGCTATGTAGCATGTCTATTTAGAGTTATACACAACACTTCATATTGGATGATAACCCTTGTTTGCTTTCTTTTCACTGAGATCATGTATAGTACAATAAGAGATAATAGATATGCTTATGTTGTAGTTATGCTCACTAATGGTTAAGATGTTGCTACTAGCTATGTTTAATATTGCTTGCCATGCCTATGTAATTAGAAATGCTTAAACTGCTAATCATGCCTATGTAGTTCATTGTGTTATGATGTTAGTTCTACTTATGATATAGATTTGTTCCCTTTATTTGAGATGCCAATATTGATAGCCATGTTATGTTACTAGACATATTCATGATGTCAGGGATGCTTATGCTACTAGATTGCTTGTACTTTTAGAAAGGAATATTATGATAGTCAGATTAATGATAATGATTGTTATTAGATGCAATTTGATGATATTTGAGTAGATATCTATCCAAAGAAACGGATTTATTTGTTATCTATATATGCATTGATGATCATACTTGTAATAAGATGATTTGTTTAATCTGTTTACTATACTTGAACTGTTCAATATGTTCAATAGATTATTAAAAAATCCAACTACTTAGTTATCTACTATTTAAAATGTTGTAATCAATAAGCGTTGTTGGATGTTAAATCTCTTGCTAGGACATGGGTCTCACCCTTGTGGTTCGCCACATCTTTTTTAGGTAATCGGAAGTGATGAAAACAAACATGTGGCAGCAAAGAGGAGCTATAGTAATGAATCTTTGAGAAAGTTGATTAGATGTCTAGTGTGTCCTAGAGTCATCCCTGTACTCTCATGTCCGAGCAGGAAAAGTTTGTATATGGTGTTTCAAACGAATCAGAATTTTGTTAGCATGTTAATGCTTGTTTGTGTGGCATATACAAATATTGTTATCTTGTGTATATATGTTGTGGCTAAGGTGATAGAACAATTTGTATCAAATTCTTGTCATAGTTTGGACAAAAGAAAGATGTTGGGCTCTTATGCAAATGTTTCTGAGCGGGTGCTGATGTTGAAATCGGTTTTAATTTACCCATATTTTTGGGTATGTGGTTAATTGGTGATTGATTGTGTTTTATGTTTTGAGTAATCTCATTTAAATGGGTTCTCACACCTTATCCTGTGCATAAGAGACAAATGATTCCAGCAAACCATCTACCTATGTTAAAGTTATATCTTATGTTGTAGCTATGACGGAAGAGATGCAATCTCTTCAAAAGAGCAACACTTGGGTGCTTATCAATCCTCCTTTTGGAAAGAAGATTGTTGGATGTAGATGGGGTATTCAAAAAGAAGGTAGCTAGTCCTGGAGATACTACTGCTAGGTTCAAAGTTTGGTTAGTTGCAAAAGGCTATAGTCAAGTTGAAGGAATATATTACAATGATATTTTTTCTCCTGTTGTCAACACACCTACATCAGATTTCTATTGGAATTAGTTTCTAGGTATGATTTGGAGTTGGAACAACTTGATGTAAAGACTGCATTCCTACATGATGACTTAGAGGAGCAGATCTACATGCAGCATCCTGAAGGTTATCTTTCTATTGCGAAGAAGGATCATATATTCTTATTGAAGAAATCTATTTATGGTTTAAAGAAATCTCCATGATATTAGTATCATAGGTTTGATTTCATCATGGTCAACCTATTGGATCAATGGGCTCTAGAGGGGGTGAATAGAGCTAAAAACACTTGCACAATATTAGTTAGACCTTAAAGTGAATTGAAGATATAGGATTACAAATATTGAATTTGTAGTACAACTAAGAATACATAGTAAGGATGAGAGAGATTGAATCAAACACAAAAACAAGCTATATAGAATGGTTCCAATCTCCAAACTAGGAGACAATCTTCCCACTACCTAGAGAGGTCAAGCTCTAGGATTTTGCAACCAATGTATTACTTATATTCCATTATAAGACATATAAGATGACCTTCCTTTTCCAGTCCAAGGATACTCAACCTCCTTTTTAAGGAGCAATGGAGCCAATAAACTAATCAAAAACTTATCTATCCTTGGAGCTAGAGTCTTCTACCTCTACGAGGTCTTACCCACTCTTGCAAGCAGTTGGACACCTTTGCCAACAAGATCCCCTTCTTGCACCGAGTCTTTTTCCTTAAAGTATTTACCCACTCTACTCCTGTATCTTCATCCTTGACCTTCTCCTTCACCTTGGATAAGCTTTTGTACCTTCTCCTTCCACTTGTAGAATCTTTACATCGTATCTTTCATTTGGAGAAGCTTTCACCAACTTGATCTTGAAAAAGGGGTTGGGGAAAGGGAAGCTTTGAGAGCTTTACAAATCTACAATGGAGTATCTCTCTCACACATATCCTATGTCACTCATATGGATGTTTTGATTTATATATAAGAGAGAAAAAGGGGCACTAGTGAACTGGACTCACTCAACTATAGCTAGGAGCTTGAATTGCATGAAGGAGCAACCTTGAATGACTCTAAGAGGTCCTATTTATATTTGGGGGTGTCCACAAGAGCCTAGGAGAACTAAGGAATGTTTTCTAGCTGTTTGGGGTGTTGCAACAGATACATTTTAGGTTTTACAACACTCCAACAGTTGGAATCACTTTTTCTACATATTCCGTACAATGCAGTCAGTCGTGTTTTAATAAAGGTAACTCGATTGATTGCGCTATATTATAAAGAAAATTTGATGCATCGATAGAGTTTATCCTGGTGAAACTTGGCCAATCGCTTAAATTTTATTTGCCACTTAAGGTGTCGGTTGAGTTCTGTGTTTAGGAAACTCGACCAAACCTAGAAATTTGCCAAGATCAATCCAAGGCATCATTCAAGTTTCTAGGAGGGAAACTCACGATCATACAATCTGTGATCAATTTTGGAAAATGTCATTAGAGTGATTACAAATTAAGGGCTCCTAATTTTTTCTCATCTATTACAATTCATAGCATCAATAAAAATTGTTACAAAAATTGTCCTAAGGGTTTCAGGGCATTTTCCAAAAAAGTACATTTGCATTGCTTTTGACTTGTACTTGATCAAGCTAGGGCTTGATGGAAATGATCCTTTCTTGTACGTAAAGCCTGAAATCAATCTCAAATAGACACATTAGATACTTACGAATGAAACGGTTAAGTCATCATCAAAATATGAACAATTTATAACACTCAGGTCAACACAACCATGGTTATTACAGGAGTAGATATGGTGGTTGTGTGTACTTGAAGAATCTTTCTCACGAGTCTCTTAGTTACCTCTTACTTTATGTTGATGACATGTTAATTGCAACACGAAATATTCCTGAAATGTGCAGTATGAAACACTTGCTGAATATTAAATTTGAGATGAAGGATTTGGGAGAAAAAAAGAAAATTTGGGGATGGAAATTTTTACATGCTACAAAGTTGGACGGTTATTTCATAGTCAACAAAGTATGTGAAGAAAGTTTTTCAATGGTTTTCTATGTATGACACATCCCCTTTATTCAATCCTTTAGATGACAAGTTTAAGAATCACTCGTCTATTGAGTCTCCACAATCTGAATAGGATGAAATTTATATGTCTCGTGTTCCTTATTCTAGTGTAGTTGGTAGCATCATGTATGTTGTGATTTGCACTCATTCATACATTGATCCAATCTAGGAAAGCTACAATGGTAGATAGTCAAGTGCATTCTTATGTTCCTAAATGGTACATCTTTCTATATGCCTTAGATTTTGCAAGAACACAGAGACACTTTTTGGGTATATTGATTTTGAGTTTGCAAATGACCGTTATAAAAGGCACTCTCTTATTGGCTATATGTTTAATGTTGTTAGGTGTGTTGTAAGTCAAAAAACTACATTACGACCCATTGTTGCATTATCTACTACAAAAGTTGAGTGTGTAGCATTGAAAGAGGCCAAAAAGGACTACATGGCTTACATGATTGTATATTGAATTATATATTTATGAAAAGACAACGACTATCTAACATCAAAGTACAATCCATCTCACAAAAGAACATATATGCTTAATAAAATAATAAAGCACATTAACGTCAAGTATCGCTTCATTGGAAGGTGATAGAATATGGTTCATTGTAGTGAACAAAATAGCAAGTAAAGAAAATTTTGCTGATATGATGACAAAGTTGTTGCTAGTATCTAAGTTCAGACACTATTTAGACTTGGTTAGTCTACACAACATGTGTTGGGAAATATGCTACAGAGTAGGCAACAAAATTTAAAATTTTATCTACCATATCCCCCATAATCAGTAGATCGCGTCAATAACTATAATGCAGGAAGGATGGTTTATGGATATACCTGGTCCTGGAGCAAGTCCAGCGACAATCCTCGGCGTGGTAGATGTGCAACTCTGAATGCTAGTTGCACTGGGACACATCTGACTATTGTGCCTCCTGGTCTGTATCACAGACTGTAGCCACCAACGTCGTTTTCTTTAGCAGCTCCTCTTGTCACAGACTATTGGTTGATGTTGTTCTCCAAGTGGCAAACAACAGCTTCCCGCTTCTATGGTAGTCCACACGGACCGCCTAGAAATCCTTTCGTCCTGCTAGATTGGACAGGAAGGAGTCATCCCTTTCCGTCGGTCATGACAACTCTCATTTGTTCTCTCTCTTAGCTATCCCTCTTTAGTCGAGTAGGACTTGTCTGGGCTCTCATGGTTATCACAATTAGAGAGAACAACAATTGTCAGAGGAACTGATTCTCAGTTGACTGTGTTGTACTCTGGGAAGCCCCCAATACCCCTCTATTTATAGTAGAGGTCAGGGTCAAGGTTCTCAGTTACTATCCAATGCGGGATTAATGTGCGGGAATGGAAAGGACCGGAAGAACTCGAATTTTTACAACAATTCTAGAAATTCCACAACATACGACAGCCGAAATGGCAATTTGGCTGAGCCAGATAGTTGTACTTCTGGGATTAAGGGAGTTACCCCGAAACCATTTTATGAATTTGACAAATCAATTCTCATCAATGTTAGACATTGATTTCCTTGTGCAACAAGTATTGCTCAAGCGAAACGAATAGGAAAACATCTAGAACCTTTCCCAACCGAGCTGGACCATCTTGCCCGTGCGAGACAGTCGTCTCAGTTCACCTAGACGGTTGTCTGGCGAGCCGAGTCGTGCCCGTTCGGTTGGGTCGGTTCGACACTTAGCCAAATTCAACTCTAACCGGTCTGATACCCAGACGCCCGTCTCAACTCTTGAGACGGCTGTTTGGCACTTCCAGACGGCCATCTTAACACTTGAGATGGGTGTTTGGTAGTATTGTCGGGATGTTTGTTGCCTGAATCAAATGCCTAACCACTTTAACACTTAATTCAACTGTCATTCGAGATCTGAACTCCTCTTCTAGGTCAAGACCTATGTGTGTGACCATATATGTCTCATATTATATTGGTACCGAATGTCCATAACAACTTATGACATCACAAGTAAAGAGTGGTCCCTAGTCGCACATCATTGCTATCCAAGTAAATAGAAGAAGTTAGGGAACAACTTCAACCTACAATTTGTATATGGTGTTGCAATGCTTGTATAGTTCCTTTGTCAATGATGTCTAGATAGAATCTGGTTGCGTGATTGTTACTTCCTTTTAGGTATGTGTTTTCCGCACAATTTCTACACATACTCTCATTCACTCATTTGAATACTTAGATTACTTGATTGCAAAAAAAACATTAAGAGCTTATATACATTAATGATATAGCAAACTAAGAAATCGTAATATTATTCCCTAGAATTTAGTAATCAAACAAATTAAATAAAACCCATTCATTTGAGAGAGAAACATGTAAGTTTGAAACGACCCCACCATTTGATACATAGAAAGATGTATGTTTGCATATATTATCAATAGCGCAGTAATTAGAGCATAATAATTTATTAACCTGCGGCTGTGAACATCTTATGAACTGCAGCACAGAACTAAAAATTAAACGAGGGGAGGCATATTATCAAGTGCTAATTCAGACTGGCTACGCTCGTATGCCGCCGCCTCACATTTACCGGCAACCCATTGCGCATCCTCAACGTCAAGGACATAACATGGTTGGGCTTCATTTCACGATCCACCGGCATCAACTCGAACCCCTCGATTACACTCGCCGCCACCGCCTTCATCTGCGTATAAGCCATCTCCTTTCCCAGGCATGCCCTCGGCCCTGCGTGGAACGCCGGGAAGCGGAACGGGCTTTCTGGCCGGAACATCATCCGTCCATGCTTATCTTCCGGTGCTGGAACCAGCCAGCGGTCAGGACGGTACTCCCGACAGTCCTTCCCCCACACCCACTCCATCCTCCCCATGCAGTAGCTGCTGTATGTGACGGACCACCCTGCCTTCACGGCCGTCCCATCGGGCAACACGTCATCCGCAGCGCATTCCATGGTGTTGTTCGGCACAGCTGGGTATAGTCTCAGCGACTCCGTGATGGCAGCGTGCAGGTAGTGCATCTGCCTCAGCTCTTCAAAGGAAAGCGACCCATCGGCGCCGCTGGGCCGGGCAGCCCTCACGGACGCGATCTCCGATAGTATCTTCTGTTCGACGTCGGGGTGGTTGGAGAGGACCCAGAAGAACCATGACAGCGCCGAGGACGTTGTCTCCCGCCCCGCCAGAATGAAATTCACGACGATATCCCGGAGCCACGACTCGTCGTAGTTTGCCGAACCGTCAGAAACGAACCGAGAAAGAAGGTCCACTCCGGCAGTACTGTCCTTCTGCTCCAACCTGACTCCAACGACGGCGTCGGCGTAGTCGTGAACAATCTTGATGGCCTCCCGGAGCCGTCTCTCGGACCCAATATTAAAGAATCGTTTGACTCGCCACATGACATCGAGGGCCTCGAAGAAGCGGTCGGCGTTGAGCTTTGTCGCATCATCGAATGCTTTCATGAACCCCGGTGGAACAGGCACGTCCCCGAGGCTGCCACCGTCTCCGCCGCCCAGTGCCAGGGGATCCGCCCCAAATATGACGCGGCAGATGTTATCGAACGCGAATCGCTGGAGCACGTCCTGTAGATCCAGCGGCACCCCTGTCTCGGCGGCCCGCTCCAGAACCGGCAGCAGTCTAGCCCTGATCTCGCTCCATACTGTCTCGGCTGCGAAATCCCTCAAAGAGCGAGTGCTGAATTCCAGGCTAGCGGCCTTGCGCTGCGTACGCCAGGGCTCTCCGTCGGAGTTGAAGATACCACCACCGAGAAAATCCTCCAGTATGGAGATAGCATGAGAGCCCTTTGGGTGGTTGCTGAAGTTGGTCTTCAGGATATACTCCACGTTGCGGGGGTCGGCAGTTATGACGCTGGTCAACCGACCGGGGCTAACAAAAACGAAGCTCATGGTTGGGCCAGCGGCCAGAACGTCTGCCATCCAGTCCAGAAAGCGGTGGCGGTTCTTGATGAAGTAAGGGAGGACACCCAGGAAGGGCAGGGGCTTCACGTTTAGCTCGGCTGAAGCCGGCCTTGGTGGTGCTAGAGACTTCCTGTTAGGGCGGTGGCAACGGCGGTAGGTAAAGATGAGGAGGAGCAGAGCAGAGAAAAGGAAAAGGAGGGAGAAGGGGTCGCCCATGGCGAGGTGGTTCTCTAGGTCGATTCGTGTGGAGTAGCAACAGAGAGGAACCGCTGCTCTTGTTATATGTTGTCCTGGGTGATATCTATCTAGTGAATTCGTGATGAGTAAGTAGGTGTTTGAGCGTTGATGACCACAATTGCGGACTAATCGTGTTATAGTGGTGCACCTAGCTTCTAGTCCATACCACCACAAAATTTAGATATTAATCGTGTGACATTTTCTTGAAACCCCTCACCTTTGAAATTTTTTTCATATACCCCATAATTTGGGTAATTTGTCTTTGATCCCCTTTCCGTTTGAATAACGCTGATGTTTTTAAATTAGAAAGAAGCATAAGATGATGCAAAGATATCTTTTGGAGAAGAAAATGTAATTGAACACGACGTTTTAGCTCAACTATAAAACATCATAGCTTTCAGAAACTTCAATGATAAGCTAACTCAAGTATCTAGCTTAGAGAGGTGACGGAGAAGTTAAACAAAACGTTTTCGCCATTGTCATTGGTTGCAGGTTGGTCGTGATCACATCGCATGAAATTTTAAAGTCTTTAGTAATGATGGTTTTTAGAATCTTGAATAAGAAAAAGAAATGTTTGCACCTATGCCATTGGTTGTAGGTTGGCTTTGATCACATCACATGGAATTTTAAAGTCTTTAATAATGGATTTTAGAATCTTGAACAAAGAAAATTTTGCCACTTTTATTGGATACAAGTTGGATGCCGATCGAATCATATAAAATTTTAAAATCTTAAATAATGATGGATTTTTAGAATCTTGAATTCAATAGAATGATTATTGAATACTTCTTGAGGTTTTAGAGGGGTGGAACTAAAAGAAGCGGGCAGGGCCCATGGCCGCCAAACAAAAAAGAATTATATATATACACATATATATAGAATGTTTATAAGTTATGTTGTTAATATTTACATGTATGTGGTATTATGAACACAAATTCAGAATTATTGCAGCGGTTTGCAGCTATGTTCTTGTGTTGGAGGTTATGTGTTGATTCTTGATTTAGACATTATATTTTTTACATATACATATAATACAATTACTATATATATACATTTTTACATAATAAGACACAAAACTTAAATTAAAATAGTGATTGAAATGTTATTTATCGTACCAAAGATCATATGTTCGAATCTTAAAGTAAATATTTAATCTTTTTAGCCCCCTAACCACCAGGTCCTGATTCCACCAATTCATCAATGAGGCTCTACGTAATCCATCTTATTGAATAAGGACAAATGAAAGTAAGTTGGTGAGCAATTAGGTGTTTGTTCTTGATTAACGGTTTAATTATATTTGTTTTTATATCAAAATGCTTTAACTAAACATGTTTATCTGCTGATGAGTAGTTCGAGTAACGGTTTAATTATATTTGTTTTTATATCAAAATGCTTTAACTAAACATGTTTATCTGCTGATGAGTAGTTCGAGTAGTGCAACTTAATAAACTTCAATGAATGATCCCAAATTCGACCTCCGCTGGGAGCTACACTCGGAGGTGCTTATCGGTTGTGCATGCCAACCAACTATGTGTTTTAAATGATTATTAGATGGCAGAGCATTTGATAGTCTAAGTGCTTTATGTTGTCAGGAGTCACTACGTAACGCTCCTTCCCGGACAATTCCCTCAGTAATAATAAAAGTTGCTTTCAAATCTATATTTTATATTTCTAATGATGATTTTCCGGAAGTCATATGACATTTACTCGATTTTGTAATCCATGCCAAGGAGCAAACTCAAGGGATTTTATTTAGTGGTCATACATACAACTTTTGGGCTCAATCCTAAAGGAGGGCTAGAATTGAGATTCATAGATGTATACGAAGCCTTACATGATAGTTCTCAAATTCTTTTATCCATTCATGTTAGAGGTGACTTAATTATTCGATCGGCATGGTAGAAATGAGATATCTCGAGATTCAACCGTTGAATTTAAACCAAGATTGAATGGTAGGTATTAGATGAATGAAGAAAGCTTAAGTAATTCTATCTCGATCTTATTTTTCGGAGAGTGTCAGATAATTTTTTAATGGAAACAATAGTGCCAAAACTTTGAAGATTTTTAATTTAAAATAGAAAAAGGACTTGGATGGGTTGAGGTTCTTAGGACTTTTGGTAGTGGTAGCTAGCGGCCTGGTGCTGTGCGCGTCGCCACGTGGAAATAGTCCAATAGTGAGATGGCATGACAGCAATTGGGTAGTTGCGACTTGCCGAAGTTGGTCTTCGGGACATACTCCCGTTGTCTGCAGTTTTGACGCCAGTCAACAGACCTGGGCTGACAACGACGAAACTCATGTTGTAGAAGGGGACGGGCTTCAGGTTCTATTCGGCTAAAGGTGTGTGGTGGTCCATTCTTAATAGTTAGAAAAATTCTTGGCAGCCCCGAGCGCCTATCCAGCTGCCTACTCGGAGCACATTAATGATGTGTAGGTTTTTTTTTAATATTTAATAGGAGAGAAGTAAGAAAAAGAAGAGTTAAAAAATTATGTTCTTTATATTTTTTATTTTGTAAGATATTTTTTGACGAAACGAACACCATTAGAAATCTTACTAAAAATATTTTTCAACAAGACCAATGTTAACATATTTTGAAGAAAAAAATTTGAGAGAAATGCAGTACTTGTATCTTGAGAATACAACAACACATATGTTTTGGGTAATGTACATTTGCTTTGGGGTACAATACAACACTAAGTATAAGATTTGTATTGTTTACCAAAACTAAAGTAATATATTGCAAAATACGAGTAAATTACTATTATTATTTAAATTTTCAACGAAAAATATTGTCTAACAAGACCAATGTTGATATATTTTGAAGAAAAAATAATTTCAGAAAAATATGCTACTCATATTTTGGGTACAATATCCGTTTTGGGGCACAGTACCCGTGTTTCGAGATACAATACTTAGCAAGTAATTTTTTGTACAATACCTTCAAAATGGAAGTAATACACCTCAATACATACAACATCCCACTTTGAGGTACAATCTATCTCAATACATATAATAACCCGTTTTGGAGTACAAGACCCGTGTTTTGAGGTACAGTACATCAACAAGTAAACTTTCTTACAATTCCTCTAAAATGGAAGTAAACATCTCAATACATATAATATCTCGTTTTGAGGCACAATACCCGTGTTTCATGGTATAATACGTCATCAACTAAACTTTCATGCAATACCTCTAAAATGAAAGTACTACATCTCAATACATGTAATATCATGTTTTGAGGTGCAGTAGCCGTGTTTTGAGGTACCATATGTCAGCATGTCAACTTCTGTACAGTCGCTCCAAAATGAAAATTATACATCTCAATACATACAATATCTCATTTTGGTGTATAGTACTCGTGTTTTGAGGTACAGTACGTCAGCAAGTAAACGTCCGTACAATGCCTCCAAATGAAAGTAAAACTATCTCAATACATAATTCCAAAATGGGAGTAATGTACCTAAAAAGTATATGTAATGTATCCTAAAATAAAGAAATACGAGTGTTTTGTTGTACGATATTCTTTTTTTAAAGTATTGTATTTTTGATATTTCTCTCCTCTATTTTTTGTACTTCTCTCATATTAAGTTTTCTCTAAAGTATGTCAACATTAGTCTTGTTAGAAAGTATTTTTTTGTGATGAATCTACTTCTTTTTAATTCGAACAAAAATGCATTATAGATCAAAAGTTATAGACAAAACTCTTTTCTGTCTCTTCGGTTTTTCTCTTTTTGTTTTTTCTACCACGTCAACAATTAATCATTTTCAAAAACCAGGTAGGAAAACGGGGGTGGGAGTGGGTGTCGCTTAACTCAATAGTTAATATGCACGGGGACGAGCTACTCTTGTCATTTGCTCCTGGGCGGATGTCTAAGCACGTGTTTGAGTCGTTGATGAACCCCTACTGCGCGGACTAATCGTGTGATTGGGGTGCACCTAGCTTTCAGCGCATTCCATCACACATTTTTAGATAGAAGTTGTTTTCCTTATACCGCCTTCATGTTTGCCATAAATCGGCAACATCACCTCCCTTATGGAAAAGAAGTATTCTATACGAACCCGGAACCCTACTGCGCAGACTAATCGTGTGATTGTGGTGCACCTAGCTTTCAGCGCATTCCATCACACATTTTAGATAGAAGTTATTTTCCTTACACCGCCTTCATGTTTGCCATAAATCGGCAACATCACCTCCCTTATGGAAAAGAAGTATTCTATACGAACCCTACTGCACGGACTAATCGTGTGATTGGGGTGCACCTAACTTTCAGCGCATTCCATCACACATTTTTAGATAGAAGTTGTTTTCCTTATACCGCCTTCATGTTTGCCATAAATCGGCAACATCACCTCCCTTATGGAAAAGAAGTATTCTATACGAACCCGGAACCCTACTGCGCAGACTAATCGTGTGATTGTGGTGCACCTAGCTTTCAGCGCATTCCATCACACATTTTAGATAGAAGTTGTTTTCCTTACACCGCCTTCATGTTTGCCATAAATCGGCAACATCACCTCCCTTATGGAAAAGAAGTATTCTATACGAACCCTACTGCACGGACTAATCGTGTGATTGGGGTGCACCTAACTTTCAGCGCATTCCATCACACATTTTAGATAGAAGTTGTTTTCCTTATACCGCCTTCATGTTTGCCATAAATCGGCAACATCACCTCCTTTATGGAAAAGAAGTATTTTGTATGATATGAACTCAAACTTACACACAAGCTCATACTAATTTTGATTTTATGTATACATAAAGATAAAAAAATAGGTAGGTAACGTATCAACAACTCAATTTTGTTCTTTATATGTATATGAAAACAAAATGAGTGTGGATCTGTATGTGCTTCTAGTCCACAGAGCATATTTCTATGGAAATTCTCAAATAATCTCTTGTTGTTTACAATTTACTGACCGAAGCTAACGGAGCCGTTTCCTTATATATCAACTAACAATAATGATGTATCAATAGACATACAAATTTCTATTATTAGAAATTGATACGTAACAATTAATAAAGCTGTCATATAACTTATAATATCATGAAATTTGGGTGATGTCTTTAAGTAGCTTCTTTTGTGGTTGTGTTAGTTCTGCGTTCAGTTTGGTCCGGTTAGTGGTGTGCACATCACTAATAATATTTATTTGTATTTATAAGTCATATGACTAATTTATAATATTTTTGTGTTGAAGAACCCCTTAATTAGGAAAAAACATCAGATCAGGTCTAGCCGATATTCTTTGACCTATAGTTTTATGCCCTAGGCCTGTCAATGGGTAAAGGTAGTAGCGGGACTAGAAACTGATGGTAGGAGAACATTGACCAATGGAAGATCATGCATAAGCATTTAAGTGGGGCATAACAGTAGGCTAACAGAAAGGATAAATAATTTTCTTATCCTTTACCCATTTAGGCATTACTTTCTAGCCTTCTACCTTAGTGGGTTGGGGTAAGGATAAAGGTAGGGATAAATCATTTTGCATACCTTTTAACACACTACACTACCCTCCAATGTTTATATATAATATATTATATATAATAATTGTGTAGTTGAAGTCTATGAAATATTTAGTATTACATGATCATCATGTGATCCAAAATGATGTTTCTATCTACTTCTTCTGCAACTACTTTGGTCATGTATACAACACTATTTTAGAGGTGTTTGAAATGCATCTATGAAACAACAAGATTTTATAGTTAATCCAATGTTCAAAGGATGTGTTGTGCTTTCTACTAATATTGGGGTTGATTTGATAGTTTTAATTAAAATTCTTGAGGTGTAAGAAACATGTGTATATAACAACAAAATTTATCATCAATGCGACAATTTATAGATATGTTGTAACATTCCCAATTTTTAGTACTTGTTTCCAACTTCTCTTAATAAAATATAATTTATTGTCATTACATAGAGAGGATCGATTTCAATTAATTGTGGTTATTGGCATGCATTAGAAATTTCTCTTATATGTATTTTCAAAAAAGGAAACCCAAAATCTCAACATTCACTTGCTTTTGAATATTTTGTTATTTAATATTTAAGCTTTTCCTTGTGTTAAATAATATTAATAAATTTGATCAATTAACAAGAAAACTAACTACATGAAGTATTCTAGCTCTATTACGATCGCATGGTCAAATTTTGAGACCCAATGGAGTTTTTTTGGATAGGATGATGAAATAGGAATGATAATAGACAAAAATAAGTAAGAGATAATTAGATATTAGTTTTTCTTTTCTTAAGTCTTTTATCCACCCATTGATCTAACCTACGATGAACATGGATGATCTTAGTCGCATGTTCATTCTCTTCTACATTCGGCTCATTATGAACAACTGTTCTTCCAATCAATCGTGAAGAACTTGTGATCCACTCAATCATTTTAGAAACCACCTTTTCCATCATCTTTAGGAGAGAATACTTCACACATCCACCTCTGACTCAAACCCTAGATCTTATCATATGAGAGACGCCTGATTTTGTTCCATCAGTACCTCATGTGTGCTCATCGCAACCAACTCCACAGTCATGAAATTGGTTTCTTAACCCTTTTAAGGCTCTGCCGAGTGCAAAGAAACATCATGCACCCATCAATTTGTTTCCACCATCCCCATAGCTCGTTGACCATCTCCACATTCTCCACCTTCAAACGGTGAGCCTAATTGTCATTTTGTGCCACTCAATCACCTCCTCTCAATAAACTGAATACACACTATCCCCAATGCACCAAAAATCTATATCCAACTCCATTTGGCATGTGACGCTCTAGTACTCTCCACCGATGGGACCTTTAGAAGGCATGTGGTGGGGAGCTTCATCGATGAGAAACCCTAGACCTTTGTGGACCGTGGGAAGGTGGCGAGGAGACTTGGTACTACCAGAAGAAGCCCCCCCACACCCTCAATCCAACTCGAGGGTAGGTGAATACACTTCCCCTTGCTCACGCTCCTCCCCTACTTCTACCCTACCACCAATGGTTGAATCATCATTTTTCATCATAACAAAGTCTACTACTTTGATGCATGTGTGGGATGTGTGTTGACCACTTTGAGGGCCTACATTCCCTCAGGTGCCCCACACGCGTCCTCTACCATGTTTCCATTTTCTTCTTTATGGTTTGGACGTGGTAGAGGGAATATCCTGGATGTCCCTACTCTTTGCTCTACTGTAATGAGAAATAATGATCACCTATGTTTGATTTTATAACTTCTACTTTCATCGAACACCTTCATCTAGTTGACCTCAAACTAATAGTATCCTACAAAATAATATTATGTAGCACCCTAGACACATTTTCAAAACCCAATAGACAAGTCCCCCTATCACCCAATTTATCTACCCATGATCTAAACTTCTTTTATGTGCATATATTTATACCACCTTAAGCACATGTTAGTACCGTGATTAAGGGTCTGACGTAAGAACACCCATCAAAGCATTACTATTGATCCAACTCTAGTAATCATTTTATTTGATTTTGTGATATATTGATGTCCAACAACCAATTAGTATTGCAGAATCCTATATAGGTTTATACATGTACCCAACTGCATAGTGGAACCTTTATTAATAGACATATATCAATTCACCATAATCTCCATGTTGGAGTGGCTAATTCAAATTCATTATCCATATCAGTGATCTCAGATACCCCACTCAGAATAAGCAACTAACAAAATCCTAATCATACTATGTAGTACAAAACTAATGTATTATAGTACTAATACATGCATAACCACTAATAGGTTAATCAAGAGTCTAATATTAGTTGGCTAGATAATCTTTAGTTATCCTATTTTAACCTAATACAATCCAATCAAAATATTTAGTTATCCTAAAACATTTGCACCTAACTATAATACTAAGACAGTACATTACTAGGTATAACCCTAAATTTTGGGAGTTGTATTACAAGGACACGCATAAGTAATGTATGGGTGCAAATTGACATTTAAACACACCTAACATAAAACTTAGATCAGAAACTTATATGAATCTTTTATGGTATTTAGAACTCAAGACTTGAACCATAATGTCATCCTGACTGGTTAAATTATTCATAACACTAACCCCATTATACCTAGGGCTGAGCATCGATCCAAAACCAGACCGGACCGAATTGCGGATCAGATTTCAACAAATATATGGACCACAAACTGGACCGTTTCGAGGTAGGACCAGACCGTTTTGTGCTAGGACCGGACTAGACTGGACCGTTTGGACCATAATCAGTCTTTTTTACATGTTTTATAACTTATTTAATTGTACAAAGTTGATAATCTTAGTCACTTCTAATAATTATATAACTTTAGTATCAAACATTTATACTAGTAGTGCTTATATATGTACTTTATTTGTAAATATTAGACACCTTCAAATATATATGAATTTTGTATAAAAGTCAATCTGTGGTCCGGACCGGACCAGACCGGTTTTGGACATGACTAGACCGAAGAACGAACTCATCAAAATTCCTAGACCGCGGACTGGACCGAACTCAAAATGGACCAGACCAGACCGGACCGAATTGAGCAGTCCGGTCTGGTTTTGCAATCTGGACCATTATTTTCTCACCCCTAATTATACCGCATTAACTAACATAAAGACATGATACATGTACACCTTTATATGTGAGTAAAGTGCATGCAACAAAAAACCAAAGAGTACTCTATTGACCCTAAATATTTTGACCAAAAAGGGAAGAGTAATATGATAAACCTTTGGGTATTTCAAGAGACAATTGATCAAGTTGTTGGGAGCATCATTGTTAGGCTTTTGACTTCTTATAGGTAAGTGGGCCATGCCTTAGAAATATAATCCAAACTTTATACTTGGACATGTGGTATAAATTGTTCAGATTTAGAATATCTTCTTTCATGAAGTTCTTCATATATTATACTTTTAAAATATGTCGCAAGATATTATATTTTGATACTTTGAATCATAATATGTTAGAGAATTCTTTCAAATGGTAGATTTTAATCATGAATCCATAGTTAGAATTTAAGAGAAGAGATATATATTCATAGATAATAGATTAAGAGTTTATATATAAGAATATTAATAATGTAATATGACATTAGAAAATATTAACTGTATACATTATAGGATAAGTCCTCACCGAAGAGTCCTGGGATGATTCAAAGGACACAACATGTGTCATAGAGGGCATGTAGTACCAACAGAGGGTGTGTTACATCATAGAGGACATTTCAGTGTCAACACAGGGTACGATGTGCGAACAATTATGGACAATTCAGTGTTATAAAGGAGGACCTAAAGTATAGTGGTAGAAACAAAGATAAAATTAGTAATTAAAAGATGGTTAGTCTTTTGAGTATATCTTACCATGTTTTATACATTTTATTCTGATTATATTAGATTTCTTATCACTTACTCTTATTCTGAGGTTTCCTTCCTTTATATACGGTTGAGGATGCAATGTTCGTAGGTAGTCAGCATATGTACGAGGAGTAGCTTGAGGACTTATAGATTTAGAAGATATCTTTTACTGGTGGGACATTATCTTATATGATCCTTCCAGATTTAGAGTTTGCCTTTCATTGTTCTTTCTAGTTCATGTTAGGATTGAGATTCCCATACTTGTAGTTTTTTTGTTAGAGTTTATCCTTGAACTCATTTACTTTGGTTGTTTGAATGGTGCAGTATGCCAGGTACGTAATGTTTGACCATGTTTTATTTATATATGCGAGTTGATGCTTCTGCATATAGTTTTATGCTTAATAAATGTACAAGCATTACAATTTGGTATGAGAGTTTAATGATTGATATCCTTAGAGAGATCTCTTATAGATGCCCTTATTCTATAGGTGCCCCCCAGGAAGAGGTATGAAAAGGGAAAAGTGTTGGGTTTTAGGGGAGACGGAGAAGGCAACGGAAACAAAATTTTCTTCTCCCCAAACCCAGAATAAAGGAATCGCGTCAACGTCTATACAGTAGGAAAGATAGTTTGTAGAGACATACCTTGTCCCGAGGCTTGCTCGGCAACGTTACCTCACGGCTTGTGCGGTCTTCACCTCCGGTCTTAGACGGTGTCTGTACAACTCCTGGTCTCACCGGGACTGTCGGGATTGACAGCTATCCTCCGAGCGGCAGAAATCTCCCGCCTCTATAGTAGTCCACACAAATCACCTGGAACTCCGATCGCCTTGTTGCACAAGGCACCGGAAGGAGTCGTACCCTCCTATCAGCGTACTAGTCACCAATACACTCTCCTACAACCAGTCACTTTTCTGCATTTGTCTTTCCCTTGTTGTGCCTCCCTAATCGGGTAGCACTTGCTCGGTCTCTCATAGTTACCACAACCAGAGAGAATGACAACTTTACAAAGCAACTGGTGTTCTGAGTTGTTCTTGAGAAACCCCCAATACCCCTATATATAGGAGGGTTATGGGGTAGGGTTCTCTACCCCGGGAAATATGGGATTAAAGCAGGAGTAGAAGGGTTCAAGATTTTCTATAAAACAACCAACTACGCTAGATGAACTGATCGTTTCATGCATGAATCGGTCGGTTGGGGACCTGAGCCGATCAGTTCACACCTGAACCGGTCAGTTGGGACACCTGAGCCGATCGGTTCACTTCTGAACTGGTCGGTTCACTGCCCTGGTCAGTTCCCAATTGACTTTTCTTCTTTTGTTTCGAATTGATACAAATACCAATCCTCGTTCCAATCAAATTGGACAAGTGAAATGAAGAGAAATTTTTCACCAACCTAACTTTCCCAACTCAGTCATTTGGACCAGTTGAGCTGATCGGTTCAACCCTTGAATCGGTCATCTCAACCTGTCCTAAGCCGATCTGTTCACCAACCTGAGCCAATCGGTTCATCATATGAGCCGATCACTTGGGAGTGCAGACTGCGCAAAAGAGTCAATTGCAGTTTCAATCAATTTGAATCTCTAATCAATTGGTCCAACACCTTGAACACTATGATATTGAGCTATCAATTGATTCAGTGTTTAATTGAACTACTAAATATATTTAGTAAACAATCTAAACATTGTTTGTGGATAAACTCCTCTTCCAGGTTAAATCCTATGTGTATGACCCTACAGGCCCATTTCACGTTGGCAGTGAAAGTCCATTATACTTATGACTTCATAAGCAAAGAGTGGTGCCTAGTCGCACATCAGTACTACCCAAGTGAAAAGGAAAGTTGGAGAACAACTTTCAATCCTACAATCCGTGAATGGTGTTACAGTGAATGTATAATTCCTTTGTCTCTGATATCTCGAATGAACTCAAGGCATGGAACAGTCATCCTGTCAACGTTCATCCACTTTCTTGATCTCAGAGTAGACTGGAGGAGATATGTATCATCAATATCACATACTGATTCACACATATGTGCGCACGCCTATCTCAATCCTACTCATCAAGTGGTCACGGATATCAAACTCCCTCAGGAGGGACAAATCATATCACTCACCCCTCAAAAGCCCCATGTGTCAAAGCCACCCAATCATCACCTTTATAACAACTCATGTTTCAGGATTGTGTTTGATGATGTCAAAGTGTACCTAATGAAATTTTTTGAGTGTAGTGATTTCAGGTCAAAGAATCACACTCACCACCATCACTGTGAGAACTGACTGTGACTAACATGTCATGGTTCCATGTGTCAAACTCATGGTGGGTCTATCCGGTACACTTGTTCTCTAACAAGTACCTATGTGTTTGGTTTGATATCTCCATATCATGACTAATGAGATTCTATCATCAACCAACACCACAATCTAGTCTTGTGTGTCATTGTTGTCTATCTACCTTCCACAATGACATCTAACTAGGGACATAATAAGAATGTACAAACTCTTAGCATCCGTATGATCTCATCGTTTAGGTCCTGAACCTGAAAGCATATGTCATTGAGTATTGTCATTCTCTAGACATTCAATATGTTCTATCATTATCTCATATGACTAAACCAAAAAGAATTGGAAGCTTGCCTTTGATGTATATCAAATAAATCTTAATGTATCTCACCAATCATCCCATGATTGACTCTCAAGGCATACATACCAACAGACTCCCCTTGCATTGTGAGCCAATCACCTTTGAATTATATTCATAGTGATCTTCAAACATGTCCCACATGTTACTATACTCTAGTGCTTACGTAGTGAGTTATGGCAACACCTTGCTAGAGTCATTATTAACTGCATGTCTCTCATCTCTTTGTTGTACATCACATGTATGAGATGGAGTTGCCATAATATGTGATCTAGTATTCCTTTGCTAACCTTTATCCACATTGCATGACCAAGCACTCCTTACTTGTCATCAAAGATCGGAATATCTATAAGTTCATCTCATGAACTTCCAAATCCATATAGTATCCACTAATGTTCTCTAACACATGGATACTTAGTTTTTCCTTTTAAACGGTTTTATTGGAACGTTTCCATTTATCAACAAACATTCACTTTTATATATCTCATATATATTTTGCGATTAATCTTCTGTCCTTTACATCAATGTAACTCTTTACAATGAACTCTTCCTTATTTCCATAGAACTATTACTTCTCAAGTACTTATCAAGTTCTTATGGTATTCCAGTAACCCTTACTAGAACTACACAGACATCCATTCGTCATGTCCCATACACGAGTTATCAGGATGAGCACATCATATTGTCATGTCCTACGTACAAGATGATGAATGCATTTTATTCTTGCTATGTCCATATATGCAAGATAATGGGATGATTACATACATGATAGATCCATATCTATTCTTAGTGTTCCCATTCTTCATAAGAATTGGACACTTGGCCTTGGGATACTAATTCCATGTAACATGGACAAGTTTTCTCCCACTGAATCTGTGTATACTGAACCCTTCAGTATAGATTGCCAATGTATGCTCTTTCCTTTTAGGTCAAGAGGTTTTTTCGAGAACTATCTCTATAGATCTCTATTCCTATTACATAGGAAACGTCTCTATCTTCCCTAAAGATAATTTCCACTTTGGATTTCCATTCTATAACATTTCCCTTTCACATCAACATGTGGAATGTAAATATGCTCCCACTAAATCACAGATCCCTTCTTTATCTTTGACATATCAGTCAAACCCTTTGACTATATCATCAAAGTAAAGATCCATCTCTGAGTTGTTTGTACTTAATCAATCCATTGTAACTTATAGACTTCATTTTCATTAATGGATTCATAAACCTTATAGGTTGTGTCACGTATACATCCTTGTTTTATTCCTCATAGGAATGCAGTTTTAGTATCTGTATGCCAAATCTCTTAGTCATTAAGTTGCAATCAACAAGCATCATCCTTCTCAAAATGTTATCCATGTGTCTTAACACTTAAGACTCATTCGCACTTATGGATTGCATCCCAATAGGTGCTATCATCAAGGTCATACCTTATGGTTCACGTGGAAGTCATTTAGGATGTAATGGTCATAAACCATAACTCAAAATCTGGTTCCTCATATTCATCTAGATAGTTGACTCATCACATGACCAACTAATCACGTAGATAATTGAGGTGTATCTGTCAAGGATATAAGAACTCACAACTCCTTGTGATTCTTAATGTCCTTTATTAGTGGGGGTATTCTTTATTTAAGAAGAAATTAGTTATTTGATAATCATCCTCTAACTGCTTAGAGTATGACTCCTTTTTTATTTAGACATCACCATGCCTTAATCACGATCTCACTATGATACACTATCATAATCTCTCATAAGGATCTCAAACATTTGGTTCAAGTATTTCATTCATTTATCTCGTCAAGAATTAACACTTTACCAAATTTGTACTTCATCTATGATATTCTTGAACACTTCAAGATATTCATATTTGTATTTCTCTAAACACCATTTGAAGTACTAGCATTTTCTCCAATAGGTATGTAAATACATCACATGTATTATACCTAATAGGATAATCATTATCCCACTAGTGAAGATTGATTAATCATGTCTAAGAGATTCATGTCTCTTACTGGTTCTCTAACCAAAAAGAGTCTAGACTTATCCATCATATGGAAACTAGAAATGAATTTATCATGATTTATGCTAATTTGATTGTTTGAGTTATCAATAACCTTTAGGTATCATTTTATCTTATGCATACCAAGTACCACAAGATAAACAAGGCATTGCCACAAAGATTGAAACATCAACTTTATTAATTTCCATCATTGTCATACAATATGCAAAAATTAAGGTGTTTCTATCCATTGGCAAATATGAAATAGTAGTTCATAACTCTATTTCATGCCTTCAAGGATGAAAATAAACTAAAGTAGTCCTATCTATGGCGGCAACACTTGCCCCAATTATTGGGTGTTTTACACTTTATATCTTGGTATCATATACCTCAAAAAATGTTACAAGTTTATTTCATGACACTTTCAAGTGGAGACGTCTGTCGCCTCCTTCTTCTTTAGTTCTTCCAGATAGAGAGGACAATTCCTTTTCCAATGTTCTGGCTTTTGACAATGGTGACAACTTCCTCTATTGGTCACGCCTCCCTTGGCTTTGAGAGTTGAAGACGACTTGGGATGCTGGCTAGCATCATAACCTTTCTTAGCCTTTCCCTTGCCCTTACGCTTGGACTTGCCTTTCTTGTTGCTGATCATCATCACAGATTTAGGCTTGTCCTTCTTCATTTATGCCTCGGTTGTCCTCAACATGCCCAACAACTCTGTCAATGGCTTGTCAAAGTTGTTCATGCTGTAGTTCATCACAAACAGACTGTAGGATTCTGGCAATGATTGCAGTATTACGTCAATAGCCAACTCTTGGCTCAGGGGAAATCCCAGTCTTGTCAGGTTCTCCACATACCCAATCATTTTGAGCGTGTGAGGACCAACTGGATCTCCTTCTATCATGACACACTTGAACATTGTCCTAGAGACATCATATCTCTCTTGCCATTCTTGTTCTTCATACATGTTCTTGAGATGCTGAATCATCTCAATGACACCCATGTTCTCATGTTGTCTCTGCAACTCGTGGTTCATGGAGCACAACATCAAGCACTTTGCATCAATGGCATCTTCAGAATGCCTTTTATAAGCATCCCTTTCTGCCTTTGGTGCAGTAAGAGCAGATTCCTCCAGAGCTGGAGTATCCATGACATAGAGCTTTCACTCTTGAGTGAGAACAATTCTCAATGTCCTAAACCAGTTGTGGAAGTTAGTCCCATTCAGCTTGTCCTTTTCAAGGACCGGTCACAATGAAAAGTGATTGTTGTTTGTTGCCATTTGTACTACAAAAGGAAATATATGCAATTTAGTGCAAAAACTCCTTTTTGACTTATTTGATTGATTTGAAAAAGTTTTACGATATAATTAGGACTTTAATTAATTATCGCTCCCATGATTTTTGTTCAAATTGACAGCCCTCACCATCAATTCGGAAGATTGCAGTGTACAACCTTCTAGTGAGCAAGATCCGTATTTCATCAAGTCATGAGTCAGCTTTGGCCGATCACCCACAACTTGACTATTTAGGTAGGCCATCATGCCAATTGCATCATATACAACTCTTGGATAGATGACATGTGCAACTCTTTGCCATTCATCTCATGCCTCTGGGTTTAGACGCTCTAAGAATCACCAGTTAAGTCTAACCCAAAAGCCGACACGGTAAACATGCATCCTGCTTTGGCAGATCCTACATGTCTACCCTTCACATTTCTGCAAGATAGACGGCACACTACGCTTTGGCGTAACCTATGCTTGGTCGATCGAGTTTTTCATGTGTGCCACTAATGGAAGGCGTATAAGACTTAATATTTAGAGGAGGGATTTGGTTTTATAGGTACATATACATATCCAATCACCACAATATATAGTACGTATCATATACATGATATATCCCACAGAAAACATGTGAAACGATAAAATCGATGATTATTTCCATCCTAATGTGATTCCTTGAGCCAAGAGGAATCATGGTCATCTAGGTCTACATCACATGCAACCTGTACAAGATGAACTCTGTGCTTTGCCATTCTGGGTTTGATCAACTCATCTCCATGATTGATCGGCTCGCCATCAGGCCGGTCGGTTGGGTGCCACCAGCCAATCGACTGGCGCCTCCAACCGATCGGTTCACTGGTCATCGTGCATCTCCTTAGAGATGCCACTCGCTCATCTCATTCCTTCTAGATCGCCAAGCGATCAGTTCATGCCTTGAACCGATCGTCTCAGTTGTCGTCAGGTTGTCTGCCGTTCTTTGATATAACAGGAAAGAAAAGATCTATCCTATTTTGCATTTGAATGGAGAAACCCCGAGTTACATTCGAGGGGGGTAGAGGTAGAAATCTTGAGTTATCTCAAGTTACATCAAGAAAAAGAGGTAAGGAATCAGTGTGCAGACCGAGATGCAAGCAACCACATTCAACCATACACAGACATAGGGTTTATTGGTCATAACCACGCTATACATCCACCACAAAAATCGTTTAAGGATGACGTGTATCGAGTGCATTCATATTACATATCATATATGTATATTGGGATTTGTGGATTTAGGATTGGACATGCATAAAGCCAATTTTATTCACATCGTATGCAATAAATAAAGGCGACAAACTAAAATCGATCACATCGATAATCCTAAAGTATAGAGCAGTTGACGTGGCTCTGATACTACTGTTGGGTTTTAGGGGAGACAGAGAAGGCAGCGGAAATAAAATTTTCTTCTCCCCAAACCCAGAATAAAGGAATCACATCAACGTCTATACAGTAGGAAGGATGGTTTGTAGAGACATACCTTGTCCCGAGGCTTGCTCGGTGACGTTACCTCGCGGCTTACACTGTCTTCACCTCCAGTCTTGGATGATGTATGTGCAGCTCCTGGTCTCACCGGGACTGTCGGGATTGACAGCTGTCCTCCGAGCGGAAGAAATCTCCCACCTCTGTAGTAGTCCACACGGACCACCTGTAACTCCGATCGCCTTATTGCACAAGGCACTGGAAGGAGTCGTACCCTCCTGTCAGTGTACTAGTCACTGCCACACTCTCCTACAACCAGTCACTTTTCTGCAGTTGTCTTTCCCTTGATGTGCCTCCCTAATCGGGTAGCACTTGCTCGGTCTCTCTTGGTTACTACAACTAGAGAGAATGACAACTTTGCAGAGCAACTGATGTTCTGAGTTGTTCTTGAGAAGCCCCCAATACCCCTATATATAGGAGGGTCATGGGGCTGGGTTCTCTACCCCAGGCAATACGAGATTAAAGCAGGAGTAGAAGGGTTCAAGATTTTCCACAAAACAACCAACTACGCCAGCTGAACCAATCATTTCATGCATGAACCGGTCGGTTGGGGACCTGATCCAATCAGTTCACACCTGAACTGGTCGGTTGGGACACCTGAGCCAATCAGTTCACTTCTGAACCGGTCAGTTCACTGCCCTGGTCAGTTCTCGATTGACTTTTCCTCTTTTGTTTTGAATTGATCCAAATACCAATTCTTGTTCCAGTCAAATTGGACAAGTGAAACGAAGAGAAATTTCTCACCAACCTGACTTTCCCAACTCGCTCATTTGGACCAGTTGAGCCGATCGGTTCAACCCTTGAACCGATCGTCTCAACCTATCCTGAGCCGATCAGTTCATCACATGAGCCGATCAGTTCACCAACCTGAGCCGATCGGTTGGGAGTGTAAACTCCGTAAAAGAGTCAATTGCAATTTCAATCAATTTGATACTCTAATCAATTGGTCCAACACCTTGAAAACTATGATCTGAGCTATCAGTTTATTGAGTGTTTAATTGAACTACTAAACATATTTAGTAAACAATCTAAACATTGTTTGTGGATAAACTCCTCTTCCAGGTTAAATCCTATGTGTGTGACCCTGCAGGCCCATTTCATGTTGGCAGTGAAAGTCCATAACACTTATGACTTCACAAGCAAAGAGCGGTGCCTAGTCGCACATCAGTACTACCCAAGTGAAAAGGAAAGTTGGAGAACAACTTTCAATCCTACAATCCATTAATGGTATTACAGTGAATGTATAATTCCTTTGTCTTTGATATCCCAAATGAACTCAAGGCATGGAACAGTCATCCTGTCAACATTCATTCATTTTCTTGATTTCAGAGTAGACTGGAGGAGATATGTATGACATCAATATCACATACTAATTCACACATGCATGTGAACGCCTATCTCAATCCTACTCATCAAGTGGCCATGGATATCAAACTCCCTCAGGAGGGACAAATCCCATATCTATCACTCACCCCTCAAAAGCCCCATGTGTCAAAGCCACTCAATCATCACCTTTATAACAAACCATGTTTCATGACTGCGTTTGATGATGTCAAAGTGTACCCAACGACATGTGTTGAGTGTAGTGATTTCAGGTCAAAGAATCACACTCACCACCATCACTGTGAGAACTGAGTGTGACTACCATGTCATGGTTCCATGTGTCAAACTCACGGTGGGTCTATCTGGTACACTTGTTCTCTAACAAGTACCTATGTGTTTGGTTTGATATCTCGATATCATGACTAACGAGATTCTGTCATCAACCAACACCATAATCTAGTCTTGTGTGTCATTGTTGTCTATCTACCTTCCACAATGACATCTGACTAGGGACATAATAAGAATGTACAAACTCTTAGCATCCGTATGATCCCATCGTTCAGGTCCTGAACCTGAAAGCATACGTCATTGAGTATTGTCATTCTCTAAACATTCAATATGTTCTATCATTATCTCATATGACTGAACCAGAAAGAATTGGAAGCTTGCCTTTGATGTTTATCAAATCAATCTTAATGTATCTCACCAATCATCCCATGATTGCCTCTCAAGGGATACATACCAACAAAAATAGCATATGGAAGGAGAGAAAAGATCCTACATCATAGGGAGTGACTACAATATCTCTAGAAGGGCCAACCCTAATGGAAATGCCAATCATCCTCTTGACATGCTCGTTAAGGATCTGCCTGATGCCTTGACTAGCCCACATGGAGGGAAACCACAGTCGAGAAACCAAAATCTGAACCTATTTGATTTCTTGACGATCAAGACAAGTATCTCCTCTATCAAAGATAAGATAGATGTAGTCACTTGCGAGCATTGCTTCCATGATCTAGGATGTCTTGAGCATTCCAATGTCCATTTCATGGCCTGTCTGTTGAAGAGTGATGCTCGCACTTTGTGGAAGAACTTCACAAATGCAGATGACTTGATGCTACACCACTAACATGGGAGGAGTTCACCATTGCCTTCCATAATTGCTACATCTCAGATGCTATGGTTGAGAGGAAGGAGGCTGAATTCTGACACCTGAAGCAATACGATTCTTCCGTCAGTTAGTACACTATGAGTTTCATGTGCTAACAAAAATATAGAGCCAAGTTAGACAAGGTGCGTCTAGCCAAGAAGTTCATCCGTGTTCTGAAGCTTGACCTCAAATATGCATTGGTGGGATACAACATCAAGACAATATGGAGGTACTAGAAGTAGCCCTAGAGCTGGAGGAACGCCCATGATGAAACTAGAATAAAGGAGGATCTTATGGGGGAAGATATTAGCCCAATAGTTTCCGTGGTGGATAAAACAATGAGAGGAAGGCACCAAGGGTGTCACAACAAAAATAGGTCTAGGAGGACCACCAACACATAGAGGTCTAGGAGGACCACCAACACAGAGAGGAATACCACCACCATAAAAGGAATTCAACAACCACCAGTTCTAGTTTACCCCAATGTCAGAGGTCTCGTCATGGGGAGTGCAAGTATGGACAACATGTATGCTAATTCTGTGGTGAGGAAGGCCACATAAAGCTTAACTATCCAAAGATGCAACATAATGTCAGAAACAACAATAAAAAAGTAAGGTAAGAACAAAAATAGAGAGAAATGTCATGTGTGGGTCTTCGCCATGGCTACAGAAGAGGCAAATGAAGATTGAGTCATTTAAGGCATGGTTTATATCAACCAGTTGTCTATTAAGGTCTTATTTTATTCAGGTTTGTCACATGCTTTCATATTTTTGTCACATTCGCCTCAATGCAAGAACTATCTTTGGAGGACCTTCATTTGATCTTAATATTAGGAAAGATAGTAAGTGTGTTAATTTACTTGGGAGAATGATTTCTAGAGTTGGGATTTCCCTGGAGGGGAGAGTGTTTTCACAGATCTTGTGGTTATACCCTTACTAATTTTGACATTATTCTCGACATGAGTTGGATCCACAAGAACTATGTGCTCCTTAACTGTAGGAGAAATTAAGTCACCATATCTCATCTAAACGAGGAGACTCTAGTTATCAACAGAAGGAAGAAGCACCACGAAGACTTCTTTGTATCTATAATTCAGGTATATAAGCTAAAGAAGAAAAGGTGCCAAACTTATCATGTGTATGTTGGTTGTATGTTATATCTAAATAGGAGAAATTTGTTGTTGATATTATTATAGTTAATGAATTCCATTGATGTCTTTCCTGAGGCCTTGTCTAGCCTACCTCCTAACCATGATCTTGAATTCTCTATTAATCTCCTTCCTAGAACTGCACCTTGTTATAAGGCTCTACATAGAATGAAGCTTGTAGAGATCATTGAACTAAAGAAGCAGATACAAGAGATTCTAGATCTGGGTTATATTTGTCCTAATGCTTCCCCCAGGGAGCACCCATCCTCTTTGCCAAAAATATGGATGCTTCTCTTTGTATGTGTGTCAACTACCAGATGTTTAACTAGATGACTTTACAGAACATGTACATGCTACCACAAATCAATAACATGTTTGATCAGCTAAAGACAACCAAGGTATTCTCAAAGATAGATTTTCTTAGTAAATACCATTAGTTGAAGATGAAACCCTCAAATATTGTGAAGACCAACTTTCGCACCAGATATGAGCATTGTGAGTTTCCTTTTATGTCCTTTGGCATCACAAATGCCCCTTCCATCTTCATGGACCTGATTAATTGTATCTTTCATCAGTATCTCGACTCTTTTATTATTGTATTCATAGAAAATATTCTCATATATTCTGATAATGACCAGTTGCATGAAAAGCACCTTCACATCACTATTGAGACACTTTAGCATCATCAGTTGCACAAGAAGTTGTCTAAATGCAAAATTTGTCTTTGTGAAGTTTAATTTCTTGGAGAAATAATTGTTTATGGTAATATTTTTTTGTTGATGTGGCAAAGCTTGTGTTTGTGATGAACTGGGTTATCACTACAACTCTATCAGATATTGAAAGCTTCTTAATGTTAGCAGGGTATTATAGGCATTTTATTTAGGACTTCTGTATTATAGCAAAGCCTCTGACTACACTCACACAAAAAGAAGCAAAGTTCATGCAGAGTGATAAGAGTGAGTAGAGTTTCCAGACCTTGAAGAGAAGACTCGCTTCCGCACATGTGCTTACTCTTCCCTTTAGAAAAGATGGCTTCGTTATCTTAAGTGATACTTCTATGTTAGGATTGAGATGTGCTTTATTGAAGAAATAGGGATTCATAGCTTATGCATCAAGACATTTCAAACCTCATGAGGAAAACTACCCCACTCATGTCCTAGAGTTAGCATCTATCGTGTATACTTTAATTATATCATAGAGTTACCTAAACAGTACACAGTTTGAGATTTTCTATGATCATAAGAGCCTCAAGTAAATCTTGCATTGAAAAAATTTGTATATGAGGTAGTGTTGGTGGATTGAGTTCTTGGTGGACTACAACTGCATCATCTCTTATCAACCTGGAAAGACCAACATAGTGGTTTATGCCTTGATTAGGAAGAAGTAGTCAAGGCAACATCTAGAATTGATGAGTGTAAGATGATGCAAAACTTGGCAGAATGAAATCATAGCTTAGAGAGGTAGAGTCAAAGATGGCACATCTCACGATTCATCCAAACTGAGCTTCTACAATTTTACAAGCCCAACAAGAAATTTCTAACCTTCTTTGTATGAAATTCTGAATAAAGAACAATGATGCTAATATGTCTAAAGGTAAAGATGGCGAGACATTTATGAAAGATAGGATATGGGTACCTGGAATTGATTTACAATAGATTATTCTATTTGAGGAACACGGGACAAAGTACACTATTTATCCAAGTTCTACAAAGATGTACCAGGACCTAAAGAGAGATTTTTAGTGGGAGGGCATGATGAGATATATAGAATGGTTTGTGTCTAGACGTCTCACTTGTCATTAGGTGAAAGTTGTACACCAGAGACTAGGATGTTTGTTGCAACCACTGGACATTCCTAAATGAAATGGGACACAATAACCATGGTCTTCATTACATGTGTGCCAAAGGCCCGGAAGGGGCATGATGCATTATGGGTAGTCATGGATCCGTTGACCAAGATTCCTCATTTCTTGGCATTCAAAACAACTACTACAATTTTAGATATGAGTGAGATTTACATCCAGGAAATAAACGTCTTCATGGAGTCCATGCATCCATAGTTTATAATAGTGATCCAAAGTTCACTTCAAAACTATAGAAGAAAGTCTAGAAATAATTGTGTACCAAGCTTCACTATACTACTACATATCATCCTTAGACTAATGGTGAGTCTGAGAGAACCATTCAGACCCTTGAGGACATTCTTAAATCTTGCATTCTAGATTTGGGTGATTCATGGATGAAGTATCGCCCTCTTGAGGACTTCACCTACAACAATAAGTTACAATCAAGGACATGCATGTTGTAATGAACTAAAACTTAGATCTTACCCTATTCCATAACTAGAAAGATTGTGAGACCAATTTCCTATATTTGACCAAACAAGGATAAAATTAAACAACCTCACACATTTATGTTATGAATTAAATATATGTTAATATGTTACATGTATTTTCTTTGATAACTAATACTCATATAATGTCTAAATGGAAATGAATTATATTCTTTGGAGTAACAATTGGTAATTCCATGTCCATGGATATTGATAATGCTATGTTATTTAAATAAATATAAAATTAATGAATTAAATATGTAAAATAAGTAAAATGTATAATTTCGTGCAAAATAATAATATATGGCTCTTTTGAAAATGTATTAAATATAGTAAGACTCAGTTAAGTGGATATTTATAATAAGGGTATAATGTTTTGATAAACACAATGGTAATAAGACAAACATTCTAATGGTGCCATAACTGATAAAAGAGAATTTTAAAAATAAAATATAATGGTCAAAAACGTGTTCCTTGGGTCCCAATTGCCTTGGGTGCCAAGTTTCACAGTTATTGCATAGTGATAACTATTTTAATTCTATTTGCAAAAGAAAATAAGAATAGGAGAAAAGTGTTAAATAAATTACTAAATAACTTCAATAATAGAAATAAATCCCAATTTTGAAATTTGCATACCAAAATCAATTTATGTGTGAAGTTCCACAATATTTGGACCATCTTATCTATCCTAGTTTAGTTTTAGAGAGAGAATGTATATTATTTCCCTAAATATTAAATAAAATGTTAAACAATCCCAACATGAAGAATTAATTATAAAATCATTTTCATCATGTTCAAGTTTGCTTGTAGGCTAAGTTCACATCTTTTAGGAGTTTCTATATGCCTCAAATTCCTTAATAAATGAAACATAAGGCAAAAAATATTGAATTTATTATTAAAAAATAAAACATCTAGTACATTAAATGAATAATGTAAATCAACTTGTATGGATTGTGATAAATAAAATTTTGGTGTAACCTAATGAGAAACAATGTTGTACATGCATGAAAATATTATCATAAATGAAATAAAAGCTAAAATTTATTTTAGATACACACTAATTAATACATATGTAAAGAATAGCATCATAATGGTATGTACTAAATATTTCGATGTAAAATGTCAGTAGTAAAAAGTAGTAAGAGAATACAAATTCCCCCTCATATATTATCTCTAGAGGATGTTACTAATATTATGGAAACAATTAACATGAACTACACTACTATTGTTCAAATGAAATTAGAAATAAAGGATAATCAAAGAGAGATTATGGAATTGAAGTAAATAGAAGGTATTCTTTACTTATCTCATGAGTTGATAATTTTTAAAGGATCATAAATACCAAATATAGTAACTCAATATACACCATATAAATATTCATTTTTACATTTATCAAACGTTCATGTATATGAAATAATCCATTATACAATTCTTAAATAAGAAAGTAATGTCAAAATTTAGTTTTGATATATTAATGGTCCAATTGTCAAATTTCATTTTTGTTGGATAATATTAGCATCTACAAACAAATTATAAAATAAATTGACAAGATAATACTATAGGATTCAATTAAAGTAAATGACATATTGAACATTCTAAAAATAAAAACTAATGTAAAATTTGAATTATACATGTCTTAATTAACCTACGTGTCCAATTTTATTTTGTTTGGACCCTCAAATAAATTTAAAAAGTTAATATACAATTCAAAACATTAATTCTTAATTGTTAATTTAGTACATTCTGCTTGATATGATTTCTAATTTTTCGTATCATGTATTATTTCCATTTTCCTTTATCTTATGGTACTCTCTTTCTTCCAATTCTTGATTTCCCTCTCCCTTCCTCTTTTTCCGTTATTAACCTTTTCCTAATTTCTCTCGCATCCCTCCAATGATATTCATATTTTGATTTAGTTATTTTTCTTCCTTATCTTTTTGCAATATCCTATTTGACTAGTTGATGATAGTAATCTATATACTCCAAGATATGCACTCTCTGAATCATAGATGGTGATTACCTGCTACCGCCATGTCTCTCCTCAAAGAAACACATGCATGTCAACCTATATAAAATCCGTCCAAGGACTTGTTTGATCATATATTTTGTCTCTGATATACCTATCAATACCTTTTTATCTTCGGCCATCAACTCTTCACAAAGGCGGGCTCTAACCCTCTCACCCCATAAAAGTCATCACGGCAGGCTGCGACAGAGGCCGTCGATACTTTTTCTATATCATGATTCCTGATCAAATCACAATGTGTTTGAGACTGAGATGGAATTGGGATTTTGGCCTTGGATTTATGTAAACTCTATCTAAGGTATGTGCATATTTTGTATTATGTAGGCAATTGCTATTGTGACCAAATATTATTTCCTCTATGATTGCGTTATGTATTTTTCTATATTGAGTAGTTAACCCAAATTATCTCTTTCTTGATAGCCTACACAATCTCTCTCTTCTGAGAATTTATTCCATGTGAAATATTCTCCTTGATTTTGATATTATGATCATCCTATTTTGTTGGACTTTCTTTTGGCTCTAACTTGTACTTTTATTCTTGATTAAACTCTAATTTTCCCACTTATGTGGTTGATATTTATATTCTCCATTTTTTGTGATGGCAAGCTTATTTATTATATAAAAGACTAAAATTTATACTTGCATCTACATATGCATGTTCAGTGATTCAGTAGCCCTAGAGTAGTGTAATTGCTTTGGTTTTTGGGTTATGTGCCCATGTTAGATTTTTGGGCTGAAGGTTGTGTGCTTCATACCTGGGTTTTGTGTCCACTATTTATATATTGGGGAGGTGATTATCTCACATGCATGCAGGTTGATATTTTTGTGATGGGTTTTGTGCCCAACATTTATATTTTCTTGTATGGCACAACTTTTATATTGGCTTAATGGCAAGTATCCATTTTGTTTATTGTCTTTTGAAATCAATATTCTTTTATGCCCAGTTGGGTAGTCCTTTCCTTTCATTTTCCTCCTCCTGGTGTTGTTTTTCAACCCACCCAGAGTTAGCACAGCCAGAGATTCAGGGAGAAGAGGACTTAGCTCAGGACCAAGTACTAGGATGAGTTTCGAAATGGGAAGGTTGTTCACCACAATATGATCTTGATAATTAGGTTCATAATTTAGAATTTTCCTATAATGCCCCATGTTAAGTTGAACAAAATATTTATGCTATAGTTGGACCTTTATTTTTTGCTACAACAAATAATGTTTCTGTACTCATATATTTTTGAGAAAAAAATATTACACCCCTTTTATTTAGTCATATTTGAGTTCATGGGGTTATATGTAAATTATCTTTTTGAATTAAGCTAGGAGTGGTCCCCTACCGAATCCCACTCTTTACAAGATGGTATCAAAGCATAATTTTGATCAACAATCTAACTATTTTGAAAATTCGTCCTTAGAACCATGTTCATTATACATTACACCTATATTTGAGGAACACCAACCTGTTAGGATAATTGATACCTTTGACCTGGAAAAGATCTATTGGTACATAGTTGTCATAACTCGTGCTACCCATATAGTGTGACTACTTGGGTTTTAGAATCTCCTTCTCTAGGAAGGGTCTTAAAGCCTTAATTTCTAAGAATTAGAAAGCTAGTTATAGATGTTGGGCTTAAAATACATCTAACTTTTGGACAATTAATCAAACTAAAATATATGCAATAACTACATCTTAATTGGGGCAATTAAACAAAACTTTCTAAGTAGACCCCACCTAGGGTATACATATTTGGAACCCTTAAGGAGAGGTTACACCAATCATATAATAAAACTATACTCACAATATAGGAGTATCATGTGGACTCTTAATTTAGGATATTTGGATTTTGGGGATGAAATCTTCTTTAAGGGGTGGAGTGTTATAAGGAACCAAAACTTAGAATCTTACGCTATTCCTTAGATGGAAAGATTGTGAGATTAGTTTCCTAGATTTGACCAAACAAGGATGAAATTAAACAACCTCACATATTTACGTTATGACTTAAATATGTGCTAATATGTTACATGTATTTCCTTTGATAACTAATACTAATGTCTAAATAAAAATGAATAATATCCTTTGGAATAACATTTGGTAATTCCATGTCCAAAGATATTAATAATGTTCTATTATTTAAATAAATATGAAATTAATGGGTAAAATATGTAATATAATAAAATGTAGAATTTTGTGCAAGATAATAATATATGGCTCTTCTGAAATTTAGTGAATATAATAAGACTCAATTGAGTGGATATTTATAATAAAATTATAATGTTTTGATAAACACAATGGTAATAAGCCAAACATTCTAATGGTGCCATAACTCATAAAAAGGAATTTCAAAAATAAAATATAATGGTAAAAAGTATGTTCTTTGGGTCCCAATTGTCTTGGGTGCCAAGTTTCACATTGTTTGCATAACAATAACTATTTTAATTCTAACTGTAAAAGAAAATAAGAATAGGAGCCAAAAGTGTAAATAAACTACTAAATAACTTCAATAGTATAAATAAATCCCAATTTCAAAATCTACATACAAAAATTAATTTATGTGTTAATTTTCACAATATTTGGACAATCTTATCTATCCTAGTGTAGTTTAGGAGAGAGAATGTATATTAAAGCCCAAAGTATTAAATAAAATGCTAAACAACCACAACAGGAAGAATTAATTATAAAATCATTTTCCTCATGTTTAAGTTTGCTTGTAGGCTAAGTTTCACATCTTTTAGGAGTTTTAAATGCCTCAAATTCCTTAAGAAAAGAAAATGAAAGATAAGGACAAAATATTTAATTTTTTATTAAAAAAGAGAACATCTAATATATTAAATGAACGATGCAAACCAACTTGTATGGATTGTAATAAATAAAATTATGGTGTAACATAATGGGAATCTATATTGTACACACATGAAAATATTATCATAAAAGAAATAAAATCTGAAATTTATGATAGAAACACACTAATTAATATGTATGTAAAGAATAACATCACACTCGTATGTACTAAATATTTAGATGTAAATGTCAGTAGTAAGTAGTAAGAGAATATAAATTTCTCCTCTTATATTATCTCTAGAGGATGTTACTAATATTATGGAAACAAAATATGAACTAAGTTACTATTGTTCAAAAGAAATTAGAAATAAACATAGTTGAGGATAATTGAAAAGAGATTGCGGAATTTAAGTAAATAGAAGATATTATTTACTTCTCTCGTGAGTGGATAATTTGTAAAAGACGATAACTACCCAATATAGTAACTCAATATACACCATATAAATATTTATTTTAACATTTTTAAAATGTTCGTGTATATGAGATAATCTGCTATACAATTTTTAAACAAGAAAATGATGTCAAATTTAGTTCTCATGTATTAATGGTCCAATTGTGAAATTCCATTTTAGTTGGATAATACTAGTATCCATAAACAAATTATAAAATAAATTAACAAGATAATGCAAAAAGGATTCAAATAAAGTAAATGACATATTGACCATTCTAAAAATAAAAACTAATGTACAACTCAAATTCTACATGTCTTAATTAACCTATGTGTCAACATTTATTTTGCTTGGACCCCCAAATAAATTAAAAAAATATGTATACAATTGGAAACATTAATTCTTAATTGTTTAATTTGATACATTCTAATTGATATGGTTTCTAATTTTCTTCCTATCATATTTTATTTTCCTTTTACTTTTTTGTGGGGTACTCTCTTTCTTCCAATTCCTACTTTCCCTCTCCCTTCCTCTCTTTTTCTTTATTAACCTCTCCATGGTTTCTCCTACATCCCTTCAATGATATCCACACTTTGATTTAGTTATTTTTCTCCCTTATCTTTTTGCAATATCCTATTTGACTAGTTGATGATAATATATATATATATATATATATATATATATATATATATATATATATATATATACTATGTGCTCTCTGAATCATAGACAATGATTACCTGCTAGTTCCATGCCTCTTTCCAAAGAAACCCATACATGTTAACCTATATAAAATCTGTCAAAGTACTTGCTTGATCACATGTTTTGTCTTTGATACACCTATCGATACTCGGTTATCATCAGCCATCAACTCTTCACAACGGTGGGCCTCGAACCCTCTCACCCCACAAAGTCATCATGATAGGTTCCGACGAAGGCCCTCGAGGCTTTTCCAATATCATGTTTCCTGATCACATCATAGTGTGCTTGGGACTGAGATGGAATTATGATTTTGACTTTGAATACATGTAAACCTTATTGGAGGTATGTGAATCTTTTCTATTATGTAGGCACATCTATCATGACCAAATAGTATTTCCCATATGAGTCATTAGTTGATATTTTCTTTTTCATCATTACAAAATTCTTATTTTCTTAGACAATACTTGTGGGTCTTCAGACCCTACATGATATATTATGGATGCTTCATCCTATTATTTCATACTGACTAAACTTATGCGTGCCTTTCCCTATTTATGTGCATGCTTAGACTATCTTTATTTCTTGTAGTGGTACATGCGTACAATCATATATACAGGGGTGTGTTATCTCCACCCAGGATGTGCTTTTCTACCCATTATTTATAGGGGCATGCTATCTCCACCCAGGGTGTGCTATCTCCATCCATTATTTATTTTAGGTTGGGATCCAATGGTGTCTCAACCCACTTGAAATAATTTTAGTCTTTGTTTGTTACATGCACAACTTAATGTTTTGATAATGTTAATAGAAATTTTTTAAAGGCAGGACTTCCTATTTGATATTCTTTAGTTCAGACATGCCTCATCTTTTAGCCTGATAAAATCCTCTTGGAACTTCTTCGTTTGAATCTCTCATTTATTTGATATCCTTCCTTGACTTTTCTCTATCTTAAATATTGCCTAATTATTTTTACTGCACATAATCAATTTTTTTTTGACATCCTTTTCTTTTATTTTCCTTTTCCTGGGTGTTATTTTTCAACCCACCCAGAGTTAGCACAACCTGGGATTCAGGAAGAAGATGACTTAGTTAAGGACCAAATGCTAGGATGAGCTCCGAGATGGGAAGGTTGTTCACCATAATATGATCTTGATAGTTAGATTCAAATATAGACTTTGCCTATAAGGCCCAATGTTAAGTTGAACAAAGAATTTTAGTAATAGTTGGATCTTTATTTTTCGTTGTAATAAACTACATTTATATACTCATCTTTTTGAGAAAAAATATTGCACCCCTTCTATTTATTCATATTTGAGTTTATGGGGTTATATGCAAATTATTTTCTTATATTAAGTAAGGAGTGCCCCCTACCGGGTCTCACTCTTTACACATGGAACCATATGAGGCCCTCTATGGGAGGTCGTGTAAGTCACCCATGCTATGGAATGAGCCTGGTGAGAGAAGTTAATAAGGAGTGAGGAGTTATAGCTTTGCACAGATCAGGTAACACTCATCAAGAAGAGAATGAAGGAAGCTCAAGATAGACAAAAGAATCATTCAAATTCACGCATATCTTATAGATATTTCCTTATAGGGGAACATGTGTTCCTAAAATTCAAGCCTATAAAGTCTATTTCCATATCCAAAGTGAAACACAAAGTCAACCCCATATACTTTGGTCCTTTTGAGATTCTTGATGGAGTAGGAAAGAGTGCATATAGATTATCTTTGACACATTCATACAAGAAATAGTGTTTTTTCATGTGTTACTATTGAGGAAATGTGTCCAATACAGTTCTCATATTTATCAGGAAAGACATATCTTATGAAGAGACCCCGATGAGAATCCATGATATCCGGAATAATCAATTGAAGAAGAAAAACATTGTGTTAATTGAATTTATGTGGAAAAAACATAACTCGAAAGAAGACACTTGGGAACTTAGACATGAGATGTTGAATAAGTACCCATAGCTCTTTGACCCCTAAAATTTTGTGGAAAATTTTTTCTTAAGGGGGAGTGGATTGCAACATCCTCCTTTTTAAGGTACTTGTTTGTAATTTTCCTTAATAAAATGTCCTTTATGGTAATTACACAGTTAAGGGTCAATTCTAACTAATTTTGGTTATTAGAGTGCAATAAAATTTTTCATATTTAAAGATAACTTGCAAACAGAAGGAAACCCAAAATTTCATGTAAACAAAAGGAAACCGAAAATTTCAAGATTGAATTCCTTATAGATATTTAGTTATTCAATGTTTAACCTTTGCCTTGTGTTAAATCATATTAATAAATTTGATCACATAAATAGGAAAATAACTCTATGCAAGTATTCTAGAAACCATTGTGATGACATGGCCAATATTTGACTCCTAACAAAGTTTGTTTGGATAGATAATAACATTGGAAAGATAATGGGCAAAAAAAGAGATAATTACAAATCATTTTTTCTTTTTTTTTAGGCTTTTCTCCTACCCATTAGATCGGATCCACAATGAATATGGATCATCTCAGTCAGGAGATCATTCTCATCCACTCTGGCTTCTTAGGAACAACTATTGTTCCAATCAATCATGGATAACTAGCAATCTACTCAACTGATTTGGAAACCAACTTCTCTGTCATCTTCAAGAAAGGATCTCACATTTGTCAACCTTTGATACAAACCCTAGAGCTTAGTGTATAAGAGAAGCCCCATTTTGCACCACCTACACCTCTTATGTGCTGGTCGCAACCAAATCCACAACTACGATATTGGTTCCATAACCCTTTCTAAGGAACCACTAAGGGTAGAGAAACATCATGAAACCATCAATTTGTTTCCGCTATGCCCATAGCTCCCTGGCCATCTTCACCTACAGCTAGTGATTGCTCAATCACCATCTCCCCCACCCAGTCACCTCTGCTCAATCAACTGAGTACACACCATCCCTAGTGCACTGGAAACATGTAGACACCTCTAGTTTGGCATTCGACGCTCTCGTTTTCTCTATCGACGAGAGCGCTAGAAGGCATATGTTGGGGAGCTTCAGTGATGAAGAGCCCCAAACATGTGTAGACTGTGGGAAGGAAACGAGTAGACTCGATAGTAGCAAAATAATCCCCCTAGACCCTAAATCCAACTCAGGGGCAGGTGAATGTCCTTCCCCTTTCTTGTGCTCTTCCCCTGTTTGCGCCCTGTCACCAACAGTCGCACCATCATTTTTCCTTTCAACAATATATGCTAAAGTGTAACATTCTTGTGATGTCCTTTGACCACTTTGAGGGCATGCATTCCCTCTAGTTCCCCTCAAGCATCCTCTTCCATGTTTCCCTTTACCTATTTCTGGTTTAGATATGTTAGAGGGAACATCCTGGATGTTCCTATTCTTTGCTCTAATGTAATGAGAAACAATGATCGCCTATGTTTGATTTTATAACTATTTCTTTCATCGAATACCTTCATTTGGTTGACCTTGAATTAATAGTAACCATCATTGCAATATAATTTATCACCCTAGACGCGTTCTTAAAACCCAACAAACGAGCCCACTGTCACCCAGTTTATCAACCAATGGTACTAATTTCATATATGTCCATGTTTTTATACCACCTTAAGCACTTGTTAGTACCGAGATTAAGGAACTAATGTAAGAACATCCCTCAAATCAGTAGTATTGATCTAACTCTAATCATCGTTGTATTTCATTTTGTGATACGTTGATGCCTAACAACCAATAAGTAGGGATGGTAAATGGGCAAATATCAACAACCCATACCCATACCCACTATACCCGTTTGACTTTTGACCCAACTCATACCCGCCCCATTTGAAAAAAATATATAATAGGTTGTACCCATACCCACCCCAATGGATCATGGGGACCCATTATGACCCATCCTGACTAACTCCATGAATTAGACACACAATGTAAAAAACTATAAAGAGACCATGTAATATATTTATTGTTGCACAATTTGCAAGAAAACCCCTACATATATAATATTTGCAAAGTAAATTTCTTTCAACTTTGGAAGTCAAGATCTTTTTGTTTTCCAAACTAGGCTGATTTATATAGATAATTTCCAAAATCCTATACAATTAATTGTAAAATTGCAATAAAACATAGCAACACACATGTTAACAACCACGAATATAATACAAATATGTAGATAATTTTCAACAAACATGTGATAAATATACACAGTTCTTATGTCAAGTACAGCCCGTAGTTCAACTGGACAATAGAACAAACATGTCGACTGCAGTGAAGAGCAGGAACTAAAAACTGGTTAAATTATTAATGTGCTTATACATTCACAACGAGTTGCCTTCGTGATGGCTTCTTCGTCCTCCACTAAGAATCCTTACCCAATCTCCTGAGCAGCTAGATCACCCAAACCCAACAGCAGAACAATCACTGCCCTCCCCGCCACAAGGTGTAGTAGCCACCGTGACAACACTGACAGGAAGTCCGCGACGGCGGAGAGAATAGGGTGACAATCTGGCAGAGTCAGCGGTAGGACTTGGCTGGGGACCCGACCCCGGAGCTGGCCCAGGTTGAAGCTGTTGGAGAAGAGCTTGCTCAAGCGGACTGAAAGAATACTGGAAAGAGTTGGGAAACCAGCAGCAGCCAAATAGGAAGAGTCGGCAAGCTGTCTCGGCTACCGGCAAGGTGGAAGATGGCGAGAGTTTGGATCCAGAAATTGGATTGGAGTCAGAATCGCCGAAGACCAGCGGCACCGTGCGTGACGGCGGTTAGGAGCAATTTTCCAGTCTCCGAAAACAACGATTAATCGCACATAGCTCACGACAATGCTAGTAGCACCTCCGTCACGGCATGTTGTCGAGGTCTGCAGAGTCCGGCGAGCAGAAGCCTCCATCACGAGGTTCCCGGAATCCGGCGTGCAACAGCCTCCAACACAAAGGTCTGCGGAATTCGGAAGCAGCTGGTCACGGCCGAGGAGATGAGGAAGGAACGGGGCTTAAGGAGAAGAGCATCACTTATGATTTCCGAGATTGGGAAGTGGGAGGGCGGCGGGTCCGGGTAGGACCGCATAAAAATTAGGTTATGGATTGGTTTCGGTAGGTCTCCAGACAAAAAGTGGGTCGCTAATCTTGTCCCCATTTCGTACCGAACTATCACTTAAGACCCTATTTGACCCATTATAATTGGGTTCAAAACTCTAATACATCAAACCCCACAAACTCTGCACAAAGATGTCTGCTGCAGACAAACTTTTTAGCCAGCTACTCACAAAACATGCTTTGATTGATTTAAAACCATCAAATGCATCCTTTACATGGTCCAGAAATCAATCTTTCGCCAGACTATATCATTTCATCTGCTCCACCCCATGGGAAGACAAACATCCTCTCTCCACGGTTCACATCTCCCACAGAGCCATATCTGATTATTTCCCTCTTATTCTAGACACTAATACCTTTTCATGGGGTCAACGCCCTTTCAAATTCGAAAATTGTTGGCTCTCCATAAACAACTTTACAAACACCTACGTTGAGCAGTGGAAATTAGCCGACTCCCAAACGACAAACCTAGGCCACCACATTCTCCAAAACACTAAAAGAATCAAATTACACATAAAAAACTGGAAACACACAAACCCAAACAAGCTCTCCGAAACACAAAAAAACCTAGAAGAACAATTCCTCCTAGTGGACAAGGACCCTTCAGCAGAAGCTGCTCTTGTCCTGTCCATTAAATCTGACCTTGATTTCACAAAAAAGTGTATTGACACTAAGTGGAGACAAAGGGCCAAAATCACCTGGGCAAAAGAAGGGGATAAAAACACAAAGTTCTTTCATAAAATCTGCAACAAAAATTATCGAAAAAACTCAATCACATACCTTCTGATAAATAATAGAATCACAACCCACAAACAATCTATCACAAACCACATCACTGACCATTTCAAAAAAATCTTCAACAACAACCACAATCCCTCCTGCCTAAACAACTTGGACTGGACTATGATCTGCCCTACAAATATTGAAAACCCTCAAGACCTTATAAAACCTTTTTCCCTAGGGGAATTGGACTTGGCCATTTCTACTCTAGGATTAAATAAATCGCCCGGACCTGACGGTCTCAATGTAGAATTCTACCTTGCAAACTGGAATCACTACAAAATTGACTTCCTGGCTTTGCTTAAGTCTTTCTATGAAAGTGAAAACCCCCACAACATCATCAAGCACCTAAATCAAACTTTCATCACCATAATAAAAAACCAATCAACCTGGTCTTATCTCTCAATACAGACCCATCAACCTTATCAACACTTCATACAAAATCTTAGCAAAAACTCTAGCAAATAGAATAAAACCACTCATGAACAAAATCATTCCCCTCAATCAAAATGCCTTTCTCAAAGGTAGAAGCATACAAGATGCGTACCTGGTGGTTAACGAAACAATACATCTCTGCCACAAAAATAGAACACCACTGTTGGCCATCAAATTGGACTTTGAGAAAGTCTTTGACTTTGTTAACTGGAACTGCTTAACAAAAACTCTCATTGGCTTTGGATTTCCACACAAATGGGTCAAATGGATACATGCTTGTATATCCACAAACCACTTTTCAACTATCATAAATGGTGTTCCATTTGGTTATTTTCATAATTCAAATGGCCTCAGACAAGGCGATCCCCCTCTCCCCTTACCTGTTTATTATCATCACAACCATCCTCTCTCGTATGATACAACTTGGAAAAATAAGTGGCCTCATTAACTCACCAGAGGAATGCAAAGAGAATATTATACAATTTGTCGATGACACTATAATCCTCTCCTCCCCAGAAGATGCCTCCTTACTCAATATCTTCAGAATACTAGGCATCTTTTCCTACATCTCAGGACTAAAAATAAATCTCCACAAGTCTTCCATCTTTGGGGTTCACCTGGATCAATCTTTATTGGAAAGGTACAAAGATCTCCTTAGATGTAAGATTGACGACTTCCCCATTCAATACCTAGGACTCCCAATCACCCCCCACAACATCACAAATTCTACCTGGTCTCCCATCATAGGGAAAATAAATAAAAAACTCTATGATTGGACAAATAACTTTCTAAATCTCTCAGGAAGACTTACTCTTCTTAACAGTGTCATCACTTCTATCACCATATACTTCTTGAGTTGTATACCCCTACCATCCAAAACTAAAACACTCCTTGACAAAGTGAGAAGGAAATTCCTCTAGAATAACTTTCACCCATCCACAAAATCCGGAAAACACTACCATCTTGTAAGTTGGAAAACTATTGCTGCCCCTTTAGACCAAGGTAGCTGGGGAATTCTAAACCTTGAAACCCATGCCTTCTGCCTCATAACAAAAATCATCAACAGTCTGGTTAAAAACAAGACAAAAATATGGTCGAGTCTTATCAACTACAAATACTATAAAAAATCCCCTCCCTGGCATAAAGTTCCAAAAAAATCAGCCTCACCCCTTTGAAAATACATAAACAAAAACATCCATATTATAACCCAACTCATCAACACTCCTCCACACTCCCACCTAAAAATCTCCTTCTGGAACGATCCCTGGTTTGAAAAAAAATTCAGTTCTAAACCTACACACAAAATGGACCATCCCAAACAATCTCCTCAAGATCAATATTGTCAAAGCCCTCCGCCTTCTAACCAACAACAGAACAAGCTCTCTCAAAAGATGCATTTTCATGCATCTCAAACCTGACGACCTCAATGCCTTAAAGCAAACACTTGAACACAATTCATCAAACAACATCACTTGGCGTTGGGGACACTCCTAGTCTGTCAAGAAAGCATACACTCACCTATCCTTCAGAAGTTTTTCCCCAGATACCACAAAAATATGGAAACAAAAATGGCAACAAAAACACAAAACCTTTCTCTGGCTGCTCCTTCACAACAAGCTGCTCACGGGTGAAAACCTTTCTAAGAAAGGCTTCATTGGTCCTTCTAGATGCCCTCTTTGTGAAACAGACTCTGATTCGGTAGAACACATCTTCTTCAAATCTAACACCTCACTAAACATCATCTCACACTTCACACGAAATTTCCAGTTAGATCTCCAATCAGCCACCTTCCCCTTCAGATTACACTAAACAGACACTACAACTCCTTCAGGGGAAACGACATCTTCATCATCATTAGCTGGAACATTTGGTTTGAGAGAAACAACAGAATATTCAACAACACTCCAAAAACAAGGCAAACAATTATCTCACAAATAGATGCAAACATTCACTTTCTCTCAATATGCAGGTAAACAGGTCCTAAATGGGAAGGAGGACTCCGAAGAAGGTGATTCTGAAGCCCGTTTTCTCTGTGACCTGAAGGCCATGGTAGACAATAAAACGGGGGTCAGTTTGCTACAACAACATCAGTGATACTATCAGTCCTGTAGCTGAACTTTTCTTAGATAATTCGGATTAGTGCTTCTAGAGGCTTGTTAAGGGGTGCATCCCCCCTAGATTTTTAAACATCTCTCATTTTCTTCACCCAGCAAAACATTTCTTTCGTATCCACATCATGTACGAACTCACCAAAGTAGGTGTTTTCTTGCTTTTTTTATCTTAAATATATGCTATGACCTTTACCTTCAAAAAAAATAATTGGGTTCATATCATATTGGGTCTGATGGGTATTGGGTTAGCGAGGACTTTTTCCATCCCTACCAATAAGTATTACTAAACCTATATAGGTATGTACCCTCACCCTTACTGCATATTTGAACTTCATTTGATAAACATATGTTAATTGACCATAATATTTCATTATCCATACCAACGATCTCAACCAATCCTCTTAGGATAAGCAACTAACATAATCCTAATCATACTACCTAGTATGATACTAAAGCATTACAACACTAATATATGTATAACCAATAACAGGTTAATCAGGATGCAAGTATTAAGTGACTAGATAATTTCGGTCCATGAAGTTACTAACTTAACCTATAACAATGAAATCAGAACCTTTAGTCATCTTCAAGCATTCACCACTACCTATAATACTAATATGGTACATTAGTATGTATAACCCTAAATTTTGGGAGTTATAATATAAATACATACATAAGTGATGTGTTGGTAAAAATGGGCATATTTGCATGCCTAACATAAAAAATAGATTAAAACTTATATGAATCTTTATGGTGTTTAAAGATCAAACCTTTGACCCTAATATCACCATGACTAGTTCATAACCCTATCCCTATTTGTACCACATTAAATAGATATAAAAAACCTGATACATGTACACCTTAGTGTGTAACTAAAGTAAATGTCATAATAACCCAAAAAGTACTACAATGACCCCAAATATGTTGACAAAAGAGGGATGATTAATATCATAAACCTTTAGGGGTTTTTAGGAGAGAGTTAGATCTAGTTGTTGGTAGTACCGTTGTTAGGGTTTTGGCTTTTATAGGTATGAGGGCCATGCCCTGGAAAACAAATCCATACCTTATCCTTTGACATGTTTGTTTAAACTGTTAAGGTTCAAAATATCTTATTTCATGGAGTTCTTCCTATATTATACTTTTGAAATATGTTGCAAGATATCATATTTTGATACTTTGAATCAGTAGATGTTAGAATGTTCTTTCAAATGGTATATTGTACGTATGAACCCATACTCAGATTCAACTCAAATTTAAGATATGATAGCTTAGGAGTTTAGAGATAAAAACATTAAGAACATAAAATGGCATTATTACATTAACTATATACATTATAGTATAACTCCTCACTAGAGAGGCCCATGACAATTATAAGGACATTACAGGTGCCAAAGAGGGCATGTTGTGCCAATACAGGGTGTGTTGCACCATATAGGACACTTTCATGTTAATAGAGGGAACGTTGTGCCAGTAGAAGTTGTGCTGCACCATATAGGACACTTTGGTATCACAAAGGAGGACTTATTGTACAATGGTGGCTAAAAAATGAAAATGAGTAATTAAAAGTTTTCTAGTTTTATTTAGTATATGTTTCAGTCTTGTATGTATTTTATTCCTATTTTAGTATATTTCTTCCCACTTATTCTAATTCCTATATTTCTATCCTTTGTGCATGGTTGGGGAAGTGATGTCCGCAACTAGTATGCAACTATCCGAGGAGTAGCTTGAGAACTTGTAGTTTCAGAATATATCTTTTACTAGTGGGACATTATCTTGGGTGATCCTTCTATATTTATAGTTTTTCTTTCATTGCTCTTTCCAATTCATGTTGGGATTGTACTACCCAAACTTGTAGTTTTTTTTTGTCAGACTCTATCCTTGAACTCAGTTATTTTCTTTGTTTGAATGCTTCAATATGCCAAATACATAATGTTTTCCCATGTTGTATCTATATAAGAGAGTTGTTGCTTTCACATGTAATTAGAAAGGTGTTATAGTCATTTCATACATGACTTATCTATTATACCAAAGCCTCTGATTACATTAATGCAAAAAGAAGAAAAGTTCATGTGGAGTGAGAAGTGTGAGCAGAGTTTCTAGACCTTGAAGGGGAGACTCACCTTAGCACATGTGTGTTTTCTTCTCTCAGGTAATGATGGTTTCATAATTTTTAGTGATTCTTTGAAGTTAGGATTGGGATTTGTGATACAAAAATGTAGATTTATATATTATGCATCAAGACAACTCAAACTTCATGAGGAAAACTACCCTACTCATTACTTGGAGTTAGCAACTATTATGTACACTTTGAAGATTTGGAGGCATTACCTATATGGTACACAGTTCAAGATTTTTTATGATCATAAGAGCCTCAAGTATATCTTGAGTCAGAAAGATATGAATATGAGGCCACATTGGTGGTTTGAGTTTCTATGACTTCATTATCTTTTATCATCTTGGCAATATCAACATAGTGGTTGATGCCTTGGGAAGGAAGAAGGAAGTAATCAATGCAACATCTATAGTTGATGAGTGGAAGATGGTGCAAAACTTGAAAGAATAGAGACTACATCTTAGAGATAGAGTTAAAGATTGCACATCTAATGATACATCCATACTGGACTTCTATAATCCTACAAGCCTAGTAAGAAACTCATGTCATTCCTCATATGTTAGGATGACTACATATGAATGATGTTAATCTATCTAAAGGTAAAGATGGTAAGCTATTGATGAAGGATCAGACATGGGTACCTACAACTAAGTTACAAATGAAGATATTGTGTGAGGCACATGAATAAATTACACTAGTCATCTAGGTCCTACAAAGATGTACTAGGACTTGAAGAGATCCTTTTGATTGGAGAGCATGAAGAGAGATATAGTAGAGTTTGTGTTTAGGTGCCTCACTTGTCAACAAGTGAAAGTTGCACATCAGAGACCAAGGGTTTTTTTGCAACCACTGGACATTCATAAATGGAAATGGGACAAGATAACCATGGACATTGTCAAGAGTCTTCCAGAGGTCCAAAAGTGGCATGATGCAATATGGGTAGTTGTGGATCAATTGACCAAGAGTGCTCATTTATTGTCTTTCAAAACTACTTCTACATTTTCAGATATGGTTGAGTTTTACATCCAGGAAATTGTACATCTTCATGGAATCTGTACCTCAATAGTTTCTGACAGGGATCCCAAGTTCACTTCAAAACTGTGGAAGTAAGTACAAGAAGAGTATGGTACCAAGATTTACTTTACTACTACCTATATTACTCAAACCGATGGTCAGTCTGAGAGAACTATTCAGACCCTTGAGGGCATGCTCGAAGCTTACATTCTAGACTAGGGTGGTTCATGGGATATGTATATTCCTCTTGTTGAATTTGGCTATAACAATATTTTTCATGCAAGTATAGGCATGAAAATGTATGAGGCCCTCTAGGGGAGGCCATGTAAGTCACTTCTACTCTAGAATGAGATTGGTGAGAGAAGTTTGATAATGAGTGAAGAGCTACAGTACATACTAGGTAGCAATCAATAGGAAGATAATGAAGGCAATTCAGGATAGGTAGAAAAAGTATGTAGATGCACTTAGATCTAATAGAGAGTTCCTTATAGGGGATCATGTGTTCCTAAAAGTCAAGTGTATTTTATATATTGCTTTGTACAGATTGAAAGGCAAACTCAATCCTGATATATGGATCCTTTTGAGATTTTTTGATAAAGTACGTGAGAGTGCCTACAGATTAGCTTTGCCACCTTGTTACAAGAAAATCCATAGTGTCTTCCATGCACCTGTATTGAAGAAATATGTCCATGACACTTCTCATACTCTCTCTCTCATGAACCTATAGTGATCATGAAAGACCTATCTTATAAAGAGAACCCATTGAGGATCCTTGATACCTGGACAAAGAAACTAAATAAGAAAGACATTATTCTAGTTAAATCTATGTGGATAAATCACAACTTAGAAAAAGCCACTTGGGAAGTTAGAGAGGATATGTTGAATAAGTATCTTGATCTCTTTAACCCCTGAAATTTTGAGGATGAAATTTTCTTAAGGGGGGTAGGATTGTAACATCCTCATTTTTTGGTATTTTTTGCAATTTTCCTTAATAAAAGATCCTTTATGGTCATTACATAGAGACAGGTCAATTTTAATTAATTATGGTTACTAGCATGCAATGAAAATTTCCCTATTTAAGGATAACATGTAAATAAGAGGAAATGCAAATTCTAAGGTTTAATTACTTTTAAATATTTGGTTATTCATTATCTAAGATTTCTCATGTTAAATCATATTAATTAATTTTATTAACTAAATAGTAAACTAACTCTAGGAGAATATGCTAGACACTATTATGATTGCATGATCAAAATTTAAGACCTAACATAGTTTCCTTGGATAGGATAATAAAATTAAAAAGATAATGGCCAATACCAAGGAATAACTAAATACCAATTTTCCTTTTTTTCATCCTTTTCTCCTACCCATTAGATCTAACTCGTGATGAATAGTGCTGATCTAAGTCACCTATTCATTCTCTTCTACCTCTGGCTTCTTAGGAACAACTATTGTTCCATCTTCTCTAACGTCTTTAGGAGAGAATCTTGCACCCGTCAACCTTTGACTCAAACCCTAGAGCTCAGTGTATGATGGATGCTTAATTTTGTCTTGCCGATACCTCCTATGTGCTCATTGCAACCAAATCCACATCTGTGACATTGACTCCTTAACCCTTTATAAGGCTCGATTTAGGGCAGAGAAATAGCTTGCACCCATCAATTCGTTGCCACCATCCCAATATCTCTATGACCATCTCCACCTTCTTCACCTCTAGACAGCCATAGCCAATCACATTCTCTACCACCCAGTCACCTCCACCCAATCAACTGAGTACACACCATACCCACTGCACCATAAAAATATAGCCACCTCCAGTTTGGTATGGGACTCTCTAGCGTTCTCTACCGCCGAGACTACTAGAAGGCATGTGTTGGGGAGATTCATTTATGAGGATCCCCAGACATGCACAAACTATGGAAAGGCAACAAGGAGACTCATGAGTATAGGAAGAAGCCACCTACACCCTCAATCCAACTCTAGGACATGTGAATATCCTTCCCTTGTTTGTACTCTTCCCATATTTAGCCATGTCTCCAATAGTCGCATTGTTATTTTTTATCCCAACAACATCTACTACTTTGGCACATTAGTGTGGTGTACAGTGACTTTTTTGATGGCTTGCATTCCTTTGGTTCTCCTCACGTCCTCTACTATGTATCCCGTTTCATGTTTGTGGTTTGCACATGGTAGAGGGAACACCCTGAATGTCCCTCTACTGTAATGTGAAACAATAATTTCTTGTGTTTGGTTTTTGCAACTTCTTTTTTCATCAAAACCTTCAATTGGTTGACCTCAAATCAATAGTAACATAAACAACAACATAATGTAACACCTAATACATGTTTTCAATACCCAACAGACAAGTCCCCCTTCCACCCAGTTTATCTACCCATGATCTGAACTTCATATACGTGCAAATCTTTATACCACCATAAGCACATGTTAGTACCCAGATTAACAAACTCATGTAAGTACACCCCTCAAGTCATTAGTATTGACTTAGCTTTAGTAATCACTATATTTGATTTTGTGATATGTTGATGCCCAACAACTATTTATATCACTAAATCCTACATAGGTCTATACATGCAGCCTAACTACATTTCAGAACTTTGATTAATAGACATTTGTTAATTCACCATAATCTCCATGTTGGAGTCATTGATTCAAATTTAGTACCCATATTAGTGATCTCATCCACCCTCTTAGAATAAGAAACTAACACAATCATAATCATAATCATACTAACTAGTATGATACTAAAGTATTATATCACTAATATGTGTATAACCAATTAAAGGTTAATCAAAAGGCTAATATTAGATGGATAGATGATTTTCGACTAGAAAGTTAATATTTTAACCTAAAACAATGCAATTAGAACCCTTATTTACCCTACAACATTTTAACCTTCATGTAATACTAAGATAGTACATTACTATGTATAACCCTAAATTTTGGGAGTTATATTATCAAGACATACATAAGTAATGTTACAAATGGACCTTTATACACACCTAACATAAACTTAGACCAAAACCTGATATGAATCTTTTTTGGTATTTAGAACTCAAAACTTTAACCCTAATGTCATAATGATTGATAAATAGTTTATAACCCTGACATGATTTATAATGCATTAAATGGATATAAAAGAAAGAATACATGCACACCATTACGTGTAAGCAAAGTGCATGTAATAATAACCCAAAGAGTACCCTAATGATCTTAAATATGTTGACCAAAAAGGGATGAGTAATCTGATAAACCTTTGCAGTTTTTAGGACAAATTAGATCCACTTGTTGGGAGCAATACTATTAGGGTTTAGCTTCTTACAGGTAAGTGGGCCATATCCTAGAAATCTAATCCATACTTTATACTTGGACATGTTGTATGAACTATTAAGGTTCATAATATCTCCTTTAATGGAGTTATTCATGTATTATACTTTTGGAATACATTTCAAGGTATCAAATTTGAATACTTTGAATCATAAGTTGTTAGAATGTTTTTTCAAATGCTATATTTTACTTATAAACCATACTTAGATTCAATTTAGGATTTAGGATAAGAGATATCGATTGAGAGATAATAGATTAAGAGTTTAGAGATAAGAACACTAAGAATAGAAGATGACATCTAAACATTAACTATATACATTATAGGATAAGTCCTCACTAGAGAGTCCTAGGACGATTCAGAGGACATTATATGTGTCATAGAGGGCATGTACTTCCAACAGAGGGTGTGTTTCACCATATAGAACACTTCTATGTCCACAGAGGGCATTTTTTGCTAACAGAGGGTGCATTGCACCATAGAGGATTCTTTGGTGTCACAAAAGGAGGACATATCATATAATGGTGTCCAAGAATCTAAACTTAGTAATTTCAAGATGCTTAGTCATTGCAGTATATCTTTCGATCTTTTATGTATTTTATTCTTATTGTAGTAGATTTCTTTCCACTTAATATAATTCTTAGGTATCCTTCCTTTGTGCATGGGTGGGAACAGGGCATCCGCATATATTGAGAAGCTATTTGAGGAGTATCTTATGGACTTGCAGATTCAAAATACATCTTTCACTGGTGGGACATTATCTTAAGGGATCCTTCCAGACAAAATCTTTTCTTTCATTTTTATTTCAAGTTCATGTTGGGATTGTGATTCCCAAACTTGTCATTGTTTCTTCAAACATTATCCTTGAACTCTATTGTTTTGGTTGTTTGAATTCTTCACTATGCCAAATACTTAATGTTTGCACATGTTTTATTTATATATATGAGTTGACGCTTCTACATATAGTTTTATGGTTAGTAATTGGGCAAGAATTACACATTTAATAGTGTTGAATACATCATTTGGTTTTGTATTTTTCATGCATTCAAAAATATTTTGAATTGTACAAAACATAAATCTCTACAACAATATTTTTTATGATTTATGGACACTAATGTCATTCCAATGTAACTTTTATCTTTTAGTGCTTGACTTATTTGTTCATGCAACAAAATGTAAACTAGCACTATATACAATAAGCATTGCCTCTATATTATATTTTAAATGCAATAAAATTTATATGTAAAAGGTTGTAAAAGATTTAGTCAATAATTATGTATTTTTAGTAAACATTCTTGAGCACCTTGATGTTTAAGTAAAACATATACCTAAATTAGATAGGCCATGGTTGTTAATATTAGTACAACTTTTTAAAAGATACATCATTTTTTATTTCTCCTAACCCTTCTCGTATACCATGTTGGTAAAAGGGTAAGGGAAATGATTAGGAGATGCTAAAGATAATGGTAAAGTGAGGAACTACCCATATCCTTACCCACCACAGGGTAAGGGTAAGTCCATAGCCTCCCCATTGATAGACTTATTCATTACTTATAAAATCATTACATAATATTTTTCAAAATATTATTGTTTTAAATATAAGATGGATATTAATATTGACTATCCCAAAACTAGTTGGTTCCCCAACTAATATGAAACTAACATGGCTAGGGGAGATAAAATATCATTCTAGACTGCTAAAACCTAGTGGTTTCAATTTGTGTGGTCATCAGAGTTTTATATGGTCTGCATCATAGCCAAGTAAATCTGGACCCAAATATCAATATATTTAGAGTCAATAATTAAAGAAATATGATATAAAACTAAATATATCATTATTCTAAAACAAAGAATAAATAAATGGTTTTTGAAGAACTAATGGATGCCTAGTTTAGTATAGAACCAAGACAAGTAGAGTGCCAAATACCTTTCTAGACTTCTAGACAGGGACAACCAGGCCATACAGTCCTTGGAATTTTATATGTGCTAGATCATAGCCAAGGGTAAACATCGAACCATTTATCCAAACATCTGTATTCATTACTTACAGAACTATATGATAGTACATTTAAATTTATTATAATTTAAAATTGTATTATAAAAAATTTAAATGGTTTTATTATAACTATTCAATGACTGACTAAATATAGAACCAATGTGACTACATGCAAACAAACATTAGTTTGGTCCACAAAGGTTATATGCTTGGTTTGGTCCATGTTCCATCAAATTTGAATGTCTGATCTTTGGTCTAATTGATCCTAGACCAACCAAACTACAAACCAAACCGAGGACTAATTTATGTATGAAATACTTTATATTACTAGTACTATTAGGTCAAAATAAAAAATAGACCATTATAAAAACTACTATGGTGGATATTTGACAATGTGGTATATTTGTTATGACCCCGCCTCCCAGTAACCCCCAATTAAGGGAGACCAAAATGACAGAGCTGTTAACCAATAACTCAGATCAAAGGTTCGGCAATTAACCAAGAACAATTATTAAATTTAACAGACTAAACTAAAAAGTTGTATGAAAATAAACTTTTGCATACCTTTTTTTTTCTTTTTTGAATACTTGGATCTCTAAACTTCTATCCACTTAAGGATTCTACTCTAACTAATCCTCCTTGTATTTTACTTCATGTATTTCCCAATATGACGTTTTACTGTTTGTTCTTTTGGCTTGTACCTAAAACGCCGACAAACAAAACGTCGGTCAGCCGAAGCTGGTATGTGGGGGAAACACTAATCATGCAATTATTCTTAACAATGTAATCATTCAATTAATCATTTAACAAACAAGATTACATTTTAAGCCACACTATTCAATCCTTACCTATCCCCTAACTCTGTGATATCCCTACAGTGGACTTGTATGCTACCTCTCTTTAGGTAGATTCGTACCCCATGGACCTACCTTACAGGTAGCCAATACCTAGGGTAATAGAGTCGCATGGCACTACCCGAAGGTAGCCCAATATCTAACTCAATGTGACTTGATGGACCTACCCCATTGGTAGCCATGTACTAAGTCATCCAATGACCTGATGGGCCTACCCCATAGGTAGCCATGTACTAGGTTAACTATTAAGCCATAGAGGGGATTAGGATCTGAGCTAGTAGGCACATATCTTATGTGATAGTCATATCCACATTATAGTTTGGATGAATTAAAATCATCCAACAATTAATTCATGACATCGATGAAAACTTCGGTAAACCTCAGAAAACTAACTTGAGATATTCATAAGCGTAACCACATACCTGATCTGATGATTTGACCAGAAACATCCATGCAAAAAAGAATCCAAGCAAGCAAGCATTTTCAACAAGATCCTGAAATAATCATGTAATTCCCTTTTTATTACTCATGTCATCAAGATCTATTAAACCTAGCTTGCTTCCTAGGGTTTCTAATTCACTTTTAGGGTTTCCATTGCAATTAGGGTTTCCCTTCATCTTTTACTATTTCAAACCCTAATTTTATACCATTACTCATAAACCCTTATTATCTTATCTATTCTTCAACATTAAGGTTAAATTAACAACATATAACCCTATTCTCGGATTAAAAGGCACCATTAACCATCAATTAATTTCATTAAGCTTCTTTTACTTTAAAGCTACCATTTTTTATCCTTTTAATCCACGACAAGATTTCTATGCTCATTTATCATCAATTCAAAGTTCATTATGGTCTAATCACATATGAACTCAAATTGCCATTAATACTACCTTTTATTCATGAGAAAACCCTAATTACTATTTTTAGGGTTTTTATCCATGATTAGGAACTTTAAATCTCGAAATAGATTAGAACTATCATATAACAACATATTTTTACATTTTCAAATTAAATATGATTTTATCCTCTTTTACCCTAAATTAGGGTTTCTAAATTATTTGATCATTCTCATATGAGGTAAAACCATAAATCATGCAATTCTACATCTAGATCAGGTTCGAATCTAACATTATCATTCAACAAGTTATTAACACTTCAATTAACCCATTAAGCATTCTAGATTCAACCTTTAATCACAAATAGGGTTTTTAACTTAACTTTAATGCATTTTTCATTAACTTATAGTACATTTGCAATTAGGAACGGAATCTATCTTTAATATCATTTTTATTGGATTCCTCTCGTTCTCCTGATCAAAATTCATATATTACTTGTCCTAATCGGAGTTACCAATATTTAATTACAAATTTAGTAAAATTTCACTTACTTGGCCAATCGGAGGATGCCACGTCATCAGTTTCCATGCACGTTGGCTGATTGCAAACATAACGCAATTACACGTTTACCCTTGGTTAAGTGAAGCGCTTCCTCATCCCGGAGAGGGGCAGAAGCGTCAAGCACCCCTGGTTCATCTCCTACCTTCGACCAGCAACAACGGCCGCCGAGGATGGCTCTTTAGAGGGTTGCTCCTCCCTCTCCAAGGTCTGAAGCTTCACGCCAACCACTGCCCTACCTCCGCCGTACCAGGGCACACTCAGAGAGCCCTTAAAGCATGGCCAAGATGTCCGAGATTGGCAAGGTTTCCTGCAAGAAGAAGCCGCCGTGTACAGCCATGCTGCTGCTAAGGCGCGCTATCTAGGGCATGACGATGCTGGCTAGATCTTGCTCTGATCTAGGGGCATGTCCAGCCTCCATTGTAATCCCACTTGGTCTCCTTGTTGTGCCAGGATCACCTTGATTTACCCTGCTAGGGTTTTGAATGAAAAAGGATGTAGAGGAAGAGGGAGATGAGAGAGGAAGGGATGTAGGGATTTCCTTGGGTCGCCCCAGAGGTCCCAACCTTTTATAGAGAAGGGTACGAAGCCTTAGGTGGGTTATCCACGAGTTACCAAGCCCCTCTTTAAAGAAACTCTTTTCCTTCAATGTGAAGCAAGTCTCTCTCTCCTAATTATCTTCTTTGATAATCATTATTCCATGGATAATTAGAAATACGAAAAACCTCTCCCTTAATCTCATTAGACTTGCCCTTTAACTCATTGGCCACAAATTTATATTCTCTTTTATTAAAAAATACTTCCTTTCTATCCTTATCACAAAATCCATTAATAATGTATCACATTATCCTCTTATTTTACAATTTTAGTATTTTCTCTTTCCTTACTCTTTAGTGGGACTCCTTGGATCCCAAGAAACTCTATTATTTCAAAATCCTTTTTATTGGATATTCATTATCCTTCTAGATGCATCTATATGCATTATTTCTTCATTATCATGTTTATTTCTTATTAAAATAACTCTTTTTGAGGTTTTCTCTTTATTTCTCTTTTATATTCCTCATTGGCATTCCTTTTAATATTAGCAACCTCATGGATACGAAAATTCACCAAGAAATCTCCTTTATGCCTCTTTCCACTCATTTTCCACATTTTATCATTATTTTCAATTTCTTTCTTAATAAAGAAATACTTAATTGATCATTTCTTTTCTTATTGCTTTTTCTTTGCAACTTTGGACTCCTTGGAACCTAAGGAATCCAAGAGGCACGAAATCCATCCTTGGATTTCATTCTTTTGCCTTCTAGAGGTTTCCACATCATTCTTTTCTTCAAAAACTCAATTATTCATTTATTAATTGAATTTCCTTGTTATTTGGGCCCAATAGCCAATAAAGCCCACAACACAACCATCAAGGCTATTGTAAACAAAATCCTTGTATTCAAAATGAATTATATGATTATTTGTTCAAATATCTTTAATATGAGAAATTACATTTCTCACCCAAATGAACCCAAAATCAGGGTTGTAACATCCTTCCCCTATTATCGGAATTTTGTCCTCAAAATTCTATCAAGTAAACAATCAATTCAGGATAAGACTTTTCCATGTCCATCATTGGCCCCTATGTGGCTTCACCGTACTCATGGCGCTTCCAAAGAATCTTTATCATCACATATTCTTTTCTCTGAGTTCTTTCATCCTGGCGTCTATAAACTGCACAGGTGACTCAGGCCATTTCAGCCTCCCTTGGGGCTCACTAGGTTCATTGCTCAGTACATGGTCTAGGTACCTCACATAGTGCTCTAAATTGGACACATGAACTCATCACACATTACTTTATCCTGAGGGGTAAGGTCAAACTTAACTTTCTCCACCAAACCATGTCAAAAGAACCCATGCATCGGGGACTCAGCTCTCTTAGCTATAACTTAGAGGGGTCAGATTTTCATGTCACATATTCTCCCACAGTGAACTGCATGTCAGTCTACTTTGCATCCGCTCACGACTCTTGTTGTCTCTAGGCTTCTTTCAGCCATTGCATGATCAAAGCGACTTCATCTACACACACACTGTGGTCCTTTTCTATCCATCACATGGTCCTTTCACCAACATCACCTTACTGAAGTGGTGACCGACACGTCCTCTCTTACAGAGCTTCTTTAAATCCCGACACTGGCTATGGTGGTTATCTTTACACCTTGCATAGGACAAGAACTGTCTCTAGCTATCACCCTGAATGAGCACATATGCTCTCATCAGACCCTTTAGTCTGGATCATACTAACCACTAGTTAGGGGTGATAGACTGTACTAATATCAAGTTCTTCATGCACCTACTTCCACCTTTTGGAAGGGAACCTTTAGGTCAAACTCAAGAACCTTTGAACTTGCATCATGGTGTAATTGAACCATTTCTCTCACGGGTAGTTCAACCAAATATATCCCTTGACAGAAATCTTTCTTTTTCTTTCTCATGTCATCTAGGTAAGGCGATCTACCATAACCCATATTGCACCTCAACCTTCCTTGGTCCAGGGGAGACTTGCAACATCCATAGTGATGACCTCCCTTTCTCTTTTGGGGACTCTTTATCCCCTATATCAATGCACTGGGTTACTGGTGTTCGTCCTTCTCCCTCGACTTGCATGGCCATATACCACATGCAACTTTATCTTAGGCATCTAAAGTACTATTGTCACTTACTATCCTTGTAGTACGGTGTATGGTGACCTTAAAATCACGATCTCCTGTCTGTCATTATTCCTCAAAAAACCCTAAACCATCCTATCGGGGTTTCATCACCTTCTTTTCCGAAGAAGTGCATCTGAGGTTCTACCACCATCCTTTCATTGCATCAAGGACTAGACTGGCTAACCAATCAACCATTAACTGATCTCATTACATTAGGGTTAGCCAAACATATCTTCCTTTCCAAACTTAGGGTTAGTCTAACAACCGAACTAGGCAGTAATATCTCAACCAGAGCATCCATTACCACGTCACCTTCTTATGCATTAGGTAATGTTGATGACATACACCTTCTTGTATGCCACTTATTATCTCATCTTAGCCCTAAGTCCTTCTTCATAAAGAACATTCTGAGCTTATTCCTTTGGTTTTTGAACTCAACCTGGTATAACTCATAGCTCATGCTAAAAACATCCTTATAAGATAACTACCTTATTTCTCTTTAGCATTTGCAAACCATCCATGTATCATTCACTTTACCAGGGTATGTTATCCTCTCTATCCTCATGCCTCGTAGCAACGTTCCAACTCACATCATCTTTTATCCTTGGTGTATGGCATACATACTGTCCTATCTCTCACTCCCATAACAAGAAGAAATAAGCATTTGGCTGCAGTCCAAATACAGAGTTCTTCCTGTTCCAAGAGTAGAGATGGTGCATCCCACCTTGCCAGTACACATTTAAATCTAAGTTGAAACGTGCTATTTATGCTTCTATATAACAATCATCTTGATATCTAAGTTACCTCCATGGAAAACTGGTTTCGAACCTACTTGGGTTTACACACAACCCATGGTCATCTCCTCGAGGTCTATAGGGTGCCGACACTTTTGGGGTTATCCCTCTTCCCTTATGCATCCAGAGAATGCCCTACTCATCTGCCCTTCGGGTCCCATGAGTTCATGAAGGTGATGAATCTCCTAACCCATGGCCCTCAAACAATGATAGTTGTTACCTCCCGACCCTATGGTCATGTGCAACTAGGGAATTAGGCAACTCCTACCTTCATCGGTCTTATCCCTACCTGACCCTAGGATAGACTTAGGATTCCATTATAGTACATGTCCAACTTAGAACCTTACCCAAGCCTTCATCATCTCTCTTTGTATACATGGGCCGACATTCATCCTTTCATAGGGGTCATGGTGACCTGCCTACCTTGGTCAGGCCCCTTATCGATTACCTCCATGGTAACACATCCACATGCACTTAGAGATGGATATCTATGGGTCTACAGGTTTATTCTCATACCATGTACTTTTCACTTAGCTTCTCAAGATCCTATGAGACCTCTTTAGGTTACCTTAAACCAACAAAACTGATATACACCCTACCAAAGGGGTCCCTCTCCCAGTATGGGAGGAAATCTATCTCTTGATAATAAGGTCACAAAAGCTCTTAGGTCTAGGGTTTACATCCACATGAGCCTAATTAACCCTAGCAAGTTATTAAAGCACAAGAAGATCACCTACTGAACCATGCTAGGTCATACTTGTCCTCTTTCCTCAATGCTGGATCAAGATCATACTTTCCTTTATCATCAACCTAGTTGGGAGGGGTTCATCAAACATGCCTTAAACTTAAGGGGCTTCCCTTTTCCTCTTAACATAGGAAGTATCATGCTCGCATCTATGGAAACTCAACTCTCATCATGAACATTAGGTACACCACTTCCCCTTTTAGGCCTAGGAACCCTAGGTTCACTTTTGGGTATCCAACTGCATGCTCAATCTATCATCTATGAACCAAGCATGTCACGTACTTCCTATCATCCTTCTACTCGAGCAACACTGCAGAGTCGAGTCCTCCTTGAGGACAAACAACAAGGTACAAGGCCTTTCAACCTGTTACTAAACCTCTACATGGTTTAAGGAACTCTTCTTCTTATCTATACCATAGATACAGAGGTATTAGAAGACTCATTCTCTCTCTAGGGTTTAGTTCCTCTAAGGCCACCAAGATATCATCAATCTCCAGGGATCAAGCATGTGGCGACCACTATCATCCACTTAGGTCGCATCATGCTCAACTCTCTATTTTTCCTCTAAGGCCACCAAGATATCATCAGTCTCCAGGGATCAAGCATGTGGCGACCACTATCATCCACTTAGGTCGCATCATGCTCAACTCTCTATTTTTCCTCATATCCTGGAGTCTAGGATTCCAACCTTCTTGCTTGGTTTCCTACTCTCTCTTTCTAGAGCTAACCCTACAACCAACCTCACCATGAGAGGCTCTCTCTCTAAGAGGGATCAAGCTCACAAGCATACCCCTACACGATGAAGCCTATATTTGCTCACAGTTATCCATAGATCTTTACACTTCCCTTATACTCTCCTGGCCATGGTTTTAGTGTACTGTCAGCACTACCGACACACTATGGGTGCCTACTATGCCATGCTACTATAAGCTCATGGGGTTCCCATGGGTTCTTCTCTAACCCTGCCAATGAAGGAGCTATCCTTCACTCTAACATACATGACCCTTCCCAGGGTTGGGTCGCCAAAGGTACTGGGTCATCCAACCTCTCATGGCTCATACGGCATGCAAGGCATATCCATTCAAACACCTGGTCTAACTCATCATGCCATCTCTCTCTCTAACCTTCACTTAGGGTTAGGGTTAACATCATCCTCAGAGGATGTGCCAGGTCTCTACTTGCAATGGAGATTTCTATCTCCAAGACTAACTCTCTTTATTTATCCTCCTGATACGAAGGTCTAGCCTCAGGTCACTTCTGAGGGCATGAAAACTTATGTCATACGACCTAAGCATGTATCTATTCTTTAGTTTGCGCTTACTCTATTAAGCTTATGTCCATGACATCTTATTTACATGCTTTTCCTTTAATTTGGTGGAGGATCCCTTAGACCTTATTAATCTTACCCATACCTCAAGAGGGTGAGGAGAAGAGGAAAAAACCCTAATCCTTAAGGTCCTTAACAGAATTTGTGATGAGAAGGGATGAATAAGATGAGAAAGTCCTAAATGTATCTTATTTTGATTCATACCCTAAGACTTTGGCCAGACAGTCACATGGATCCGGGAGTCCTCGTATTCCGACTAGCGGTGCAGAGGAAAATATTGCCAGCCCCCAGTCGTGATCCTTTTCTAGACACCTCTGTCTTTCAGATAATCCTCTAATAACTCCCTTGGGTTCTATGGAGTTTGTAAAATTTAATAATTATTAATGGTTAACTGAGGAACCTAAGCTCTGATACCAAATGTTACGACCCCGCCTCCCAGTAACCCCCAATTAAGGGAGACCAAAAGGACAAAGCCATTAACCAATAACCCAGATCAAAGGTTCGACAATTAACCAAGAACAATTATTAAATTTTAACAGACTAAACTGAAAAGTTGTAAGAAAATAAACTTTTGCATACCTCTTTTTTTTTTCTTTTTGAAAACTTGGATCTCTAAACTTCTATCCACTTAAGGATTCTACTCTAACTAATCCTCCTTGTATTTTACTTCATGTATTTCCCAATATGACGATTTACTGTTTGTTCTTTTGGCTTGTACCTAAAACGCCGAAAAACAAAACGTCAGTCAGTTGAAGCTGGTATGTGGGGAAAATACTAATCATGCAATTATTCTTAACAATGTAATCATTCAATTAATCATTTAACAACCAAGATTACATTTTAAGCCACACTACTCAATCCTTACCTATCCCCTAACTCTGTGCTATCCCTGTAGTGGACTTTTATGCTACCTCTCTTTAGGTAGATTCTTACCCCCATGGACCTACCTTATAGGTAGCCAATACCTAGGGTAATAGAGTTGCATGGCACTACCCGAAGGTAGCCCAATATCTAACTCAATGTGACTTGATGGACCTACCCCATTGGTAGCATGTATTAAGTCATCCAATGACCTGATGGACCTACCCCATAGGTAGCCATGTACTAGGTCAACTATTAAGCCACAGAGGGGACCAAGATCTGAGCTAGCAGACACATATCTTATGTGATAGTCATATCCACATTATAGTTTGCATGAATTAAAATCATCCAACAATTAATTCATGACATCAATGAAAACTTCGGTAAACCTCGGAAAACTAACTCGAGATATTCATAAGCATAACCACATATCTGATCTGATGATTTGAACAGAAACATCCATGCAAATAAGAATCCAAGCAAGCAAGCATTTTCAACAAGATCCTAAAATAATCATGTAATTCCCTTTTTATTACTCATGTCATCAAGATCTATTAAACCTAGCTCGCTTCCTAGGGTTTCTAATGCACTTTTAGGGTTTACATTGCAATTAGGGTTTCCCTTCATCTTTTACTATTTCAAACCCTAATTTTATACCATTACTCATAAACCCTTATTATCTTATCTTATCTATTCTTCAACATTAAGGTTATCTTAACAACATATAACCCTATTCTCAGATTAAAAGGCACCATTAACCATCAATTAATTTCACTAAGCTTCTTTTACTTTAAAGCTACCATTTTTTAATCCTTTTAATCCACAACAAGATTTCTATGCTCATTTATCATCAATTCAAAGTTCATTATGGTCTAATCACATATGAACTCAAATTGCCATTAATACTACCTTTTAATCATGAGAAAACCCTAATTACTATTTTTAGGGTTTTTATCCATGATTAGGAACTTTAAAGCTTGAAATAGATTAGAACTATCATATAACAACATATTTTTACATTTTCAAATTAAATATGGTTTTATCCTCTTTTACCCTAAATTAGGGTTTCTAAATTATTTGATCATTCTCATATGAGGTAAAACCCTAAATCATGCAATTCTACATCTAGATCAGGTTCGAATCTAACATTATCATTCAACAGGTTATTAACACTTCAATTAACCCATTAAGCAATCTAGATTCAACCTTTAATCACAAATAGGATTTTTAACTTAACTTTAATGCATTTTTCATTAACTTATAGTACGTTTGCTATTAGGAACGGAATCTATCTTTAATACCAATTTTGTTGGATTCCTCTCATTCTCCTGATCAAAAATCATATATTACTTGTCCTAATCAGAGTTACCAATATTTAATTACGAATTTAGTAAGATTTCACTTACTTGGCCAATCGGAGGATGCCACGTCATCAGTTTCCATGCACGTTGGCTGATTGCAAACGTAATGCAATTATGCATTTACCCTTGGTTAAGTAAAGTGCTTCCTCAGCCCGCGGAGGGGCAGAAGTGTCAAACACCCCTGGTTCATCTTCTACCTTCGACCAGCAGCAACAGCCACTGAGGATGGCTCTTTACAGGGATGCTCCTCCCTCTCCAACGTCTGAAGCTTCACGCCAACCACTACCCTACCTCCACCGTACCAGAGCGCACTCAGAGAGCCCTTAAAGCACGACCAAGATGGCCAAGATTGGCAACGTTTCCCGCAAGAAGAAGCCGCCGTGTACAGCCATGTTGCTGCTAAGGCACGCTATCTAGGGCATGGTGATGCTGGCTAGGTCTTGCTCTGACCTCGGGGCACGTCCAACCTCCATTGTAATCCCACTTGGTCTCCTTGTTGTTCTAGGATCACCTTACTTTACCCTGCTAGGGCTTTGAATGAAAAAGGATGTAGAGGAAGAGGGAGATAAGAGAGGAAGGAATGCAGGGATTTCCTTGGGCTCGCCCCAGAGGTCCCAACCTTTTATAGAGAAGGGTACGAAGCCTTAGGTGGGTTATCCACGAGTTACCAAGCCCCTCTTTAAAGAAACTCTTTTCCTTCAATGTGAAGCAAGTCTCTCTCTCTCCTAATTATCTTCTTTGATAATCATTATTCCATGGATAATTAGAAATACGAAAAACCTCTCCCTTAATCTCATTAGACTTGCCCTTTAATTCATTGGCCACGAATTTATATTCTCTTTTATTAGAAAATACTTCCTTTCTATCCTTATCACAAAATCCATTAATAATGTATCACATTATCCTCTTATTTTACAATTTTAGTATTTTCTCTTTCCTTCCTCTTTAGTGGGACTCCTTGGATCCCAAGAAACTCTATTATTTCAAAATCCTTTTTATTGGATATTCAATATCCTTCTAAATGCATCTATATGCATTATTTCTTCATTATCATGTTTATTTCTTATTAAAATAACTCTTTTTGAGGTTTTCTCTTTATTTCTCTTTTATTTTTCTCATTGGCATTCCTTTTAATATTAGCAACCTCATGGATACGAAAATTCACCAAGAAATCTCCTTTATGCCTCTTTCCACTCATTTTCCACATTTTATCATTATTTTCAATTTCTTTCTTAATAAAGAAATACTTAATTGATCTTTTCTTTTCTTATTGCTTTTTCTTTGCAACTTTGGACTCCTTGTAACCTAAGGAACCCAAGAGGCACGAAATCCATCCTTGGATTTCATTCTTTTTCCTTCCAGAGGTTTCCACATCATTCTTTTCTTCAAAAACTCAATTATTCATTTATTAATTGAATTTCCTTGTTATTTGGGCCCAATAGCCAATAAAGCCCACAACACAACCATCAAGGCTATTGTAAACAAAATCCATGTATTCAAAATTAATTACATCATTATTTGTTCAAATATCTTTAATATGAGAAATTACATTTCTCACCCAAATGAACCCAAAATCAGGGTTGTAACAATATTAATGTTCGAATCAATCAACATGGTCTAAGTTTGCTATGAAATAAAATATTAAATACAAAAATAATAATTACACTCCAATCTAGACAGACATTTCCTACTTGTAGAACTATCTTGTATTTTTTTGGAGTTATAATAGGATCATGTGCTATATTGAAATGGTGTGTTCTATGATTTGCTACCTATATTTGTAGTTTGGTTCTAAGCGTAATGTAGCCTGGTTCAGGAATGTGTATGCTTGTCCCAAAAGTGATGGTAAATAAATACAATCAAAATATGTTCACATCTTTAGATAGTTTGTATTTAGTAAGAACATGTTATAGTAATATGTAAATATTGTTATATTAATAAGTAAATAATATATAGTATAATAATATAATAAATTATTCATGCAAATAAGGGATTGTGAGTTAGTAAAGAAAAATTATAATGAAGCAACTCATTCACTTCTTCTGCCAAAGGACACTCAATGATATGGGGTTAGCTACAATTTCTCATTGGACTGAGGTTTTCATGGAATTACAAACTATAGAAGTATATGGAAAAAGTCTTTTAGATATTCTAGTGTGACATTTTCCTTAAACCATCCACCTTTGAAATTATCATACAATCCTATATGTTTCTGATCTTTGTGTCTAACCCCTTTCCATTCAAACAATGATAATATTTGTTTATTGGAAGAAGCCTAAGTTGATTCTAAAAGATGTGTAAATGAGGACAACATTTTACCTTAGTTTATTATTATGTGATCTCTTTTATAGAATTTTGGGAAAAAGGTACTTAAATATCTAAGTTAAAAACTTGTCTGGAAGTTTTAGCAAAATATCTTCTTTAAATTTGGCCTTTGATCTAACCAGTTGTTTGGTTACAACACATATCATGTTTTACTAGTAAGCTTAGGGTTTAAGATAACACAAGTATTGATTGCATCTTTATTAATACCTTGTTTTAGTATTAGGTTGGTTTATGATTTATTTTAGTTTAAACTTGTTCTTTAATAGGTCAAAAACATGTGTTGTGTATTATGTTAAGATCTGAACTTTATGAAAGAGTATAACCCAAACATGTACATGTGAAGGGCACTAAAGACACTCGAGTAAATAATTGATACAAAATTGTCATATAACAAATTTTATAAAAAAATCTTATTCTCAAATTATAGATAGTTTAATTATGAATCCAAAGAAAAAATAATGGATGAAATTAGAATTCCAATGACAAAGTTATTATATTTTAGTAATTATGTGCAAAATTTTCATCAGTTTCATTTTATTCAGTCCATGCAGTCTGGTCGCCACTCGCACCATTGGCCATGCAGATTGATAGTGACACCAATGGATTGCCACACAGATCTATGGTCATGCAAAATGATGGATATTAATTAATGGTCATGTAGACCAATTGAAATGAGTCATGTCGGCTCCCAACATAACCAATTATAAAAACACCATAACTTTTGATATAAATATCAGAAGTCGATGAATTTTATTTTTTAGGATTTTTTATTTCTTTATCATCCATTTAAAACCCTAAAATAGACCAAGGACACATGATATGGTGCTTCCTAGGTCAATTTTAGAAAAGAATGTGAATAACGAGGAAGAATAGTAAACCTAACTATAGATCCATCGAGGTAAGCTTAGATCGATGGATTCTCCTTTGTTCTCTTCCTTTTTCCTTGGTCAAATCCAAGAGTAGGGATAATTAGAGGTTTTATTCTTCTATCCTTGTTCTTCTTATTTCTTCATTAAATGAAGGTTGAAATAGTAGCCCGACTTTGACAAATAGAAGGTGGGATTGGAGCTTTAAACTCAAATCTCAGCTTAACAAGCCATAATTTGAATAAAATGGACTACAATCATGATCAATATCTAGAATCTAAGTCAAGATGAGGGGAATCATCTTGTAGTCATGCTTTTTTGAGAGTCTAACTAAAACATAAAGAAATGTGTTAGTTTTCTATTTAATTGATTTTGTCTCAATAGGCTTCAATTCATATTCCTAAGGTATGAATGACTAAAATAGCTAGAAAATTGATAGAGGATGAATGATTCTAGTTCTCTAATGCATGTATATAATTTGTCTAAGATTCAATCATAATTTATCTTATAGGAACCAGTGTATCTAGGTTTGTCTTAAATTATTCAATAGTGAAACACACACTAAAAGTGTTGCTAGATAGCTTGATTCCTTTAAATTAAGTATTACAAATTATGAAAGATATAGTTTTTATTGTATAATCTATTACATGCTCAGTTCAGCCAGTTCAAACTATGTACTAATTTGAATATCAACAAATCTTACATATTAGTTACATCAAAATAGGTATCATTTGGTATGAAATATTAATAGTATTATGGCACAAATAATTTTAATATATTCAGATATGTTCATATTATTGAATTCAACTCAAATACATTATTGAAAGTTGTAGTTCAATTACATGCCTTTTCATGATATTATAGATACTATGATTCATTTTAGCATGAATTTTAATAGTACTAATGTAGTGTAGAATATAAAAAGGACTGAATGATCAATTAATGACTAAACCTCATAAAAGTTCAGATTTGTTGCAAAGTTTCATGCCACAATGAACGAAACATCTACCTACTAGTAACAACAAGGAGAGGAAGTAAGAGCATGGTGGTAGGGAACATGGGTTAATCCCAGTGTGGATGACCACTTTAATTACAATAGAGGTATCCAACACTAACCGAAGCTTTTGGTGATACCCAATGGTACCCATCAATAACAAGATAACTTAGTGGTACCACGTTTTTGTTACAGTTACAGACAAGTTCCCAAAGTTTATCAAAGATCCCGATGATACCTAGTTTAGTTACTACTCAATGAGTCAGCCCTTGTGGAACCAATGATATACATAATTTTAACTAAAGTATTTTGACTCTCCTCCTGAGTACAGGTTCAAAGGGATTCTAATTTTATGTGACCATCTAATATAGCCATGGAGGTTGGATGTGGCTAAGCCCATTGCATATTGGGTATCTAGTTAGCAGACTAAGAATATCAAGTCGACTCTAAGTCTTGAATAATGAGGTTGTAGCTTATTGTAATGCTTCCGCATGTTGTGATACACCTCATGCAGGTAGTGGCGGAGATAGGATCCTAGAGAGGGTGAGGCCCTCATACATGAATGGGTTATTCTGTAAAACAATATTTTTGATGGCATGAAAATAGCAGATCTCATGTATTCAAGATGTTGATGAAAATGAAAATAGTATCATAATCTTACATGATGTATCACATGAATGATTGCTTGGCATCTCAATGTGGTAGTTGATATGGAGGTTGTCACTGTCCTCCCAACACACTGTTTTGTTCTTCGTTGACACGCCAATGACCCCAATGTGACAGTTGAGAAGGAACTGCACCACTCACTTTTGTTCAGATAACAAATACAGAGAGGAAAATAAAAATGAAGCGGTAGATGCTATCTACACAGATTATTGAGACTTTTGTTGTGTACAATGGGCTTAGACAACCATTGTCCAATGCAGCAATAGTCTAACATCCTAGGTCTCGAGAATTTCCTCCATGTTAAGGGCATCAACGTTGAGAGCTAAGATCAAGATAAAGTGTTGCGGGACTCTCAATTTCGATATGGTAATTGTAACACCCCGCAGCCCAACTTGACAGTGGAGTAGATGATAAAGAAACCACATATTATTTCTCATTTCAGATAATAATAAAAGCAAGTTGAATACTGAATACTTAATGCATCTGTATAATACATGTATCCCACAATGGAAACAACTAAAACCACCATGTATTCCTTGCGCCTTGATCATCGGACGTTGTTACAATCAATAATTACGTAATATACATGGACTGGTTGGATTTTGTCTGTGTCACCACACAAAGCATCTTAGCAGATTATCTTCTAATGATATGTAGTTTCATGGTTATTTGTCAATATATGACCAACTGTCCATCAATTCAGATTCAATAGTGTCAATTTTCAATCCCAAATTTGGCTTGAGGCACAAGCCTCAGGTGGCCTGTGTGTGGCTCCACCACTGCATGCAGGTCAGGGTAATAAAGTGATTAACTAATCAAGTAGATAGACTCAAGACTTTATTGTTCAACCATTCCTACTATTTTAGTTGGTTGATTGATCTGATAGTATTTCCACTCACCTTCGTGTTAATGGTTTATCTTATCTTTTATATGTTGAAAATAAGTAACTTAACATTGTATGTGTTATCTTGTCTATTTGATGAGCTTCCATTCACTGATTTATTACCCTACACTCTACTAAACTAAATTTTATCCAACTTGTTGATTATGGAGATATCTACAGATTTCAAAGAGTCCTACGACATTAGGATGTTAGTAGTGTTCTAAGGTATAATTAGGCAGTCTTGTTCGATATCCACTTTAAGTCCTACAGTAAGAAAATGAAAGAGTTGTATTAGTCAAGTAATAAAGCAATGTAATTTCTTTCCTCGTAGAATAGTTTGTAAAAGAGATTATTCATGTACTTGAACGTGTTTAACCCCCAAGTGATGATTGAGAAAATTATTGTGTTTTGACTTGAGATGATTCTATATTTGAAAGGGTTTTATCTATGTAACAAATTTGGAAAAGATATAAAGATTAAAGGAAAAAGTGCAAACATGTATTATGTTAGCTAGATTCATCACCTCATACCTAATCATGTGATTTGAGAGAGAATATGCGATTCATGGATCAACATGTTTAGGATGTGGTTGCACCATTGTCATGGGTTGCATGGTGGCCCTAATCACTTGAAATTTTGAGGTCTTCAGTCATGATGAAATTTCGAAATCGGAGTCCAATAGAATGATATTGAATATCTCTGAGGTTCAATGTGATCAATATTAGTCGATTAAGGGAAAATGAATAGAATGAATGAAGAATTAAGTGATATTATGCTTGATCTTGATTAATGAGGAAATTATATGTATGTGTATAATTATTAAGTGATATTATGCTTGATCTTGATTAATGACTCCAAACTTATTTCTAAGATTTATTATGATACATTATAATTAAAACTAGATATTTTTCATAATTCATGATATTTATCTGATTTTTTGAGACAACTTGAGAAGTTGTATCTCTTGGTAAAAGTTATCTTTAGGTTCAATCTTGGCAAAGGGATAGACTGGTTGTGTATAGAATAGTGTCTTTATTTCATAAATTTTGACTTTATTCAAAGAATATTAGAGGCATAATGAGATAATATTAAAACTAGAATATGATTGTTATTGTATTTAATATGATTTATCAATATCCATCATTAAAGTGTGATAAATTGACATCTGACTCATGGATGAAAGCCAAACTAGAATTGTAGATCCATGATTATGAAAGCAATAATAAGAATTTTGTCACAATTTTTTTAATGATGTTAAATAATTTAATAAAAACATAGTTGATACTTTTTTTCCAACATTGATGATATGTAATAAGAAATAAATTTGTACCATAGTTTTAAGGATTTTGTAGTGGTTGAGTTTATCTTGTAATTCTATATGTTTTGGGGGTTCCTTAGTTTACTAAATTGCATTTCCAAGTGATTCATCAACTTCCGATGGTGATGTATAGTAAGGATGTAACATTTTTGGACCACTCGGTCAAAAATTCATGTATAGGAGTTTTCTCCTACCTTGACGCTAGGTATGAGCACCAGGTTGGTTCATACTAGGTTTTTCCTATTCCATGCCAATTATTAAATAGGTTTCAAGTTTAGGGCTTAAAATGTTTAAAAATCTTGAGACCTACTCGACCCATGGAGCATATCTGGGTTTCAAATATGGTTAGGCCATCTCGAATACAATGCTAAAAGATATATATATATATATATATATATATGTATATGTATATATATAGAGAGAGAGAGATAGTATTACCAAAATTCATGGGACGTGTACTGACTGATTCAATCACACATACACACACTTATGCCACTTATACTACATGGTCAACTTTTAAACAATCCTATCATGAAAACACTATCATCTAGTCTAGACGTTCTTGAGTCACAATCACATCGTGTATTTATCACATATACCTAAAAATCATACAACCATTTAATGAACTTATGCAACATATCATTGATTTGAGAATAGATTATTTATTTCCATAAATGTTGTACAAATGTTGAATGAGATTATTTTTTTTAAAACATATAATATAAGTAGTATACATCCAATATGTGAGGTCAAATTATTCTTTAGATTAACTCAAACATGTTAGATATCAAATAGGTGCATACAATTTAATGCAATCTAGTACATCATTCTCTTGATCTTATTAATATGATTGGATGAATATATTTTAGTTCAAATGTAATTTCCAAAGATTTTAGTCAAATATATCCTAACTTACATACTATTATATAAACATCTATATATGGTTCATGTATATATAATGAATCTGGTATTAGTGTTTTTGGGGTTGGGTGTAACAACCTCGATTTTCTCTCTCTTCTATTGTACTACTCCTCTCTCATCAAGTGTCTCTTACTCAATTTGACATTAAATACATAATTGGATGGTTGTGATATTCCAATTTGGCGACTACCATGGTCAATTATGCAATGTGCGACTTTAATTTGTACTTTTAACTAAGCATCTTGCTATATCATGTCACCTTCTTGTATCTTATGGACACCAACACCATGATCTTTTGCATTTTAAATATACACCACATTGTAGTGGACTCAATTGCGAACCCAACGATGCAAGAATCACCCCAATCTGAAGTCTATAGCCCGAGTTAGTGCCTTTCAAAGTTGGCTCAACTTATGCATGTTTTATTTCATTTTTGTTGAATTTTGAGCCTTAATGGGTCGATTTTGAGGGGTGCGCAGCCCAACAGCCACCACCCTCTTTGGAAAACCCTAACTGACCTCTCATGTTGTCCGTTGGATCTGAGACCATGTTAATCTAACGATTGAGGACTTGTCTCCCCATCTCTTTATGCGCCATCGACGCAGATAGGGCTGCTGGTACCCAAACACCTCACGGTGCCCAACCAAGCCCCTCCTCTCACCGATTTCAGTATATAATGCTTTGATCCTCTCTATTTTTCTATTCCCCTCATTTTTCCGACCCTATTTCCCTCTCTTTTGTACCCCTATTGCGCCGCCATCCTACCCTTCTTCAACCTCCAGCCCGGCGGCTCCGCCGCAGCACCACCTCGGTGTGTCCAGCCGTTTGGGACTTATAGGCTACAGACAAGGCCAGAGTCACCTCCGTCGGGCCCTTGTGGGGACGCACTGCAACCTCCCCATGCTGATCTTTGACTCCTTTGCGTATGGATGCCACTCCGGTGAGCCCAGTCGCAGGGTGGCTGCCAGTTGCTCGAGCCAGGAGACACGTGGGCAACACAGGACCAGGGCCACATGATCGCAAAACCCTGATCTCGACGGCTGTGATGAAGGCCCCGGTGCTCCACTGGGCTAGCAGCCAAATACTTGGACCCCGACAAACCTAAGCGTCCAAGTAGCAAACGGGCCTACACCTAGATTCTTTGAATATCAAGGTATTCATGTCACATACTAATATAGTTTGAATGCAAGATCTTCAAAAATTCACAACTTCCTCATTTTAAGGTCAAATATAGCAAAATTATATATCAAATCAATCAACTCGAAAAGACCTACAACATGAGCTTATTTTCAGACCCTAAATCTTCTTATAGTTTCCTTATATTGCTAAATATGTAACCTTTGACTACTTTGAATATGCTTAACACATGAATATGATTAATGATTGGATCTTGATTCTCAATCTACCCCGATCCTTAAATCAGTATCTTTTATGCACCCTTGAACTAAATGAAGGGCCTACTCCCCCTAATGCTCATACATTACTCCTTTTGTACATATGTGCCCACTTTGGACTTTAATGTTGAACTTTGCCCTAGGTTGCTAATCTTGTTTCTAATAGACAACCACCTTATCTTGCTATATGTTTCTTATGACCAAGTGTTGCTGATCTAAAACCATCCCTTATGCTTGGCCATTCTTCCTTGATGATACTTGATCTTGGTTTCCCTATTATGAGTCTTTAGCCCTATAATGTGCATGTAAATGCCTTAAACCTTGAAAGAGTCATATATAATGAATGGAACATCGTAATGATATGAAGCTTGACCACACTCTTATGATGGACCCTAAATCAATATGAGATCATCTAATTTACTAATAACCAACCTTTAAACCAACTTGGCTAAAACCCTAAAAGGCACCTAATTAGGGTTAATGATGAGAATCTAATGCATATATGTAATCTTGTTGTTAATCAGGTTTGGCATATGGCTAGATGATGAAGGATATGTTAGGTTATGAATCTCTGTATCAGGTATGGGCCTTATCTAGTTATATGACTACCGATTTCTTGCTTGAAAAGACATATATTGTATGCTTGTTTGACTATTTTCTCAAATATTGCCATGTAGTATTGCTATGTGTTACTCGATGTTTGCCTCGTCAGTTTTATAACCTGAACACATATATAGATAGAACTCCATTATAATATTGATTGATAAAGGGTTAGCTCTTGGCTACGACCTTGAGGTCCCTCTCGTATAAAAGGGTTAGCTAAGCTTGAGCACCCTTACAGACCCTTCCGACAGGAAGATGGTCAAAGGCCTTAAACATGCTTGATATTGTTAGTATAATGGAGTGAAATGACATAAAATATGGTTTCTCATTTGTTAAACAGTTAACATGATTATTCTTGTTCGTTTAGTCTTGAAATCTTTTCAAAATTATGCAAAGCTTATACATATATGTATCTTTCTGCCCCATACTCAACACCTCGTGTGTTGACCCATTTCTCGTATGTTGTTTTTAGGTTCAGAGATGGCTAGAAGTTGATGGGATTGGTGAGATATGCTAGGTGTACTTGTTGTAAGATCCAGATATAGTATACATGAGTAGACTTGTACAAAGTGACTCTTGAATATGTAATTCAAATCATGTAATATACTAATGTTGCTTAATATATCTTGTTGATTGTTGAGATTATGTTGGTGCCTTTATCTTGTTATCTGTTCATGTGTGCTAAGATTTATGCTTCCGCGTTTCACCTTTGGTATACGTTTGGTTCATGGGACTGGGATTCCGGTTCCGTGACATTGGTCTTACCTCAACCCTAACTGGGCCCATATAAATTACTACACAAAAATTTTGGTCCAACTCATCCACATAAATTATATGGATCAAGTCTAGGTCAGGTTTGTGAGTTGGAACATGGTTCGGATCTGGTCGTTCTAGTCTGATGTTCATATCTATTTGAACTCATGATGGATAAGAGCTACTAAATGCACCAATAAATCAGATTGTTGGGATTCCCAATAGAAAGATGATTATGTAAAACAAGCCAAGAAAATGGATTTATAAGGAATGTCACTAGTAGTAGTGGAATTTTCCAATCAAGGTGATGGGACACCCTCTGGCCATGGAGATTGAAACTTAATTCGCATAGAGGTGGCTAGTGCAATTTACATCCCTTTAAGGGTGTAGTCACAACTATTGTCGATTTGGTGGGGAACTAGGTCAAAATGAGTGGGTGAAGGTATATTTTTTACTTTTTTTTTATTTGGCAATTCATTATCCATTGCTTGAATCCATCCTTTGAACATATCATTGTTTCATTTTGCATGTTGGGTACATGATCACTTCACCAATGGGATACCATATATGTCTAAGGGCATGTACTTTGTGACAAGTTGTGTTCAAACCTTTTCTATATGGTGTATGGTGTTTAGGAGTGGCCACTACTACCATAAATTTGATATGTTATAAGACTATTTGGACTTGTGTAGCCCTCTTGTGGTGAGTGATATCTATATCTTCACTTTAGAGTTCATAATTCATTAGTTTCTCAAAAGATTGATAATCTGTATGCACCTTGATTATAGGCATGTTTCCAACTTTTCCATCAATTTGTGCCAATGTGTGGGTCAATGGTATGGCCCACATGACCTCCTATTGGTGATGGTACAAATATAATGTTGGATATGGAGTTAACTCCCTTTTTTCATCCTTATTTTGTGTTTGACTAGTTGTGGTACTTTTAAGACCAGGGTCGTCCTACAATATAGGCAAAGAGTTTGCAACTTATGTTCTTTATCTTTCTTTAGTATGTTATTGTTGATGATAGTCATTCTCGATTCAAAATATTTGGTTGTAGGGTTAGAAGAGGATGAGTACGATGAGCCTTGTCAAAAAGTCTAACGAGAGGAAACTCCCTAAGCTCCATTGGAATCAAGGATAGTCACTTAGTATACAAGGGTAGCTATCATGGAGCTTTGATCAACAAGAAAATTGAGTGGACCCATTCAGGTGGCATGTTGTGCTCTCAAGAAAACATGAATACTTCAAGAAACATGTTGCTACTGGGTTTGGCCTATTGACGTGGTTTTTATTGCACTAAAAAATTCACCTAGGACTGAAATCCCTAAGTTTTTACCAAACCCTTGTGCAATAGTACCACCCGCAAGCGGACAAGTCTTATCACAATATAGTTAAGGATCAAATCCCAAGGGACAACATTTTAAAGAATCTTTCTAGTCAAATATAGATCCACTAAGACTAATATTTAGAACAAGAGTTGATTTGGGTTTAGTTAAACTGATTGCAAGGAAAGTAAAAGAGCGGGATTAAAAATAAGTTTAGATTAATGATGGAATCACTAGGGTGAATTGGGTTTCACCACCACTACACATACAAACACATCCAAAACACATCCAGGCAAGATACATCTATCCAAATAGAGTAGCAAACCATCCGTTAGGAAATAGAGTTTGCATAAACATCTCCATAGGCTCGATGTCTCATTACCCACAGATCACACACTTACTACTCCATAGATGTCCCTTTGGAAGTTATGATCTGGGCATCAACCATGTTAATCGCTATTCAAATCCTAAGTATGAAAGTTCTCGCAATGAAGGAATATAATAGAGCATGCAAGGCAGACGATCAATCCACAAAGCATGCATTAAATAATTAACAATGAAATGGAAAGTTATATACAAGCCATGGAATGTTATAAGATGAACATGTAAGCACGGGCAGCGGGGCTAGTCCCCACATCCTAGTGAAATGGACTACTCACTCCTCATGATAGAAACAAAAAGAACAAGAGAGAGGGAAGAATCTGCCATGGTCATGGTGAAGAATATGGTCGCGGCTCAGTGGAGAAACAATCTTCTACATGATGGCGGGGCAGATCTGGATAAGGAGGGGAAGAACACCAAGATGGAAAAGGATGATCTTCTCTTTCCTTCTTCCTTATCTTTTTGTGCTCTTACTCACCAAAGATGGAGTGGTACATGGCTGACTGTGAAGGGTGTTGCAGATCTGAAATCCCACCACTTTCATGGCTAGGAGATAGATCTTAATGGAGAGGAGATGGTGGGGTACCAAGGAAACCATAGAGGTATTCTTTGGCTGTAGAGATCGTCTTCATTGGATGGGAAGAGAGTGGCAACCTATCAGCGTGGATGGAGCAGAAGCATTGCCTCAAATGAAGGAGGGGGTCGTCTATTTATAGGTGCATGTTTGGAGAGGACTGACTTAGATGCCGCAGTCGTGGCCTTTAGTAGTGGTCTCTATGGTACTCCTCGACACAACCGTGTCGAGTGTGCGCCCAACTATAGTGGGGGCCGCAGTCGCAATGAGTTTTACGGTCGAGGTGTTTTCTGCGGTCGCGGAGTTTTGTAGCGGGCGAGGCGTCTTCTGTGGTCATGACTTTCAGTAGTAGTCGAGGTGTCTTCCACAGTCGTAGGGTTTCATAGTGGTCGCTACACCTTGGCCTCATCCTGACCGTGCCTAGTGTTAGACGACACGATGTCTTAGTCGTGGTCGCGACACCCTTTTGCATTACAATCGCGTTCATCCTTCTATCGTGGTCGCGACCCTTCTGGGATAAACCCACCCCTACGGGGGCTATTGCTATGGGTCGATGGGCCTGTGTTAATGAATTTTCTAACTGATGAGGATGCTTTTTGATGAAGGAATTGATAATTGAAAATAGGGTCCGAATTATAGAAAATTTCTTGGGCCCACTAGTCGATTAGCGGGACCACCATCTCCTAAGTAGGTGCACATAGTGTGATGCTTAATCCTACAATGGAGATGAATGAATTTGGTCAAAACCCTAAATAATCATCTGAAACTGAGGAAAATTATATATGAGCAGATTCAGGGGATATATGAGAGCTTTCAGTGCAAAACTGGGCCAAAAATGGCGACTGAAACTAAGACGAATATGCATCCATCAAAACAACCCAAACTTAAATGTTGCTCGTCCTCACGTAATACAAAATTGGAAGAAGTCACTAATTGAATACTTTAAATTCTTGTGATTGCCTCATCTTCACATCACTTTGTTTCTTTTCTGCTTTGAATGGCTCAACATCTCAACTTTTTGAGATCACTGAACACATCTTACAATATCTTTGTTCTCAAGTTTGTTTCCCAAAAGCACTTACTCCCCACTTTCTCCAACATCAAGCATGTCTAAGAGGTTCGTAAGAGTCCAGAGATACCCGCAGAACAACAAGTGTGCCCCTGATCTGACACCGGTGTTTTTCATGAGAGTGTCAAAAAAGTGACATTCATTGTGCCTATAGGTGGATAAGGAAGTGAAGAGGAATATGGAAGGAAGTAGTAAATCTCTCCTCTATTCGACTCAAGATTTTTATTATATGGTTGCAATTGCATTGATTACAACTCTTTTTTTGTATGTGAATTTCTCCTCTTTTCAACTCAAGATTGCATTTTTTTCTTGTGTGCACATTGGAATATTTTCTTTTTCATTTTGGTAATACACCCCTATTACATAGAGAGGGGTATGGAAGAAGCAGATAAAGAGAGGAGTGGTGTGCCACCCAGAACTTAGGGTTTAGCACATTTTTATGGCTTTTTGTTTCTTTTTTATGGATGGAGGGGTATGAAGATGGTAGAAGAAGTCTATAAGAGAGTTCAAATCATAATGCAACTTGATTTACAATTCACTGCACCGAGTTGTTCTCCTTATCATACTATGCTCAAATAATTACTTGATGGGTATCCGGTGGAGATTTCATGCTATTGTTCCACTAGTCAGTTAGGAATCACAATGTGTTTGATCCCTCTCAATTTAACAGATACTATCCATTTTTATTGAAGGATCATGATGTTAGGATTCGTAAGCTTCACATGGTTATTTCTAACCATTGGCTAGTTTCAGAAATTGTCCCTCTTTAGGCTTTGCTTCAAATAAGGAGGGTATAATGATTCAAAATTGTATGGAAAAAGAAACTAGCCAACTAGGTAAAGGCTTTGATTGAACTAAAAGCATCAAAACTTCATCAAGTTTCTATACAAAACTACTTTGAAAGCTTAATTTTTTTTAAAATTTTGATCAAAATTGCTTCAAAATTGCAATGATGGAATCTTAAATCTGAAACAAATTGGTGTAGGTGGAAAGTAAAGTGCGTACCACCCACCCTCCACCCCAAACTTAGAAATTTATTCATCCCGATAAAACTCTAATTTTGAGATGGAGGGGAAAAATTGTGCCGGTTGGACCACCAGATGTAGTTGTGTTCCTCTCAGCAACGTGTCCTCCATCTGAATCTCAAAAATGAAAACTATTAGAACTTCAGATTGCATATTGCGATGTGATATCTACTGAGTGCAAAATTCTCTAATTCAAAATTGAAAGTAAAATCTAAGGTAAGGATCGAGTTGCCTCCTGACAAGCACCTTTATTTTATATCATTGGCTCGACATGCTTCTTTCAATTTTTTGGTAGATATACTGGTTTGGAAAGATTCAGTGATGCTGCAAAGCTCATGTCAACTATGGTGAAATATCTCTTTAAGAATTGGCCATTTTCCACAAACTCTCCTAAATTTTCACTCCATAAAACTAAGGCACCATGTGGGTAGATGCTCTTGACAGTGTATGGTCTGGACCAACAAGAACAAAGTTTTCATGGGAACAATTTTAGTCTTGAGTTAAACAATTGAACTTGGTCTCCCACTTGTATGTCTTTCCTTTTCAGATGACCATCATGCCATAATTTTATGTGTTCTTTGTAGATTTTTGCATTCTCGTAGGCTGTCATATGAAGTTCTTCCAGCTCCTGAAGTTGTGGAATCCTGATTTGGCCATCTTTCTTCATGTCAAAATTCAGTTGTTTGATTGCCCACCAAGATTTGTGTTCAAGTTCTATGGGAAGTTGACATGATTTTCCATAGATTAATCTAAAGGGTGTTGTCCTAAGAGGAGTCTTGAAAGCAGTTCTGTAGGCCCATGAGGCATCATTGATTTTTATTGACCAATCCTTTAGGTTGTGGCCTACTGTCTTTTCCAGGATAGCCTTGGGTTGATGATTTGACACATCTACATGTTGACTTGTTTGTGGGTGATAGGGGGAAGCTACCTTTTGAGTCACGCCATATTTTCTCAATAGTGCCTCGAAACTTCTTTCTAGAAAATGAGAACCTCCATCAGATATCACAATGTGTGGAACTCTAAAATGGGAAAAAATAATATCTCTAAATATTTTGATGACTGGTTTTGAATCACTAGTGACGGTTGGTATGGTCTCTACCCATTTAGAGACATAATCCACCACAACTAGAATGTAGCAGAATCCATACGAGGATGGGAATAGGCCAATGTAGTCCACTCCCCAAACATCAAAAATCTCAACTTCCTGCCAGAGCTTAAGGGGCATCTCATCTCTTTTTGTTATGTTACCCACCCTCTGGCATTTGTCACAAGACAAGAAAAATTTCTAGGTATCCTTAGATATGGTTGGCCAAAAGAAGCCACATTATAGAACTTTTAAAGTAGTCTTATTGGAACTCACAAGGCCTCCAACACAGCCTGAGTGGCATTACTCTAGAACAAGTTGAGCTTCTTCATCAGCGGTAGAACGTCTGTAGAGGCCATCAACATAGAGCTTGAAGAGGTACCACTTATACCAATGATATTGCTTCACGTCATGCATGAATTTCTTTAGTGAAATTCTAGTGCACTCAGGGTGGATGACAAGGTAGTTCACATAGTCCCCGTACCAAGGGATAGCTTCTAAAGCTTTCTTGAGTTGGTCGTCTAGAAGAGAGTCATGAATTGGGATCTTTTTAGTGTCCAGGGTGTGGATTCATCTCAAGTTATCCGCCATGACATTCTTAGTGCCTTTCTTATCTTGTATCTCAAGATCAAATTCTTGTAAGAGGGGAATCCAACTGATTAGCCTACTTTTTACATCTTTCTTTGCTAGGAGGTAACAAATTGTAGAATGATCTGTGTAGACAATCACCTTGGAATCGATAAGGTAGGATCTGAACTTGTCAAAGGCATACACAACCACTAAAAGTTCCTTCTCTATATTTGCATAGTTCCTTTGAGCTTCCTCAAGGGTCTTAGATGCATAGTAGATGACATAATTTTTCTTTTCTATATATTGGCCCAAAACAGTATCGACTGCGTAATCAATGGCATCACACATTATTTCAAATGGGTTCCCCCAATCTAAAGCTCTGATGATAGGGGTTGATGTAAGGGCATGCTTAAGATTGTTGAAACTCTTTATGCATTCTTCATCAAAGAGGAAATCAACATCCTTTAGTAATAAGTTTGTCATAGGTTGGTTATCTTGGAGAAATCCTTTATAAACCTTCTAAAAAAGCTTGCATGACCAAGAAATGTGCGGACCTCTCTTACATTGGTTGGGAGACTGAGTTTAGAAATCACTTTGATCTTTGCCTTGTCTACTTTGATCCCTCGATTGCTGACCCTATGGTCGATGGCAATGCCTTCTTTTACCATGAAATGGCATTTCTCCCAGTTTAGCACTAGATGTGCTTCTTCACATCGTTTGAGGACAAGGGATAGGTTCTTCAGATATAAGTCATATGAACCCAAATATACAAATAAATCATCCATGAAAACTTTCATAATAGTTTCAGTGAGTCCAGCTAATATGGCTACCATGTAATGCTAGAAAGTAGCAGGCGCATTGCAAAGCCCGAAAAACATCCTTCTAAAGGCATATGTTCCAAAGGGGCAAGTGAACATTGTCTTCTCTTAGTCATCTAGATGTATGGGAATTTGATAGAATCCAGAGTAACCATCAAGATAGAAAAAATATTCCTGGTGAGCCAATCTCTCTAAGACTTGGTCTAGAAAAGGCATAGGGAATGATCCTTATGTGTGGCCTTGTTTAATTTCCTATAATCAATACACATCCTCCACCTAGTTATCATTTGAGAGGGAATGAGTTCATTATTTTTATTTTGTATCACAATAATTCCACCTTTCTTTGGGACAACATGTACATGACTTACCCATGGTGAGTCAGATATAGGATAGATGATTTCTATAATGAGTAATTTAATGACTACAAGGTGGACTACTTCTTTCATATTCAGATTCAGCTTCCATTGATGTTCGATAATCAGCTTGTGGTCTTCCACCATGGGGATTTTGTGCATGAAAAGTGCTTGACTGACCCGAGTGAGGTCACTCATTTTGTAGCCAAAGGCCTTTCTTCTTTCTCTTAATTCTATCAGGAGTTTATCTTCTTGTTTGAACGTTAGGTCCGAATTTATGATAACTGGGCAGACCTTGAGATCATCCAGAAACACGTACTTCAGTCCCTCAGGTAGGGGCTTCATTTTAGGGGCCTTTGGTTTCTTGCATAGGTCTTCAGTTACGTTCACAACCTTGAGTTCCTAAAATTTAGCGTTAGGATCTTCTTCTATAGCATTGAGGTGGAGAACGCAATTCTTTACTTGTTCATCGATGGAGTCATCGGTAGGTGGGTTGGTCAGAGCCACTTCTAAAGGATTGTCTAATTCATGATTCTCTTGCATGAGTAGTGACATTTTATGTATGCAATCAATCAAATAGACTTCTTCTTGCATGCTCGGTCTTCTCATACTTTCAAAAACTCTGAACTCGAGTATTTCCTTGCCCAGTCTGAGGAGCAAGGTTCCTGCTTCAACATCAATCAAAGCTCTCATAGTGGTGAGGAATAGACAGCCAAAGATAAGAGGGTATCTGGAGTCCTCTTTTATGTCCATGATTACAAAGTCTCATGGAACATGAGTCTTTGCCTACCTTAACTGGGACATCCTCAATGATTCCCAAAGGGAGAGACTTAGAATTTTCTACAAGTTGTATGATCATGCTAGTTGGGAGACGTTATGCAAACCCTAGCTTCTTACAATGGCTAAGTGGCATGATAGAGATACTAGAACCAAGGTCGGCTAGTCCTTTCTTGCATGTGGAGTCATCCATATGGCATGGAATCCCAAAAGATTATGGGTCTTTTTGCCTCTTGGGAATTTTTCTCTAAATAATATCAGAGGTAGTTATTGCTAATTTGATTGTCTCATGTTCCTCGATTATATACTTCCTTGTTAGGAGAGATTTTAAGTGCTTCATCCAGGATAGTATCTTAGCCAGTGCATCTAGAAAGGGTATATCAACATTAAGCTTCTTCATTCCTTCCTTGAACTTCGTGAAACGACTGTCAAGCCTTTTCTGCTTTAGTCGAGCTTGGAAAGGAGGACGAGGCTTGTATACCAGTATAACTGGCTTAGGCATGTCTTCTACTTCTACAATGACAGGTTCCTCAAAACTTGCTTTGTCTGCCTTATCAGTGGTCAATGGTTCTTCCAGTTGAGATTCAGGTACTTCAGTGTCTTGGGCAATCACCAAGTTATCCTCGTTTGTAACTACCACAGGTGTCTTGACAGGAGGATCAGAATAGCCCTTTCCATATCGAGTGGAAACAACTTTCAATTGCTCAGGATGTTTAGGATTGTTCTCTGGTTGGCCAACAAAAGCTCCAGTAGGTGCTTGTAGATTTGCTATCATAGTTTGTTGTGACTGTAGCATCTTCTCAATGGCTGACAGTTTTTCGTCTAGAAGAGATGGGACCAACTTGTTGTCCTTGTTGCATTTGTTATGCGGGACTTGGTTGAGATTCTAGAACCGAGAAGTGTTTTGATATTGGTTGTAATTTATATTCTAAAAGTTACCCCTGAAGTTCCCTTGATTCCTAAAATTTTGTTGTTGATTATACTGGAATCCCGACGGGCCTTGTTGTTGATTATCTGAATTGAGTTGTTGTGAGATTTTGTCTCCCAAAGGATTTATGTATTGAAAACCTAGATGGTTCCTATTCTGATTTTTATTATAATACCCTTGACCAGGGATAGTGTGGATGGCATTCAAATTTTCCATCTAACCATTACCTCCTTGGGCACACGCATTGCCCAGAACGACACCGTAGAGAATATTACAGGCTAGCGTAGAATGATCAGTGCCTTTACATGCTTCACAAAATGGTGAAGCTGACTTGACTTGTTCTTGTTGTCAAGGGGGAAAGCGCCTCCTTTCATAGGCGTTGAAAGATGATTCGATGTTGTTTTGCTTGGAACCTAGTAGCTTTAGAGACTTGGCGATAGACTTGTATTCAGGACTACTTTTTGCCATCACTATCTTCAGCACTCCTTTGCCTACAAATCTACCCCAGTTGGCTTGATTTTCATATCGAAGGGTGACAACCTTCCATGCGCTATCATAACTTTGACGCATGAAGTTTCCTTCAGATGAGGAGTATAAAAACTTCTTGATATCATCATCCACACCCCTATAAAAGATTTCAATGAGATGATTCTTAGGTATGCCATAGTGTGGACACTTGCACACTAACTCATTATATCTTTCTCATGCTTCTTCTAGGGTTTTTCCAGGGACCTAAAAAAATTATGTTATCCGACCCCTAATATCATAGGTAAGGGGAGGAGGGTAGAATTTTTCCAAGAAAACATTTTAAAGTTTTTCTAAAGTTATGATGGGGTCGCATTGCAAGGAGTTATACCAACTCATGGCTCTATCCACAAGGGAATATTTGAAGATATGAAGTCTGATGGCGTCATCTGTAACTCCATTCAGCTTTTTCATAGCACATAAATCTATAAACCTCAGAATATGTTATTGACTATCCTCACCTTGCTTGCCATAGAAAGGGTTGTTTTGAAGTAGCGTAATCCAATGTAACTTGATCTCAAAGGTTGGAGCAGTGATGGGAGGAGTTTGCATTGGGTGTTGAACGTCAGCAGCCTTAGGGATTGAGAATTCTCTAGGGTCCTTTTGTAACTCATCTTGTTGAACTTCTGCTAGATCTACCTATATTTCCTCTTGAACTGCAACTCGGGTTTCTTGCATAAGCCTTTCTCTTTGTACATTAAGGGCTTGAGCTATCCTTCGAGCAATTTTCTCCTCTTGTTCCATCCTATCTTGATTCTCTCTACTCTGATGATTAAAGGTTTGTTCTATCTCAAGGTCAAAGCTAGCGGCAAGGCCAATGTTGTTGGAGTGTGGCATGCACTAGTCTTTGGGGGTACCTGGGATGGAAAGATCTATCGGGATTAAGTTGGACGAAGTAGAATAAAATTCAAGTATATGATCAGTAGTATCAAAAGTAAAAGTAAAATCCTAGATTAGTCTCAATATAACTAGATTTAACTAGATGATTCCGTTGTCCCCAGCAACGGTGCCAGAATTTGACATGGTTTTTACTGCACTAACAAATCCACCTAGGGCTGAAATCCCTAAGTTGTTACCAAAACCATATGCAATAGTACCACCCGCAAGTGGACGGGTCTTATTGTAGTATAGTTAAGGATTGAATCCCAAGGGACAACATTTTTAAGAATCTAGCTAGTCGAATCTGGATCTACTAAGATTGATATTTAGAACAAGAGTTGATTTGATTTTAATTAAACTAATTGCAAGGAAAGTAAAAGAGCAGGATTAAAACTAAGTTTAGATTAATGTTGGAATCATTGGGGTGAATCAGGTTTCACCACCACTACACATGCAAACACATCCAAAACACATACAAGCAAGATACAACTATCCAAATGGAGTAGCAAATCATCTATTATGAAATAGAGCTTGCGTAAGCATCTCCCTAGGCTCGATGTCTCATTACCCACATATCACACACTTACTACTCCAGAGATATTGAAACGACCGTCATCAAATCGATAAACAAATCATTACTAATTAAGCGGAATGAACATAATCAGCAAATTAACAAAAACCACTAAAAATTAAAAACCATCTTGCACATAGATCCTTTACCCCGCAAACTCTTACACAAGGAGCCAAAGCCTTTTATACATGTGGTTCACATTATACATTCAGTGTTCTGTCTCTTCTCAAGGATAACAAGTAATAGTTGCTTTACTTTAATATTTACAATAGCAACATAAAAACCCCGAGATAAGCAAACCAAAATCTCAATTCGTTCGTGAAAACCCCTAAGAACTATCTCCCAAGGACCTGAGAGTACAGGGACGACACATAGGACTTCTATCTACAAAACATGACATACAACGTACTCAACCTGAGATACTACGATCCTTGCTGATACGCTCCTTCTTCTGTCGTCCGGTTCTTAATCCCTCGTCTGCGTTTTACCTAAAAATTGTGGATCCCACAGGGTGAGACTATTGTCCCAGCGAGAGATATAACTCTCTACCAACAATATTATTATCAAAGGAAAATAATATAAAAATGAATAGAATTATAAAACATCTATTTACTTGAAAAGGAATATGAAGAATATGTATAACATCTATCTTATCAAGATGTATGAAAGTATTAATTCATCAACCAATGTTTCTAACAAGAATTATATGAAATGCTACAAAGACAAGCAAAATTGCATTTATCAAGTACTTTCATTTTTAATGAGACATATAGATCACTTAGATTCTCAATCTCTTATCATCATCATACCTAGGTAATCAAACCCTTCATTCATCACTGAGTACTGTCATCACTTAGCAAATGATCATTACCTCTAGGTCATCAGACCCAGATATTTGTCCACATAGTCCACATAGCTCATTGAATCTGTATCACATAGTCACATAGCTTATTGGTTTTGTATTACATAGCCACATAGCTCATACTTAACCATGATTATTTCCTTAATATACTTACATGGTTATTATACCATGTTACAAACAATTTCAACATATGTATTAACCATGGAATATTAAGAAACACATCCTCCCTAATGAATTAGGGTTATAATCAACAAATTAGGGTCTCAATATTCCATTAGCAAGGATTATGCTCTAACTCATACTCCAGTTATCTCAGGAGTATTAGTGTATGCTAATTGCACACTTATCTTTCAAGTACTAGTTTCTCTTTCATCCTCACTAGGATGTAAATTACTTAGTTCACATCTTTAAGGTCTTCAACCTTATCATTATAAAATTAAGTTAAACTCATTATGTCTCAATATCACATTAATCATATCATCACTTAGACAATCTTAATAAGTTAGGTCATGCCTACCATATCTAGTAACATAATTAATAATGTTTTTCTATTATATTTGGAAATACATATATCATCTTAACAAGTATCCATTTTGATAATGTGGTGAAACCACATCCTCATATCGGATATAGGGCATATCCCTTATCATTATATCGTGTAACCATGTTGGTTAGGTATCACTTTACCTTTCTCATCTTAAGTCCACTTTATACTATGTATGGATTAAACCATTGCCCTTATATCGAGTATAAGAGTGTATTGGATTCTCATATCGTATACTAGGGCACACCATATCGGGCTTCATCTTGGGTCATCATATCGTGCACCCTCTTGGATATCATCTTGGACTTTCATATCATGTATCTATGTTAACCATCATATCAGTTTACCTATCCTAGATACCATATTGGGTTTCACCTCTAGGTATCATATCGTTTTCCCTCATGGGCTTACCATATCAGGTAGGTGTATTGGGCACCATATCAGGTATAGGTATTGGGCACCATATCGGGTACCCAATTTAAGTGATATCTCATGACCATATCGTGTGCCCATTATTGATAAGAAACTTACACTTAAATCATGACAAGATGGATACCAAATTGATCCTTTAACGTAAAGGAGGTATATCGAGTTTCAAAGGTCAATAGCATATCGGGTTCCCCATCCTCATTATAGGATTTTACTCATATCGGGCACAAGGTACTATTTTACCTTTGTATCATGTACAAGTGATAGATAAGGACCCTTCATATCGTCCATAAGACCTATTATAACCTACCTTCATATCAGGAAAGTCTCTATGTCTGTTCTCATATTAGTTTTCAAAAGTCTCCCACCCGTATCGGGTATAGGATCTTCAACCCATATCGGGTTGCAAAGGTTTTCAACCCATATCGGGTTGTCTAGTGATGATGTCATCATCATCAACCTCAACATTATTATCTAATTCAAAATCATGGATAAAAATCCTAATTACTTATTGGAACTCATGATTTTACCAATTGATCAAAGGAAATCCGAATTTGCAAATAATCAACAAATTGAACAATATTGAAGAAAGGATAATAATATTGGAGGTTTAAGTTATATAACCCACCTCTCAAAGAGCTTCCCAGCTTCAAGCTTCAACTCCTCACGTCCCAAGGTTGAAGATGAGCCTTCTCCAAGCTCCAAGACTTGAGCTCGAAGGTCTTGCACGATATCTCCAATCACCTTGGGCGATATCACCTTACTTGGATGCTTCAACCTACTTTGGCCGATATCTCTTTTCCTTGGCCGATACCAAGCTTAAACACTGCACTCTCTTCACTATGGGTAACACAAGAGGGGGTATTTCATTATACAAGAGGGAGGATCACGTACAAGATCCGAAAATCTTGCCATCAAATGAAGGTCAAGGTATTTATACTTGAGGTTTATAGAAAAGAGTGTCATAGGTGTCATTAACTTAAGGAACTTTATGCCACCTAGACATGCAAGGTTGACTAATACTCTTCCATGCATGCCACTATTATCTTTGCCATGCAAAAAGGATAAAGTAAGAAATGCAGCTCTTGAGTTGTCTTCTAGGGCAAGTCTTCACCCACTAACTATATTATAATATTCATCTCCATCTTTCCCAAGGCAAGTTGCAAATCGATGCATTATCATTTCCTTGAGGTGCCTTGCCCGTCATGGGCCAAAACAAAGCTCCACAAACCGATAAGAGACTCTCCTTATGGCTCTATGGCCGATAGGGACTTCTACTCTTAAGTCCACAACTCAATATGGCTCATGTACATAACTTTTAACTTATACATTTTCTTGGTTTCTTTATTATTAAGAGTACTAACACTTCAAGATGCTTCAAACATATTTTCTCCTTCTTTCTCTCTCTCCTCTAGATAATACTAGGTAAGAGTAAAATCAATCTAGAGGTGATAAATTACACATTAACCCTTCATTCTGTATATATATATTGGAAATTGTACTATAATTGATGCACCAAGCACTTAACATTATTTACACAAGTTTTCTCTTAGAATTAGGATTTACACAAGCCACCACTTAGCATCATATTCTCTTTCATGATATAAAAAACACTTAGAATATATTCAACATGTAAAATTTGCAACATAACCCTTAAATTGCACTTCTCACTTAGATTATCATATAATGCACACACAGTTTGCATATAAGCTCAATTTTGAGAATAAACTTCACAAAAAGGCCTTAATTACTTTTCCCAAAGATAAGAACAAGTTGTAAGAAACTTACTTAAGAAAAACATCTAGGGTTAGGCCATAACCCAGGTCAGGGGTGTTACAATTATAAACCCTTAACAAGGATTTTGTCCCCGAAATCCCAGATAAAGGAAGACAATTGTCATTCATGCTTCATATCACCAAGTGTCCACATAACATCTTGATGTCATGGAGATAATTCTAGACTTTGACCAGCACAAGATCCTTTCATACAGGGTTGTCATAGAATCTGTCATACTCAACTGTCCTTTCTACACTAGAGTTACATCATGTCCTTCATATGTGACTACAAGTCTTATCATACCTCTGTTGTACCAATATAATCTGTTGGTTCAACACTAGCTTTCTTACAACTTGTATCAACTATCCCGTTAGTTATTTATTTTCTTATTATAAGGAGAGGCTACTTGTCAGAGAAGAACTTATCTTGAAGGTATCTGTATAAGTTGCCTCAACAGATCTGGATAGGGATACTTTTAAGGATTCATTTTTTTAGCTTGTTAAGCTTTTTCTCATAATGACTCTACAATTGTTTCTTCAATTAATACATCCTTATCAATACTACATTTATGCAGAGCATAAACCCCTAACATATGACCTCCATACTAGAGTTATCTCTAGGTTGGCCCTTCTAGGTCACCAAACATATCTTTCTAAGTATCCATCAATAGAACACTTTTAACTTATGTACATCAAATGTCATAAGACTCACTTAATTACCATGTCCTTGATAGCAAAGAACACAAAGGAACGTATTCCTTTTATCACCCCATCATTACCCAAGGTTGTTCATCATAGAGGAGACATATAATTAGTTGGTGAAGTCCACCTAGAAATCCCTATTTAGTTGGGAAAGTTCACTTATAAATCCCTATTTAGTTGGGAAAGTTCACTTAGCAATCCCTATTTAGTTGGGAAAGTTCACTTAGCAATCCCTATTTAATTGGGAAAGTTCACTTAGCAATCCCTATTTAGTTGGGAAAGTTCACTTAGAAATCCCTATTTAGTTGGGAAAGTTCACTTAGAAATCCCTATTTAATTGGGAAAGTTCATTTAGCAATCCCTATTTAGTTGGGAAAGTTCACTTATCAATCCCTATTGAATTGGGAAAGTTCACTTAGCAATCACTATTTAATTGGGAAAGTTCACTTAGCAATCCCTATTTAGTTGGGAAAGTTCACTTAGCAATCCCTATTTAGTTGGGAAAGTTCACTTAGAAATCCCTAGTTAGTTTCATTTCTTTCTTTGTTATTGTCTAACATGTTTATGAACATTCATAAATTTTATCACATTTCCCATTCTCCATATTATGGAAAAGATCCTTACTATTCACACAGACTTTATCGAACATGGATCATCTCCCTCGTTCTTCTTTCCCTTATCATGAGGATTATACGTTTTACTTCCTCATACACAAAGATTGGTCTGAGATCTTCTCAGATTCCAATTTATTGTACTTATTATGTGATAAAAATACCCATGTCATATTTCCAGTCTCGTTAGGCTCACTAAATTGTCTCAAAATGACCACTGGATCAGAGTAATAAGAAAGATAACAATCTAAGAGTTTTGTACTTACCTTCTTTTTAAACAAAAGAGTTTAGCATGCTCAATATGTCTGAATCTATAACATATTTTGTCCTCATACCATGGTCTTATAGGTCTTATTACCTATGTAAAAGCTAAATCAGAAATTCTTACAGGTGGAAGGTTAGGACTTTTGCCTTTACTTAGTGACTACTGCCCTGGTGCACTAGGCATTTATTGCACTGGTGGCACCAAAAACTTTGGCTTTTTAGAACAACTAGGTAAATGTCTTTAGAATTATAGAGATTTTTCCTTAATTCTCAACTTATTGCCCCTCCTTGGGCATTTCCATCACAGATGTACTATCTGTCTATACTTATGCCAGAGTCTATTTTCTTGCCATATGCTAATCCTTCGCACATTTTTCACTATTCCAACATGACTATGTCATTTAGGAACCCTTTCAGAACCCAAAGTTTCTATGTTGAGGACTGGTAACCTAGGTTGTAATGCTACTATCCAGTCTACTATATGCATCACTGTTGTCCTAACATGCCCAACAAGAGCATAAAAAGCAAGATTCTCTATCTTGATTAGGTCAAGATGGGAATTCTCAGGCACTCATTCTTCTCTTGCCTGCTCCCTTGCACCCTCTCCTGGAGCAACAACATTGCTCTCAGTAATGTGTCCCTCGTGTTCACCAGTCATTTTTAAACTTCACCCTATATTTTGCATAAGCAGAAGTCACTCTAGGGTATACTGGAGGACACTAGAACAGACTCAACACCTTAGTCCTACATCTCTATAGACTCGGTGAACCTTAAGATCTGATACCAAACTTGAAACGAATGTCATAAAATCGATAAACAAATCGTTACTAATTAAGCGGAATGAACATAATCAGTAGATTAACAAAAATCACTAAAAATTAAAAACCATGTTGCACATAGGTCCTTTACCCAAAAAACTCTTACACAAGGAGCCAAATCCTTTTATACATGTGGTTCACATTATACATTCAGTGTTATGTCTCTTCTTGAGGATAACAAGTACTAGTTGCTTTACTTTAATATTTACAACAGCAACATAAAAACCCTGAGATAAGCAAACCAAAATCTCAAGTTGTTTGTGAAAACCACTAAGAACTATCTCCCAAGGACCTAGGAGTATAGAGACGACACATAGGAATTCTATCTACAAGACATGACAGACAGTGTACTCAACCTGAGATACTATGATCCTTGCTGATACGCTCCTTCTTCTACAGTTCGGTTCTTAATCCCTCATCTGTGTCTTACCTAAAAATTGTTGATCCCACTAGGTGAGACTATTGTCCCAACGAGAGATATAACTCTCTACCAACAATATTATTATCAAAGGAAAATAATATAAAACTAAACAGAATTATAAAACATCTATTTACTTGAAAAGGAATATGAAGAATATGTATAACATCTATCTTATCAAGATGTATGAAAGTATTAATTCATCAACCAATGTTTCTAACAAGAATTATATCAAATGATACAAAGACAAGCATAGTTGCATTTATCAGGTACTTTCATTTTTATTGAGACATATAGATCACTTAGATTCTCAATCTCTTGTCATCATCATACTTGGCTATTCAAACCCTTCATTCATCACTGAGTATTGTTATCACTTAGAAAATGATCATTACCTCTAGGTAATCAGACCCAGATATTTGTCCACATATTCCACATAGCTCATTGAATCTGTATCACATAGTCAGATAGCTTATTGGTTTTGTATTACATAGCCACATAGCTCATAATTAACCATGTGTATTGCCTTAAGATACTTACATGGTTATTATACCATGTTGCCAACAATTTCAACATATGTCTTAACCATGGGATATTAAGAAACGCATCCTCCCTAATGAATTAGGGTTATACTCAACCAATTAGGGTTTCAAGATTCCATTAGCAAGGATTATTCTCTAACTCATACTCCAGTTATCTCAGGAGTATTAGTGTATACTAATTACACACTTAACTTTCAAGTCCTAGTTTCTCTTTCATCCTCACTAGGATGTAAATTACTTAGTTTACATCCTTAAGGTCTTCAACCTTATCATTATCAAATTAAGTTAAACTCATTGTATCTCAATATTACATTAATTATATTCATCAATTAGATAATATTAATAAGTTAGGTCATGCCTACCATATCAAGTAACATAATTAATAATGTTATTCTATTATATTTGGAAATGCATATATCATCTTAACAAGTATCCATTTTGATAATGTTGTGAAACCACATCCTCATATCGGGTATAGGGCATATCCCTTATCATTGTCTCATGTAACCATGTTGGTTAGGTATCACTTTACCTTTCTCATCTTAAGTCTACTTTATACTATGTATGGATTAAACCACTACCCTTATATCGAGTATAAGAGTGTATTGGATTTTCATATTGTATACTAGGGTACACCATATTGGGCTCCATATTACGTCATCATATTGTGCACCCTCTTAGATATCATCTTGGACTTTCATATCATGTATCTATGTTAACCATCATATTGATTTACCTATCCTAGATACCATATCGGGTTTCACCTCTAGGTATCATATCATTTTCCCTCATGGGCTTACCATATCAGGTAGGTGTATTGGGAACCATATCGGGGATAGGTATTAGGTACCATATCGGGTATAGGTATTGGGCACCATATTGGGTATTGGTATTGGGCACCATATCGGGTACCCAATTTAAGTGATATATCATGACCATATTGTGTGCCCATTATTGATAAGAACCTTACACTTAAATCATGACAATATGGATACCAAATTGATCCTTTAATTCAAAGGAGGTATATCAAGTTTCAAAGGTCAATAGCATATCAGGTTCCTCATCCTCATTATAGGATTTTACTCATATCAGGCACAATGTATTGTTTCCCCTTTGTATCATGTATAAGTGATAGATAAGGACCCTTCATATCATCCATAAGACCTATTATAAACTACCTTCATATCGGACAAGTCTCTATGTCAGTTCTCATATCGGTTTTCAAAAGTCTCCCACCCATATTGGGTATAGGATCTTCAACCCATATCGGGTTGCAAAGGTTTTCAACCCATATCGGGTTGTCTAGTGATGATGTCATCATCATTAACCTCAAGATTATTATCTAATTCAAAATCATGGATAACAATCCTAATTACTTATTGGAACTCATGATTACACCAATTGATCAAAGGAAATCTGAATTTGCAAATAATCAACAAATTGAACAATATTGAAGAAAGGATATTAATATTGGAGGTTTTAAGTTATATAACCCACCTCTCAAAGAGCTTCCCAACTTTAAGATTCAACTCCTCACGTCCCAAGGTTGAAGATGATCCTTCTTCAAGCTCCAAGACTTGAGCTCTAAGGTCTTGCATGATATCTCCAATCACCTTGGGCAATATCACCTTACTTGGATGCTTCAACCTACTTTGGTCGATATCTCTTTTGCTTGGCCGATACCAAGCTTCACCACTCCACTCTCTTCACTATGGGTGACACAAGAGGGGGTGTTGCATGATACAAGAGGGAGGATCACTTACAAGATCCAAAAATCTTGCCATCAAATGAAGGTCAAGGTATTTATACTTGAGGTTTATAGAAAAGAGTGTCATAGGTGTCATTAACTTAAGGCACTTTATGGCACCTAGCCATGCAAGGTCGACACATACTTTTGCATTCATGCCACTATTATCTTTGACATGCAAAAAGGATAAAGTAATAAATGCGGATCTTGAGTTGTCTTCTAGGGCAAGTCTTCTCCCACTAACTATATTATAATATTCATCTCCATCTTTCCCAAGGCAAGTTGCAAATCGATGCCTTATCATTTCCTTGAGGTGCCTTGCTCATCATGGGCCAAACCAAAGCTCCACAAACCGATAAGAGACTCTCCTTATGGATCTATGGCTGATAGGGACTTCTACTCTTAAGTCCACAACTCAATATGGCTCATGTACATAGCTTTCAACTTATACATTTTCTTGGTTTCTTTATTATTAAGAGTACTAACACTTCAAGATGCTTCAAACATATTGTCTCCTTCTTTCTCTCCACTCTAGATAACACTAGGTAAGAGTAACATAAATCTAGAGGTGATAAATTACACATTAACCCTTCATTCTGTATATATATTGCAAATTGTACTACAATTGATGCACCAAGCACTTAACATTATTTACACAAGTTTTCACTTAGAATTAGGATTTACACAAGCCACCACTTAGCATCATATTCTCTTTCATGATATACAAAACACTTAGAATATATTCAACATGTAACATTTGCAACATAACCCTTAAATTGCACTTCTCACTTAGATTATCATATAATTCACACATAGTTTGCATATAAGCTCAATTTTAAGAATAAACTTCAAAAAAAGGCCTTAATGACTTTTCCCAAAGATAAGAACAAGTTGTAAGAAACTTACTTAAGCAAAACATCTAGGGTTAGGCCATAACCCAGGTCAGGGGTGTTACAGATATCCCTTCAGAAGTTCTTATCCCCGCATCAACCATGATAATCAATATTCAAATCCTAAGTATTAAAGTTCTCACAACAAGGAATATAATAGATCATGCAAGGTAGGTGATCAATCCACAATGCATGCATTAAACGATTAATAATGAAATGGAAATTTATATAAAAGCCATAAATGTTATAAGATGAACATGTAAGCATGGGCAGCGGGGCTAGTTCCCGCACCTCAGAGAAATGGACTACTCGCTCCTCATGATAGAAATGAAAAGAATAAGAGAGAGGGAAGATTCTATCATGGTCATGGTGAAGAAGATGGTAGCGGCTGAGTGGAGAAACATTCTTCTACACGATGGCGGGGCAAATCTGGATGAGGAGGTGAAGAACACCAAGATGGACAAGGATGATCTTCTCTTTCCTTCTTCCTCTCTTTTTGTGCTCTTACTCACCAAAAATGGAGCGGTAGATGGTTGATGGAGGAGGGTGCTGCAGATCTAAAATCTGACCACTTTCATGGCTAGGAGATAGATCTTGATGAAACCAAGATGGTGGGGTAGCAAGGACACCACAGAGGTAGTCTTTGGCAATGGAGATTGTCTTCCTTGGTTGGGCACAGAGCGGTAGCCTGTCATTGTGGATGGAGCGGAAGTGATGTCTCAAATGAAGGAGGGGGTCGTCTATTTATAGGTGTAGGTCTGGTGAGGACTGACTTAGATGTCGCGGTCATGGCCTTCAGTAGTGGTCTCTACAGTTTTCCTCGGCACGGCCGTGTCAAGTGTGCGCCCGACCGTGGTGGGGGTCATGGTCATGACAAGTTCTAGCTGTCGCGGCGAGTTTTGCGGTCGAGGTGTTTTCCTCGGTCACGGGGTTTTGTAGCAGTCGTGGCCTTCAGTAGTGGTCGAGGTGTCTGCCAAGGTCATGGGGTTTATAGCTGTTGCTACACCTTGGCCTCGGCCCGACCGTGCCGAGTGTCGGTCAACACAATGTCTTAGTTAAGGTCGTGGTGACCTTTTGCATTACAGTCGTGGTCATTCTTCTATTCTGGCCATGGCCCTTTTGGGATAAACCCACCCCGGGGGGCTGATGCTATGGGTCAATGGGCATGTGTTGATGAATTCTCTAACTTATGAGGATGCCTTTTGATGAAGGAACTGGCCATCATAAATAGGGACCAAATTATTGAAAATTTCTTGGGGCAGCTAGTCAGTTTGCAGGACCATCATCTCCTAAGATGGTGCACATAGTGCAATGCTTAATCCTTCAATGGAGATGAATGGATTTGATCAAAACTCTAAATAATTATATGAAACTAAGGAAAAGTATATATGAGAAGATTCAGGGGGTATATGAGAGCTTTCAGTACAAAACTGGGCCAAAAATGATGACTGAAACTAAGATGAATATGCATTCATCACCTATCCTCATCAGGAGTAAGGGAGGAATTAATGAGGATATATCATGTGACCCCACATTAGTTCACTCTAATATGGGTAATCATGAGGGCCTCATTCGACCATGAGAAACCATCTTCATTGGTGATGGTTGACCTTCATCTTTGGTGAGGCCTTCCTATTCATATGGAATGGGGCTTATTTGGACTATGCATCCTCAAGATGGTGAGGATGATTAATAGAATGATGCAATAATAGACCATGTTATTGATAGGGATGCATGCTTATTTTTTGCTCCATATAAATATAACTCTTCTTCTCATGGTAGAAACATGAAGAGTACCCTAATAAAGGCTCCTTCATTCTTCCTATTGTAACTTGTTTCTCACTAGAGAACCACCTTGGGCATGTGTGTGCGCTCTATAACACAAAGATTTAATTTATATTCAATATCATGTGTTTGTTACATTTTCCTATCGTAGCTTGTTTCTCACTGGATCATCACCTCCTACATGTGTGGGCACATCTCTCTAATGCAAATATTTAACTAATATTTATCATTGTGTGTTTGTTATTTATATATGCACAAAAATAGAAGTGAATATGTGCACGTTTGCGAAGCCAAAATAATTGTATACATACATTTTATATGTATGTAAGGCTTAATTTGAATGTGTGGACTAATGCCTAGTAATTAATGAAATATGTTTCATTATGATCTTAATCGAACATTTGTAGTCCATATAAAGATTTGACCCATAGGTTGTGCCCCCTCCATGAAGTAACCATAAGATTTAACTTAAAAAGTATGTACAAGGTGGTCACTCACACTTAAGTGTAAGAGTATGAAAATATAAATAATGATTAGAATTAGATAGTATGTTAGCATTCAATACATAATAACATGCAAAAGGATTTATCTATAATAATAAAAGACATATGTACAATAGGGACATTAGTTCCAGAGGGGAGAAACACTCTTGTAGTTTGGTATACAATCAACATACTTAAACCAACGGTATGCTTAAAGGTGAAAAAAATCAAATTTTCATTTTTATTGTTATAACAACTAACTAATTATGAACCATCACTACAAGATAAATATTATTCAAATCGAAAACCGTATTATACCATTGATCATAATAATCCACATAAGGCGCATGGAGATCACATGTCAAAATTTCTATCGAACACCACATGTAACATTTATAGAAATATAAGGTTCTTGTAGAAGGTTATCCTGGCATATTACATATCTTATGAATTACAAGACCTGATTCACTAAATGCTTGTGAGTCACTTATACAATATTTCATAAAAATGCATGATGTTAAAACATTACATAGGGGTAATTATTATAGATCATGATCATGAAGCCTTACAACTCGTATAACTACAACTCTAAAGGTTATGCACGTATAACCAAAACTCAATACAAGAAACACATATAACGGAATATGCTAGATTGAACCTTGTATAGAGGAAAAGGTTAACCTCTACCCCTATGTGTTTTATCTCTGGAGGAGGTCACGCAAATATCACCTACCTTGATATCATGCCACACATACATTCTTCACCTCCTTATCTAGGGTTGGGTCCCTCCTTGTTGGTATTCTCCTCTAGTACCTAGGTAACTCTATCGCTCACCTAAAGATGGGGAGAAACAAGAGGGTGAGACCTCAAGTTCCAACAATATGATATAATGTTTGAGACATATATTACTACTAGATGATAAACATTTAAAGGAAGCAAATAATCACTAGATATGATCTCTATTAGTGTACTTGGAAGTACACATGTACCCATTCATACCTATATATTTGACTAATCAGAAGAAGTACCAAACAATATATACATTTTAATTCTAAGAAAAAATGTCATATCAAGATAAAATCCATGTTTGGTATCAATGAAAACTAAATAGATATGATACTCTTCTAAGATATATTTAATGATGTCACAGATAGATGGAGGCATACCACTCAATCAACCATCTAGATGCTATTAAGCCATCCTATCCATACATACAAGATGTAAAGATATCTGGATTCTCTATATCTCTCCACACAACCTTGGTTCGAAGTGACGTAACCATTAGGTAGAGATTCCAGTGGCTAAGTCCACTACGAATATATGCTTAAGATCAGATCAACCAATGCTAGGCCCATCGTGGGTACACAGGTGATGACACCAAGCCTAGAATAACAACCCTTGATACTACATTCCAACTTATCATCATGTTCCCTTCCTCATAAAAAAAATTGCCTTTTCATGTTTGAAAAATCATTTAACGACTATAGGATATAATGACCCCATATGTCCCCATCTATTCACTAATATATGATTTTGAGCATCATTTCACAACTTCAGGTTGGTACAAGATATATTTGTTTTAGTATTCCCCTTAAGAACCAAGGGGAATAGATCTAGGGACTTCGGGCTCTACAACTTATATTTCTTTTTATTAGTTAGATTCATTATTGTACAATTGTATCAAGAAAGGTGTAATCACAACCATCACTAGCATGCAAGTAAGAATGTTACTAACAACTTCAAAAGACATCAAATGCATGAGTATCACAATCTAACTTCTGAAATCATGGCATATTGCTACACCTCATTTCACATCGAAACTTTCTATGTAATTCAACCCTTCAAGGACACACTCATGAAAAGATCAGTATGTTGTTGGTACCCTATAGACATGTAGGTGATATCCATGCATGTAGGTAGTGTTATTTAAACTCATACAACCATCTGAAGCTGAAATTATACTCATAAGTACATATCATGTGTCTTTTAGTATTAAAAAACTACCCACCTTATGTAGAATTTTTATTAAGTACTCTAGAAATAACTCAGTTTGCATGTACACATTAGGTAATAAGTTAGTAAAAAGTTATATCACTCGCCTGATGAGAGTGGATATGATTTCACTCACAAAAAAGTGGTGAAGTTTTAAGCTTCACAACAAGCTCTAAAACTGAAGGAAAACTATCTAAGATCTGAGCTCCCCCCCTAATGTGCTCAACAGTAGTTGATCCATGGCCTAGAAGCAACTAGAGAAGGCATGGAGAAGGATGAATAGAATGTAAGACTCAACAGTCAAAACCTTATAGAAAATTCACCTAGAAAAAATCTAAGGAAAGTAAGAAGGTGGTAGAATGTTAAGAGAATGAAGGGTCAAATTTCTAATTATGTGGATATAGGCTTAGAAGTCACCAGGAAATTTGTCACACATATGCAGAGAAGAGAATGAAGACAACTAGTAGAAGCCAAATATTGATGAAAGCAAGAATCTCATCAGTTCACACCAACTGATGGTGTCTCACTAAGTTGTAGCACTTTGACATCGTGTTTGTGCAAGTGAGTAGTGAAGGAAGGATAGGGATATATATATAGTATCAAAGGAGACATAAAAAGTTATGGAACTTTTCCAGGTATTGGAGAAAGCAATCATACCTTCATTGTTCTATCGTCTCATCAGTAGACAGGGCCCAACGCTTCATTGGTACACTGGGCTAGAAACTCCATCAATAGACCACCTTGTAATGTCATCGGTAGATACAAGTAGGAATCTTGGTGGTCACAATCCTTGGTTCAAGCTTTTAGGAAAACTATTAGAAAACATACTCTAGTGTCATCATCAGTAGATAATATAGATAAAAACATTATTACTCATTGCAGGCTATCCATCAACGACTAATGAAGGCCCACCTCTCAACCATTTAGATCCTTCATTGGTGTCAACCAATGAATATGTAGATGGTCAAAAGACCCATCACTTTCTTTGGTTCACAACCCATGTGAGGGCACAACAGTCCATTAATCCTCAACATATGAAAATTCAAACATACCTTTACTAATGGAAGAGTTAAACAACCTCGTTGGCCCTCAACCAAAGAAGAATTAGGAGCCCTTCCATTAGTTCTCAAATTTCGGGAAGACAGACCACTTCCATCAGTCTTCAATCCACAAAAGTGTAGAAAGGTTTTTTTAGATCATTCAGGTGCATCCAGTGATTCTAAAATAGAAGGAGAGAAGGCAAGGCAAACATTTTATGTGCAAATATCAAGGAAACCCTCAAACATAGGTAATTTTCACATAGGCCCCTAAAATGAGCATCAATCAATAAAACACTTAAAGGGTGAATCGTCAAGCATCCAAACATGATTAAGTTATCAGAAAATGATTAGGAAGCTAAGAAATGCCATGGTTCTTATAGCTATAAACCCCTAATGGAGAACTTGCCCCCAAAAATTTGAAGAGAAAAGAGTTGGATAATTCTTGTGCATCTCCTCCTCAATGTTATGGTGTATTTTATTCCACTCCACGATGATTCTAGAGTACTTCTACTAGTAAACTATCTATCTACCTTAGTTTCTGCACCCACTTGCCCAAGATCAACATTGGAACCTACACATATAATATAGCATCATCGAATTTCACTTATCTAGTTGGACTGTTTAGCCCCCCAAACACTTCCTAAGCACGGACACATGAAACACATTATGCAACCTCTGAAGTTCATGTGGAAGCTCCAATTTGTAGGCAACCTTAACACAGACAACAATAGGATAATTCCTCATAATCATGGGTACCGTCTTAACCTAATTATCAAATCTCATAACTCCTTGATAAGGTGACACTTTGATATAGACCATGTCCACCATTTGGAATTCCAGTGGTCTGTGAGGATTGTGTGCATATGATTTTTTTGGCCATGTATCACCTTCAACTGTTGTCTAATCATCTTGATCTTAACAATTTTCTTTTAGACTAACGATGGACCCAAAAGTTGATACTCACCTACTCTTACTAGCATAGAAGTGTCTACACTGTCTCATGTACAAAGTCTCAAGAAGTGTCATGTCTAGACTCCTATGGTACCTATTATTATAAGTGATTCATCCAAGATGAGATGAATATTCCAACTCCCTAGAAATCATGGATGACATAACACATCAAGTCCTGCAAAGTTTGTATCATACTGTCGACCATTTGTTTGTGGATGAAAGATTTTTTTTTAAACTTTATATGTGTTCCCAATTTTTTCGCATGTGATCTCAAAGCCTACAAGTGAACTGTGGGCCTTTATCAGATACTATTGTTGCTAGAACTCAATGCAACTAAACAATCTCATCTATATAAAAGTGTGCCTACTTATCTGTTGAGTAGGTAGTCTTAAGCGACAAGAAGTGTGCCATTTTTCAACCTGTCAACCACCACCCATATGGAATCATGTCCTTTGGTTCTCCTAGAAATATCAACCATAATGTCCATGTCACATGATCCCACTTGAATTCTAGAATTGTTAAGGCTTGTAGAGTTCTGATTGGCTTATGATGCTCTACCTTGACTTATTTACAAAATGAACACTAATTATAAACTCTGTCACCAATTGAGGATTGACAACCACATCTTTCTTCAATATAGTCTAGAAATGTAGGTATTTGGGGTTGTTATACATCTGTGTATTGTCAAGATGCATCATGTACATAGAAGTGTACACTTCTTCTAACATTGTCTAGCCCATACCATCCACATTGGGGGCCACCATCTTGTTATGGTAACAAAAATCTCCTATCCCTAACTCATGGAACCCATCATGCTTTCCACTTCCAAACTCTAACCAGTTTTTCTAAATCACTATATGATTTTGGTGTGCATCCTTGATCTACTTCATCAACATGGCCTTGACCTATACTTGAGTTGATAGTCCCCTAAGCATGGATACCTTCATATCTAGGTTTAATTAGTTATAGAGACACCAACAAATCCCTCCTTGCATAGGACATGGAGTATAACTATGTGATTTCAACTACAGACGATGATGACAATCTTTTGATTAATGTAGTTGTGACCACATTTGCCTTACATGTGTGTTACTCAATTATGAAACCATAGTCCTTTATAAACTCGAGCCACCTTCTTTCTTGCATGTTCATCTCCTTCTATGAGAAGAGATATTGAAGATTTTTGTAATCGATGAAAATCTCACACTTATCCCCATAAAAGTAATATATATAGATCTTCAAAAGTATGACTTATTTGGATAACTCCAATTCTTGTATAGGGTATTCTCCTCATACTTCCTAAGTTGTCTCAAATAAAAAGAGATCATGTGTTTTTCTTGCATAAATACACATTCAAGACCTTATTTTAAAGCATCATACGAAACTATCTAGCCCTTCCAAAGATCTAGAATACTAACACAAAATTGTAGATGTCAATTTATCCTTCAAAACCTTTAAAAATCCATTGACATTTCTCTGTCCAAAAAAAAGGTACAATCTTTCTTTGTCAAACTCATAAATGGAAACAATATGACACTGAAATCCTTAATGAGTCACATGTAATAAATTGCAAATTCAAGGAAAAATCCACACTTTTGTTAGTGTCTTTGGATGCTCCCACAATGGGACTAACTCTACCTTCTTGGTATCTATGCATATCCCTCAATTGGATATAAAGTGATATTAAAAGAGACCTTTATCAGAAAAAACTCACTCTTCTTGTTTGTTACCCACAAAAAATACCACCTATTGAGTTCATGTAATGATTTCACTTTTCAACATCTAAATATTAAGAAGGACCTTAAAGTTGAGTGCCATTACCTAAAATTCTTAAGGATCCAAATTTTATCCAATAACAAATAATAGATAATTTTCATTAATTCAAAAATATTGTTTATAAGATGATTAAGGGATTACATCAATTTACATCATCACAACTGTACATATGACAAAGATTATCTATATAATCCTCCTTTACGTAGCTTTAATGCCTTCAGGTAGTTTCATCTGGTTCATCATATCTTGGTAAATTATTGTCTTGCATTTAATTAAAATGGTGTGAAACAAAATCACAAATCAATATATTGATATGCTATGTATGTGGGGTGCATGCAAAAGTGTGCAACTACACAACAACATGTATTCACTCAATTACTTTAAAAAAGAATTGTCATTTTCTTTGCATATTATAACCCAGGTCTCATACTCTATCTTGGTTATGACCAGGTCTCATATGCTATCTTAGTTATGACCACTATCCCTCCAGGGCTCATGTGTATCACCCTACGATACATGTCATCTTAGGGTTCGGAATATGATATCTTTATTTATGTGATTCTCATAGTGGTGTAACAATTGAATAGAATGTAAATAGACAAACAAAAATTTATTTGAACAACCCTAAAAAATCCTCAGCAAACATCAACAAATGATATTATAGGTAGTCATAATTGTAACCATGTAGCTTTGTTTCCATGTGAAACCATGTACATCAACCATATATTCAAATATCCAAGCATTCAACATAATCAACCAAAATTATTTGCATATATGTATACTCTAAAGTGTCACCAATCATATTCAAAATATTAATCATGATTAGTCTAATAATTAGGTTTCCTTAGTATCCTAATTCCCATATTCATTTATCTAATGACTCACAAACCCTAATTCATATTAAGTGTAATCATGATTATCAAATCTACCATGTTATTGCATCATGAATGCTTACATCATATTATGTCCATTAAGGTCATATAAAGTTACACAATTGGTGTTCAAAATCCTAATTATGCATGTTGATGATTATTGATCTAGAAATCCTAATGATTCATTATCCTTATCACCATCTTAGATCTCATTATAGTCAACTCTATCAAATTATATGGCAAAGTAGATATTTTTAATATACTCAACATTTTAGTTATTTGATCTAATATTTCCATGTATTAATCATTAATTAATCATGAATTAGCCCTACATATGGAATTAGGATCAAATATAGTTCATGATACTATTTTACTTGTATTATACTTGCCTCCCAATCATTTGATATATAGTTCCCCTATATTTGGGTAATCCTAGAAATTACCATGATTTAAACAATATAAACATCTATACCTGTAACAAGGGGTGACATGGAGGCTCCTTCCATAGAGACTCAGAAGGAAAGGAATGAGGGGTAAAGTTCTTTAGAAGATCATGGACTTCTATGTCATTGTGGAAAACCCCATTTTACAAGATACAACAAATGGTCACGGATGAGGAAGAGCGTTGCCATGATGAGAGGAGAAAGATATATGCTACCACACTATTGTAGAAGGATGCACATCAAAGGAAGGATGGGATAGGGTTAGTCCATATTCTCATTGTACCACTTAATATATAGAAAAAGGGTTAAAGATCAATGGTCTAGTTCCATAAAAGTTTCATTATCCAATTGGCAAGGCATCATGCTAGATAAGTATCTATTCCTGCCTCTTGTCCGTATAATAACAATCTCATATCTTTTACTTTATAGACCCAAAAGTCACATACAAGAAACCACCCATCATATCATTAATTTGGAAGAACTCTATTTATATTATTACCTTCCATTAATAAAAAGAAAACTCCTTCATTATTCCCTTATTTATTCCCCTATATATCCAAAACTTGGTTTCCAAGGCAAAACAAGATGATTACCAAATAAATCACCTAGGCCATAAGTTATTTTATCATCCTCCGTATTTTCATCTATAGTTCTGTATTAGTATTATATATCACACAGAGATTATCTTGGGCATTTATCATGAGCATGAAATACACACTTCCCTATTTTGTATTCCAAGGACCTGTTTGTAAACATTGATTATGGAAACTCAAATAATTCATACCCCTTTCTCATCTTTACTCAAACTTGTACCAAAATTGGATACTTATTTATTATCATGGAATCACATATTGAGCCAATTTTGGTAACAAAGGGATGTTTATACATATCCTTTTCTCTTTCTTCAAATAAGGGAAACAACATTTAATTATTACAAGCAAGTCCTTCTTCCTTCTCGTCTTTCCATAGGCTACTAGGAGTGTCCGTTCTCTATGAAAGTTGGTGGGAAACTCATTAATGTATTTATAAAGTTATATTTTTTTAGATTTATTGGGTTAACTTTCATAGGTGAAACTTTCCCTTTATGTATTTCCTTAAAACAATTACCATTTTTAATTGGAAAGTCCTTTTTCTCTCAAATTCTACAATTATCTTAGTTTGTTCGTAATATTTACATGGTCCAAAAATCAGATCTAATTATCCTTATTTGATGCCTCTAATTTCTATTGCAATACCTTCTTATCCTAGCTTGATCACCAGTCATTGCAATGGCTTCCCTTTATATCAGCCTTCCTTTCCCATCTTGGCCTATCGGTGACCTTCCTATCCTGACTTGATCACTTGTCATTTTATGACTTCCTTTTATATCAGCCTTCCTTTCATGGTTTAGCCGCCTATTGGTGATTTTCCTTTACAGGTTTGTTCACCAACTTTTAGCCATTTCATCTGTGACTTTTCCTTGTGTCCCTCAATGATGGCATACCTAATTTCAAAGAATGTATGTGCTTTCATATTTTGTTACTTAATTCTTCACACTTTCGGTGACATTCCAGGTTACCTCAATTCTTAAACAGGTTGGTTAACTCACCCTTCTAGGGAAGGTCCTATCCTAGGGTGTCTTCTTGACTCATAGGAGGATCTTAGGCTCTCTAGCCACAACCTGACCCCACAAGCTTAGGGTTTTGCCTCACCCATAGGTCATTTTCTCACTCTTGGGTTGACCCACCCCAGGTCCTAATACAAACCCTAAAAGTTGAATTGCGAGTTTCATATATTCATGGTTATATAACCATTGGTTACTTATGTTTTATATTACATATTCAAAACCCTTCACATGCAACATGCATGCATTTCTCCACATACATGCATGCATGGGAGACTGGGTCACCTAAACCCATTGGGATTTTATTCCTTTTTTTCTTAATCCTTTTGCCCTAATTAGGTTTCATATGGGTAGGGTTACTATTTCACTCACGCCACTCCCATTTCCCAAGATTAGGGCTAGAGACTACATCCGATGTCTTAGGGTTTATGTATCACTTGACCCAGTATGGTTTTCTAAACCAACCCTACTCCCTTCTAGGATTTACTCTATCAAGAAAAACCCATAAAAACATTTTTATTTACTTTATCATCATTCCCATATTACATGTAAATTAATTCGTGGATGATGACTTAATCCTACTTCTTCTCAAAAAACCTTACTTGAGATGAGGAGGGAAATATCTTTTATGGTTTAATAAGTAAGAAATAAGAAGTGGATGAAATTTGAGATGAGAAGACTTAGAGGAAATATTACTTAAGGCAAACTCTACGTTCTGGTCAGACCGATATCACATTGGCTAAGCGAGTCCCCATATACCAACTTAATGGTCCAGAGGAAAGTATTGCCAACTCTGAAAACTATGATCCATTATAGACACCATCACCTTTAGGTCATACTTAATAGTTCTCCTTTTATTTCTAAATATTACCTGAAATTATCAACTATTAAATATTATTTAAAAGTTTGGGGCTCTGACACCAAATGTAACGACCTCATTTTTCAGCATTCGCCAATTAAGAATGACCTTAAAGTTGAGAGACATTAATTAAAAATTTCCAAGAATCCATAATTTATCAAATAACAAATAATAATGGATAATTTCCATTAATTCAAAATATTTTTTACAAGATGTTCCTTTAAGGAATTACATGAATTTTCATCATTAGAATTGTAATACAAAAGAATTTAAAAAACCACTAGAGGGGGGGGTGAATAGGGTTTTATATATATTTTAATAATAATTCAACCAAAGCAAGCAACCGCAAAAAATATTGGACAAGGGGACAAGGATTTAGAGTGGTCCCAACCTTATCAAATACTAAGGCAGTCAATCCACTACCCGGTTGCTTACCCAATCGGGATTTTGAAAGTATTTAATTTTATTACCTCGCAAGGATGTTACATAAAATTACAATACTTTCACCAAACCCTTCAGACAGCCTTCACGTAGAAGTAGTCTCACCAACCTCGAAGCAACCTTCCTTGAAGTAACCTCAAGCTCCCCTTGAAGTAGCCTTCCTCTTGAAGTAGCTTCCCATTGAGACAGCCTTCTTGAAGTAGTCCAAAGTCCACCTTCTCCACCTGAGAAGTCAAACCCTCTCCAATCCGTAGCCTCCAACCCTAGGAGTAGCAAGGAGAGTACAAAGGATAAAAAGGAACAAGAAGGAAAAATAGAAATTACAATACCATTGTAGCACAAGGCTTGATTTCCTATATCAAGCATTTTGATCTCCTAACCAATGTGTATGGAAGTGTAAGTGTAGTGGGTAGGAGATGCTAGCCTATAGGACACGAATTTAGAGCAATGGAAATGTATAGCCAATGTTGGAATTGCTCAATTGCTCACAAGAATGAATTGCCAATGCAAGTATGAATGCTCAAGTGTAGCACAAGTGTGTTTTGGGTGTCCTATGGCTTGTCCTATTTATAGGAATGGCCTATGGATTCTTAAGGATGTTCTAGACACTTTCTAGGGGGTTCTTAGTGCTTAACTAGCCGTTAGATAACCATTAGTTGCTTTAACAACGACTAGTTAATTAACTCTAAAAAGTGCAGACAGAACTCATCTCGGTCAAAGAATTGTCGACCGAGAGTCCTTCTCGGTCGAGGACTTGTCGACCGAGGGACTGTCTGGAGAAAGTGTATATAACGTTCTAATCCAACTCCCAACTACCTTGTTTGTTGTGTCTAACGGCTACCTGGGTCTTTCTTGGTCGAAGAGTTTGTCGACCGAGAGTGTCTCAGTCGAGGAGTTTGTCGACCGAGAATGACCCTGTTTCAATGTTTTGAACTAAGCACTAAGTGTGTATATGAGTGTGCAGATGTGACACTTTTGTAGGGGATGACCTATCTAAGTGTTGTGAATGGCTAGGGAAGATCTAACACTTGATTTACATGATGTCTAAGTACTTGTACATTATATATCTTGTACAAGTTTTTACATTTGATTACAATCATGAATTAAAGCAATTAGAGCATATAGATCTTCCAAGTAGTTTGTCATCCACCTAATTCCTGCAACACTCAAGTAGCACGTTAGATCCACAAGAATGAAATGTTTGTCATCATCGAAACAAAGGGATTATAATAATGTCCAATTTAGCCAACAATCTCCCCCTTTTTGAAGATGACAAACATTTCCTAAATATAAAATAAGGAAATATAAATCATATGAGTTTCATACCTGAAGTTTATATTATCATATGGCCGAGATATTATGAAACTCATTTTATTTTATGTTTTTATATTATTTCTCCCCCTTTGTCATTTCAAAAAGATATCCAAGATAATCATTTAGTATGACTTTTTATTTCTCCCCCTTAATTTTATGCTATGCTCCCCCTTAAAGAGATATTCAATTTAAAAACAAGGGATTAATGCAAGCCAATTATTGTTAAATTTAGCCACAATTTATTTCTCAATCATTTGCAAAGGATGTTAAGCCTTCAAATGATATGAGTTCCTTGTAATTAAGATAATTTAAGGATTCTAAGGTCACAAATAAGTATTTAATCATTATAAGTTAACCTTTTATGAGAGCTATGCACTAAAATCTTGTTTTCAATATATTAAGATTAAGTGCAAGTAAATGATTTACAAATAAGCATTTGGTCAAGCTTATTTTAGGTCGACCTTGACTTCAACCACAAAACCCCTTGGTCAAACTTGATTTCAACCAAGAGGCAATTTCTGCAGATTTCCAATTTGAACACTCATATGTGAAGTATAATGTCTGCAGGTAACTTGATTAAATAAATATCAATTTGACACACTTTGAGTTATACCTATTATGAAGAAGTTTTATCAATTTAAAACTTAATATATGTATCACAATGAAGTCTTTGTCCTTGATTTTCCTAGACTGTATGTTTTACATTCATTTTGAATGATGTCTCCAAAGTTTTGCTATAGGTACATAAATATCAATTCCCATTTCTTCTTATACCCTCATTTTCAGATTAATCATACAATCTTTTAGAGACATATATCCTTGAAAGCAAGATTAATATCTTAAAGTCAAGATTTTTCTTTTGCTTTATTAGAACAAATAAATAGATAAAACATTAATATTTTTGTTCTAAGAGACACTGCTTGGCTTGTCATAGCATCATCATTCATTTATTTCAAGCCATTCACACTAATCATTATCTATTATGTCAAGATGCATTTATGCCATAGAGTTTTACTGTTATGAAAAATGGCACTTTCAATGATAGCATCATCCATATTTGTAATGTGTTGAATCACAATGATTATCCATTTATGGTTTGTATATATAGATCAAAAATTATTTTAGACAAACCAAGTAAAAATGAAACACAATGATCATGGTACAATGATTTTGATAGAATAGTAGAAGCATATCCACAATACAGTGATCAAGATACGAGCATATAATTTCATGAAATACAGTGATCATGATCATTTAAACTAAATTTTAATACACATGGTTCCTATATAGATAGACTTGGGATAAACCATGTGGATTATGATAAAATAGTAATTTCCTTGATTTAAAACAACATGGTTCATAATTTTCAGTTTTAAGCCAAATCATGTAGAGGATAAACCAAAATAATCTCAATCATGGTTCATAAATTTTCAATTTTAAGACAAACCATGCTTAATAAAATTTTCAAGCAATGAATAAGGTATATTCAATATCAGTCTTCATATAGCATTTTTGCAATATCTTTAAACATTTCATATAATGTTATACCTTCTTTCAACAATTTATGATTTAAGAGATCAATATGTTCTGATTTTATGATGGTCTCTAAGATCCATTCTATATTAAATCAATCATTAACAACAAATTGATAGCAAACTAGATTAATTAAAACAGGTTCAACAAAACTTGGTTCGGTTGAACTTTTGTCGATCGAATTTATCTCAGTCGACGTTTTTCTCGACCGAGAATGTGGCTGTTTGTACATGTTTTTATCAGATTTGTTGCAAACTTCAGAACAGTAACCTTCTCGGTCGACTAATTCTCGACCAACAATGTTCTCGGTCGAACAGTTTCTCGACCGAGAATGTTTTTGTACTATTTTTCAGTAATTGTTTACAAGTAAATCATAGGTCATTTTTAATTCAATTATGCAATTCGAAAACTCAGTTTAGTTGAGATAAAACATATGAATATCAAAGTAACATTAAGATCAAATCTCAACTAATCATATTCAAATCTTTATGTTTTCAATTGAAAATTAAGATAATTTTCAAAGATGTGTTTCTGCAGATTTGTTTAAAATGTATATTTTCAAGTTAGAAATTTTAATTACTTGAATCAATTTGTTATCTCATTATGTTAATTTGAGATAGACATAGAGATATACAACTTAGATTCTTTGATCATATCTCAACTTAATTTTGTTCATTTAGTTTGGGGGTTTTGGAACCCATACTAACTCAACATCCTTTTTCTTGTAAGGACATGAGAAAGAATAATGTCCAAGACGCAAACAATAATGGCAACATATAGAATCAAACTCATATCTCTTTCTATGATTTTGTTCTAGATTGTTCTTGGGTACATATGTATATTTGCCTCTAGATACATTCGTAGATTGATTTTCTAGCACTTTTGTCTTTCTCCAACTAGGTTTTCGGTAAGATTTTCCTTTAGGCTTATAACCTAGTCCTCTCCTTCCAATTTGACGATAAGAATCATTTAAGATTTTATCAAGGATATCATTATTACTCAAACTACTAACTTCTTGTTGCATCTTAACAATCTCATCCATTCTCTTCTTGATATCTAACTTTGCTTGATCTAGATTAGATAACAGAGAATCTCTTTCTTTCACAATAATATCATAATCTAGACGTGTACACAAAACAGGTTGTTTTTGAAGATCATTTACCTGAATTTGCAAGTTTAACTTTTCTAGGGAAAGAAGATTGCAATTTGCTTCTACAGATTTTAGCTTAATATCATGATCTTCAATAACCTTTTTGTGATCTTCATTTTCAGATGTGAGAGCAAGAAGTTTAGCATGTAACTCATCATTTGCTTTATTAGATTTCTTTAATTTCTTCTTGCACTCAATATACTTATTATGTGTCTCTTAAAGACTAGCAATTAGCTCTTCTTTAGGTAAATCAAAAAGGCTTACCTCTTCTTCTTCTACTTCACTTATTGTAGCAATAAGGCATTCTTTATGCACATATTTCTTCTTTGACCTCCATGGACAGCTAGGTGTAGTGTGTCTTGTTCCTAAGCACCAATTGCAACTTGTTGAAGATTGGTCCATGCTTTTCTTTTGCTTGCGGTTGTATACACGACCATCCTTAATTCTTCAAGACTCGATTAGAGCTCCTTGAAGCCAGCTCTGCTACCAAATGAAAAACCACTAGAGGGGGGGTGAATAGGGTTATATATATATTTTAATAATAATTCAACCAAAGCAAGAAACCACAAAAATATTGGACAAGGGGACAAGGATTTAGAGTGGTTCCAACCTTAGCAAATACTAAGGCAGTCAATCCACTACCCGGTTGCTTACCCAACCAGGATTTTGAAAGTATTTAATTTTATTACCTCGCAAGGATGTTACATAAAATTACAATACTATCACCAAACCCATCGGACAGCCTTCACCTAGAAGTAGTATCACCAACCTCGAAGCAGCCTTCCTTGAAGTAACCTCAAGCTCCCCTTGAAGTAGCCTTCTTCTAGAAGTAGCTTCCCGTTGATACAACCTTCTTGAAGTAGTCCAAACTCCACCTTCTCCACCTGAGAAGTCAAACCCTCTCCAATTCGTAGCCTCAAACCCTAGGAGTAGTAAGGAGAGTACAAAGGATAAATAGGAATAAGAAGGAAAAATAGAAATTACAATACCGTTGTAGCACAAGGCTTGATTTCCTATATCAAACGTTTTGATCTCCTATTCAATGTGTATGGAAGTGTAAGTGTAGTGGGTAGGAGATGCTAGCCTATAGGACACGAATTTAGAGTAATGGAAATGTATAGCCAATGTTGGAATTGCTCAATTGCTCACAAGAATGAATTGCCAATGCAAGTATGAATGCTCAAGTGTAGGACAAGTGTGTTTTAGGTGTCCTATGGCTTTTCCTATTTATAGGAATGGCCTATGGATGCTTAAGGACGTTCTAGACACTTTCTAGGGGGTTTTTAGTGCTTAACTAGCCATTAGGTAACCATTAGTTACTTTAACAATGACTAGTTAATTAACTCTGAAAAGTGCAGACAGAACTCATCTCGGTCGAAGAATTGTCGACCGAGAGTCCTTCTCGGTCGAGGACTTGTCGACCGAGGGACTGTCTGGAGCAAGTGTATATAATGTTCTAATCCAACTCCCAACTACCTTGTCTGCTGTGTCTAATGGCTACCTGGGTCTTTCTCGGTCGAAGAGTTTGTCGACCGAGAGTGTCTCGGTCGAGGAGTTTGTCGACCGAGAATGACCCTGTTTCAATGTTTTGAACTAGGAACTAAGTGTGTATATGAGTGTGCAGATGTGACACTTTTTTAGGGGATGACCTATCTAAGTGTTGTGAATGGATAGGGAGGATCTAACGCTTAATTTACATGATGTCTAAGTACTTGTACATTATATATCTTGTACATGATTTTACATTTGATTACAATCATGAATTAAAGCAATTAGAGCATATAGATCTTCCAAGTAGTTTGTCATCCACCTAATTCCTGCAACACTCAAGTAGCACGTTAGATCCACAAGAATGAAATGTTTGTCATCATCGAAACAAAGGGATTATAATAATGTCCAATTTAGCCAACATAATTAGGTTATAACCTTGTTTTTCACATGTCATTATATAATTGAAATACAATTATTTCAATAAAAAGGACATATTGGAAATATGTTATGATTTTTTTTTAAGTGTGTCTTTCTTTTGCAAAGTTACCCTTTGTTGTGGATTTTGTGGTTTCTACTGTTTTTGTTAATCTAATAATGGACATCGGAAAAGAAAAAGATAAAATCTCAAAATAAATAAATTACTAAATGTAATGGACAAATAATAAGAAAGTATGTGTAATACTCTATAAAAGTGATGTGGAAGGCCATTAATTGTTAAGTTTCATTTGCACATGGTTCTTTAAAATAAAAGTCATCAAAATAAGAGATATGGAAAAAGGTAGAAAAAAGAAAGGAATTAAATTGATGCCTTATGTGCAAGAAATAAAAAGGAGACTTGGAGATCATGGAAAACCCATTTAAGTAAAGTATTTTGCTCTTGAATCTCAAACACACTTGGATAAAGTCATGAAAAACATTCCTTTAAAATTTGTATTTAAAATGATAAAAGGAGAGGAAGATATGTTTTATTTCACAAAAACTTCCTTGTGAAGCAAAATAGGGAGATGGGATATTCGTGCCCATGATAATTACTCAATATAATTTTAGATGAGAGAAAATAAAAATCTAGGATTATGAAAGGAAATCCAGAACATTCTAGGATACTCCTTGATCCATGTAATTAATTATGAAATTATTCAAAATTATAATAAAAACAAGATTGAAGAGTCTAAAGTAATAGTTTGGATTCCATATCTTGCCTATTTGAGTATATAATAAAAAGGATTTTCAATATAATTTTATAGGAAAAAGAGTTATGAGGAAAAAGATATTAATATTTTACTATTTTGGAGTTTTATAAGAAAGAAAATTATTTTTAAAGGACAGTTTCCTTCCTTGGAACCGGGCACCGAGAGTCATGTTTCCATCTAAGGCCACTGATTGGTTGCATGATGTAGCACTACTCCATCTTCCTATACAAGGTTTGGATCATCTTTGTGAGACTAGAGCAGAAAATCACAATATAAGGAAGTATCAAATCTCCCTAATCCCCTAGTCTTCTTATCATCTGTGTGTGCATGCCTGTCAATGGCAGGCTGCTCTCTGATTTCAGCAAGGGCATCACCCAGTCCTTTCTAAATGTTGATTCTTGAGCCATCAGATCATGGTACCAAGGTGTTCGAAGGAAGGAAGAGTTGCTACCTTTTTTTTTCAGCACCCTTATGAGCTACCCAGGAGGGCAGAGCAGCCTCCATATAGCCAGCTTCATTCTGCTCTATTTCTCCAGTGAAACAGGGGGTGCAGACCTCCTATCCGCCATGTTGGGCATGATGCATGAAGGAGGGACACCGGATGTAGGTGATTGTAATACAAATCCGTGATCCTAGAGTAGAAAAGTAATATATATATATATTTATTTATGTATAAATCTTCTTGCTAATGTGGCTTCATCTGATTGGCCAATTTATATTTATTTGGTGAAAATCATAACTTATTCATGGTAACTCATATTAAGACAAATTATATACAAAAATTGATTAGGGGAATGTAAGTATTTCAATAAAAATAATTTCAAGATATGATTATCTCTCTAATTCAAAAGACTATCTAAATATTCTATCTTTAATGTAATTAATGAAGTAGAACCCTAAGTTCTAAGTTTTGATGATCCTAATGTGTTAAATTAATGAGGATAATAAGAGTTTGATCTTTTATGGATAAAAAAGTAACTTGAAACTTATGTAAATTAACAACCCATGCTTTGGATAATTAGGGTTTCCTTGAGATAAAAGGTGTAATTAATGATGAATTAAGGTTTGTAACCCAGAAGAACATGAAAAGTGGGAATTGGGGTTTGGAAACTCAAAACCCTACTGAAACCCTAAAGTTGACCTAGACAACACTAACTTGAGACCCAAATCAGTCTTAATGATGATTTAGATAAAATAATGATGCATCGGTACATTTTTTGAACTTTCAGGATAATTTTCTTAGTTGATTTTTTGTTTGCTCTTGCTTGGACATCAAGAACACCTGATCAAGGTATGTGGTTACAACTATGGCTAATCACTTTAGTTTCTTGACGTTTTCCTAGGTTTTACTAGAATGCTTGAAATTAAATGCTTGGATGATATTTACTTCTTGCAATCTATAAATTCACTATGGCTATCACAAATTATGCTTATAACTTGCTCAGAAACTGCATATCAACTCTGGAGATTTGAAAATGGAAAGGAATGAAAAGTTATGGTGATGACTTAAGACCAGGCCCCAAATTGGGAAGGTCATATGAGGTTAGACCAGGCCCTAGATTGGGAAGGTCATATGAGGTCCGGCCCCAGATTGGGAAGACCAACATGGCACCTGGGATCTAGATTGAGAAGGTGGCATAAAGTCCACTATAGGGACAAAACCCTATGAGAGGGTATCCCAAAGGTTGAGTAAAATGGGTTGAGAAGTTAGGAAGAAAATGAAAATTTTGATTATGTAATAATAATTGTTGTGGATATGTTGTTACAAGTATGTGTACTTTCTGTTTCCCCCACATACCAGTATATCTTTTAACATTGGCCGACTGTTTTGTTTGTCGGCGTTTTAGGATAATCAACTATTATTCTGCCAGTACTGTAACATCCCTGACCTGGGTTATGTACTAACCCTAGGTGTTTTGCCTAATTAAGTTGTTTATATGCTTTTTTTATACTTTGAAAAGTAATTAAGGCTTTTGAGGAACTTATATTTCAATTTTAGTCCTTTTTGAATAATGTTGAAACATTGTTTTGTTAATAATGGACTAAAGTGCAAATTACCCAAGTTGAAGGGTTAACTTGCAAATTGCACATTATAAGATGTTCCTATAATTCTAAGACATCATAAGAATGAATATGATGAAGTGGTAGGTATTCCACAAGCTTGGGCACCAAGATAAAGCTTGTAGGGCAATCTTTGTGCATTAAAACCTAATTTTGGTGTAATATGCAATTTACCCAAAACCTAGGGTTCAACATGCAAAATACCACCTCTGGAGGGTCTCTCATGTTTCTTGGCATCAAGTAGAGCAAATAAAATGAGAAGGGCGCCTCATTTGGATTATCATGGAGGAGAGAGAATCTTGACATTAAGATAATCAAGATTTAAGCACAAATGGCTCTTTAATATAACTTAATGCAAAAAGAAATATATTAATTATGGAGCCCTTCAATCAAAAGTTGAAGGATGTGCTTGCAATAATTTGTACGAGTTTGTGCCATGCTTGGGCACAAAAAGATCTTGGTTGAGTGGAAGCCATTCACATTAATATTATATAAAACAATATCCAATAAAAGATGGATATTAATATACATCTCTTTAAGATGATTAATTTCTTTTCCATTAATCCTTGGATAATGGAGAAGTTTTTCAAGGTTATAGAAAGTGGCTACATGGCCAAAGCATATAGGAAGCTTTGGTGGAATTAGTCGGAATTAAAGAAGATAAATCTCTTTTTTCTATTTTCTTAAAAACCCATATACATATCTTTTATGTATATCTTTTGCAATACACATGAGAACCATTTTCTTAGTTTCTTTCTCTTTTCACCTTGCTTTGGCCGACCAAAGGAGAGCTCTGGGGCAGAGGAAGGATGACCAATGGTTGAAGGAATCAACATTGGAAACCCTAATTCAATTGAAGTGGTTGAGACCCTTTTTGGTCCTTGCGGTTTTGAGGGGGTTTGGGCAAAACGGTCTTAAGACCGTTTGAGTCCAAACGGTCTCAAGACCGTTTGGGACCAAACGATCCCAAACCATTTGGGTTCATGCTTTTTGAAAAGTCTACTTTAGCAAACGGTTTTGGGGGTCTACTTTAGTAAACGGTTTCATGTGACCACCTTTAGCAAACGATCTCAGAAGTAAACTTTGGCAAACGGTCTACACCACTAACTTTACTAAATGGTCTCAAGTGTGTAACTTTACTAAACGGTTTCAAGGATTGCTTTTGCAAACGGTTTCAAGTGTACAACTTTAGTAAATGGTTTCAAAGGTAACTTTAGCAAACGGTTTCATTGGTTGACCAAGACCGTTTGAGGTCTGATTTGGTCAAGACCATTTGAGGTCTATTTGGCCAAGACCGTTTGGTGGATAATTAACAAAAACCGCATGGGTACTTAAAGTGGTTAAAGGACAAAGTGATTAGTTAATGAATACATGATGTAATCAAAGATGATTATAATAAAGGTACCCTTAATGGGATAGGATGATTGGTACCCTTTGAATGAGTAAGCCTTAATGATCATGGTGATGAGGACATAACCATGATGGCAATTCTCTTTCATGTTGACCTGACTTAGCTTAATCAAAGCTGATGCTAGTATCATCCCATAAAGGATGAGAGAGAAAAGACTTCCTACATGAATGATAATTATGTAATGGACTCTCATTATGAATAAATGTCTAATTAGGGTATGATCCATGATGGTGAGATCATGAAACCCTAATTATGAAGGTTAAATGAATTGTAACCACTAATTGAGGGTATTAATGGAAGTAATCCTAATACATGATGATGGTATGATCTTAATTCATAGTGATGACATGATAAACCTGAATTCAAGGTAATTTGATGATCACTCCTACTTGGGGTGAATAGCAAACCTAATTCAGGGTATGTTGAACATGAACCATAATCACGGGTGATGCAATGTGAACAGTAAACCCTAATTGTTGGTTGTTGAACATGAACCCTAATCTAGGGTGATGTGATGTGAATAGTAAACTCTAACTGTGGAATGTTGAATATGAACCCTAATCTAGGGTGATGTGATGTGAATAGTAAACCCTAATTCTGGGTTATGCCTTATAGGATAAAGCTTTAAGATTGGATAATAAAATGACAAGTCACTAATCCTAATTGAGATAAGGGATGATTAACCTAATTGAAATAAAAAGGGAAACCCTAACCCTAGTAGGGGCATAGTGGTGCAACCCTTAAATAGTGATGTTATCATTGTTTTGTATTATGCTGATATAAAATCGAGGTATCTGTTATCATCTATACTAATCATGCAGGTTTTATGCGATATTGAACATAGCCAAGTATGAGCTATGATGCCTTATTTATTGAAAGTACTTTATGAGGTTTGTAAGCAATGATATGCTATGTTGCCTAGTGAAAGGTAACAAAATAGTTTGATAGGCTATAAGAGACATATGAAATACCTGCATTGTAATTATCATGTTTACACTGTCAAATAACTTGATGGCATAAAGTTACTTGTTAAAGTGGTAACAAGTGTTTTGATGATCTAAGGGTTTGTACACCCATATTCTTGAATCATGATGATGAGTTGATAAGGAATTGAATTCCCAATGTTAATAAAGCTATGAAATGAACTTTATAAAATAGTACATTTTCCTTACAGCTATTGGTTATAATGGCTTATGTATGAAAACATGCCTGATGCTAAAAGAATGTTGTAATGTACTTAAATAATCAAGTGAAATGATATCATGTAGAGCCCTGACCATAGATCCATCATCATCAGTAGTTGGGTGATGGTGAAACAAGTTTTCCTAAGGGAACTCCTGGATAGCATACTTTTGAGTATGTGGGGGTTATGAACGTGAATATCCTTACGTCCTAATGGAGGAGTTGATGTGAGATAAACATCAAATATGTCAATCCTTCATTATATGTATATGCCGAGATGATGTATCACAAATCTCCTGATGATGATGATAATGCTGAATCGATGTGAGATAAACAAGAAATCCCTCGATTGCAAAGAGAGTACATCATGCCACTGTAACTCTAATAGCAAAGTTGCAAGCAATAACTTGGAAAGCTATTTTAGCAGAGACACGAGATGTCCTGCATGTTGTTCCTCACACTGACTGGGGAGGATGAGTTCATAGAAATATGGCTCTTCTAGTGACCTATGTATGGTACCGATTTCGACTTCACAGTGGTCGGTTGGAGTATGAGCGGTATACCTCATCTCCTCAGGGCATAAGTATGTTTGTAAAATGTAATCAGCCGTGTAGCATAATTGCTTAGGTTGAACTACGAGAAACAATGATTGATGATACATTGTTTATTATGTCCTAGTTAGATAGATGATATACATGTTCTTCATATTCCTTATCGATTAAATGACTTGCTATTCAATCAAGTTATAATTGAAATGATTGCATAGAGAATACTGATCTACTTAACATTAGTTAATGATTTACCAGCTGTTGAATATTTATAATTTTACTACTCAATGTTATTCTATTATCTGCAATAACAATGCTTCTGGCGGAGAGTTATAACTCTCGTTGGGACAATTTTCAATTTTTTCACCCCCGTGGGATTCAACTTTTTAGGTAGACGCCGAGGAAGAAGAAACCCTTCAGTGGGTGAGCAGCAACAACAGTCACAACAGCAGCAGCAACAACAAGGACAACAGTGATCTTCAAGTGGAGACACTGTCTATTAGGTCTTGTATATAGAAAGTCCTATGTGTCGTCTCTGTACTCTTAGGTCCTAGGAGTCAGTAGATGGTTTGATACAAATCTGAGATTTTTGGCTTGATGCCTCGAGATTTTTGTATACTGCTCATGTACAGTTTAACAGGGCAGTCAATGTTTATGACTCTCGAGATGAGATGATACAGAGATGTATTGGTGTATCAGCTTGTAATTACTTACTTTGGTTCTTTAAGAAAGAGTTTTATAGTTTATTGACCTCTTTGTAAAAAGTTTTAATATTTAGTGATTTTTAAGTAACTCTGCTACTAATAATTCGCTTACGCTTTAGTTATTCCTGTTTTCATGAGACGGTCGTCACAATTTAGTGGTATCAGACCTCTAGGTTCGCTGAGTCTACAGAGACATAGGACTAGGGTTGTTGAGTCTGTTCTAGTGTCTTCTAGTATATCTGATAGTATCTTCTACTCATATAGGAGGAGAAGAGAAAACTAAAGATGTCTAGATCACATGATGAACATGTTGCAGAGAGTAGTGTTTCTGCACCCGGAGGAGGTGCAAGAAACTAAGAAAGGGAGGAACATGTGCCTGAACCACCCCAGTTTAATCCAGATGACATGGGGAACCCATCCTTCCAAGCCATGTTTGGGCAGTTCATGACTGCCATGACTCACATGACAGATAGGATTCCTATACTTGTACCTAGGGCACCTACCCATCTGGAAGGACAAGGAGCCGGCAAGACGTTTGAACGATTACGCCAGGTTGGAGCCACAAAATTTGCAGGAACAGATGACCCGACAGATGCTGACTTGTGGCTAACTGAACTAGAGAAGGCCTTTAGAATCCTGAACATCCCAGAAGCTGAGAAGGTTAGACATGATGTGTATCTTCTTAAAGGGAGTGATGGTAATTGGTAGACCATAGAGGAGGGGAAAAGGCCAGGTGTGGAAATTGAATGGGAGGTTTTCCGACGGGAATTTGTCAACAGATACTTTCCTAAGACATTCCTGGATGAGAAAATCTCTCACTTTGATAGGTTAAGGCAATGACCAATGAACATTAGCGAGTACGAGGCTAAGTTCATGGAGCTTTTGCGGTTTTGTCTGCATATGGCAACCACAAATGAAGAGAGGATTCGGCGTTTTGAGAAGGGATTAAACGCTGAATTAACCACCCTTGTGTCTTCTCTGGAAAACAGGGAAAGATTTGCTACCTTTGTGGAGTTGGTCAGGAGGATAGAGAGGTCTGTGTCAGAGAAGAGACAGATCAAGAACAAGAATATGTATCCCCAATTCCAAGGATCCTCATCCAAAGGTTTTAAGAAACCAAGGTTTTCCATACCTACACCACCACCTAGATTCAATACCCAGATGCAATGGATGTCAAATAGGGGTAGAGGAAGAAGTTTACCACTAGAAGGAGCTCGCAGCTCAGAATCTATGTCGGTCACAGGACCATCTAGACCACAATAAGGGATTAGAAGTTGTTACATATGTGGAAAAGTGGGACATCTGATGAAGGATTGTAGATCCAGAGAGGCAAGTGTGACCCAACCCCAGAGGTAGAGTCAGCAAGGATCTCAGAGGTGACAGTTTCCAAGTAACGCTAGAGGACGTGGAAAAGCATCCCAAGCTGGATCATCGACACCCAGTCATCGAGCACCGAATCAACCACAGGCAATGGCGAGATTCTATGCGATGAATCCACCTAATGCAGTGATCAAAGCTCCAGTTGTGACAGGTCAGATGAAGTTGTTTTATTCTGATATGTCTACATACTGTGTCGTATCTATTTTAACTGATCCGGGTGCTACGCATTCCTTTATCACTCAAAGAGTGATTCTTGAGTGCAATATGACAGTTGGTCATAGGGCAGAGAGTTTGAAGTTAGAAACTCCTTTGAAGGGATCTGCTGTATTGCATGAGGTGTGTTCTCCCTACATTCTTTCCTTTTCTGAATATTGCATTCAAGTGGATCTTATACTACTTGAGATGCATGGGTTCGATATAATCCTTGGGATGGATACCTTAGAAAGGTATAAGGTTGTCTTGGATTGTGAGTCCAAGCAAGCTGTGTTCACTGATGAAAGTGACACATGGATTTTTCAAGGAGATAGAAAGATTCTTCTGACCAGTCTCGTGTCAGCTATGGTTGCTGAGAAAATGTTGAGGCAAGGATGTTTTGCATTCTTGGCCCATGTGGTAGATACTACCATGGAGAGTTCTAATCCTACTGAAGTTCCCATAGTCAGAGAATTTAAAGATGTATTTCCTAAAGAACTTCCAGGTGTACCTCCACCCCGAGAGATTGATTTTGAAATTAATCTAATCCCGGGCACGCAACCAATAGCACAAACACCGTATAGGATGGCGCCTGCTGAGATGGCAGAACTCAAGAAATAATTGCAAGAGTTGCTTGAGAAGGGTTTCATCCGACTGAGTACTTCACCTTGGGGTGCTTCGGTCCTCTTTGTTAAAAATAAGGATGGGTCAATGCGGTTATTCATTGACTACAGACAATTAAATAAAGTAACAATTAAGAATAAGTATCCTTTGCCGAGGATTGATGATCTCTTTGATCATTTGCGTGGTGCAACTATTTTCTCAAAGATAGATTTGAGATCAGGACATCATCAGTTGTGGATTAAGGAGGGTGACATACCTAAGTCTGCCTTTAGGACAAGGTATGGTCACTATGAGTTCACAGTTATGTTGTTTGGACTAACTAATGCACCAGTTGCATTTATGGAACTCATGAATAGAATCTTTCGACCTTTTCTTGATCAGTGTATAGTTGTCTTTATAGATGACATCTTGATCTACAGTAGATATGCTCAGCAGCATGAACAACATCTTTGTCAGGCTCTAACTTTGATAAGAGAGCATAAGTTATATGCTAAGTTTAGCAAGTGTGAGTTCTGGCTACCATAAGTTTCTTTTCTTGGATACATAATATCTACTTCAGGTATTCGTGTTGACCCTAAAAAGGTAGAATCTGTCTTGCAGTGGGAGCAGTCGAAAACACCGACGGAGATCCACAATTTTATAGGGTTGGCAGGATATTACTGGAGGTTCATTAAGAACTTCATTTCTATAGCTTTACCCTTGACTAAGTTGACCAGGAAGGATGTTCCTTGTGCCTGGAATGACAAGTGTCAACAATCATTCTAGTTGTTAAAAGAAAGGATGACGAGTGCACCTGTGCTGGTACTACCTGAGCAAGGGAAAGGGTATATAGTTTTCTGTGATGCCTCTAAGAATGGACTAGGATGTGTGTTGATGCAGGATAAACAAGTGATTTCTTTTGCTTCTTGACAGCTTAAGAAACACGAGGAGAATTATCTGACACACGATCTAGAACTAGTTGTTGTAGTTCATGCCTTGAAGATCTGGAGACATTACCTCTATGGAGAGACATTCCAGATTCTCACATACCACAAAAACCTAAAGTATATCCTCTCTCAGCATGAGCTAAACATGAGGCAATGCCACTGGATGGAGTTAATCAAGGATTACGATTGTACGATTGATTATCATCCAGGGAAGGCTAATGTAGTTGTTGATGCTTTAAGTAGAAAATCAGCAACACTAGCTCTAGATAAAGCAAAGTTGAATTCTTTGGTGTGTTCTAGGAGGGATATGCTTATCTCTTTAAGGCAAGACAATGTATAGTTAAAAGTATCGTTGTTATCTGGGTTGTTAGCTGAGATGCACATAAAACCTACTCTAAGATAGCAGATTAAGGAGGCACAACAAGATGATGCTATAGTTCAGCATATTAGATCAGAGTATGGTAGTGAGAAACGAGATGGTTTTCATGACTCAGATGATCAGGTAGCCTGTTATCATGGTAGGATGATAGTACCATATGTGGACAACTTAAGGAAGTTAGTCTTGGAAGAAGCTCATTCTTCAATGTATGCTATGCATCCGGGGAGCACCAAGATGTATCATAACTTGAAAGATATGTATTGGTGGCCTGGTTTGAAGAAGGACGTTGCTGAGTTTCTTATGTGGTGTTCAGTGTGTCATCAAGTTAAAGCTGAACACCAGAAGCCCGCAGGAACAATGCAGCCTTTACCCATACCACAGTGGAAGTGGGACCATGTAACCATGGATTTTGTGGTTGGTTTACCCAGAACGGCCAAAGGTCATGATTCCATCTGGGTAATAGTTGATAGGTTGACAAAGACAACACATTTCTTGCCTGTCAAAACAACCTATTCTGCTGAGAAGTTGGCACAGTTATATGTAGATAAAATAGTACGGCTGCATGGGGTCCCAGTTACCATTGTTTCTGATAGAGGTCCCCAGTTTATGAGTCATTTTTGGGAGCGACTTCATAAAGCCTTAGGCACACAGTTAAGGTTTAGTACAACCTTTCATCCTCAGACAGATGGACAATCAGAAAGGACTATACAAACCTTGGAGGATTTGCTTAGGGCATGTGTCCTCCAGTTTACAGGAAGTTGGGATCTACATCTAAGCTTGATAGAGTTTGCCTACAACAATAGTTATCAACACAACCCATTTCATATGGGTAGGGTTACTATTTCACTCACGCCACTCCCATTTCCCAAGATTAGGGTTAGAGACTACATCCAATGTCTTAGGGTTTATGTATCACTTGACCCAGTATAGTTTTCTAAACCAACCCTACTCCCGTCTAGGATTTACTCTATGAAGAAAAACCCATAAAAACATTTTTCTTTTCTTTATCATCATTTCCATATTACATGTACATTAATTCATGGATGATGACTTAATCCTACTTCTTCTCAAAAAACCTTACTTGAGATGAGGAGGGAAATATCTTTTATGGTTTAATAAGTAAGAAATAAGAAGTGGATGAAATTTGAGATGAGAAGACTTAGAGGAAATATTACTTAAGGCAAACTCTAGGTTCTGGTCAGGCTGATATCACATTGGCTAAGCGAGTCCCCATATACCAACTTAATGGTCCAGAGGAAAATATTGCCAGCTCTGGAAATTATGATCCATTGTAGACACCATCACCTTCAAGTCATACTTAATAATTCTCCTTTTATTTCTAAATATTACCTGGAATTATCAACTATTAAATATTATTTAAACGTTTGGGGCTCTAACACCAAATGTAACGACCTCATTTTTCAACATTCACCAATTAAGAATGACCTTAAAGTTGAGAGACATTAATTAAAATTTTCCAAGAATCCATATTTTATCAAATAACAAATAATAATGGATAATTTCCATTAATTCAAAATATTTTTTACAAGATGTTCCTTTAAGGAATTACATGAATTTTCATCATTAGAATTGTAATACAAAAGAATTAGGTTATAACCTTGTTTTTCACATGTCATTATATAATTGAAATACAATTATTTCAATAAAAAGGACATATTGGAAATATGTTATGATTTTTTTTAAAGTGTGTCTTTCTTTTGCAAAGTTACCCTTTGTTGTGAATTTTGTGGTTTCTACTGTTTTTGTTAATCTAATAATGGACATCGGAAAAGAAAAAGATAAAATCTCAAAATAAATAAATTACTAAATGTAATGGACAAATAATAAGAAAGTATGTGTAATACTCTATAAAAGTGATGTGTAAGGCCATTAATTGTTAAGTTTCGTTTGCACATGGTTCTTTAAAATAAAAGTCATCAAAATAAGAGATATGGAAAAAGGTAGAAAAAAGAAAGGAATTAAATTGATGCCTTATGTGCAAGAAATAAGAAGGAGACTTGGAGATCATGGAAAACCCATTTAAGTAAAGTATTTTGCTCTTGAATCTCATCCACACTTGGATAAAGTCATTAAAAACCTTCCTTTAAAATTTGTATTTAAAATGATAAAAGGAGAGAAAGATATGTTTTATTTCACATAAACTTCCTTGTGAAGCAAAATAGGGAGATGGGATATTCGTGCCCATGATAATTACTCAATATAATTTTAGATGAGAGAAAATCAAAATCTAGGATTATGAAAGGAAATCCAAAACATTCTAGGCTACTCCTTGATCCATGTAATTAATTATGAAATTATTCAAAATTATAATAAAAACAAGATTGAAGAGTCTAAAGTAATAGTTTGGATTCCATATCTTGCCTATTTGAGTATATAATAAAAAAAGGATTTTCAATAAAATTTAATAGGAAAAAGAGTTATGAGGAAAAAGATATTAATATTTTACTATTTTGGATTTTTATAAAAAAGAAAGTTATTTTTTAAAGGACAGTTTCCTTCCTTGGAACCGGGCACCGAGAGTCATGTTTCCATCTAAGGCCACTGATTGGTTGCATGATGTAGCACTACTCCATCTGCCTATATAAGGTTTGGATCATCTCTGTGAGACTAGAGCATAAAATCACAATATAAGGAAGTATCAAATCTCCCTAATCCCCTAGTCTTCTTATCATCTGTGTGTGCATGCTTGTCAATGGTAGACTGCTCTCTGATTTCAGCAAGGGCATCACCCAGTCCTTTCTAAATGTTAATTCTTGAGCCATCAGATCATGGTACCAAGGTGTTCGAAGGAAGGAATAGTTGCTACCTTTTTTTTCAGCACCCTTATGAGCTACCCAGGAGGGCAGAGCAGCCTCCATATAGCCATCTTCATTCTGCTCTGTTTCTCTAGTGAAATAGGGGGTGTAGACCTCCTATCCGCGACGTTGGGCACGACGCATGAAGGAGGGACACCAGATGCAGGTGATTGGAATACAAATCCGTGATCCTAGAGTAGAAAGGTAATATATATATATATATATATATATATATATATATATATATATATATATATATATATATATATATATATGTGTGTGTGTGTGTGTGTGTGTGTATGTATGTATGTATGTATGTATGTATGTATGTATGTATGTATGTATGTATAAATCTTCTTGCTAACGTGGCTTCATCTGATTGGCCAATTTATATTTATTTGGTGAAAATCATAACTTATTCATGGTGACTCATATTAATACAAATTATATACACAAATTGATTAGGGGAATGTAAGGATTTCAATAAAAATAATTTCAAGATATGATTATCTCTCTAATTCAAAAGACTATCTAAATATTCTATCTTTAATGTAATTAATGAAGTAGAACCCTAAGTTCTAAGTTTTGATGATCCTAATGTGTTAAATTAATGAGGATAATAAGAGTTTGATCTTTTATGGATAAAAAAGTAACTTGAAACTTATGTAAATTAACAACCCATGCTTTGGATAATTAGGGTTTCCTTGAGATAAAAGGTGTAATTAATGATGAATTAAGGTTTGTAACCCAGAAGAACATGAAAAGTGGGAATTGGGGTTTGGAAAGTCAAAACCCTACTAAAATCCTAAAGTTGACCTAGACAACACTAACTTGAGACCCAAGTCAGTCTTAATGATGATTTAGATAAAATAATGATGCATCGGTACATTGCTTGAACTTTTAGGATAATTTTCTTGGTTGATTTTTTATTTGCTCTTGCTTGGACATCAAGAACACCTGATCAAGGTATGTGGTTACAACTATGGCTAATCACTTTAGTTTCTTGACGTTTTCCTAGGTTTTACTAGAATGCTTGAAATTAAATGCTTGGATGATATTTACTTCTTGCAATCTATAAAGTCACTATGGCTATCACAAATTATGCTTATAACTTGCTCAGAAATTGCATATCAACTCTGGAGATTTGAAAATGGAAAGGAATGAAAAGTTATGGTGATGACTTAAGACCAGGCCCCAAATTGGGAAGGTCATGTGAGGTTAGACCATGCCCAAGATTGGGAAGGTCATTTGAGGTCCGGCCCCAAATTGGGAAGACCAACATGGCACCTGGGCTCCAAATTGATAAGGTGACATAAAGTCCACTATAGGGACAAAACCCTATGAGAGGGTATCCCAAAGGTTGAGTAAAATGGGTTGAGAAGTTTTGAAGAAAATGAAAATTTTGATTATGTAATAATAATTGTTGTGGATATGTTGTTACAAGTATGTGTACTTTCTATTTCCCCCACATACCAGTATATCTTTTAACATTGGCCGACTATTTTGTTTGTCGGCGTTTTAGGATAATCAACTATTATTCTGCCAGTACTGTAATATCCCTGACATGGGTTATGTACTAACCCTAGGTGTTTTGCCTAATTAAGTTGTTAAGATGCTTGTTTTTATACTTTGAAAAGTAATTAAGGCTTTTGAGGAACTTATATTTCAATTTTAGTCCTTTTTGAATAATGTTGAAACATTGTTTTGTTAATAATGGACTAAAGTGCAAATTACCCAAGTTGAAGGGTTAACTTGCAAATTGCACATGATAAGATGTTCCTATGATGCTGAGACATCATATGAATGAATATGATGAAGTGGTAGGGATTCCACAAGCTTGGGCACCAAGATAAAGCTTGTAGGGCAATCTTTGTGCATTAAAACCTAATTTTGGTGTAATATGCAATTTACCAAAAACCTAGGATTCAACAAGCAAAATACCACCTTTGGAGGGTCTCTCATGTTTTTTGGCATCAAGTAGAGCAAAGAAAATGAGAAGGGTGCCTCATTTGGATTATCATGGAAGAGAGAGAATCTTGACATTAAGATAATCAAGATTTAAGCACAAATGGCTCTTTAATCTAACTTAATGCAAAAAGAAATATATTAATTATGGATCCCTTCAATAAAAAGTTGAAGGATGTGTTTGCAATAGTTTGTATGAGTTTGTGCCATGCTTGGGCACAAAAATATCTTGGTTGAGTGGAAGCCATTCACATTAATATTATATAAAACAATATCCAATAAAAGATGGATATTAATATACATCTCTTTAAGATGATTAATTTCTTTTCCATTAATCCTTGGATAATGGAGAAGTTTTTCAAGGTTATAGAAGGTGGCTACGTGGCCAAATCATAGAGGAATATTTGGTGGAATTAGTTGGAATTAAAGAAGATAACTCTCTTTTTTTATTTTCTTAAAAACCCATATACATATCTTTTATGTATATCTTTTGCAATACACATGAGAACCATTTCCTTAGTTTCTTTCTCTTTTCACCTTGCTTTGGCCGACCAAAGGAGAGCTCTGGGGAAGAGGAAGGATGACCAAACCTGTTGGTAAGTTTGGATCATCATCTACCTCGGATTCATGGTGGAAACCCTAAAACAAGGCTTGATTCATGGTTTTCTTCACTTGGTTTCCATTTCTAGCAAGTTTGTTCATCCAAAAGTTGAAGGACGGACCTTGGACAACTGCTGGATCTCAATTCACCATTAAATCCGTGGAGCTTGGAGCTTGAGATCAGTTCTAGAGGCGGGTTTTATAACTCTAACCCTTAAGCATTAGTATTGCACTCTTTTCTATAAGAATCGTTGGTTACTTTTCTTCCTTTAATACTCTTTTGAGTTCTTGCTATAACTTTCGTGAAGAACAGAAATAGTTCTTGGTTGAACAGAGGAAGACAAAGACGACATCATTCTAGATAAATATCCCAAAAAGTTACTTTACCAAACGGTTTTCTTTTGTTGCTCAAACGGTTTCCCAAACCGTTCGGGAGCAAATAGTTTCAGACTGTTTGAATGCAAATGGTTTCACTAAACCGCATAGAAGCAAACGGTCCAAGACCGTTTGGTGGATTTGACCAAGCGTTGACCATTTGGAGACCTGTTGAGAATAATGTAGGTCAATTCTCCATCAATAATTATTAACTAACTTCAATTGGTTCACTAGTTGAAGGCCCAACAATCACCAAAACCCTAATTTGATTAGGTGCTGATTTGATAATTGAATAAGTTTCAAACTTGGGTTGAGTGACCCAAACAGTTTCAAAACTGTTTGGGGATCACACAAACGGTCTCAAGACCGTTTGGTGATCACCCAAGACTATTTGGAGGTCTAGGGTTAAGCATGGTTGACCAATTGAAGATCCAAAGGTATCAAGTTGATGTATAATCAATTGCTGATTTGGTGACTAATCCTAGGATCCAAACCCTAAATGAACGACATGGTTGATTATGAAGTGATGGGAAAATGGTCTCAAGACTGTTTGGATAATATCCAAACGATCCCAAGACCATTTGGGGGTAACCCAAGACCATTTGGAGGTCTAGGGTTGACTATGGTTAAGTGTTTGAATATCAGAAGGTACTAAATTGAAGAGCAACTAATTGTTGACATAGTGATCAATCCAATGAGCCAAACCCTAATTGGTTGACTTGGTTTTTGATGTTGACTTGGGAAAACGGTCTCAAGACCGTTTCGAGGTCATCCAAATGACTTCAAGACCGTTTGGGGTCAGGTCATGCCCAAATTGGATGATGGTTCAAAGGTTTCAAATCAATTAGACTCACATTGATTAATGTTGAAGGGTCATCAATTCCAAACCCTAATCCAATTGATTCAAGCCCTATTTGATGACTAATTGAGGGTCAATTGAGGGTCAAATCAGTTGAAGGTTGACCTAATTAACTCAATTGAAGTATGATGATAAGTTCAATTGATGATTGGTTACATGTATCCAATGGTTGAAGGAATCAACATTGGAAACCCTATTCAATTGAAGTGGTTGAGACCCTTTTTGGTCCTTGTGGTTTTGAGGGGGTTTGGACCAAACGGTCTCAAAACTGTTTGGGACCAAACGATCCCAAACCGTTTGGGTTCATGCGTTTTCAAAGTCTACTTTAGAAAACGGTTTTGGGGGTCTACTTTAGTAAATAGTTTCATGTGACCACCTTTAGCAAACGATCTCAGAAGTAAACTTTGGCAAACGGTCTACACCACTAACTTTACTAAATGGTCTCAAGTGTGTAACTTTACTAAACAGTTTCAAGGATTGCTTTTGCAAACGGTTTCAAGTGTACAACTTTAGTAAATGGTTTCAAAGGTAACTTTAGCAAACGGTTTCATTGGTTGACCAAGACCATTTGAGGTCTGATTTGGTCAAGACCATTTGAGGTCTATTTGGCCAAGACCGTTTGGTGGATAATTGACAAAAACCGCATGGGTACTTAAAGTGGTTAAAGGACAAAGTGATTAGTTAATGAATACATGATGTAATCAAAGATGATTATAATAAAGGTACCCTTAATGGGATAGGATGATTGGTACCCTTTGAATGAGTAAGCCTTAATGATCATGGTGATGAGGACATAACCATGATGGCAATTCTCTTTCATGTTGACCTGACTTAGCTTAATCAAAGCTGATGCTAGTATCATCCCATAAAGGATGAGAGAGAAAAGACTTCCTACATGAATGATAATTATGTAATGGACTCTCATTATGAATAAATGTCTAATTAGGGTATGATCCATGATGGTGAGATCATGAAACCCTAATTATGAAGGTTAAATGAATTGTAACCACTAATTGAGGGTATTAATGGAAGTAATCCTAATACATGATGATGGCATGATCTTAATTCATAGTGATGACATGATAAACCTGAATTCAAGGTAATTTGATGATCACTCCTACTTGGGGTGAATAGCAAACCTAATTCAGAACATGAACCATAATCACGGGTGATGCAATGTGAACAGTAAACCCTAATTGTTGGTTGTTGAACATGAACCCTGATCTAGGGTGATGTGATGTGAATAGTAAACTCTAACTGTGGAATGTTGAATATGAACCCTAATCTAGGGCGATGTGATGTGAATAGTAAACCCTAATTCTGGGTTATGCCTTATAACATAAAGCTTTAAGATTGGATAATAAAATGATAAGTCACTAATCCTAATTGAGCTAAAGGATGATTAACCTAATTGAAATAAAAAGGTAAACCCTAGCCCTAGTAGGGGCATAGTGGTGCAACCCTTGAATAGTGATGTTATCATTGTTTTGTATTATGCTGATATAAAATTGAGGTATATGTTATCATCTATACTAATCATGCAAGTTTTATGCTATATTGAACATAGCCAGGTATGAGCTATGATGCCTTATTTATTGAAAGTACTTTATGAGATTTGTAAGCAATGATATGATATGTTGCCTAGTGAAAGGTAACAAAAGAGTTTGATAGGCTGTAAGAGCCATATGAAATACCTACATTGCAATTATCATGTTTACACTGTCAAATAACTTGATGGCATAAAGTTACTTGTTAAAGTGGTAACAAGTGTTTTTATGATCTAAGGGTTTGTACACCCATATTCTTGAATCATGATGATGAGTTGATAAGGAATTGAATTCCCAATGTTAATAAAGCTATGAAATGAACTTGATAAAATTGTACATTTTCCTTACAGCTATTGGTTATAATGGCTTATGTATGAAAACATGTCTGATGCTAAAAGAATGTTGTAATGTACTTAAATAATCAAGTGAAATGATATCATGTAGAGCCCTGACCATAGATCCATCATCGTCAGTAGTTGGGTGATGGTGAAACAGGTTTTCCTAAGGGAACTCCTGGAGAGCATACGTTTGAGTATGTGGGGGTTATGGACGTGAATATCCTTACGTCCTAATGGAGGATTTGATGTGAGATAAACATCAAATCTCTCAATCCTTCATTATATGTATATGTCGGGATGATGTATCACAAATCTCCCGATGATGATGATAATGTCAAATTGATGTGAGATAAACAAAAAATCCCTCGAATCGATGTGAGATAAACAAGAAATCCCTCGATTGCGAAGAGAGTACAGCATGCCACTGTAACTCTAATAGCAAAGTTGCCAGCAATACCCTGGAAAGCTATTTTAGCAGAGACACGAGATGTCCTACATGTTGTTCCTCACACAAACTGGGGAGGATGAGGTCATAGAAATCCGGCTCTTCTAGTGACCTATGTATGGTACCGATTTCGACTTTGCAGTGGTCAGTTGGAGTATGAGCGGTATACCTCATCTCCTCAGGGCATAAGTATGTTTGTAAATTGTAATCAGCCATGTAGCATAATTTCTTAGGTTGAACTACGAGAAACAATGATTGATGATACATTGTTTATTATGTCCTAGTTAGATAGATGATATACATGTTCTTCATATTCCTTATCGATTAAATGACTTGCTATTCAATCAAGTTATAATTGAAATGATTGCATAGAGAATACTGCTCTACTTAACATTAGTCAATGATTTACGAGCTGTTGAATATTTATAATTCTACTGCTCGGTGTTATTCTATTATCTGCAATAACAATGCTTCTGGCGGAGAGTTATAACTCTCGCTAGGACAATTTTCAATTGTCTCACCCCCATGGGATTCAACTTTTTAGGTAGACGCCGAGGAAGAAGAAACCCTTCAGTGGGTGAGCAACAACAGCAGTCACAGCAGCAGCAACAACAACAAGGACAGCAGTGATCTTCAGGTGGAGACACTTTCTGTTAGGTCTTGTATATAGAAAGTCCAATGTGTCATCTCTGTACTCTCAGGTCCTAGGAGTGAGTAGATGGTTTGATATAGATCTGAGATTTTTGTCTTGATGCCTCGAGATTTTTGTATACTGCTCATGTACAGTTTAACAGGGCAGTCAATGTTTATGACTCTCGAGATGAGATGATACAGAGATGTACTGGTGTATCAGCTTGTAATTAACTTACTTTGGTTCTTTAAGAAAGAGTTTTATAGTTTATGGACCTATTTGTAAAAAGTTTTAATTTTAGTGATTTTCAAGTAATTTCACCGCTAATAATTCGCTTCTGCTCTAGTTAATCCTATTTTCACAAGACGGTCGTCACAAGTATGATGAGAATGGAAAATCCAAAAAAGAAGAGGGCATTAAATGAAGAGACTTAATTGTAATAATGGAGGATATAGTGGATGGGAAAACTTCATATGGTAACATTAGAAACCCATATTTTTCAGAATCATATTATATTTTGTACAAAACCCTATTCCAATTTTAGTGAAATTTATTAATTATTTTTGGTTAATTACTAAACCTTCGATCATGTATTAGAGTAATGGTGATTTCCCTCTCAGTCCTCCTGAATAGGGGATAATAGGGGAAGGGGGTTGTTACATTTGGTATCAGAGTTGGCGTATCATTTAACCTCAAATAATTATTAAATCCTAAGAATTTTTTAGATCCCAAAGGGAATTATTAGAGTGTTTTCCAAAGGCAATGGTGTCTATAAAGGACCACGATTCATGGGCTGGCAATATTTTCCTCCACACTGCTACTCGGCTAACGAGGACTTTCGAACTTGTGCTTCCTGCCCGGCCAAGGTCAGAGAAATTTACTCAAAATAACACACCTCTATGACTTCTCATCTAATTTTGTCACTTTTCTACTCTCTTCGCTCCCTAAACTCTAGGTACATGTATTTCTATCTTCACCTATTCTGAGGAATAGGGTTATGAGAATTAAGGATTAAGGCATCCTCTTCCGAATAATACAAGTGGACATAATGATAAAGAGAAAATGTTTGATGGGTTTCTCCCCAATAAAGGTAGACCCTTGATGGACTAGGGCTGGTTAGGAAAACAACTTCAGTGGGTCAAGGGTATCGCAAAACCTAACATACATGTTGTGAACCCTAGCCTCAACCCAAAACCTTAATCCTGGGGAATGAGCAGAGTAGAAGGAAAATAATAACCCCGCCATAACGAACCTTAAGCAATTGGATAGAGAAAGAGAAAATACAATAAGTTGGATGCCTTAATTTGTCCATGCATGCAAGTACGTAGGTTAGGCATGCATGATATACACGGAGGACTTGAGTATGCATAGGAAACATAGACAATAAGTGGTTGCATGACCCCTTAGTGAAACTTTTGGTTTTGGTGGCCCGACCTAGGGTGGGTCATCCCTAAAAAGGAGAAAAGATCTATGAGAGAGATAACACCCTAAATTGGAAGGTTAGTTGTGACCAAAAGTTGAAACTCCTCCATGTAGGAACCCTAACAAGTTTGTTCCCATTGAGATACGAGTAGGATTTAGGCATGCACCTACAAGGAAGTGAGCGACATCAAGGCTGGCAACCGGATTAGTTCTAAGCCAGAGGGGTAATTCCTGTTGGATTATGAGATAGGCATACTGCAAGAAATGAATGAGGAGCTTCGTGTTAGGTAATCAGATAATATGGTTTATGGTGACCTAAATTGAATTTGAGAATTTGACCATAATTTTGAAGATAGACATAAGATTTGATAGTATGCTTCATCATATAAGGTAGGCCAGGTGAGAATAAGATGTGAATCTATAGGAATCTCAATGTCATCTAAAAGAGGGGACCTCTAGTGCTAGGACCAGTTATAGGGTTAACTCGTGAGAGAGTGAGACCCAGAAGGAGAAGTTTGGGAACCTAGACTCCAAGACATGAGGAATTATGAGAAATATTTGTATGATATGTCCTAATCTAGACTGTCCCTAGGTGAATGATTCGGGTTGCTATATGCTTGATCCCTAGAGGCTTGTTGTACACTAGATACCCTAGAGATAGAGAAAGAAACTTCTTATACAATGTGTATATGATATGAGTACGTACCATCTAGGTGAGGGAAAGAGATTCCCAAGATCCTAAAAAGGTAAGGAATGGTAATATGATGTGAAGCCTCAGACTCAGATTGGTAGCCCTTGTGTAGGACTCTAAGGGTTGTCTAAGTGAAGAGAAAGTTGGGAAGAAAATGCCATATCATGTTTTGGTTTGATACGTGATTGAGCGGCTAAGTCATGCAGTTTAGATGACTAATGCTATGGAAGGAAAATTAAGAGGGGAAGTGGTGGTATCTGGTGCATATAATGGCCACAAAGTTGAGGAAGTTCATAGAGATTAATCATGGTACCCCCTCAAGTTTTGGGTTAAAGAAAACCCCACTTGGATTGTGATATATGGTTGATGAGCCGCTCACACAAGTTGGTTTATCACTACCATGCTATTATGCGTATGAATATAATTGGCCCAACCTTGAGAGATAATAAATGGATATGACATAAAGGAAAACTTACAAATGGGTTAATAAGTTCTCTACTTTCTAACCACATGCATGGGTGGAAGAACAGGAAATATATGCCTACATGTGATGATATCAACTTTGGATTCAAGTATGTTTTGTGAACCTTGGTGCTTTCAAGCATTAGTTTTATTTTGTCCCAGGAAAGGAGCCTTCCTATAAAGAGTGAGTTCTAAAATTAGTTTAAGAATTGAGGTAACATTAAAGGTCACTTAAAAGAACTTGAGAGATTAATTGTACAAATCACAAAAGCACATAGATTTAGTATGATTCTTTAGACCCAAGTATGACAATCTCTAAGGGACATGAAGAAAAGTCACTATGGAAGTGACTGGTAGAATGGGGCCAGACCCAGATGGGTAGGTCGCCATGATTCCCATGAAGGGACATAAGAAAAACTATGAGTGGTCTGAGAGATGAAGGAAATTTGGATGAGAATTATAAAGGATACAATGTGCTTGGATATTGTCAAAGAAAACACAACCAAATTGTGTGATGAAATAAAATAAAGTAACGATAGAACCCTAAGTCAATCCTACGGTTAAGAAGGGATGAGGTTGACGGGAGTAGGAGTTGATTGTTCCCTGAATGCACAAGACCATAGGTTCAGGAGGTAACAACTATGTTTTCCCGAGGCCCATGGGTTAGGAGGTTAGCCACATTCATGAGTTCATGTGGCCCAAGGGGTAAATGTGAGAGGCACTCTCTAGATGCATAAGAATGAGATCACTTATAAGAGTATCGGCACCCTAGAGACCTTGAGGAAATGACTAAGGATCATAAATAGGAGTTGTGATAAGACTCGAAGGTTACGACAAAAGTTTTTCATGTATGTATGCATGGAATTAAGGGAACAGTGGTATTCATGGCTTGAAGGCATATGACAGATGATTCAACCCAGACTTAAAAATAAAATGGTGGTGTGATGCACCATCTCTACTATTGGAATGGGATGAGCTTTGTATTTGGACTACATCCAAATGCTTATTTCATCTTGTTATGAGTGTGAGAGATAGGACAAACACATGTCATATTAGGAATAGAAGAGATATGAGGAATAAATACCTGAGTTGAAATCTTTTTATGATAATTGAGAGTTGGAGAAATTACCACACCCTGAGGAGTGATTTTAAATAAATGATTTGGAAACCTAGCTGAACAAGCTAATCAACAAGTTGAAATTTTAAAAGAGGATATATTGTCAAGTGGAATTTGGATTCTATAGGTATATGATTGAATCTGGTGATCAAATAGTGGATGTAAGAGCTTGAAATACCTCTTGACTCAAAAAAGACTTGAATTTGTGACAAGAATGGTGGATGGAGTATGAAAGACTGTGATTTCACCTATCACCCAAGAAATATGATGTAGTAACAAATACTCTTTGTCAAAAACAACCCAGGTGTGCAGTCGTCTTATCTACCCAGTGGAGAGAACTGGAAGAATTTTCTAGGTAAACTCCACAACTATTAGAAGACTGGATCCATGTGACTAACATTCAGATAAGACCAAACCATTTGACTGAGTTGGTAGCTTCCCAGTTAGCTAACCCAGAGCTTGACAAGATGAAAGGTTTGTTGGAGAAACCTCAAACACATGTCCCAATGGGAGTAGAGGGTGGAATCCACTATAAGAGTTGTATTTGGGTTCCTGGAGATTCTCCCTTGAATAATCGTAACTTGCAAGAAGCTCGTGTTTCCAACTATATAGTACACCCTAGCACTACCAAGATGTTTAAAGACTCACTGTGATACTTTTGGTGTCCTGGAACAAAGAGAGACATAGCGGCATATGTGACCAGTTGTCTCACATGTCAGATGGTGAAGGTTGAACACTAGCGACCTGATGGATTTCTACAATCAATTGAGATTACTAAGTGGAAATGGGAATAGATCACCTTGGACTTTGTGATGGGTCTCCCTAAGACAAAGAAAGGTCATGATGCAATATGGTTTGTGATAGATCACCTTACCAATTCATACACTTCTCTTCATCTAAGTAATATCTCTAGATCTTCAAAGGTAGGACTTTTTTGGATGACTCCAATTCATGTGTAGGGTAATTCTCCTTATACTTCTTAAGTTGCCTCAAAGAAAAATAGATCATGTGTTTTTCTTGCATCAATACACATCCAAGACCTTATTTTAAAGCATCATAAAAAACTATCTAGCCCTTCCAAAGATCTAGAATACTAACACAAAATTGTAGATGTCAATTTCTCCTTCAACAACTTTGAAAATCCATTGACATTTCTCTATCCAAACAAAAGGTACAATCTTTCTTTGTTAGACTCATAAATGGAAAGGATATGACACTGAAATCCTTAATGGATCACATGTAATAAACTGCAAACTCAAGGAAAAATCTGCACTTTTGGTAGTGTCTTTGGATGCTCCATGATAGGACTGACTCTACCTTCTTGGTATCTACACAAATCCCTGGCCTAGATATATAGTGATATTGAAAGAGACCTCTATCAGCAAAAACTCACACTTCTTGAATGTTACACACAAAAAATACCACCTATTGAGTTTTTGTAATGATTTCACTTTTCAATATCTCCAAATCCATAAGGACCTTAAAGTTGAGAGCCATTACCTAAAATTCCCAAGGATCTAGATTTTATCAAATATCAAATAATAGATAATTTTCATGAATTCAAAAATATTGTTTACAAGATGTTTAAGCGATTACATGAATTGACATCATTAGAACTGTACACATGAGAAGGATTATCTATCTAATCCTTCTTTGCATAGCTTTAATACCTTCAAGTAGTTACATATGGTTCATCTAGGTAACTTATTATGTTGCATATACCTAAAATGGTGTGAAACAAAAGCCCAAATCAGTACATTTCTATACTTTGTATGCAGGGTGCATGCAAAAGTGTGAAACTACATAATAACATGTAATCACTCAATTACTTGCAAATAAGAATTGTCATTTTATTTGCATATTATAACCCAAGTCTCATAGGCTATCTTGGGTATGACCATTGTTCCTCCAGGGATCGTGTGTAACACCCCTCGATACATGTCATCCTAGGGTTTTGTATATGATATCTTTATTTATGTGATATTCATAGTGGCATTATAATTGAACAAAAAGTAAATAAACAAACAACAATTTATTTGAACAATCCTTAAGAAATCCTCAGCAAACACCAGAAAATGATATTGTAGGTAGTCATAATTGTAACCATGTACCTTTCTTTCCATGTAGAAACCATGTACTTCAACCATATATTCAAATATTCAAGCATTCAACATAATCAACTAAATTTATCTACATATATGTATACTCTAAAGTGTCACCAATCATATTCAAAATATAAATCATGATTTAGTCTAATGTTTAGGTTTCCTTAGTATCCTAATATCCATGTTTGATGATCTAATGACTCAAGAACCCTAATTCGTATTAAGTGTAATCATTATCAAATCTACCATGTTATTGCATCATGAACAATTATATCAGATTATGTCCATTAAGGTCATAGAAAGTTACATAATTGGTGTTCAAAATCATAATTAGACATGTTGATGATTATTGATCTAGAAATCCTAATGATTAATTATCCTTATCATTATTATATTAGATATCATTATAGTTAACTATATTAGTTTATATGGTAGAGTAAATGTTTTTTTATATACTCAACATGTCAGTTATCTGATCTCATATTTCTATGTATTAATCATTAATTAATCATGAATTATCCCTACATATCAAATTAGGATCAGATATAGGTCATGATACTATTTTATTTGTATAAATCATTATATTTAGGTGATCCTAGAAATTACCAGGATTTAAACAATATAAACATCTATACCTCGAACAAGGGTTGACGTGGAGGCTCCTTCCATGGAGACCATAAGGAAATGGATGAGGGGTAAAGTAATTTGGAAGATCATGGACTTCTATGTCATTGTGTAAAACCCCATGTTACAAGATACAACGAGACTTTCACAGATGAGGAAGAGCATTGCCATGATGAGGGGAGAAAGAGATCTGCTACCACATTGTTGTGGAAGGATGCACATCAAGGAAGGAGGGGATACCCCTTTCTCATCTTTACTACAATTTGTCCCAAAATTGGATACTTTTTTATTATCCTGGAATCACGTACTGAGCCAAGTTTGGTAACAAAGGGATGTTTCTACATATCATGTTCTCTTTCTTCAAACAAGGGAAACAACATTTGATTATTACAAGTTAGTCTTCCTTCCTTCTCGATTTTCCATAGTCTAGTAAGAGTGTCCTTTCTCTATGATAGTTGGTGGAAAAATCATTGATATCTTTCTAAAGTTATATATACTTTTTGGGATTTATTGGGATAACTTTTCAGGAAAAAATTTCCCTTTATGTATTTCCTCAAAACAATTACCATTATCACATGGAAAGTCCTTTTTCTCTCAAATTCTAGAATTATCGTAGTTTCTTTGTAATATTTACATTTTCCAAAAATCAAATCTAATTATCCTTATTTGATTCCTCAAATTTGTGTTTCAAGACATGGTTAGCTAATCTCTTCTATTATGTATCTAATTTACAAATTATCTTATAATATTTTGGGAAATTGTTTATTATTTGACAATTCTATTTTCTAACAAACCATAATTTCATTACCCTTTATTTATGCACGAAATCTCTTATTTCTTAATTTTGTGCCCCAAGGACCTACTTGCAAAGAAAATGGTCTCATAGCCCCCACTTGGGTTATGGGTTGCACCCATGCACAAAGTGTTGACAATATTATTCTTTCAATTAAAGTTCATGAATTTAATTCAAGCCTTATATTTATGTATTTTAAATTTACAAAATTTGAGGATATTACATTCACCCCTACTTAAAAGGAATTTACCTAAAATTAAAACATAGTAAGATTAAGGTGAATGATAGTTAGCTTCCAACCTTAATGTTAGACATGTTCTTAGATTATCTTTAAGAACTTTTATTGATATGCAAATTCCTCACATTATTACTATGATTGGTACCTAAATTCAATTCAAGGTATATCTACATCCTTAGTATTTACATGACATCAAGTCTTGGTGATTACATTTTCATTTGTCATTTTATTCAACTTGGTGACTATCTTATCACCTAAGTTTCTGAACTATTAATTCATTTATTTTTACATAAGGGTGAGGTAACACCTGAAACCCTAGATCATGTCATTAACCTCTGCTTATGGTATTCATTCTCATAGGTCAACTTTAATCATACCATATGTGAGACCCCGTTACACTAAACGAGATTACTCAAAATATAAAACACAATCAATCACTAATTAATCACATACCCAAAAATGGGTAAATTAAAACTGATTTCAATGTCAGCACCATCTCAGAAACTTTTTCATAAGAGACCAACATCTTTCTTATATCCATACTATGCCAAGAATTTGATACAAATTGATCTATCACCTTAGCCACAACATATATACATAGGAGAACAATATCTGTATATGTCACACAACAAGCATTAACATGCTAATAAAATTCTGATTCGTTTGAAACACCATATGCAAACTTTTCCTGCCCAGACCTGAGAGTACAGGGATGACTCTAGGACACACTAGACATCTAATCAACTTTCTCAAAGATTCATTACTATAGCTCCTCTTTGCTGCTACATGTTTTTTTCCGTCACTTCCGATTACCTAAAAAAATGTGGTGAACCACAAGGGTGAGACCCATGTCTCAGTAAGAGATAAAACCTCCAACAACGTTTATTTATTACAACATTTTTAAGTAATTAAATAGTTAAGAAAATTAATCCGATATAACAAATAAGCTCAGTAGGATTGATGATTAACAAAATGCACAAGGGAGCAGATAATAACTATCATCATTAGCCAGAATATCATCCTTTATCTTGTTGATAATATAAGCAATTCAGTAGCATATGCATATCTAGCATCATGAGCAAGTCTAGTAACATAGCATAGCTAACAACATGAGCATGTCTAATTGTTTGAACATATCAAAATTATAAGAAGAGCTAACAACATAAGCACAACTATCTGGATAAGCATGATCAGCAGTATATGCATCTCTAGTTACAAGGCATGGCTAGCATGCTAAACACAACTAACAACATTAGATAGCTAGCATCATGATTATAATCAATAGTAGCAGTATAGTTATCAACATAATCATGGCTACTGTATGTACGCATCTACAATCTTAAGCATATCCACAACATAAGTATATCTACTATCTCTTAATTATAATAAGCATCATCTTTATGTAAAGATAACAAACAAGGGTTATCATCCAAAGTAAAACATCATGTATAACCCTAAACAATTATGCTACACGAGTGTATTACATCATTTATTACACTCTGAGGAAATCAAGGATACCACTCAAAATCTGACTGACCACTTCTAAGTTGAAATCAGTGCCATACAAGATCTAGGAAGAGCCGGAATACTAAGATCTTCTCCGCCCTGATCAGTACGGGTCTGCCACAACAACATATAAGGTCAAGCTTCTAACAGCCTAGTCTGTCCTTGGTACAGGTCACGACACTAGTGAAAGGAGGTGGGTACGTATACCCTACCATCTGAGGTACAACCGCAGTTGTCCTCCAATCTCATCACATATATAATCACTGAGACACAACCACAGTCATTCTCAAACTAAGGGCTAGGTATGACCGTAGTCATCCTCCCTAAACACTTGATTTTAGGATGATAAGAACCCCACATACTCATCAATATGCACTTTGAGTTTCCCTTAGGAATACTCATTTCACCATATGCCAAGTTCTGACACTCAGATGGATCTATGGCATAGGGCACTACATGATTACAGTTTCACTTGATTAGTTATGCCAATTGGGTGAATTAAAGCTGCATCAAACAAGTGGACATACAAACCCTAATTCACTTCTAACAAGCATATAAATATCACAACTTCAAAAGATATAAAATGTGTAAAATATAATTTCTCATCTCATCATCACATTGTACTATTTACTTGCCATTCATGAGGCTACACTAGTCATCATACTATCACAAGATATAAATCCTTTTCACAATATCACAGGGTATCAACCCTTATCAACACAAGAGGAGTACACCTCATTCAGGGCTCAACCATGCCCAAAGGTCATTAAGACCGTCATACTATTCTCTACAAGATCATCATTATCTTTCCGTGCCATATAACAAGGCTCAACAACATCACTTACATATAATACACCAGGTCAGCACAATATTGGATTAACGAGCTAGGAGATATTCATAAACAATCATAGTAGGGTTATATTAACATTAAGAACATTCCTTTATTACATCAATATGTAAGGAATCTAGTTATGATTAACACTCCTCATATTCATAATGCACATGTTTAGCATAAGAAAGTATCAACCATGTGGCTATGATAACCACTAATTCACACATTAAGTTTATGATCATGTTAAGGAGGTTATTGCACCATCATTCCATCATATAAAAATGTTAAACATGAGTAATCATCTTTATCTATTTGCATTAGAGTTAGGTTCACCATAATAAATTATATCAATGTTACTAATCAGCACTTATACCCAAACCCTAACTCACAGCATCCCCATTGGATTATGGATGCATAAGGTGAAGCATCACTATCACATTCCATACTATTCTCAAGTATGAACCCACACATAAATCAAGGTGTAACCATCAGGTTATAGTATATTAGGGCTTCAACAACAATGAGAGAGTACTCCATGATTGTATTAATCATTCAAGGACTATTCATACCCAATTATCATCATTTAGTTATATTAAAGCTAAGTATAACAAGCTATACCTCATTAGGGTTACATATCAACACTATCATCCCTTCTATTAATATGAGTGAATAGGTAATACTACCTTATTAAGGGTAACCCTCCATTTGTTCCATCATCATTCAACCAATATCACCATACCACAATGTCACCCAGAATCATTGGATGTTTAAAAGGTAAGACCATTGGTTGTTTACATAAGTAAACACCTTGGATAAACCACCTATGAAGTCCTTGATTTGTGATCTAAAAAGAGTCAGCATCTAACCCTATACATCCCTTGATTAACAACATTACAAGTTCCATTGAGAGTAGGGTAAAACCCACAATCGACTGTTCAGTTAAAACAAGCAATCCATTGTCAACAAGTAAGCTCCTTAAGTTGATCATATAAAGGAAACCATATAAATCACATTATTAGGACCAACATATTACATTATCCATCATTCCACATTATTGGAGGAATAAACATTAGATCTTGACCATTGGGTCAAGTTCATATGTTAAAACCATCAATAACAATATAGGTATGACCATTGCATCAAGTGACCCAAGAAACCATTTGTCTAAGGCTTAATTGATGCTACAACTACAATGCTTAACTTACCATAGGTTGTAGAGACCTGATCCACCATCATTAGTGACCATTAAGTCATCATAGGTTGTTAGATCAACACTATATTCATTAATCAACATCAAATATTAAGCTAATGTCATCATTGATTGATAACATCAGTAGGGTACTTAATGGTTGATCATTAAACTTCTAATTGATCCAAAACCTGACCTAAGGGGGTGACCATAGGTTGTAACCATAATTTGAATATCAACCATAAGTTGTCATGAAGACAACACCATAGAGTTGTTGCAATGGTACCATCATCGGGTCATGGGTTTATAAAAGAAATCAACTTAAAACCCTAAAATTGACCATTAGTTGATAGGTGCTTAGCACCATAGGTTGTCAAACCAACCTGATCCAAGTCATATTATACCCTAGGAATAACATACACATGATCACAGGTTCATCTAGAACTGAAATCAGAATAGGGAAATCGAAATCCAAGTCAAGCATAGCTTTTTAGTGCATGGATCATCATTTTCAAGCAAGAACATGATCTAGAAAGCTTATGGTAAGTCATAAACGTGGAACAAGTTATAAAAATTTCCTATAATGAGAAGATGAAACTCTACACAGAAGAAAACTTGAGCAGGTAGGGTATAAAATCCAAGAAGAAGTTATGAATTCGCCCATCTAGCACCTTTCTTCATCAAATGAGCAAACCCTAAGCATAAGGAGCAAGAAAGGTAGGGTTTTAGATATTTAGAGCAATTTCTACCATGGTACAGAAAGGTTCCGACCTGGATAAAGCTAGGAGGAAGGATAAAAAAGAAATAAACGGAAGAAATAAGGGAATTCATACTCTTTTAGGTCAAGATCACTAGAAGGAAGCTTTTTCAATCCTAAAATGAACTCAATTGCAACCCTAGATCCTTTTTCCAAGAAGATCGCCACTTTCTTCTTCCTTGGACAGAAAAATTCGAAGAAGAACAGAGGGAGAACGAGTTTGGGAGAAGGAGGTAAGTGGTGGAGAGAAAATGGCTCGTTTTGGTGCTTGGGGATAAGTATATGAAACTTTAAGATAAAGAAAAAGAAAAAGTTGAAGTTCTAGTATCTATCCAAGTGTCCATGGCCTTAATTTATTAAGAATATACAAGCACACACACAATCAGCTCCCCCACCATGTGTATAGACCTAATTAGCTTTCGTTTGTCTAATTTCCCAGCCAATCAAATAATTCATTATTTGATATCTACTAAAGGTAGCTCATCCAGGAAGGCGTAAACCCTAAAATACCCTTGGAGAAAACACCTTCAAACCAAGGTTTAAATAGGCGCCCCATGGCTCAAAAGCTCAAGAATGATGAGATAATATCCAAGTAACATAATGCAAGTGATAAATTTCAAAGAAAACCTCTCAATTGGGTAAATTACAGAAAAGTCCAAAATGTGCATAAAATTACATAACTTGCTCAAACAGTGTCCAAATTGGACCAAATTTGAAAAGTAAGCTTTCCTTATTATTTAAAAGCATATAAAAAGGTTATATTAGGGTTATAAGAATTCAAGTATGATAATTAAGCTTGTTCAACGCATTAAGAAAGTTTAGGGGCCTTACACCATATGTCTAACCAATCTTTATCACTCATAACAAGATGAAATAAGTGTTTGGTTGTAGGCCACAAAAAAGTTCATCCCATTCCATGAGAAAAATGGTGCATCAACACGTTATCTCCTGATTTCCTATTTTGTTTGAATTATCTTTAACATAATTCCACACTTTGAATACCTTTTAAATTTCTCCATTTTATTCACCTTCATGCCTTCATATGGAAAGTGGTTTTCTCATAATCCTTGAGTTTATGCACTACTCCCTTCAAAATTATGTCACCATCATGATTCCTTGTACTCTTTATATTTACATCTCATGCTCATTATCCTTAGTCATTTCCTCAGGGTCTCTAGGGGTACAAGTACCTCTGGAGTGATCTCCTCTTGGACTTGTGGGCCTTATTCACTTATAGAGTACCTCTCACATTTATCCCTTGGGCCTCAAAACTCATGAAGTAAACCAACCTCGTGACCCATGGGCCTCGGGAAAAGCTAGATGGTTGTCTCCTGACTCCATGGTCTTATGCACTTAGGGCATGATCATGTCCTAATCTCATGGGTCTTATGTACCTTTAATCCCCCCTACTTGACCTTAGGATTGACTTAGGGCTCTACCCTACCTAGGGTTTATAGAGACATTACAACTTTAACCATTTTTAGCACATTACTTATGAAATTCTTTAACCCATATTTCCTTCATATCTTTTGGTGCACATTTTTCACTTTATGTCCCTAAATTGGGATCATGACGACCTTCCCTCCTAGACTTGGTCTTTCATGGCGGCCTTCCTTTCCCAAGATGGCCTATTAGTGACCTTCCTTTCTTGGCTTGGTCACTATTCATTGAAATGAATTCCTCTTATATCAATCTTCCTTTTTAGACTTGGCCTATTAATGGCCTTCCTATCCTAGCTTGATCACCAGTCATTGCAATGACTTCCCTTTGTATCAGCCTTCCTTTCCTAGCTTGTCCTATTGGTGACCTCCCAATCTCTTCGTGATCACCTATCATTTCAATGACTTCCTTTTATATCAGTCTTCCTTTTGTGACTTGGCATATTGGTGATCTTCCTTTACCAGCTTGTTCACCAACTTTTAGCCACTTCCTCGGTGACTTTTCCTTGTGTCCCTTAGTGATGGCATACCTGAGTTTTAAGAATGTATGTGTTTTTGTATTTTGTATACATAATTCTCCACACTTTAGGTGGCATTCCATGTTACCTCAATTCTTAAATTGGTTGGTCAACTCACCCTTCTAGGGAACCTAACCTAGGGTGTCTTCTTGACTCACAGGAGGACCTTAGGTTCTCTATCCACAACTTGACCCCACATGTTTAGGGTTTTGCCTCACCCATAGGTCCTTTTTCTCACTCTTGGGTTGACCCATGACCTATGTCGGGATGCAAACCCTAAAAGTTGAATTGCAAGTTTCATATTTTCATTGTTATGTAACCATTGATTACTTATGTTTCATAATACATATTCAAAACCATTCACATGCATCATGCATGCAGTTCTCCACATACATGCATGCATGGGAGACTGGTTCACCTAAACTCATTTGGATTTTATTCCTTTTTTCTTAATCCTTTTACCCTAATTAGGGTTCATATGGGTAGGGTTACTATTTCAGTCATGCCACTCCCATTTCCTAGGATTAGGGTTAGAGACTGCACCTGACATCTTAGGGTTTATATATCCCTGCCCACTAGGGTTTTCTAAACCAACCCTACTCCCATATAGGATTTACTCTAGAAAGAAAAACCCAAATAAAACATTTTTCTTTACTTTATCATCATTTCCACATTACATGTACATTAATTGGAGGAGGATGACTTAATCCTACTTCTACTCAAAACCCCTAACTTGAGATGAGGAGGGAAATAAATTTTATGGTTTATTAAGCAAGAGATAAGAAGTGGATGGAATTTCAGATGAGAAGACTTGGAGGAAATATTACTTCAGGCAAACCCTAGGCTCTAGCCAGACCAGTATCACATTGGCTAAGGGAGTCCTTGTATACCAACTTAATGGTCTGGAGGAAAATATTGCCAACCCCCAAAACTATGATCCATTGCAGACACCATTACCTTTAGGTCATGCCTTAACAATTCTCCTTTTATTTTGAAATATTACTTGAAATTATCAACTATTAAATATTATTTGAAAATTTTGTGGCTCTGATACCAAATCTAACAATCTAACTTTTCAGCATCCCCCAATTAAGAATGACCTTAAAGTTGAGAGTCATTACTTAAAATTTTCCAAGAATCCATATTATATAAAATAAAAAATAATATAGGATAATTTCCATTCATTTTACAAGATGTTCCTTTAAGGAATTATATGAATTGTCATCATCAAAATTGTAACACAGAAGAATTATGTTATAACCTAGTTTTTCACATGTTATTCTATAATTGAAATATAATTATTTCAATAAAAAAGACATATTGGAAATATGTTATGCTTTGTTTTAAATATGTGTCTTTCTTTTGCAAAGTTATCCTTTGTTGTGAATTTCGTGGTTTCTACTAATTTTTTCAATCCAATAATGGACATGGAAAAAAAGAGAGAAAACCCCAAAATAAATAAATTACTAAATGTAATGGAAAAATAATATGAAAGTATGTGGAATAATCTAAAAAAGTAATGTGGAAGGCCACTAATGGTTATGTTTTGTTTTCACATGGTTCCTTAACATAAAAGTCATCGAAATAAGAGATATGGAAAAGGTAGAAAAAAGAAAGGAATTAAATTGATGCCTTATGGGCAAGAAATAAGGAGACTTAGAGATTAAGAAAAACTCATTTAAGTAAAGTATTTTTCTCTTGAATGTCATCCAAACTTGGATAAAGTCATAAAAACCTTCCTTCAAAATTTTTATTTAAAATGATAAAAGGAAAGAGAGAGATATGTTTTATTTGACATAAAGATCCTTGTGAAACAAAATACAGAGATGGGATATTCATGCCCATGATAATTACTCAATATAGTTTTAGATGAGAGAAAATCAAAATCTAAGATTATGAAAGGAAATCTAGAACATTATAAGATACTCCTTGATCCATGTAATGAATTATGCTATTATTCAAAATTATAAGAAAAATAAGATTGAAGAGTCTAAAGTAATAGTTTGGACTCCATATCTTATCTAATTGAGTTTATAACAAAAAAAGGATTTTCACAATAGTTTTATAAGAAAAAGAGTTATCAGGAGAAAGATATAAATATTTTACTATTTTGGAGTTTTATCAAAAAGAAAGTTATTTTGGAAAGGATATTTTGCTTCCTTGGAACCGGGCACCGAGAGTCCTGTTTCCATCTAAGACCACTGATGAGTTATAGGATGTAGCACTACTCCTACCTATATAAGGCTTAGATCATATCTGTGAGACTAGAACAAAAAATCACGATATAGGGAAGTATTGAATCTCCCTAATCCCACGGTCATCTTATCAGTCATGTGTGCATGCCCAGCAATGGCAGACTACTCTCTGATTTTAGAAAGGGCATCACCCCATCCTTTTTGGATGCTAATTTTTGAGCCATCAGATCGTGGTGCCAAGGTGTTCGAAGGGAGGCGGATTTGCTGCCTTTTTTTGGCACCATTATGAGCCGGCCAGGAGGGTAGAGCGGCCACCATATAGCTGGCTCCATGCATCTCTATTTCTTAGGTGAAATAGGGGGCACGGACCTCATGTCCATCTCTTTGGGCAAGACGTGTGAAGGAGGGTCAGCTGGATGTAGGTGATCAGATAAGCATGCCATGATACAGATCAACGAGCCTGGAGGATATATATATATATATATATATGTGTGTGTGTGTGTGTGTGTGTGTATATATATATCTTGCTGACATGGATTCATCTGATTAGAAAATTTATATTTATTCAGTGAAACTCATAACTTATTAATGGTGAATCAGATTAAAACAAATTATATACAAAAATTGATCAGGAGAATGTGAGGATTTCAATAAAAATAGTTTTAGGATCTGATTATGTCTCTAGTTCAAAAGAGTATCTAAAGATTCTATCTTTAATGTAAGTCCTGAACTAGAACCCTAAGTTTTAAGTTTTGATGATCCTAATGTGTTCAATTTATGAGGATAATAAGAGATTGATCTTTTATGGATAAAAAGAGCAACTTGAAACTTACGTGAATTTAACAACCCATGTTTTGGATAATTAGGGTTTCCTTGAGATAAAAGGTGTAATTAATGATGAATTAGGGTTTGTAACCCAAAAGAACATGAAAAGTGGTGATTAGGGTTTGGAAAGCCAAAATCCTACTAAAATCCTGAAGTTGACCTAGAAAACCCTAACTTGAGACCTAAGTTAGTCTTAATGATGATTTGGATAAAATAATGATGCATGGCTACATTTCTTGAACTTTTAGTTGGTTGATGGTTTGTTTGCTCTTATTTGGACATCAACAACACCTGATCAAGGTATGTGGTTACAACTATGGATAATCTCTTTAGTTTCTCGACATTTTCTGTGGTTTTACCAAATTGCTTGAAATTAAATGCTTGGATCATATTTACTTCCTACAATCTATAAAGTCATTATGGCTATCACAAATTATGCTTATAACTTGCTCGAACCTCACATATTAACTCCGGAGGTTTAAAACTGGAAAGGAATGAAAAGTCATGGTGATGTCTTAAGACTAGGCCCCATATTGGGAAAGTCAGACCAGACCCCAGATTGAGAAGGTCATATGAGGTCAGGCCCCAGATTGGGAAGACCAACATGGCACATGGGCTCCAGATTGAGAAGGTGGCCTAAAATCCACTGTAGGGACAAAACCCTAAGAGAGGGTATCCCAGAGGTTAAGTAAAATAGCTTGCGAAGTTATGAAGAAAATGATAATTTTGATTATATAACAATAATTTTTGTGTATATCTTGTTAAAAGTATATGCCAACTTTTGTTTCCCCCGTATACAAATATAACTTTTTATACTGACCGACTATTTTGTTTGTTGGCATTTTAAGATAATATGCTATTATTCTTCCAGACGATGAGAATGGAAATTCCAGAAAAGAAGAGGGCATTAAATCAAGAGACTTAATTGTAATCATGGAGGATATAGTGGATGGGAAAACTTCATATGGTAACATTAGAAATCCATATCTTTCATAATTATATTTTCTACAAAACTCTTTTCCCAAATTTAGTGAAACTTATTAACTATTTTTGGTTAATTTCTAAACCTTTGATCATGTATTAGATTAATGACCCTTGTCCTCTCAATCTGTCTGAATAGGGGATAATAGGGGGAGGGAGTTGTTACAAATTATATATCTAATCCTCCTTTACTTAGCTTTAATGCCTTCAGGTAGTTTCATCTAGTTCATCATATATTATAACTTCTTATCTTGCATTTACCTAAAACAGCTTGAAAAAGTGCAAATTAGTATATTGTCGTATTGTGTACCTGGGGTGCAGTGTGTAAATACATAGCATTATATATTGACTCAATTACTTGCAAATAAGAACTGTCATTTTCTTTGCATATTCTAACTTAGGTCTCATATTCTATCTTGGATATGACCACTAGCCCTCCAAGGCTTGTGTGCATCCCCCCTTTGATACATGTCAACCTAGGATTCAAAATATGATATCTTTATTTTTGTGATACTCGTAGTGGCATTATAATAAACAGAATGTAAACAAACAACCAATAATTTATTTGAAAAATCCTTGAGAAATCATCGGAAAATACCAGCAAACAATATTGTGGGTAGTCATAATCATAACCACGTACCTTTGTTTTCGTGCACAAACCATGTACTTCAAGCATATATTCAAATATCCAAGCATTCAACATAATCAACCAACATTATCTGCAGATATGTACACTCTAAATTGTCACCAACCATATTCAAAATATTAATCATGATTTAGTCTAGGGTTTAGGTTTCTTTAGTATCCTAATTTCCATGTCCATTGATCTAATGAATCAAGAACCCTAATCCATATTAAGGTGTAATCATGGTAATCAAGTCTACCATGTTAATGCATCACAAACCCTTATATCAGATTTTGTGCATTAAGGTCATAGCAAGTTACATCGTTGGTGTTCAAAATCCTAATTACACATGTTGATGATTATCATTCAAGTAATCATAATGATTCATTATCCTTTTCATCATCATATTAGATCTCATTATAGTCAATTATATCAATTTATATCACAAAGTAAATGTTTTTAATAAACTTAGCATGTTAATTATCTGATCTAAGATTTCCATGAATTAATCATTACTTAATCATAAATTATACCTACTTTTGGAATTAGGATCATATACAGGTCATGATACTATTTTATTTGTATTCTACATTTTCTCCTGATGAACTTCGTATAAGTTCTGCTATATTTGGGTAATCTTAGCAATTACCATGATTTAATCAATATAAACATATATACCTCGAACAAGGGTGATGCAGTGGCTCTTTCCATGGAGATTCAAAAGGAAAGGGATGAGGGGAAAAGTACTTTGGAAGATCACAAATGCTTATGTCATTATGGCAAGCACCATGTTACAAGATACAATGAGACTGTCACAGATGAAGAGCATTGCCATGATGAGTGGAGAAAGATGTCTACTACCGCACTATTTTGGAAGGATGCACATAAAGGAAGGAGGGGATTGGGGTAGTCCATATTTTCATTGTACCACTTATTATTTAGAAAAGGGTTTAATTATTATTTCAATTATAGTTTAAGATTTAATTCAAGCCTTATATTTATATATTTTAAGTTTACCAAAATTTGAGGATATTATAATTCCAATGTCAATTGAAGATGTTGCACATGCTACTTCTGGTCCTTGGAGTAGATTAAAATATCATCTATGAACACTACTACACTACTTGAACATCTGGCTCATCAAGTCCATGATATATGTAGGTGTGTTGGTTAGTCGAAAAGATACAACAACAAACTCATACTGTCCATGTCTAGTTATGAAGGTTGTCTAGGTATATCCTACTCCCTGATCCTCAACTGCTGGTATCTTGATTACATGTCTATTTGTGAGAAATTTTGGCTTCCTATAGGAGATCAAACAAGGGACCAATCTTTGACATGGTATACATTTTCTTTACTGTGACCTTGTTCAACAACCTACAATCTATGCATAATCATGTGGAGTCATCCTTCTACTTGACAAATAGAACATTATCACCCTAGAGGGACATTCTTTGCTAGATGAAACCCTTGTCTAACAACTCATGTAGTTTCTAGTTTAATTCCTTCAAGTCTATCACTGACATTCTATAAGGTGCTTGTGCTAAGGACTCTATATCAGGAACAAGATTGATCTCAAGGTCAATCTCTTGAGGCGGTGGAACACCAAGATACTCATCAGGAAAATTATGAAACATCATAGATATTAGGATTCACTACTCTAGTATCAACTACATGTGCTACAAAGAACCTCACACACAGGCATCATCACCTTATCAGCTATGTAAGCAGAGATTAAACACATAGGGATAATCTTCTGATCTCCTTGGAAGGCCCAATAGTTATATCCCTCTCAAGCTCGACAACCTTGGTCTACAATCCAACACCACTTTATATTTATCTAAGCTATCCATACCAAAGATCACAACTAATCCATGCATCTCAAGTGTCATAAAGGTCCACTTAAATTATGTATTTAAAGCATTCAAGAACACATGATGAACATATCTCATGCACCACTACGAGAGCCAACTATAAGGGTATTAAGGAAGAGAGGTTAAGATTGACCATGAACATGAAAATTACAATGTGAAATCATCTCTCTAGTGATAAATAAGTGTGTCACACGTGGATCAACCAAAATATATACATATATAGAAGCAGACAAGTCAGAATGAAAAATATACATATGCATGTAATAAATTGAGGGTTTACAACACCCCCATGTTGGGTAATCATGTAGAAAGGCATCTTATCTTGTGATCTTCCTCTTACTTGGTCTCTTCCTATGGATCTTGACAATCCAGATTGGGAGGTCTATCCAAGCCATCTTCCACTGCTATCGTTGTGCTGTTGTGAACCATGTTGGTTCCTCCCCTAAGGTTAAGACACCACCATGTTCAGCTATGGGTAGAACATCCTCAGATACCATAGTTAATGGAAATAAAAGTTCTTCTTTTGTGGAAGACCTAGTGGCCCAGTCATAGAGACAAATCATGCACTATATGCCCCAGACAACAATAGCACTTTACCTTGGTCCTTACTTGGTGACCAATGTGACTATAGTTATTGTACAATTTTCTCTAATGTAGTTGTAATTTATTGTGACTTCTAGTAATTCTACCTCAACACGCCTGAAAACCTCTACTTCTTTGATCCTTGCAAAAACTCTCTAGATGATTGCTTTGACTTCCTTTGGCATCATTGTCACAGATGTTGTCATATGTCATATTGATTCCTCATAGAATCCACAAAGGTGGAAGACCTCTTGATTCACTCCAAATTTTATGCCCACCTCACCTGGTTAGCATCCAACCCCTTCTCAAACCATGGAATCTTCTTTGTCTAGATCGATACCAGGTGCAAACAAAACCTCAATAACTCTATGAATCAATCTTCATACTCATTCACCAACTTTTCTCTCTTTCTCATCTATTCAAACTATGTAGTCTTCTCATCTAGGTAGGATGGAATAAAGTACTTATTCTCAAACTCCCTCCTGAATTCTTCCCAAGAGATGACTTCCCTAGCCTTTGCTCTTCCTTAATTGGCCCACCAGTGGCCGACATTCCCCTTCAATAAATTGATTGTGTGCTTCACATTATCTCCATCCAGTATATTCAACAACTAGAAAGGCTTCTCCATCTTTATGAGCCATAGGTCCACATTCGCCAGATCTAATGTACTCGAGTACTCTATGGCTCCCACACATTTCAATCACTCAAACTTCTTACTAAAGTACGTTGACTCAATGTTTGAGGCTTAAGTCTTGCCTACCAGAGTTGGTACCTTTCCCCACAAACTAAGCAAATGTAGACAATTTCATCCCAAATATGGCATGAAAGGTCATATGAATAGGCATCATCAACACCAAAGGTTCCATCTTAGGTTGCTCAGGCTGCTCGGGCTCAGGCACCTTCTTCTTGTGAGCTTGTTCCCTCCCTTAACCCCTTGGGGGAACATAATAACTCTCTTCATGTCACTCACAAGGTCTATCCATATTTGCATAACCAGAACCAATTGTTGGATATCGTGGTCTCATAAGAACAGACACAACAACCTATTTATATCCCTACATACTCAATGAACATGGATCTGATGTCAAAAACTTATGGCGACCTATCGCCACAATAGCGAAATTACTCAAATCAAAACCCAAATTAAAACATCAATCACCATAATACACAAAAGACACATGGATACAACATGTCAAAAAATTTATCCAACACCAGAGATAACACTATAGAAATATAACATTCCAACATAAGTTCATCCTAGCATATTACGTATCCCACAAATTACAAGACCTTGATTACAAAATGTCCACGGGCCACTTATACAATATCTCATCAAAATATGTGTTGTTAAAATGATAAATAGGGGTCATTACAATAGAGCATGCTCATGAAACATTACAACTAGTACAATTCCAGATCTAGAAGTCATGCATGTACCCAAGTCGAGAAATACATATAACAAAATCTTCCCACCCAAAGCTGAGTGTATAGGAACAAACCTTAACCTCTACCCCTATATGATTTATCTCTAGAAGAGGTCACGCAAACATCACCTACCTATGAGAACCCTCATGTGGACATCACCTACCTCCTTATCTAGGATTGGCTCCCTCCTTATTGATCTTCTCTGCTACTACCTAAGGTAGCTTTGTTGGTAACCTAAAGAAACGTAGTATCCACGGGGTGAGACCCCAACATCCAATGATATGATATATTATTTGAGCTATATATGACTTGCCATATGATAAACATTTAATGGAAACAAATAATCTTTAGATGCATAAAGTATATCAATGTAGTTTGAAGTACACACTGACCCATTCACACATAAATGTTTCTCTAACCTGCAAGAAGTAAAAAAAACATTATATACATATGATTAAAAGTAACCATATATTACACACAATTTAAAATAAAATATATAAATATAATATTTTTGTATGCATATTTGTTTTAATACGTGTATTATTACTTTTAGTTTTATTATATATTTTATTAAAAAGTGAAGTTACATTGAACAATTAAAACTATTCTTTCACTTATTATAAGTGAATTAGGATTGTTAAGAACATTATATAAAATATACAAAAAAAATCATCGTAAAAAGTATTTATAAAACTAATGTGACCCCGTAAAGGGCGTCCTGGTCATAGAAACAAATTTTCTTTACCCAAAATGAAGCATCTGTTAGCCCTATAAATAAGTAGTAATGTGGTGTATGCTTGCCTGCTATTTGCTCGGTAGTTGACCATTGCCGCTACTTGTTTGTTTATTTTTTTACAACTTTATTGTAGTTTCTTTTTAGTTAGTTTTCACATCATGGAAAAAGAAGGATATAACGTCGGGGAGGAGTGGTTCAGGTGGTTCGGCATGGTGTCCCCTCATGAAGGGACTCAGGTTCGAAACCCAGCGACTGCCTCTGAAATGGTATCCATCGTGCAGGCCGGCCAACTGTGCGTTTTAACCGGTTCCCAGGTGGGCGGGGTGCTCGGAGCCCGAGAGTTTTATGTTGTCTAGGGGTCACAAAAGTAGCACTTCTACGGGGGGGTGGGCGGTTCTCTCGATAATAAAAAAAAGGATATAACTACTGCATATGTGTCATGTTTCAGTGTGAGTTATCAGTCCATCTTTTATGTGTATTTTAGTAGCTTGGTTGTACATTATTTGTTGGATCAACCTATGAGTCCAACATTTTATCTGCATACTAATTTTTCCCATATGTATGTATTTTTATGTGTTGGATGGAGTCAGCTTGACGTTTGTCGAGCTTCTCACTCGTGTGAGTCATGACCTACCTTGCTTGTTATTCAACTAGCAATTTATTTGTTTATGCCATTTGATTTTTTTTTCAACTCATTTTTTGAGTTACTTTTTTTGCCACACAAAGAATGAGGATGGAGATTTTGTAGAAGTGCCACGTTTTGTGTCTATATGTGTTAGTTTTCATTTTTTAGAATGTTAATATCAATTTATATATTTCTTAGTTGTCAGTTAATATTAACAGTGATAATATTTATATTAATAGATTATAAGTTTCTATCACACTCTCATTGCATTTATTATTTCTCTTATGTCTCTTTGACTTCTTCATTCTCTCTTATATCATACCTAAAGAGAGTCTTCTCCCCTATATAAAGGGACATACTCCTTATAACATATATATAATAAAATATACTTGTCCTTTAAGTCTCATGGTATATGTTTTAAAAATAAGGACAATCATTCCTTTTTGTTTGTATTTTTTTACACACCCATTCATCATTTTTGCCTAATTATTTATTCTTCTCCTCTCTAAAACTTAATATTATGGCCACTGGGATGAAAATGGAGATGAATATTATCCTTCCATGCAACATATTACTTGAAGATTCTTCCCAATGAACTATTTGGTCTTTGACAGTCAAGACCACTATGTTTGGCCTCAACTTATAGGACCATCTTTTTGGAATAATAAAGCTCCCAATGTCACAATTATGGAAGTTGTATCAACTTTTCTTGATGCAATAGAAAAGTGACACTAACATGTCAAATGGAGATATCCAATCCAGTATTTATAAAATGGGAACTTGGTGATCGACGTGTTAGATCTTATATTGTGAACTCAATTTACCATGTCATCTAACAAAATTACAGGGATAGAGAGGCTTCTGTTGCTTAAGTATGAAGCAACATTTCTCAAAATTTTCTTGAGAAAAAATCTTCCACTAGATGTTGACTCCACAATGATATTATGGTTTCATCTCAATGAGAATAAATAGTATGTCAATTTCACATAGCAATGACAAAGATTGAAGGGAAATGAATGCCATGTGTCCTCTTTTCTCCACATGAAAAAATTCACCTGTATGCATAATGAAACAACATGAATGGTGTGACCATAGCCATTTACATTCAGTTACCATTGGATTCAATTTCATGTGATTCAATTTCAAAGTAGAGTTCCAAACTTTAGCACTACGACTTATTTCATGTGATTCAATTTCATGTCTCAAGGATGCACCCATGGAAATCATAGCCATTGAGAAATGTATGAAGATGTTATCATGTTCTTATGGTGGAATCCCTTTAATCCATGTTGCTATTGTCCCTATCACTATGGAGTCTATCTCGGCGATATGATCCAATACCTTATTTACATGCGGCTAATTTAAAAAAATGTTTATTATAAGAAAGTAGTTCACGAAAAGACAACTTGTTGGAATCTACATATTAAAAACATCATATAATATTTAAAGAAACATGCTCCTCAAAATGCTTCTACAACCTCTACACCAACTTCATCTTCACCTAGATTTTAACAAATATTACAAATGTTCTGATATATGCAATCTTTCGGTAAAGTGGATTTAGAGTCATCGACTTTCTTAAATGAAAATTCTTAAGATTTTGATATTTGGTATATAAACTCTTGGGCAATTAAACATATGACTCATGATGATACATTTATTACATCATGCTCTCTTGTTACTCATATGGCTACCTGTCGCACTTCTAATGGAGCATCTTTGCCCATAAAGTAGATTGGAACACTTAATAAAAAAAAATCAATGTACCTTTTGTTCTACACATACCAGATCTCACAATGAATTTATTTTAAGTATCATCAAAATGTGGCCTGGGGTTACAAATTGGAGTTCAATTCCAAGGTATGTATTATCAATGATCTGGGGTACTAAGAAGGTCATTGGTCGAGCACATCAGATGGGAAGATTTATATTAGGTTAATCAATTGTCCATTCCAATATCATCTTCAACAATTGTAGACACTACTTCCACTTCATATCCAATTTTCTCTTAACATCAATGTATGGTCCATATGTCTTAGAATTCTTCTTGAGTCTGGAGTCTTAGGATAGTTTTAAAATTTTGAATTTAGTCCTTGTTCAGATTCTAAATCTACACACAAAGAGTAGCCTGCGTGTGAATTTTCATCTTATTTGGACAATGATGCGATGATTTTGAGTCGCATTTATAGACCGGTTTTATATGTGTTTTATGCTTTAATTAGTCATTTATATGGTTAATATCGCATAATTCATCTATTTTGGTCTTTGCCATCATTTTATGTCAAATCCCCTTAGTTTTATCATTTTGAGCATTAATTATCACATTATTATTATTTGTGTGGATTTATTTGATCCTGTCTTTGAATTGCAGAAAAAACGAGTATTTTCTTCCATCGATACCATCGACGGAAGTCGATACCATCGACAAGACCGCAGGTTACCAGCCGAAAGGAGCAGCAAAGAGTCGATACCATCGACGCTGATGTCGATGGTATCGAGATGTCTTCAGATTGCTGGCAAAGAAGCAGTCGATAGTATCGACACCCAGTCGATACCATCGACACACGGAGGCTACAACGTCGCAAAATGACAAAACCGACGCCAAAAGGAAGTCGATACCATCGACTCGAGTCGATGGTATCGAGATGATGTTGGGCGCGACAAAGGAAGGGTTTACAGCCATCCGCCACTGTATCGGGTCGATACCATCGACTCGCGTCGATGGTATCGACGTCGTAGGATATGAGTTTGCTTTCTAATGATCTCAATCGGACGGTGGAGTGAATTAACGACCTAATGAGGGACTTATACCTAATGACGGCCGCCCAGACAACGGGAGCATCGGATTAGCCATTGCACAAGTGCCGAGGAGCGAGAAAAAGGAGAACGGAGACCAGAAGTCCATACCAGTCGATCCGGACGCTGCCGAAGGCAGATTTCACCACCGAGAGGTGGGAAAGCACGTGTTCTACGCAAAGGATCAATCGGTTCTTCTCTGTTCAGGGGTTTTCCCTTTCTATTCACGTTTTTCATATGATTTCCCCTATTTCTACCATGTACTTGTGTGAGATGAACACGCGGGGCTAATCCCCTCCATCTTTAGGACCGGGAGTAGCCCGGGAATTCATTGTATGACAGTTTTATAATAGTAATTCATATTTTCTCTCTTAAATCCGTGGTATAGCTTCGTTTTCTCCATATATTGTTATGCTTGATCACCATAATAATAACCTAACGCCCTCAATCACCTCGACAGAAGGATTAACGGCTGAAAAGAGACGAAACCTGCATTAATCGATAAATCCCTTGAACAAGGTGGTGTAAAATTAATGGTGGATACTGAGAGATTGTTCGTAATGCACTTAGTTTAGGAGATAGGTTACTACGATGGTGGAACCGACCTAAACCTAAGTAGTGAATTGTACCACGACAGTGGGCAATTCTATTTTCAGGCCACTACCCGGATAAAGAGAGAAGAGTGAGGCATTATATAAAACCATATGCAATGAAAACCCGCGGTGAAACCGCAATCCTAAATATATCCTTTTGAATTGATTAAATTAACCTTTAATCGATTGTTTGCTTTGTTTTATTTATATTTTCTTTTAATTTTATTCAACAACCCCAATTTGTTATTCGGCTTAGCTGATCGCAAATAGTTAGTAGGAGTCTCCAACAATTCCGAGTATCCCTGTGTTCGACTCGGGCCTCACAAGGCCTATACTACTCGACGTGTATACTTGCATTTTTAGCGCGTAGTAAAATACACGTCAGACAAACTTGCCTATCCCAGTGTAGTTAGGAGAGAGAATTTACTTTTAAACCCAAAATAATAAATAATGTGTTAAATAACTCCAAAAGAAAAAATTAATTGTAGGATTTAGGTTTGCTTGTAGGCTAAGTTTCATAATTTTGGAGAGTTTCTAGATGCCTCAAATTTATAAAAGAAAGAAAATATATTTTATAATCTAAAATAATTAAATAAAATATGAAATCTCTTCAAAAGTGAAATATAATTCCAAAATTAGAATCTACATGTCTTAATTAGCCTAGGTGCAAAATTTGGGCCTAATTGGACAATGTTTGCACCCTTATTTTAGTTGAGAACAAAGGACATAACTATTTAATGTCACTTTATTTGGTTTCTGTTTTGGATCTGGTGTCACATTTATACTCTATCACACATGGTTTCCTAAATTTAATTTCCACGGCTTCTTTTTCTGTCCATCAGATCTCCATCGAGCGGTTGCTTTTCTATCTTCAACCTTCATCCCAAATATGTAGGCACGGTGTACAGCAATCGTGTAAATAGGTATGTCCTCCACTGTGGATTTCTCTCTCTCAAATCCACCAAAATCTATATTTTTTGCTGCAACAGCTTCATATTGTGACTCTGCATGCAATGGGTGTTTATTTAAGCCCTAATTTTCATCATGGATGTTTTGCCTGAAAATCCTTCCTAGCTTCTCGAATCTCCCACTACCAAAAACCCTAATACTAAGACTCACCTATATATATCAACACCACCTTATGTCACTGACAAGATAATTTTCTCTCTTCTACAAACTCCCTTTCCATCAACAGTGTACTCCACCATGGGCTAATAGCACATAGGGTAAGCACTCTCGAACCTCCATATCCATTTTCGATCGTTGGTTTCAGCTTCAATTCTACTCTCTCAAGTTTGCCCAAATCCACACAGCCCAGCTCAAGTTGCCTCATGCACTCATGGCATGCAAAAGAGTAAGGGGATGAATCTCCCTACAACTTTCTCTTCTTGTCCCAGATTTCCCTTTTCATTTGTGTTTTCCACTAAGGGCAAAAAGGACTTTTCTCCCTTGATCTATTTCCTCTTGGTGCACCTTGTTGGCCACTGACTGAGCTAGTTGGTGATCAGTAATTGGGCCACCTCACTAAACCAGTCATCGGTCATGTGTATATTTATTTTCTTACGTGGTTTTATCATATTTTCGGATTGGTCCATATTTCTAAAATTCATAACTTTCTCTCTGTGTATCCAAAAATTAAGAAAAAATACTCGTTGGATTCAAAAAATTATTCTCAATCTATTGGTCAAGTTTTCATTACCTGATTAAAAAGTTTTAAAATTTGATTTTTAGGGTTTCATAATCCATATTCACTTAATAATAATTGAAGAAAGATTTTAATGGGTAAAAACCAGATCTTGGATGACATCCATGATCAGTAACCTTGTACCCACTTTCTAGAAAAAAATCATGAATTATCTAAGATTTTTTTGAGGGTTTGGATTTTTAGGGTTTCGCCTAATATAAATCATTAAACCCTATTGATGGGTTAAATATTATATGTAGGTTTGAGTTGACTCTAGATTTGGAAGATTAGGCCTTGATCACTGACTTAACACTCAACTCAAGGTATGTTTGCATCCCTATTATTCCATATTGAGCAATTCTAATTTCACTCTCTTAACGTATGTTTGCATCCCCTATTATCCTTATTGATCAATAAACCTATTTCATTTCTTAATGTATGATTGCATCCCACATTATATCTATATTCAGAAATTTCCAATTCCTCTTTCTAAATGTATGTTGGCATTTCATACTATTCCAAATTGAGCAGTCACCTATGTTTCTATCTTTTTATCTACTTGAAGAGCCAAAATCATAATTTGATTACTACATGTATCTCCTTTGAGATTAATTCTTGAAAGATATATTGTTATTGTTTTTCTCACATCATTGATATTTTTTAATCCTCTTTTATGGGTCCTTTGACCCCACTTATATTGATTGGATGTTATCACCCCTCATATTTTGGAAATAACTTGATTACTCTTTTGTTATGCATCATGTGGTGACTACTAGTATAATGTGATGTCTTATTTTATGTGGATATGTAAATTGCCACATGTTATTTTATGTGGATGTGTAAATTCCCACACATGATAATGCAAACATGATAATTCCTACAGGTGATATTATTAAAGAAGATGTCTACCCTGTCCTACTCAGATTAGATGTTTATATGTTCCTACTCACCCCACATTTATGATAGATGTGTTATTTTCTACCTACATGTTTATATTTTTTGTTGTTGTTGTCACATCTAAACCACATTGATGCCTTCCCCTAATTATTATCTATTTGCAAATTCTTATTTTTTTGAAACCCACTTGGCTGTTCCTTTCCTTATCTCTAGGAAGCATTGTTTATTTAACATCATTTAATTCATAATACTGCTCAATACCCCATTTAGTATGTACATACCAGCATTTTGCTGACATGTCTACTTTTCTCCTTTTACTGGGGTATGCTTTCAACCCCAGGTGTAGGACTTAGAAGATTGGACATAGTGATGTGGACCTTCTAGTTGAATCTCTTGGGAGACAGACTTGAGATAGCTAGATATCCCTCTACTTAGATCCTTATGTTGTAACCTTCATATTACACATATATGTGAGATGACAATGTACTTTTGAAAAACTGAATACAATCATGATTTTTTATTATGCTGCTATAATTTGGTTTCTTTTTGCATATCATTATTAGAGATAAAAAAATTATGTTGATTCGAGCATGTTTGAAAGTATGTTTGGATAGATGAGTTTATTCTCAAATTCTGTAGGGATTGGATCCTCTCTCGGTCCCACTCCTTATAATATTTAAGAAGCATGTTCCTTTAAAGTCTTCTAAAACCTCTACATCAACCTCATTTTCACTTGACTTTAAACAAATATTGCATATTCTTGCACATATGCAATCTTCTAATCAAGTGAATGTAGCATCATTGACATTTTCAAATGATAATGGTAAGGATTCTGATATTTGGTACATAAACTATAGGGCATCAAAATATATGAATCTCAATGATACATTCCTAACTTCATGCTCTCCTTCTACTCATGTAACTCCTTATCACACTTCTAGTGGAGTTTTCTTCCATTAAGCAAATTGGAAAACTTAACATTTAAAAAAATCATTTTACCTTTTGTTCTACACAAAAGATCTCACAATGAAATTATTTTTTGTATCATCAATATTTGGCCTGGGTTACGAAGTGGAGTTTGATTCCACTCTATGTATTTTGCATAGTTTGGATACTAAGGAGGTCATTGGTCAAGCACGTCAGAAACAGAGAATGAATTCAGATTGATCAATTGCCAATTCCAATATCTCCTTCAATAGTTGCAACCACTACTTCGACTTTATCTCTAGTTTTTTCAATATTGATGTATGGTAGAGCTTGGTAAATCTTAATGAAGGACCTAGGTTTGAACTACACTGAAGGCACTTTGCAAATGGCAATCTACGTTCATTTGGCATAAGAGTGGGGCAACCAGACCACGCATTCTCATGCCTCAAGAGTTTACCATGTTGGGCTCTCCCGGGGTGGGTCCTCTCAGTCACTAAAAAAATCCACGTACAGAACACATGTTAGAGCACTATCTTAGGATTCTTCTATGCTCAGAAGTCTTACTCCAGTTTTAAAAGTTTGAATCAAGTTTGAGTATTAATTGTAAAGTAGTTGTTATACCCGCATCTCACATTTTCAACTAATCATGAAATTAGTGCATAAAGTATTGACAAAACAAAAGACAAACATCACACTAATGATGTAAAACTCTCATATTTGACACATTTAATCACATGAACTGACATTGCATAAGTATACAACCTAATTCCACTAAAATAATTTCAAACTTAAAGATACATATGAAAGCATTCATACTAATTCTTATTATTTTCAAGAACACAAGTCTTGATAACCAAGTATCTGTTCTGGCACTATAGACACAATATTCTACAATATCATTTGCAACTCTTTCTATACAAGGACCTAGAGTGGAAAAGCATTGAGCCTGACTATTTCTACATCAAAACACTACTAACATCCTCTGTGATAAGATTCTTTTAAAAATGTTGCTATCTTTGTATCATTAGTGTTAGATAAAAAAAATCAATAGAGTGTGAGCTATTGGCTAAGAGAATGGAAATTCACCTAAATAGACAAGGTAATATACATTTTATTTTTTAAATGGATAAAAACTTAAGAAGACATAAGCAAGATGTTAAATACTAAATTGAATGATCAGTGATGTAAAATTCATCAGCATACTAAATATTGAGAATAATTGAATAATATATTTTTGAAACTTTGTGGTGAACAACAACTTCCTAGATCTATCTTCTTAGACTTTTACTCAATTTATTAATGTCATTAACCCACATGAGGTGTACCATAGCATGTGGAAGCATCACAAAAATCTACGATCTTACCATAAAAGACTTAGAGTAAATCAAGGACTCTAAATCTACTAATTAGCTACTCGGTTTGCAACATGCCTCGCTACGTCTGGCCTCAACGGCTAAACAAATTACCGAAAAAACTAGACTCCTCTTCTAAACATGGGTACTCAGAGACAAGAGAACTCTATTTAAAGCTATCTACTCCAGTAGTTCCACAAATACTAACTCACTGAATTGTTACTAAAATGGGTACCATTGAGATCTCTGATTATTGTTGAATATCCCTTCTATGAATAAAGAGTTCTTCCACGTTGGTCTTAACCCCTTGTGATTCATTGGTGCTCTGACTTTGTCTCTTATACACTTCCCTTGGGTAAGTTGTTTCCTCCACTCTGGTGCAAACCTTCACATGGAATCTAAGGTTTTCAAGGCATCTGGATCTCTAATAGATTTTTTAGTTTCACTAAAAAATAAACTACTAATATTTTCTTTTAGCATGGCCAATATCATTCATTTTTATTTATATATTCTATACTATATTTCACTACTAAAAACAATATTTAACAATTCTACATATTTTTAGAACTCTAAAAAATAATACAAATCAAATGTAGATTCTCAACAAACTTAAATATTTTGAACATATGTGAATATAATGAATTCATTTTTGATATAATGACACTATTAAGATATCATATTGACTATTGTTGATCTAATATAACTAAATTGCACTGAATTGTTGGTATGTAAAACTATGAAAGCTTGAAGTAGTTGAAGTGATCTTTGAATAAATAACATTGGAATCAATCTATCTAATAGTACACACTAGTGTGTGTTTCATTACTGGATATTTAGGTCAAACTCGGATATAGTGGTTCCTCTATATTATACTATGCCTGAAACTCAAACAAATCATGGACAGACATTATAGAATTGAAATCATTCACCTTCAATAAATGTTTCTAGCTATCTAGGTCATATATCCCTTAAAATCTGAATAGGGTCTCATTGAGCCAAAAATAGATAAAATAGAAGAGGATGCAATCATTTTTTCATATTTTGCATTAGATTGATAAAAGATAGCTAAAGGATAATTTCCACTCACTTAAAGTTCACCTAACCAAAATCTAGGCAAATATATCCTAGATCAATTGATTTCAAACAAATAAAATGATTTCAGATTTATGGATCTAAATTTAAATAAGCAACAATCCTTTTATGTGATATAAGTCATATTAGACTAGTGTATCAAATGTAATTTAAAAATATTAAGTTTTGAGGCATTTTCACTCTAAATGGCCAAAACATGCCAAATTAGGGCAAAAGCTAGTGAAATTATGAAATTTCATCATAAATGATTACATAATTCAAGAGTTATGTTAAAACATATTTCATATCACTATACTTCTATAATATAAGAAAAAATAATTTCATAATAAAATTCCCATTTTACTACAAAATCAACCAAATTCTTAAAAAATAGGACCAAATTAGCATCATAAAACTGAATTTGAGTTTATTGTATACTTACATATCTAAATGGGTATAAATACACTTATCCTTTCTTTAATAAGTAGATGAAAAACTTCCTCCCTTGTTCCAAGAAGGTAGATTCCATAATTCTACAAAAAGTTCCACCAATCATCTCTAAAGTTAGAATATACCACAAAATCTCTAACTTGGGATCCTTCTTAGATGGCAACATGAGAAAATGAGAGAGAAGATGGATATACTAGAGCTTCTTTATTAACATCCAAAACTATTTCATCCACACCAATAGAATTGAGTTAAAAGATATAAGAAGATAAGAAAAGAACTTACTAGATTCAACTTGAATTTGAGGAAGAACTTGAGCTAGATCAAACCTAGGTTAATATCCACCAAAATCCCCTCAAAATAACCTATCTACCATCATATACAAAATTTCTGAGAAGAACATTGGGTTTGAGGTGTTTTAGGTCATATTTGGATGATAAGGCCATGTGAGGTGCTTGGGTATTTTTGTAAAGAGATCTATAATTGGAATTTTTCTTCAAATTTGTTTTTTAGAACAATATATTGGCATATCTTGAGGATTTGACATCCAAACCAATATCTACGAATTCTATAGATTCCATATTAACTTTACATTCCAATATTAACCTAATATCAGTTATAAGAAGCAAAACAAATTTATGGAATTAATTTACCATAATTCAATCATTTTAACCTATTCCAGGGCAAACTCAAGACATGACCTCTGATTTCAACCTGTATAGGATTTTTTCTAGACAAACATCTCTAATAAACTAAGATGGTACATAATATGTTAATCAATCAATGAAAAAAAATAAATGTGATTTTTACACTAATTTGGCAAAAGTGTACTACTAATTAGGAAAATGTAGAATTAAACATTAATAAGGGTTTAGGGTTTGACAAATCACCCCACCTTTACGAATTTTACCCTAATATACAAGAGATAGTTGAAACATATAATCACATCTATACTAGATACCAAATCCACATTAAACATATAAAAGCTAAACTTATGGTCCTATAACTTTCAATTGCCTACTAAGTACGAGTAGGATCATTACAATCTCTCCCCCTTAACAAGTTCCATCCTCGAAATTTACAAATGTAATGAAGAAAAAAAGTAATCATATATTTTTCAGAATTCTAATTTTGGTTCATCACTAATTCCTATATCTCTTATTTGAATAATGAATTCTAAATAGAATCATATGTTCACCTTGTAATAAATCAATCCATTGTCAATAAGAAAGCTATGTTTCATGATCAATTGTTAATAATGCACTTTCTTGCAACATTCTTCATGCTATTGAAATTTATCCTTTGCATGTGTATATAGTTATTTCTCGATTATAGTTGTGTAGAACAAATAAAAATGCTAAAGAATCTACTTTTTCGTTGCGATATCTCAATCTTAAAGCCCCCATAAGACACAAGATTTAAAAAACTAAAATTCTACCATTAATATAAAATTTTGATGCTTCTATAATAGGAATCATAATCAACTTTTCCTTTCACTTAGTTAGCATACACTCATGAATGATTAAAACTACATAATCAAATATTACTTTTCAGGGAAAACCTTTCACAAGCTATATTATTGGGAAAATGTTTGAGAATCGCTAATAGTAACAGATTTCATTGATTCACTTCCTATCCATCATTACTTGTCTCTTCTGATTTACCCATATTCCTTTCACCACATTATGAAGAGATACTTGACTATGAGTATCCAATACTCAAAACATAGCATGGACTTCTTGTCATTCCTAACTTTCATTTCACATGTGTTTATTGTATTTTAAATTTATCCATCATTCTCTTTTTTTTATCCTCCCCATATTCTTCACTCACTTTTATAAATTGCATCTCTCATGCCTTAAATACTTAATAATATTTAGTTTACCTTCCAATATTTATTTCATGTTTCTTCATCTAATAATGTTCGCATCCAAGGTCAAGTTTCAACCTACCTTCCTTATGTTGCCAAATTCCAAAACATCTTTAGATTTATCATCTATCTATTACTAATACTCTTTAGGTTATTCTTTAATTCCAAAAATAAAAATGTATTCCTCTTTTAGATCCATATGTATCTTATTTTTTACTTATACTCTTGTTTTCTTTTCCTTATACTTGAATCTCAATTTGTTCCGCTAGTGTATAATGACTTGCGATGTTTCATCACCACTCTTACATCAAATGTCTATCTTTATACTTAAGCTTCAAAATAAGCATTTCATTTCATTATGATATTTATTAACATTATAATTCTGGCTATCATCAAAGTTATACAATTCTTCACTAAATCCCAGATACAAGAAAACATTCATAAGCAAAACAATGCAAGCATATCAAAAGTAATACGACGTGCAATTTCTTGACCATGAATCCTTTGACCAGATCCAAAATTTCAAATCATTCTGTTTTCTTGTCATAGTTTGTCTACCCCAACAAATTATATATTCAATTTTTTTTGACATATTTACCTTCTTTATCATTTTTATATTATGAGTTGGTTACTTTATTCATTGTCTTTATCGTATCTAATTTTTCATCATGCACTAACACTTTCTCTTCATTGTTTTTCATCATCTCACTTTTTGTACACCATCTCTTATACCTAGCATTGTTAACCTTCACTAATTTCTTATTATTCAATTCATATTGATATATCTAAGAAAATTCAGAACTCAATGGCTTGAACAGATCTCATTATCTGTTGTTTATTCCATCAATATGTTTACTTTATAATTTCTCTAAACGTTTTAAATGACATTTACTTCATTTCAGTTCATACAACTCATGTAAGAAAATTGTTCGTTTTAATATTAATATCAATGTATATATGTATGACTCATTTAGTGACTCAAAATCATACTCATCCTTCTTAGATTTGACACATACAAGAAAATAATTATATTAAAGTAAAATCAACCAATCACTTGATATATATATATATATATATATATATGAAATGGAAACAAGGATGAATGCATTAAAGTCTTCTTTGGATGTATGTTTTCATATACTCCTCTTAACATACAACCCTTTATCCTTAAACCATGACCTATTTTCCTTTTTTTATTTATTATTACTTTATTACATTAACCTCATATGTTACTAATTCACCTCTTTTGGTAAATATATGTTTACTTCTATCCTTCTGGCCCAGACTCCTACGGGAGGCAGTAGTGGGGAATTTTCTACAATGAGTGAGGAGCAATGCTGCGAGGAGGTAGACACAGGTCGTGAACTTATTTTCTTAGAGAAGAAGCAATGACGTGAGGAAGAAGCATCGACTAACTCTGTGACAGTTGTCGTGGTAAGACAGAGGATAAGAATTATTCCTCTCTAATGAACTTTTTAATTTGTCCCATTTTGCTTTTTCATATTATGTTTCCTCAATTGAAGAATGCATAACTACGAGACTTGATTATGGAATTGATTCTTACCCATCCATTTCTTTTCTTTAATTTTTTCTATGTATTCATCTTTTATCTTATTCACTAAATCATCTATAATCTCTTGTGAAAAAATGATTAATCCATCTTCTGACACACATTTCAATCATTTTTCTTTTCTTTTTGTCATTACTTCTTCCTTTAAAGTTTATTTCAATAAGTCTACATGTATTTAAGCAAGTCAATCAGCTTCCTTCACTAGTCTCTTGACATGTTGAATGCTCAATCAACTCATCATATAGTTAAAAGACTTCACATTTAGATTAGGCCACTTTAAAGTTTTACATTAGTATAACTTCTTAGATGTAATCCAAACACTACCAAGAGCTTTTATAATATGTTTTATGTATTAATAGTCATTTATGTATACATCAATGTATCTTTCATTTTCTCTTTTTTTCTTTGTGCTTGAATTCATCCATATTTCAGATAATCACTTAGTTACTAATTGCAACTAAATTTTCATATCATTCCAACACTTCTTATGAATTCTAGTATCTTAATAATCACGAGCCTTCAGATATCCTGATTTTACATTATCATATATGTTCTTATTCAAATATTGTAGAATTCATTAGACCCAAGTAATGCATCATGTTAGTTGGAACAGGACAAACCTATAGTCGTGAAGCAAGACCTATTCGAGTTAACCAATTCCTATTTATATCAAATATATGAATAAGATATTCACTTACTAGAAATCATATAAAAATAACTTCAGGCCTACTTTATGTCTAGAATAACAATTACTATTTGGAAAAAAGTTTGAATGTAGAACAATCTTAACTGAATCGTATACATTTGAAAATTTGACATTTAGGATTCACACATGTAAGACAATTTTTTTCATTTCAAATGAAATTAATAGTATAAAAAAATTCATATCATATTTTATCCTTATGATTATATTTTTCGAGTCTTATAACCCTGATACTTCTAGGGTTTCTCTCTATCCCATCCCCCTCTATAGTACATGGCCATGGTATGTAGGGAAGCGTAGATAGAGTGTCTTGATACTAGTAAACCTAAGTATTCAGATACTAGAGCAGGATATCTAAATGCTCAGACTTTCCCAAACTATAGTCACATCACCTACTAACTGCAACCATTTGTGAATCTGACTATCTAACTCAATTGTCGTTGACAAATCAGCCTAAGATCTAATACAAAATTGTTATACCCACATTTCACATTTATTACTAATCATGAGATTAGGGCATAAACTGTTCACTAGACAAAAGCCAATCATAACACTAATTTTTTCTTGATTTAAAATTCTTATATTTGACGTGTTCAATCATATTAATTGACATTGACTAGGTATACAACCTATTTCCACCAAACTAATTTCAATTTTTAAAACATACACAGGAAAACAATAATTCTTGTCATTTACAAGTACACAAGTCTTGATAAGTAAGCATCTATTATTGCACTAAAGACACAATATCTTGCAATATCATTTGCAACTCTTTCTATACAAGGACATAGAGTGTAAAAGGACCCAGCTTGATTGTTTCTATCTCAAAACACTACTAACATCCTATGTGGAAGGATTCTTCTGGGAAAATTTTGATATCTCCATATCAACAGTATTACCTAAAAGTTTGTTCAACAGAGTGTGAGCTACAGGATCAGTGAATGAAAATTCACCCAAATATACCAGATAATATGTGTATTATTTATTAATTGGATAGAAACTTAAGAATATATATGAATTCTATTAAATACTAAACTGAATGAGGAATAATGTAAATTTCATCAACATCCTAAATATTGAGAATAACTAAATATTATATTTTTGAAATTGTATAGTGAACAACAATTTCCTGGATTTGACTTGTTATACTTTTAGCTGGTTTATTAATTCCCTAAATCGACATGACGTGTAGAAAAATATGTGGAAGTGTCACAGCAAGCTATGATATCATCATATAAGACTTAGAGTAGACATGAGACTCTAAGTCCTCTAACTAGCTACCTGGTCTACGACGAGCCTTGGCACGCTTGGCCTAAGCGGCTAAACAAATGGATGAAAAAACTCGACTCATCCTCTAAACATGGGTACTAAGGAGGAGAGTCAAGAGAATCCTTGCTAAAACTTTCTACTCCGATAATTCTACAAGGACTGACTCACTAAGTAGTTACTTAATTGGGTACCATCGAGATCTCTGGTTTAAGTTGGATACCCCTATTATAAATCAAGAGATCGTCCACAATAGGCATGACCCCTCATGCCCCATCGGAACGTTGTAATTTCCTCTCATGGATAGAACTAGTATGTAAGACATTTCCTTCATTGACCTCCACAAGGAATATCTACAGTCTTTAGGGCATAAAGATGTATAATTCGTTCTTTAGTTTCACTATAAACAATAATCTACTAAGCCTTTTCTTAGCTTTAGCATGTAATCATATCATTTCTTTTCCTTTATGTATATATGCACTATATTTCACTATTGAAAATAACATTGAACAATTCTATATATGTCTAATACTCTGGAGAAGAATATGATTCAATTGTAGATTCTCACTATATTTCACTTGTAAACATATTTGAATATAATGAATTGATGTATGCTATAAGGATACTACTAAGCTTTCATATTAAATATTGATTATCTAATCTAATTGAATTGTACTAAATTACTAGTATGTAAAACTGTGAATAGCTTGGATTGGCTAAATTGTTCATTGAATAAATATAATTAGGTTCAATTTATCTAATAGCACACTCTAACATGTTTTCCACTACTGATTGATTAGGGAAAACCTGAATACATAGGCTCCTCTATAATATACTATGTCTGAAACTCATACAAGTCATGTACATGCATTACAAAACTAAAATCATTCACCATCAATAAATTTTTCTAGATATCTAGATCATGTATGCCTTAAAATTTGACTTGGGGATCACTACAAAAAAATTAGATAAAATGGAAAGATATAATCGGGTTCTTCATGTTTTGTATTAGATCAATGAAAACCATAGCTAATGGACAACTTTCACTCATTTTGAGTTCATTCCACTAAAATCTTAGCAAAAATAGACTTTCATCAATTGACTACCAACAAAGAAATTGATTTTATATTTATAGATCTAAATTTGAATAACCAACAATCATGTCCTATAATACAAGTCAAATTAGACTAGTGTATCAAATTTCAACTCAAAATATTAAAGTTTCAGCCATTTTCACCCTAAATGGCCAAAACCTACCAAATTAGGACAACTTTTGGTGAAAATATGAAATTACATTATAAATTATTCCATAACAAAAAAGGTATGTTCAAACATGTACCATATAATTAAATTTTTGTAATATAAGCTGAATGAAATGGCCAAAACACGACAATTAGGACAAAAGTTGGTAAAAATATGAAATTACATCATAAATGATTCCATAACACAAAAGCTATTTTCAAACAGGTTCCATATAGGTGTATTTATGTAATATAAGCATGTATCCTAAATTTCATAATCAAATTCCCATTTTACTACAAAATCAACCAAAATCTCAAATATAAGGCAAAATTAGCATCATATAGCTAAAATTGAGTTTGTTTCATACTTGGATATATAAATGGGTGTAAACCCACTCATCCTTATTGTAACAAATAGGTGAAAACGTACTCTCCTATTCCATGAAGGTATATTTTAGATTTCTACAAAATGTTCCATTAATCTTCTCTAAAGTTGAAAATCACCAAAAAATCCCTAGCTTGGGATCCTTCTTAGATGACATCATGAGAAAAGAGAGAAGATGGATCGATTAGGGTTTGTTGATCCACTTTCAAAAAAATTTAAGCCAGATCGATTTTTGAGAATTAAGTAAAGTTGGAAGAAAGAAGAAGAGAAACAAAGAACATACTAGATTCAACTTGAATTTTGGGAAGAGCTTGAGATATATCAACCCTAGGTCAACATCCACCCAAAATCTAGTACTATACACCGATCCGAACCTGGTCCAGACTGACTTGGACCGGACCGGACCAGACCAAGTCTCGGTTAACAAAAAATTATGGATCGAGGACCAGACCGAATAAGAACTGGTCTGGTCCAGGACTAAACTAAAAAAATGAAGGATCAGACTAGGACCGGACTCAGACTAGACCAAACATACCAATATTCATACACTCTGGATTGTAAGATATAAAAGAAAAATGTTATAAAAATTATAAAAGAACTAATAAGTCATTCGAGTTTGGTAATAAAAACCAAGTTATATAATTGAACTCTTATAATTGGAGAGAGTAAATTGTTATGACTATTGGGAACATTAATATTATAATATAGACACATAATAACACATTAGAGACTAACTGGAATATATTTGTAGCACGCAAAAATTACCACTTATAATTATTATAAAAATTAATTAATAATAATTAACTTGTAGTTCACTAATCTATTTACAATGAACGCAACGTCTGTTTTTTGTCACCACAATGTAATGCAATATTCAATTTTTTTAACAACTACTTGGTACTTGTGTAAGTGCAATGGATAATACTATTTCCATTTATTGATATAATGACATTAGTGTGTAGACCATAATATTAATATACCTATTGGTACATTCTAGAGTCATTAATACTATATTCCACATCCTCACAATCCTTCATAAATATTAGAATCAATTAATATATATAAGAAGCTTTATGTTACTCAGTCCAATCGGTACAAACCAGTTTCTACTAGTTTTGGACTAGACCGGATTGAGGACTGGATCGAAAGTCAAGTCAATCCAAGACCGGACCGGATCGAATAGCCGGTCTAGCCTGGTCAAGTGGTCTGGAGCAATATATGTACAACACTACCCAAATCCTACCAAAATCACCTCTCTACCCAACAACAAAAAATTTAGAGAAGAAAGGTAGAGTTTGAGGTGGTTTAAATCGGTTTTGGCTGATAAGTCTATTTGAGGTGCTTGGGTATTTTGCAAAGAGTTCCATAAATTAAGTTTTCTTTCAAATTTGTCTTTCAGAACAATAGTGTATCTTGAGAATTTAACCTCCAAATCAATTTCTATAAAGTTCTATAGATTCCATTTTATTCTAGAGTGTAATATTAACCTATTATCACTTATAAGCTGCAAACAGTAAATTATGCAATTTATTTATCATAATTCCATCATTTTGACCTATATCATGACAAATTAAGACAAAACCCCTAATTTCAAATTGTCTAGGATTTTTTCTAACCAAATCCTATCTAAGAAACTAATATCGGTACATAATATGTTAAATAATCAATTAAAAAATAATGTGATTTATACATTATTTGTTAAAAGTGCATATTGAACATTCATAAGGGTTTACAGTTTGACAAATCACCCATCCTTTACAGATTTCATTTTGAAATCTAAGAGAAGAATAAAAAATAAAATTACATGTGGACTATATATAAAATTCACATCAAACATATAAAAGTTGAACTTAGGGTATTATAACCTTCAATAACCTACTCATTACGAGCAAGATCATTACACCAGAAAAATAATTGCAACTACCTTTTTTTAAATCATTAAGTAAATCATCTTCAACATTTGTTCTTACGCATTATTTGGAGTCCAGCACCAACCAATTCTCTCAATGATTTTTTATACTATGTATTTTTTATTAATGCCTATTCAAGGTCTGCCTTTATATACTTAATGAACAATTGCATTCAATATACTCCACTTTACCTGGCCAGTGTGGTTCAGGTGGTTCGGTCCGACTTGTCCTCCCTGGGGGGCCCGGGTTCGAATCCCCCTGAGCGCATTGTAATTACCAACTCCTTGGGTCATCTGGGCTCTGGAACCTGTTTGAGGAGGAGGGGGAGTGGGGTCTCCCTAAGACTCAAAAATATATATATATACTCCACTTTTACCATTTGGATTCATACCCAATACCATAAGCATATAGAGATTTTTAGATCTGATAATGCACGTGAATATACCTTTTTCAATCATGTGCTCTATGCTATAGGACCCTGACACCTAGTGGAAGGCCTTTTGCACACACATTCATTAAAAAAATGAGTATGGATCAGAGGAAACATTGTCACATTCTTGAGACAAGAAGATCCTTCCTTTTTCATGCTTCTGTGCCTCGATTATATTGGGCAGAGTTGTTGTTGTAGTTGTCCACGTCATCATTAGGATATCTACTCCCATTTTGAGTGGAATTTTTCCCTGTGAGATTTTTTTTTGCTCTAACTCTATATAACTCTTTTTTAAGAGTTTTTGGGTTCAATCTTTTCATCCTTCTTTCTGGACACAAAGGAGAAAACTATCCCCCAAGTCATTTTGATGTGTTTTTGTTGGCTATACTTCATAGAACAAGGGATATTGTTGTTATCACCCTCTTATTAGACATATTTTTACGTCTAGACATGTCTCATTCATTGAAGACACTCCTTATCTTTCTCTCAAGTCTCATGATTTACAGTTGCTATCCAATAATGGTGTTTTCATCTGCAAAAATGAGATTGCAAAAATAAATGGATTTGATGGAATCACCATCATGTTTTTATGCGGTAAAACCCAGAAAACCATTTTTGGATGACTCACTATGGATAAAATGTAGGTCAATCAGTAGAGATTCAAGATAGGCATGCTTGGTTACAAAATGGGAAAGTGATGTGAAGTCGGTGCCCCAATCTGCCCATTGGAAATGGTATTGTGGTAGTGGTATTGAGTTGATATCAAAGGAAAGGGCCACTAGAGAAGGGTGGAATCGTGGATATGGTCGATATTGGAACAAATACAAAAAAAGGAATGAAACAACCTATTTTGTTTCTATCACCTTGATAAGATTCTACATTCAACTTCACTACAAATATTTCTTTGTGGGAAAAGGTGAAGAGGGGGTTGGCTTTCAGCAGATGGAGGTCGAAGAATATTTCTGGGTTTTCATGAGAGAAGTTCTCTTGTGAACTTTATTGGAGTTCAAAAGAGACTCCTGAGGTTTTTATGAGAGAGGTTCTCTCATGAATTTTCTCTGTAGTATTGGCTCTAGGTTGCTCTCTTGGGTGCACTCTTGGTCTAGGTGTCACTCTCTCTACCTCACTAACTAGCTCTGGGTTACTGATGGGCCCCCACTATAAAGTCCCAATTGCCATCAACATTAAGCCATGTATGTGCAAGTAATAAATATCTTGAAGTGTATTAATGAATTTGTTCATACTTGCACATGAATGGCTTAATCTTTCAGACAATAATGGCCTCTATCAACTGTACTGCTCCTTACTATTATGTAAAATTGCAATCAAGTTAAGAACCTCTCTGTTCTTACATTTTTTCCACTAATTTGGGCATCATCATGATGTCTCCATCTTCAACGTGTTCATAAGAATCCATGTCATCATCACTTGATTGTAATTCTACATAATAGTAAGGAGCTTCAGATTTTTATTCATAGGGATTGTCAGATACGATGGACACATTTTTGTAAAATAGATATGAGGCATAGACTTGATTCCTCCATTGGGCAAGTCGTTTAAGGTTTTTGCATTCAAATAAAGTCTTCCTTCTAGATAGAAAATTATTGTTCTGTTGTGAAACGTTCTTGGTTGGCCAAACTGTAGAAGGATGCCAATGTGGTACCCATTTATTTGAATGCATGTTATTCATCTTCATGGGACCATGATAGTTGAGTCCCTTCTTATCTTGATTAACTGGTACCATGATGGAGGAAGTTATCCCTTGGTGATTGCGACCTAATCCTTAACAAAGTCGAGGACCCATTCTGGCTAGAGCATCATTGTATTTAATGTGATCTTTATGGATTCTTGGGAACACTTGGAACTATTCAGGAATCTAATTGATAGTTTTAACATGCAACGTATTATATCATAATGCCATCTCATCAGTACTTATCGAATCTAGTGTCTTAGGTACAAAATCACCATGAACAATCACAATGTGCCCTACAACATAAAGGCGATATGAAGTTAGTTATTTTAGGGCATTTTGTGCTAGTTTTAAACCAACGACCAAGTGGGCAACGCTAAAACTGAAGCATTCTTTACTAATTGTATGTTTTTTTATATAGTAGGTTTGCAGACCTATTGTCCAGTCTTCTATCTTGTTTGGAGCCTTCCATTTTTTAGAACTAAATGTTTTGAAGAATAGTTAGCCCTCTACAAGCATTGAGGCTTAACAATAGGCCAGCACACCTATAAGAAAAAGATAACTTATACAAAGTAGGCACAAACATTCCACATTCTGTCATTTTTTCACTTCAAATTGCACACAAATCCATGAACTCATATCTCAATTGTTTCATTTCTCATCCACACTTCAATTCCACACATAAATGCATGAATAAACATCATTCTCTTCCTCATGCCTTCACATTCAAATTCACACACAGATATGCACTTAAAAGTCAATTCACACTAACAAAATACTTATCAATATCAGCTGCCATCCCAGATTTTAAGTCATAGTGTATAATAATACATATCAACTTTAATTCGCACTGACAATTACATATAAAAATCTGACATCAACGTTAACTACCAAAAAGTATCAATCAACCGTAAAATTTCTCATTTAAGTCCACATTTTTTATGAAGTAGTTTTCCCATTGTTCGCGTAGGTCATGCAACTGCTCCAATATATAAGGTTTCGTATTCTCAAAAAACTACAAAGAGAATGAGACTTCTAATTAGATTGGACTATTTATATTATCAAATGAGACTACTTCATTAATAATATGAACAAAAGACAATACACAGTCCAAGTCTTGGGAACAATCACTCATAACTGCCAATGCCTATTTCTGAGTGAATAGAAGGCACAAACATTCCACATTCTATCATTTTTTCACTTCAAATTGCACACAAATCCATGAACTCATATCTCAATTGTTTCATTTCTCAACCACACTTCAATTCCACACATAAATGCGTGAATAAACATCATTATCTTCCTCATGCCTTCACATTCAAATTCACACACAAATATGCACTTAAAAGTCAATTCACATTGACAAAATACATATCAATATCTGTTGCCATCCCAAATTTTAAGTCATAGTATATAATAATACATATCAACATTCAATTCACACTCACAATTACATATAAAAATATGACATCAAAGTAAACTACCAAAAAGTATCAATCAACCATCAAATTTCTTGTTTAAGTCCACATTTTTTATGAAGTAGTTTGCCCATTGTTCGCGTAGGTCATTCAACTGCTCCAATGTATAAGGTTTAGTATTCTCAAAAAACTACAAAGAGAATGAGACTTCTAATTAGATTGGATTGTTCATATTATCAAATGAGACTACTTCATTAATAATATGAACAAAAGACAATACACAGTCCAAGTCTTGGGAACAATCACTCACCACTGCCAATGCTTATTTCTGAGTGAATAGAAGGCAAAAAAAATCCCTGAACATCGACGGCAAGAGAGTATTTTCTAGCAACCTACAATTTTATGAAATACAAAATTTTATTTGAAAAACATAAATATTGACTTGAAGGACTATTTTATCACAATATAAATAAAATTGACTTGAGTTGAATCTTACCCTAGACTTGTCATGTGGATCGAAGGACTACTTCCAATGCACTACGTGCGTGAGTGATGAACATGTTCTATGACTACTGGAGAAGCTTGTGCCGCCTAAGAAGCTATATATTTCTCGTAGGCTGCATCTATCAATCTTTGCACGTACTCCTAGTCAACTTCCCCTTTCTTGGCGTGTTTGTTCTTTTGCTGGGATGACCAAAAAAAAGATTTTATCTCATACCCAACTCCAACGCCCCTATCACATCTGTGATGCTCTTTTGTCCCTAGAGCAATCGTCAATTCATTGGGTGTGCCCTGAGGGGTGAACTTGCCCTCATTTTCTTGTGCAGCCAACTCTAACTAATTATTATCAAAAATTGACTAATTAGTAAAACTTAACAATCCAATGAAAAAAGAACAATGACATTATTGTGAGACCAAAAAAATTTACTATTTTTGAAGAGACCTCCTGTGTTGCTTGGACAGGGATTTCTCCGACTTTATTTTTCCTCGCATCTATCCACTCAATGTAGCAAGGCAACCGTCTAGAAGCACTATAGGACTCAATAGTAGAAGGAGTAGAAATAGAAGGCCCTTGCTCTTACCCTTGCCCTTTGCCCTTGCCCTTTCCCTTTCCCTTTCCCTTGCCCTTTCCCTTGCCCTTACCCTTGCCCTTGCTCTTTGTCTTATCCTTGCTCTTGCTCTGTACAAACTCCTTCCAATCATCTTTATCAATGTAGTTATATTTAAGGCAGGGATCCCAACCCTTCTTGTCTCCAAAGACATAGTATCTTGTGAGGATTGTCTGCCAATCTCTATGTCTTCTCCCAACGAGGTGCATAACACACTTGTAATATAGCTTTCCATCAAGTTCATAGGGGCCCTAAAAGTGTTCAACATTCAATAACTATTTAAATATATTAAAAGAAAGAATAGGAAAAATACTATAAAAATATAACTGCATTTATCTCACCTCTAACTCCCTCCATGTGAGGTCTTTCTGGACCGTACACACTTGTCTCCAATCCTCAACAAGGAGAGGCACTCAACCAAGGACCCCATAGTAGCTGACAAACTTTTTAGTAGGTGACGTGCCTGCTTCATTGAATTTAGTGACATCCTTCCTCCCTTGCCTATTTGTGGTATCTTTCATCACAGTTATCCCTCTAACTCCCTTACACTTTAGTTTATCAGCATCGTCAGCACACTCATGCTTGTGATCACTATGCTCTTATTCAGATGTCATCTATAAAATCAAAATTAAAAACATGAAAAAAGTCAGACCACATATATAAAGTCAGATCACATATAAAAAGTCAACACTATAAAAAGTCAGATCACCACATATAAAAAAGTTAGGTCACGTATGAACAAATAAACATGTTATATAATACAAAAAAGGCAGATCACATATGAGCAATATACCTTAAACTAATATCCCTTTTGTGTGATCTTCACATGTATAGTCATTAGTGTTAGATTCAAAACTTACATTTGGTAAGCAAAAAAAATGGACTAGAGTTATCATACTTGTCATAGTACTCTTCTTAATCAATGGGATCTGAAATGAACTATCTTTTCCCATGAAGAATGATAGACAAATTTTCTTTTGCTAGATATGGAATGACTATTTTGCCTGTGATGCCATGATGAAGGGTTCATCCTTCTTGTCTGTCAACTCAAAATTTGCTATTGTGAAGCCGAGTTCATCAACTACAACTCCTTTATTGTTATTAACCAATTTACACCTAAATAATGAAACTATAAACTTTGTGTAATCATTTTCCCATATGTCTTCAATGACGCGGTAAGACATATTTACTTCACATGGACTCTTATCCTTGTCAATAGACAAATACAATGAAAGTGCAAGGGTGACCCCACTATTTTGTATGACACTTTTATCATCTTGACGTTTTGTGCAGTATGAAAATCCATTTATGTCAAACCCTTTGTAAGATGTAATGTGGGTCTTTGGCTTATACGCGAGCCATTTGATAGTTTCTGTAACATTATTTGATGTTTGAGATAGTTGATTAATACTTAATTTTCAAACCACCTAATAAATGTCCCATTATACTCTCTAGCAAGCCACATTGAACTAGCTCGGGGAAAACTTCTTTTGAGCTTGTTGGTATGTTCGGTGATATAAATAAACGTGTCATCAATGTTATGTAAAACATAGAAGTGTGCTTGTTTCCACTGCTCATGACTGATATGCATGTTGTTCTCTCGAATTCCATTTCTAGAATAAACATCAAGGTTTATAGCATTAGCAGGAGTTTTGTTGCAACTCAAAAAGTCATTGCAAAAATCCATAACCTCCCTAGCAAGATAGCCCTCAATGATACACCCTTTGGGATTAAAAACTTTCTGAACATCACCATTAAAAACACTCATGTACCACTCGAAAGGATACATCCAATACAAGAAAATTGGACCCAAAATTTTCACTTCCCTAGTCAAATGGAGAAATAAATGTACAACTATATCAAAGAATGAATGGGGGAAATATTGCTCAAGTTGACACAGGGTAACGACCACTTCTCTTTACAACTTATCTAGAATCTCATAATCAATTAATGTTTTGCATAGAGTTTTGAAGAAGAAGCAAAGCCTAGTGATTGCAAACCTTACATGCTTAGGAAGGATATATTGAATAGCCATAGGAAATATATGTTGCATTAGAGTGTGATAATCATGATATTTAAGATCTATCAACTTTAGATCCTTCATTGATACCAATCCATGGATATTGGCTGAGTATCATTATGGTACCTTAAAATTATGCAAGCACTAGCAAAAGTTCTCTTCTCCTATGTAGACAAGGTGTAACAAGTATGAGGTAGATATGTGCGGTGACCTTTGGCAACTTCTTTTATTAATTTTTTCCTTACACCCATTTCATGTAGGTCCATATGGATTTGATTCCATCTTTAGTCTTACCATGTATATTCAACAAAGTGCTAATAATTCTATCACAAACATTTTTCTCAACATGCATGACATCGATACAATGTCGAATTATCAAACAACACCAATAAGGAAGATCCCATAATATCGACATCTTTTTGAATAAAGACTTTTCATATGTAGAGTAGTACACGGTCGCTCACGAAAATAATTTACAATAGTTTTCACTCTTGCATAAACATCCTCCCCTAACATAGGTTTAGGGGCACTCCTTTTCTCAGTTGAGCCATTGAATGTTTTACGCAACTTTCGGTAAGGATGCACCTTTGGTAGAAACCTTCTATGACCAAGATATATAATCTTACGACCATGTTTTAGTTTGATAGAATATGTATTTTTCTCACATATAGTACATACCTTGGATCCTTTGACGTCATAGCCAAACAAGTTCCCACAAGTAGAAAAGTCACTAATAGTGCAAAACAACATAGCATGTACATTAAACATCTCTCTGCGTAAAGCATCATAATTCATCACACCTTCTCCCCATGGTTTCTTTAGGTAATCAATCAGAGGTTCAAGATAAGCATCCATATCATTTCCAATTTGTTTGGGGCTCAATATCAGCAATGACAGTTTGGCATACTTGTCCTTCATACACAACCACAAAGGAAGATTGTATCCAACAAGCATGACATGCCAAGTACTATGTTGGCTACTTAATGTTCCATATGGATTCATCCCATTAGTACAAAGTCCAAAACTCCTAACTTCTTTGCCATATTTAGGATATAATAAATCAATCTTCTTCCATTTCGGGGAATCAGACGCATGACGTAGCATGCCATCATTGTTTTTTTTACCTCTGCATGCCAAGATAAATTTTGTGCATCGACAGAATTAGCAAAAGGCATTGAACAGATATATTATAGGCATATATCACATTATCTTGGAAGGTTACTCAGTTTTGGTCTTACCTGATGTCATCCTTTTGTACCTAGACACCCCACATTTTAGACATTTTTTTAGATCGATATAGTCCTTTTGAAACAACACACAGTCATTCGGGCATGCATGTATCTTCTTAGCCTCCATTCCCATTAGGAAAAACATCTTTTTCATTTCATATGTTGAGATAGGGAGCTCGTTTCCTTTAGTGAGAATTTCTTTCAAAAAAGACAACAGAAAAGTGAAGTTTTTGTCGCTCCATCTATTGTTAGCCTTCAAAGTATACAATTTCAACACATTGCTCAACTTTGTAAACTAAGTAAAAACTAAGTACAATGGTTTCTCAGCATCTTGCGCAATGTTTCTAAATGATGGAGGTGGGTTTGTATCATTTATCTCACAAATATCTAGCATCACATCAACCATGTTTGTTGGAATTGGTTCGTTCTCATCAACATTGTCAGCCATTTCTTCTTGGACATAACTACCACTACTAGCATCTACTAATCTCATACTAAGAATATCTCCACACTAGTACCATTATGTAGAGATCTATACAATCCCATTTCATATGGCATGATTTTGATCATGTCAACAGTGTCAACTATCAGGTTGTTGCTACAGTTCCTATAGGGGCAATATAGCATATCTCCATGTTGTTATCTATGTTCATCTGCAATTCTTACAAAATCATCAAGACCAATAATAAACTTTGGAGTGTAGCAATTTGGTTTATATATCCATGATTGATCCATTTCTATATGATCAGATGGGAGACGAGTAGCTCATTAGGTTCTAGCCAGTAAGTTAATTTTAGGAAAAAAATATGTTTGAATAATTGATCCCTAATCATATAGTAGCACTCACATTCATGAATGTGTACCACCTATCCCATTCTTGATCACTTCATCTCACTAGTAAGTGTATAATGTGTGTTTGATTTCAAAAAAATTCTGCAGCATTTTCCCATAGCTCTCCAAGTACACCAATGTAGATGGGCAAATACCCACCTACATATGTACCCAGAGAACAAAAGGAAAAATGTTTTTGAAATTTATTGAAATTGAACACACATTATACACTTACATCCTAAGTGAGATGAAGTGCTCAAGAACAGTCCCAAATCAGGGACTATCCAAGGTTTACTCCTAATGAGTAAATCTTGGATATGTTTCTACGCCAATTAAATAATTTAAAAATTAAGGATTTGAATATAGGGTTTAAAAATTAGAGTTTTATAGAAGAATTCACAAATTACCGGTTTATTCACAAACTAGGGTTTATTCACATATTTGAATTCACAAATTAGTGTTTATTCACATATTAGTTTCAATATCTCAAACTAGCTCATGCATGTTCATAACCATGTTACATCATACAACACGAATTAATTTTGAATTAGTGTGATGCATCACAGTTGAATCAAGGATCTAATTATTAGGATATCTGCATAAAAATGGAAAATCTTATGATTCGAGCAAGATCGTCAACATAAACATCGACATTGTTAATTGTTAGAGTCATATTCATGCAAGCTTAATCATTAGAGCATAGATGAGATCCACTTGAAGGTGATTTATCTGTACTAACATAAGCTAACATTATCCACCGTACTACCATAATTGATAACAATTAACATCATTTTATATCAATATCCATCTCCCTTCCCCCTCTCCTCCTTCCTCCTCTCTCTTCTATTCCCTACCCTTAACAAGGGAGGGGGAAGGAGGAGAGAGGAGGAAGGAGGAGAGGGGAAAGAGAGATGAAGAATTGAGGCAGGAGAGATGAGAAACATGTGGCTAGTATCGGAGCATGGACGGCGGATGATTAAGAAGTGGCATTAGAGGAGCACAGTCAAAGGAGGAGGAAGTAGTGATGGCATCAGAGGAGGAGTACAACATGACTGGAGTAGTGGTTGGAAGCACGGTTGGAGCAGTGGATGGATGCTTCAATGGATGCTCACTGGTGGAGCAGCAATCACTAGTGGATGTGCCTGAAGCAGTAGCAGTAGAGGCAGAAGAGGAGGGAAATTGTCGGAGATCATCGGAGGTACAAATCTAGAGAAATGTGGGTAGGGGGAAGAGGGGGGAAAGGTTTTCTCACATGGCTAAGTAAGACATATAGTGTTAGTTATTAGCAAAATTGACGGTCTAGGATTTAGGTCGTTAGTTGGACATAAAAAACTGCTAACTAAAATAAAACTTTGATGTTAGTTCTCAATGATAAACTAATGCCTAAACTCACAACCCAGTGATACCTGCGTTTTCAGTTTTGGTCAGAAAAACTAACGATAAATAGAAACAACCAACGAGAAATGTCTAACATATGGCATGAACATCTTTCATATTTGTCACTTTAGAAACAACCAACAATAAATGACAATTGATTCCCACACAGGTGCACCTCTTTATCCCTTCAATTACATATAAAATAACTATCTATGTAGGTTTTTTGAAGGCAAATGAAATGCTCACAAAAATTTTGCATAAAAAATTATTTTCGCAGGTGATATATAGCGTCGATTGATTTAAGAAGCATCCGATGACAAAAATAAAAGCACAGAACGTGTTTTCTCAGCTAATCAAACTACATTGGTTTTATACTTGACTGGCGCTAAAGACACTATCGTCAATTTTTCTTCAAAAAATAACTGACAGAATATGTCATATGTGTACTAGTGGTGGTTTCCATCTTGAAATTTAAGACATTGATATAAATGAGAAGATAGAACCTTGTTACTATGAATCCAGTGCCTACCTGATATCAAGTTGAATGACACATTTATCTTCAACACTATAAAAGTTTTTGGCCATAACTTTGCTCCAACTTGAATCTCTAGCATGATTTCTCCAAGAACCTCCTTTGGACTTCCATCAATTTCAGCAACTGTAACGGATGTTGGATGCATATTAGTAGGATCATCCCAGAGTGTCACAAAAGTCTTCAAGATACATACATTAAGTTCAACTCCATTATGAAAAAAATTAATGGAACTTTCATAACATTATATTATATTGTGATATAGAGGGATGGATCAGAGTCAAGGCCAACTAGAATTTCATCATCATAAAAAGTGATCATTGTGGGTTTTGTAATTAGCACAATTTTTTTGTTAATGCCTCTGGTTCAATATTCTTTGGGATGAGTGTTCCTTCTAAGATTTTTAAGATAGCTAATCTATGTTCTCAAGAACCCTGTATCAGATCCCACAAGGATATATTTGCACAAGTTTTCTTCATCTACTTTACCAAGTCATAGAATGATATTTTTTTCTTTCCATCGCTTGTTGAGCGAATAGATATGTGTTGTTTCTTTGTGATATGGGAACATAACATATCCAATGGTTGTGGGGCCTTGGACAAGTTGCACAAGCCTGGTACATTGATGATGCCTAAAGATGGAGCCTCAACTGAGTGATTTACTTGAGGTGTATCATCTTTCTTTGATGTAGAGGTCTCTCCTACATATGTTGTGACCTTCCCCTTTCCCTTTAATACAAGGCATGTAAAGTCTCCTATCATGGAATCAACCAAGGGTATTGTTTTTTGGTATCATTAAGGTAGGCGTAGGACTACCTATACTTTGAATGTTGCACGAAACATGTTTAGAATATTTTCCAGACAAAGGAGTTTGTGTCAGAGAAGAAATACCTTGGACCAATGTAGGACTGATGAGTTGTAGATTGGGTATTCAGAGATGTGGAGTTGCATGTGGCTGAGGCAATAATGGTCCAAGAATAACTGAAAGGATGGTAGTTGCATGTATGGAACTAAGATATTAGGTTGTGATGAGGTCAGCCCTGAGCAAGAATGGTAGGTATAGATGATATGTTTGTGTGTATGATAGAACAAGTGTAATGCCTGGCACCAAGATAGATGATTTTAGAACATTAATTGCATTGACACATGTAGGCCTTCAAGATAAGAGGAATTGTTCAGTCCAGTCATAAGCATAAGGATTGTCTTTTTGAATTGAATGATATCCCTTTGGAGGGCCTTACACTCATTTGTATTGTGTACATATCAGCGGTGGAAGTGACATGAGTTCATTGGATCATGATTTTTAGATGGATTTTCTATTTTCATATTTATTTTAGGATAGTGTAGATCTTCCCATAGTTGTGTTGGTAGTTCGCTGAGTGGTAATTTCATATCTTCAACTTCCTTATCCTTTTGAAACTAACATTGTCAATGAACCCACCGAATTGTTATGGGCGTGTCCTGGTGATATGGTGCATAGGCTTCCTGGATTGTGTAGGGGGAGCAAAGTTTGGTGCTTCATGTTCTTTAGGCACAAAAGTTGCTTCATTGGCTGCATTGTGATGTTGTTCGCGATGAAGTAGAGTAAGTCAATTTTGTAGATGATCGATAAGATGTGTAAGATCAACATATGTTAGTTGCATTAGCATTGGTCATAAAATATGTAAGATGTCTTCTAACTTCTTCTCTAAGGGTTCTTACATTTGAGTCTAAGTAGATGTGCTTGAATAGAGGCCATATCGGCTTTGGGTGTGCTTGTATATTAGTATTCCCATGTAATGACCAATTTTCTAGTTGAGAAGTCACTTTTATGATAGGTTCAAGTTCATGAAACTCTTCCAATAGTACTGAAACTATTGTTTACATGACTTCTAAGGTGCCATTATCAATTAGATCTTTAACAACATGCTGGAAAGCCTTGCAACTATCAATCAGATGACCTGGTGCTCTATGGAATTTGTAAAATGTAGTAACATCATAGTTTTTAGGAAGCGGGTTTTGTGGTGTCCCCTAAGTTGGGAACTTGAGATATGATTAAATCTACGGAGAAAGAGATGCATAAGTGAAAACCAATGGCCTAAAATTCGATGGGGCTTTACTGGTGAGACCTTTTCACTATTCTTTGTTGGCATATGTTCATGAGTGACTTTAGCTTGATTGGTCAATTGTAGAGTAATGATGCAACTGTTACTTGTTGTGGGGTTGTCTTCTCAAACAGATGAACATACAACATCTGAGGTGTAGATCTAGGAGTTGTTCCATATGTGGCATATCTTGTTGGCGGGTGATAACTAGGTAAAGCATAACATCATGTAGCCGCTTGTTGAAAAATCGGAGTTGTGAATTGTGGAGGAATGTATTATGCATAATTTACAGGTTGTAGAGTGACCACCAAATTACTATTTTGATGAGACCCATTCTTGCTACTTGAGAAGGTGTTCTAGACATGAGGTGTGTATCCTAGGATGGAAATTGCACTCACTGAATCTTTGTTTGTGCCAATACATCTTACTCCAAATTAGGGTTTAGAGGTGGGAGTTGTAGTGAGATTGAGACCAATATTCTTGTAGACCCCTTTGTTTACAGTTGCTTTAAGGCTAATGTGTGCTTGAATGAGATCAAAAATATCTGATATGATTGGAAAGTGAGAATAGAGGACAACGCTAGTGATGACACCTAAATAAACATTTGAATACCCTCATTATCTTTCATTTTATTTTCAATCAGAGTAGGTACTTCTCTCCATCTTCCAACAAATTCTGTGAAAGTCTCCTTGGGATTCTACGTTAAGGATTCTATATCATCCCGTTTAGGTAGTTCGTCAATATTCTAGGCATATTGTTCAATGAAATGGTCTGCTAGCTCAGCCCATGAAATAAAGATTCCAAGCTTATGTTGATTGTACAAATCTAATGTTGTTCCTTCCAGGGAATGCTAAAATAGACAGATCAATAGTTTATCATTGTCTTGAACATCTACAATGTCAAAATAATAGGTATGGATATGCAGACTCATATCACCTCTTCCATTGTACTTGGAGAGATCAGGCACCTCAAATCTCTTCGGCAAATGTGTTTCAGGGAAGTAGCAAAATTTGCCAAACTATTTCAATCATGTCTTTTGTCCTTGAATTTCCTTGAGCTTTCTGGCTAGGCCTTCTAGAGTAATGTTAGAAGAATCTAAACTGATCATAGTGGATGGTGTAGGTATAGTCTCTATGTGACATTTCATGGGAATAAGACTCCAAAGTGGATCCATCAATTGTTGGTTTTTCCTGTACTAGGTGCCATATAACATGTGAGGATGGAACCCATATGGACCTAGTTGTGTGAACTGACTCTATGCTAGTTGTGGCATCCTGATTGACTTCTTCTTGTTTTGTTTCTGTTGTTCAATGCTTGTTGCATTCTTTGTAGAAGATTCAAGAGCTTTTAGAGGGTCAGAAGACAATTCAATGGTAACAAGAACGTGTAAGGGAATCATTGATGGTTATTGGACCGGTGGTGTGATAATGGGAGGTTGTTGATAGTTACCCAGGAAGAGAAGGTTCATGGAAAATTGAAGTGGACCCTATCCTTGGATAGGTGGGTACATTGGTGGCATGCCATATGGAAACATTTGAGGAGGGTATGGTGATGGTTGGTAGCACCCATTGGAGATGTTAACTTGCTGATGATCCTAATTCTCCTGAGCGAGGGTTGCATATTCAAGATCTTCTTCTTCATTAGAACTATAAGAGTTGTCAGGTGTTGGAGCCATTAAATGTATATGTTTCTATTTGTGTTTTTGCTTCTGCTTCTTAATTAGTATCAGTAGATGTCTTTGCAATCCGGTCATTGTTAGCAATCTGATCTTATTCATGTGCTATCAATTGATCACATATTGGTTGATGATTGACCTACATGCCCAAGTTTTCCTGGCGTCAGAAATTGGGACAAGAAAACTAGACTATAGGTTGATCAAGGTCATGCTGGATGGTAGCAGTCGTATGTTTTTTTATTCTCGATGAAATTGAAGATAGGCATGCCCTAGATCTAAGAAGATCAAGACTATGCTGACAGGGCACAATTGCTTATTTGGTATCCATGACAAATGACTTGAAACACCTGCATCTGAATATTAGCGTTCATAGGAATATTCTTGTGTGTATGGAATTTCTATAAGTAGAGTAAATGATGTATTAATGTAATCTAACATAGTGGAGGATAAATTTTCCCCTTACATGTCAAGGGGCATTGATGATCTCGGTGATGTATAGGTTGCCCAAGTGGAATAGAAAAAGGAATTTTCCCCTTGTATGAAAAGGGGAAACGGTCCATGATTTTGATGACTCATGTAAGATAATCTAGGAGGTGTAATCAAGGTGATGATGAAAGAAAAAAAATTGCTCCTTGCATATCAAGGAGAAAGTATGTTGGTTGTTCATTCTTATTTGAAGGTATACAATGGATGATGGATAAAAATGTCATACATGTACATCTTGTCAATAGGGAGAGAGATATAGAAAAAATAAAAGTTTGTTGAAGTGTTTGAGTCATCAAAAGAAGAGAATCCATATAACTCAAGAAAGAAACCCCCAAGAAATGATGTTAAATCCGACCTCTAACGATCACAGGCATAGAATGGTAGGTTTCAATGTTGTTGGTCTAGAGATCTCATGAGAATATAAGGTATCTGCTGCTCAAGAAGAACAAATGTGGATGGAAGGTCTTCTATTGAGAAGGTTATACATTCTCTGACTGCTAGCTAGCTGAGGCTAGAAGGGAAGCTTGTGCTTCTCAAATATAAGGATCCCAAAATGGACATTGATAGTCAATTAGACATGATTAGGAAAAAGGAAGGTCAAAAGGTTTTGATATGAATATGGTGGGTGATGCCTATGATTCATCAAAAAGGAATGAGCATCCAAAACAAATCAAATAATTTAGAAGTGTGACAATCTTCTGGTTTTTGCATGTACTGGAATAGCATGTGAAGATGTAGTTGGTCTTTTGGAAATGCAAAGGGTGTGAAGACTTCCTCCTCCCTTTGCACCAAACATGGTTGTGAGAAAATGGTTGAACTTTGATGGAAAATTGGGCAGCCTTCCAGCGTCAAACATGATTGTGACAAAATGGTTGAATTTATGTCTGTAACAGCGTTGTAATACAAAACGAGTCTTTCTATTACAAAATGAGTCTGTCTATTACAATTTGGATTGTCTCATTACAAATGCATGTCTTCCTATTACAAAACTGATGTACGGGTAGTGAATCTTAGTTACCCACACGGGTAGCGAAGACATATATATATATATATATATATATATATAGACACACACACATGTACATACACACACAGATATATATATATATATATATATATATATATATATATATATATATATATATATATATATATATATATATATATATATATATATACACACAAATATATATAATGTGTGTGTATAACATAGACTAATGTTGAGGATTACATATTGGTTCAACTAGGATGTAACTGGTCCTAATTAAAATACAACTACTGAGACTATTTTTTGCTCACACGTAGTGAATGCAATGTTCTTTGTTATCTAAAAAGACAACACATTGTAAAATAGTCAACAGTCAGAAGTAGCTTCTATCAGTTAATAAATCTAATGTGGACACAAAAATGTACATCCCTTGGAATCCCACTTGGAGAGAGAAACCAAAATTCCCGATCTCACGAACGAACTTTATTCATTCGCTTCTTGTCTTCATTTTTCGCTTCGGACATCATCCAGTGCCCTTCCCTTCTTCTCCTCTCAGCAACATCGTTGCTTCCACCATTGGCCCTACCGCCACTTCCAATGTCGCTGACACTGACATTGTTCTTGTATGGGTTTTTATTGCCCTTGTATTTGTCGTTTGCATTTCTGAGAATAACACTGCTAAGATGGAGACTTTCTCTAATTCGGATATGGAATCTAATATTTGGTATTATAGAAGGTTTGTAGTATCTGTCACTTCTATAAATTGATTCTGGGCATGGCTTGGTATTCTCCATCTAAATCTCTAACAGAGTATTTTCATGCTGAAATTTACATGGCGCTTATGTTGCGCGCTGCTGATAGATGCACTTCTATTATTTTGTATCTTCAATGTTGTTTACTGAGGTGTTTTCAATTCTGAGGTCGAATAATGGTCAATATGACTTTGTTCTAAGTTCTAACCATCTTCCACTACTGTGAATTCATATGGGCTATCTGTATTGATACGGTTTTCATATTCAAGTCTAAAACTGGAATAGTCAAATATAATTAAATGCATCACGATAAGAGTAAGTTGGATAGTGGGATGTAGATATATGCCTCGATCATTAATCATGGTACCATCCAAATGTATTTGGAATATTAAATATTCAATTTAATACTAATTGTTTATATATATTTTGGCCTCGAAGAAAACAGTGGTAATGATATAATGTCTTCTAGAATGGATAAGGATCGCAGTGTCATTGAACCATCATTTTTTGTGATGCAGTGTAAAACAATTAATAAAGTGGCCTTATGTCGTTGTCTATACTGACACTCTCAAGGTGTTGCTTCTCGCCAACACCGTCAGCATGCATCGTGAGTTCTTTATAAAAGGCATTATAGTCATGAATGACAAAAGGATAGAGATGATGTACATTACTAATAATTCTACAAAGAAGACAGCAAATTGTTATTTACAAACGGATTATCTAGATTGTAATTTGTTTAAATTATTGATGAATGTAAGGTTGTGCTTGTTAGTAATATTTTAAAATGCCATCCTTTAAAATCTTGCTTATTTGGTGTTTCATCAAAGTGAACATAATCAAGTGATCAATATTATTAACATATAGTTGTAAATAATATTTGATTGTGTCTATTTTATGTTTATACAATCTTACCCAAAGGTGGATGTTTCTTATAGGCATTAAGACAAATATATAAATATATGCCTTTAGATTAATAACATATTTTATCCAAAGGTGAAAATATTTTTTTGTTCTAATTTACATATTTCTTCCTTTTATGGGTATATTCACATCATACACTAATCCAATTCAGTATTATAAATTTATCCAAAAATAAATTATAATGACTAATTCTCGTTAGTATTATAAAAGTAAATAAAGTAGACCTCATAAATTACTTTTAGATTTTAGTTGTTGTTTTAATATTAAATTTTTATTATTTCTTCATCTATGTATGGTGAAAATAACAACATTCCAAATCTGAAGGGTTCAAATAACAATGAATGGAAAGAAAAGATTATGTTTACATTGGAGTGTATAGATTTGGACTTAGCTTTCTGAGTGGAAAAACCACAACCACTTACAAAGGCAAGTATTGTTGCTGAAAAAGTCAATTATGATAAGTGGGATGTTCAAATACTTTTAGTTTGTTACTTATTCAAGTACACATGAGAAAACATATTAGACGGTCTATTCCTACTTCTGAATTGACGAAAGATTATCTAAAAGTAGTGGAGGGACAATATGTTTCTTACAGTAAGTCTAGTGGTATCTCATTAATGGCAAAGATGTTCTCTATGAAGTACAATGGTCCTTGTGAGATTCATGAACACATCATGGAGATGAGAGATATTTCTTGCCAATTTAATGAGATGGAGTTATCCATTTCTGATGCATTTCTCGTTCACTTCATTTTAAATTCCTTGCCTAGTTAGTATGAATCATTCAAGGTCTTTACAATACACAAAAAGAAAAATTATCAATAAACGATTTATTGGTCATGTGTGTTCAAGAAGAAGAGAGACTCAAGAATGAAGAGAGCCCTACTGCACATCTAAGCACCCACAACAAGCGTGACCGCAAGGGTAAAGGAAAAAATAAAAGGAACTATTCCTATATCAGGTGGGGTGTCCAACCTAGGAGATGACAGGCCTGGGGAAGTAAGACTAATATGAAATGCTTCTTCTACCACAAGAAATCACATACTGAAAATGAGTGCTTCAAGTACAAGAGATGGTTGGAAAAGAAAGGTGCTACTTCTCTTATTTCATATAAATGATATCTTTCTTATGTTCCATTATATAGTTGGTGGGTTGACTTTGTGCCACCATGCACATTTTCAATACATTGCAGGAATTTTTGAATCAAAGGATCCCAACGGAGCGTGAAAGGGTCTTTATTCAGGAAATAAATTTGACTCTCATGTGAAGGTTGTTGGCACATGTAGATTAATCCTTAACAATGAAGACTTGCAAGACTTAGAAAATACATTTTATATACCAAACTATAATAGAAATTTAGTCTAGATTTCTAGATTAAACAAATTAAACTATACTTTTATGATTCAAAATTGAAATTATCATTATATAAAAAATCTAATATCATTGGTATTTGTGTTTTAATAAATGATCTTTATCAAGTTAAATTAAGCCCTCATTTTAATGTAATTTTTACAGTCCAAGATAATGTTATTGGTAATAAACACACAGTGTTAGATGAACAATGATCACTTCTTTGACAGCTAAGGTTGGGACATATTTTTCAAAGAAATGATCCAAAGATTAATAAAGGAACGCATTTTAGGGCCTTTAGACTTTAGCGATTTTGAAACATGTGATGAATGCATAAAAGCTAAGCAAACCAACACTTCTAAAAATGGTGTCAAAAGGAGTATGGAACACAAGAAATAATTCACACAGATATTTGTGGACCTTTTCCACCTTGTTTTACTGGAGAAAAGTATTTTGCAACCTTTCTCGATGACTATTCACGACATATGTTCCTCTACTAATTGAATGACAAAAACGAGGTATTTAAATACTTCAAAGTTGAAGTAGAGATACAATTAGGCAAGGTGATCAAGATAGTTAGGTCAAATAGAGTGGGAGAATACTACAGGAGTTTCACTGAGATGAGACGAAGGAAAGGACCATTTACACATTTCCTTCAAGAAGAAGGTATTGTACTTCAATATACAATGTCAAACACACCAAGTTAAAATGGTGTAGCTAAAAGAATGAATGGTAAACTAAAAGAAATGGTTCGTATAATGCTTTGTAATTCATCCCTTCCTTCTATAATGTAGAGTGAGGTTTTAAAGAAAGTAGTGTATGTATTTAACAAGGATCCTAGCAAATCTATCCAAAAAATCCCATATGAATTATGGATAGGAAGGAAACTATCCTTCAACTATATGCACATATGGGGATTTTGTGCAGAAGCTAGAATCTACAATCCACATGTGAAGGCATTTAACCCAACAACAACTAGTGGTTTCTTTATTGCATATCCAGAAAGGTCAGAGGGATATAGATTTTACCGTCCATCTCACCCATGAAAAATAGATGATATGGGTAAGGCTAGATTTTTGGAGGATCATCATTTCAGTGGCAATGACCTACTTCAGAATATATCCTTTGATGAAATGCAGGATAGTTCTCTTACACATACAGATAGTCAAAGTTGTATATGCTATCCAATTATTGTTCCCATGAACAATTGTCAAGTGAATGAGCCAATAGAAGTAGATCATGCTCCTAGTCAGGTTTTAAATGAATAAGTTGATCATGTTCATGATGAAGAACAACCTGAAGAGCATATAGAAAATGTATAACCCAATGTTGAATTAAGAAGATCAACAAGATCAAGGATGTTTGCCATCCCATTTTATTGTGTTGTATACCTTCCAGAACCAAATATAGACTTTGAAGATATTGATCCCTTATCTTTTTCACAAGCAGTGAATTGTGAAAATTCTTATAAATGTTTTGATGCTATGAAAGAAGAATCAATTTCTATGGATAAAAATCAAGTCTGGGACCTTTTTCCTTTACCAAAGAGTACTAAACCTATTGGTTGCAAATGGGTCTTTAAGACCAAAAGAAACTCAAATGGTAAAACTGAGCGGTACAAGGCAAAACTAGTTGCTATGGGTTTCAGATAAAAAGAGGGCATTGATTACAAAGAGACCTTTGCTCCAATGTTGTAAAAGGACTCATTTAGAGTGATCATGGCCTTAGTAGATCATTTTGATCTTGAGCTACACTAGATGGATGTGAAAACTACATTTTTGAATGCGGATTTATCATAAGAAGTTTATATGGAACAAACAGAAGGTTTCATTCATGATAGTAGAAGTCACATGGTTGGTGATTCATCCCTATCTTAGGGCTTTATCTTGTGTCATTTTGCATTTCAGCCACATCTATACTTGTTAGATTACATGTTATTTCCCCCAATATTCTTATTTATATCAAATGCACTTATGGAGGATTTTTGCATGTTTTATAGGTACTTTGTCCACTAATTGATGGCATGGAAAGAGGATGGTCCAGTCTAGGGTTTCCTCAGGCTTGGAGGAGCTCAAAATGAGGCCAAAACCACTTCCAACCTACCCCAAGTGGTCAAAGAAAGTTTTGAAGAAATACCCTCCATGGATGATCAAGTTCAAGGCTCAAATGCATGGGAGAGACACCACCATGACCGTGGTGAGCCCCCACGGCAGTGGTGGACATGCCCCAAGTACAAAAAATCAGTAAAACTCCCAGAAATTGATGAAAATGGCCAAAACGACCGTGGGGATCAACACGACCGTGGCCATAGGTCCCCACCACGACCGTGGTGACCTCCCCACGGCCGTGGCCATCCATGAACCTATCCCTGTGATCTCCACATTCTAATAAACCCACGACCGTGCCCATCCACCATGGTCGTGGTCTACCCTACCCACCACGACCGTGGTGACCCACCACGGCTGTGCTACTCACAAAATCCACCCAGTTTTCACTACTTTCCCCATTTTGCCCCTAACTTAACCCTAGACCCCCTAGACTCCTATATATACCTAGGTGGTGGCTGGGGCGCGAGGTTAGCTACCTTCCACTGCCTCCTAGCTCCCCAAATCGCCATCCACTCCATTCCACTCCATATCCACCTCAAATCCACCCCATTCCACCATTTTCACCACCAAATCACTAGTTTAGACTAGTTCCTACCCATAATCCCCTTCATTCTTCACCCTTGCACCTTGGAGGAGGGAGGAGGTCGACCTGCTGCTATTGGAGAGAGTATTGACAGCCACTACTTCGAGCTCCATGGCCACCTCTATCTTCTTCTCCTCTCTTTTTGTATTTTCCATGTATATGAGTAGCTAGGCTCTTTGGGTGGGCTGTTTGGGGTCAAATATGTTACTTTGATACCATGTTGGGGGAAAATGACATGTAAACTTTGTAATTCCATTTGTTAATGATTATATTCTATTTCTATCTCATTCTCCATGGATTTCTTGTTGGTTTGTGTGTGAAATCACCTAGGAATTTAGGCAAATTGCTTATATGTGTGAATTTTGGGATTTGCCCCTAGGTCCAATTCTTGGATCCCTAGGTTGCCTCCCATCTTCCTACATCCTAATCAATCTCCCTAAACCTAAGTGAGAGATCTAAGTAGCTAGATTGGATAATTCTAGTGCAATTAGCATGGAGCCTTCTCAAGGCTAGAATGTGGGGGAATTGGGGTCCAAAACCCTAATTTCACCTCCCCATTACTACCCTCGGCCCCTAATTGCCCTAGGAATGTCTAATCTAGAAACCTAGACTTGATTAGACTCTAATTGGATTGAACCTAACCCCTAACCCATTTGAGCCTCGTAATGGTAGTAGGGGGTGTTAGGGACTAGTTCCCCTATACACAACCTAGCATATCCATGGCCAGTTAGTAGCTTAGGTTAATCCATTAGACTCTAACTTGTTGTTTGGTTTGGATAATCTAAATGGAATCATAATGTTCATATGTCACCCCCAACATAATTGATAAGTTCATACCCCTAAACAGCCCACACATCTCTTTACTGTTTAAAACCCTAGTTTTGTCCTTGCTTAGCTTAGTTAGTTCTTTTCCTGCTTAGTTAGCTTCTTGCCTTGTTCTTGCCTTGTTTATGTTAGATTAGCTCTTTACTTGCTTTCTTGCCTTCCTCTTGCTTGCCTTAGTGTAATTTGTCTTTCCATACCTAGCTTAATCCTTTCTTGCTTGTTTAGCCTTAATCTAGTCTAGGGTTAACGTAGATTTCATTCCTGCCTTTAATTGCTTGCTTGTTTATCCTTAGTTAACAATCAAAATCAACCTTTAAACCCTTAACCCTAGTCTTCGAAGTAGGAACCTAGCCAAACTAACCTAGCTCTAGTGCCCCCTCTTTTCCCTGTGGATCGACCCTATACTTGCCACCTTCCTATACTACGACACGACCCCGTGCGCTTGCGGGTGTAGTTGTCTTAGTAGAAGTAGGTGCGTTAGTTAGGTTTATAAATTTCGAAAGTGAATCCACCGTGCACTCTGACCTCATGGGGTGTAAAAGCACCACTAGCGGAGGCGCACCAAGCTTTCTGGCACCATTGCCGGGGATTAGAGGCACTCGGCCTAGCTAGTTAGTTTTGCTTTGACTTTTCCTACTGCCCTCATCATTGCTATTCTTTATTCATTACTCTTTGCATTCTTTGTGTATATTGGTTTGCTAACTTGCTTTCTTTTGTTTGGTTGTGCCTTGTGCATGTGACAAGCCACTCGGAGAAGACAAGATGGAAGGCCAAAATGCACAAACCCATCCATTTCCTCCACCACCCTACCTGCAAGGCTACCCTAAGCCTTACACACCTCCACCACCTCCATTGTCGCAACCTTCCCACTACTTCACTTTCCAACCTCAATTCCCTCCTCCACCACCCTACCACCAAGGCTATCCTAAGCCTTACACACTACCACCACCTCCATCACCACAACCCTCCCACCAATTCACCTTCCAACCTCAATGCCCTCCTCCACCTAAAGTCCAACGACCATCAACACCAATGCCACCACCACAACTATCACATGCTCCCCCTACTTCCCATGAGCAAATGGATATGATTGAGACCCCTTTCTTTGGTGCCTATGAAGACCCATTCCTCAAGAGAGAGAAAACCTATGGCATGAGATTTTTTAGGGTCTTAAGGCTGATTAAGATCTATGATGATGATCCCCAAGGAGAGAGAATTGCAGAAAAAGACTTACGAAGCTCGCATGACCCTTGGGAGGAAGATCAATCAAGGAAAGAATTTGAGAGGATTGCTTATGATGGGGGTGCAAACATTTTGTTTTTGGACCATGGTTGATGGTGAAAGAACAACAAGCCTGGCTGAAGGCATGAAACTTAGCGCTTGTGGGAGGCAACCCACATAGGTTTGGGAAATTTTGACCCAACCTTCACTTTTTGATACAATTGCTTTGTTTTTACATTTTCCAAGAACACACACACACTTGTGTTTAATAGTTTTTGTCTAGTTTGAAGATGTGTAGGTGATAACAGGGTGAAATGAAGGAAATTTGAGTACAATTGAGAGAAGGATTCCAAGAAAAATCACTTTGAGTCAAGTTTTTGAGTGTTTGATGTTCCTCATTTTGAGAGTAGCAGCTACAAGGACCACCACGGTCGTGGCACATCAATATGACCGTGGTCATTTGCATGAAAAACATACCAAGTCCCTAGATTCAAAAGAAAAATTGAGAAAAGCTGCCAAAGGACTGCACCACGGTCGTGCCAGTCAGCACGGCCGTGCAACCTGAAGCCACCACGGCCGTGCTATGCAGCACGGCCGTGCAGCAGACCAATTTCAGCCACTCAAGGCAGATTAGTGGGGCAGCTACTACGCATATCCTCCACCACAGGGAGGAACACCGCCAGAGCCTTGAGAGAGCCATGATCGTCTACCCTATCATCCTAAACTCTAGGATCATGCTGAGGACAACATGATTTAAAAGTTTGGGGTGGTAGGGCAGGTATGCCCTAGTTTCACTTTGCATTTCACCTGCCACATCCACTTTTGTTTTCTTGTTTTTGCTATCTACCTTAGTCATCTTTACTGCTTTGCATACCTTCATGCCATGTCGTTTACTTTCTTGTCATTTTTTTGTGTAATTTTCAAAAATTTTGCTCTTTTTTCCATGCATTGCATATCATGTAGATTTTTAGTAATTCTTGCATGTTATAGCTAGTATTTGTTTCTTTATTGCTTTAAGTTCAATAATATAGGTTTAAATGTGATTGGAGGCAACTTGGCACCATTTTGGCCAATTTTGCCCAAATTTGGAATTTCTTGTCTAAAAATTGTGTTTTGACCCAATCTCTACTGTTTTGAATTAAAATGTTGACCTTTGACAAATGCAAGTGACTTATCATTGTTTATTGCTAAGTGGTATCAATTCTTGACTTTTTACATGTGCATCACCTCTCGTGTGTTTGTGATTGATTTGGCTGAATTGTGAAGTTGAGCAAGCTTTGAACGCTTAGTGCTTGTGGAATCACTTGTTTGATATATCAATTTCATCTTGTTCATTCATGTGGTGTGATATCTAGGATGAAGTATTGGATTAATTTTCATGCAGGATATCTTATGTGGAGAATCATACCCATGACCCCTCTTTGACTCGACTTTTCTCTCACCATCTTCTTACCCCTCCGCCTCATTAAAAGATGCCAAAGTGCACATATCAGCCGTGGCCACCTCCAAAAGTTTGGGGTGGCCACATCTCTACCTCCCCGCTTCACTCTATCCACCATATGCCCTATCTACACCAAGGGCATGAAAGAAAAGAAAAGAAAAAGAAAAGAAAAAACAAAATAAAAGGATGCTCCTGTTTAAGAGCATTCAAATAAAGAAAAGATGAGTGTGTAAAACACTCCAAAAAGCTTACCACAACCCTTTCTTCCACTTTCATACCCATCGAGCTAGGAAACATCAAACCTAGCTTATTTTGCCCTTTTCCGCAACCACGTGGGTCATTTGGCATGATTTGAAGCATAAGATTAAAAGTATGAAGGTGAAACAACACTCCTAGTCATCTTGGATTAACACCATTATGAAACGGTCTACCCGGAACTACATGAAAGAAATATGGATATCTTGTGTATTCTAAGCACTATATTTGAAGTTCATATGCTTTGTGCTCTTTTCATGATTGGTTTGTGAAAGTAGGAGAGGAGAGAGGTGGAATGCATGTACTTAGTCATCTTTGAGCCCATTCAACAATAATCACCTTTTACATTGCATTTGTCATGTCTTGAATGTGAAAAGTTTGTAGAGAGATTGAGTTGGAGCATACTTGAGGACAAGTATGTTTCAAGTTTGGGGTGGTGATTCAGCCCTATCTTAGGGCTTTATCTTGTGTCATTTTGCATTTCAGCCACATCTATACTTGTTAGATTACATGTTATTTCCCCCAATATGCTTATTTATATAAAATGCACTTATGGAGGATTTTTGCATGTTTTATAGGTACTTTGTCCACTAATTGATGGCATGGAAAGAGGATGGTCCAGTCTAGGGTTTCCTCAGGCTTGGAGGAGCTCAAAATGAGGCCAAAACCACTTCCAACCTACCCCAAGTGGTCAAAGAAAGTTTTGAAGCAATACCCTCCATGGATGATCAAGTTCAAGGCTCAAATGCATGGGAGAGACACCACCTCGACCGTGGTGAGCCCCCACAGCCGTGGTGGACATGCCCCAAGTACAAAAAATCAGTAAAACTCCCAGAAATTGATGAAAATGGCCAAAACGACCGTGGGGATCAACACGACCGTGGCCATAGGTCCCCACCACGACCGTGGTGACCTCCCCACGGTCTTGGCCATCCATGAACCTATCCATGTGATCTCCACATTCTAATAAACCCACGACCGTGCCCATCCACCACGGCTGTGGTCTACCCTACCCACCACGACCGTGGTGACCCACCACGGCCGTGCTACTCACAAAATCCACCCAGTTTTCACTGCTTTCCCCATTTTGCCCCTAACTTAACCCTAGACCCCCTAGACTCCTATATATACCTAGGTGGCGACTGAGGCACGAGGTTAGCTACCTTCCACCGCCTCCTAGCTCCCCAAATCGTCATCCACTCCATTCCACTCCATATCCACCTCAAATCCACCCCATTCCACCATTTTCACCACCAAATCACTAGTTTAGACTAGTTCCTACCCATAATCCCCTTCATTCTTCACCCTTGCACCTTGGAGGAGGGAGGAGGTCGACCTGCTGCTGTTGGAGAGAGAATTGACAGCCACTACTTCGAGCTCCATGGCCACCTCTATCTTCTTCTCCTCTCTTTTTGTATTTTCCATGTATATGAGTAGCTAGGCTCTTTGGGTGGGCTGTTTGGGGTCAAATATGTTACTTTGATACCATGTTGGGGGAAAATGACATGTAAACTTTGTAATTCCATTTGTTAATGATTATATTCTATTTCTATCTCATTCTCCATGGATTGCTTGTTGGTTTGTGTGTGAAATCACCTAGGAATTTAGGCAAATTGCTTATATGTGTGAATTTTGGGATTTGCCCCTAGGTCCAATTCTTGGATCCCTAGGTTGCCTCCCATCTTCCTACATCCTAATCAATCTCCCTAAACCTAAGTGAGAGATCTAAGTAGCTAGATTGGATAATTCTAGTGCAATTAGCATGGATCCTTCTCAAGGCTAGAATGTGGGGGAATTGGGGTCCAAAACCCTAATTTCACCTCCCCATTACTACTCTCGTCCCCTAATTGCCCTAGGAATGTCTAATCTAGAAACCTAGACTTGATTAGACTCTAATTGGATTGAACCTAACCCCTAACCCATTTGAGCCTCGTAAGGGTAGTAGGGGGTGTTAGGGACTAGTTCCCCTATACACAACCTAGCATATCCATGGCCAGTTAGTAGCTTAGGTTAATCCATTAGACTCTAACTTGTTGTTTGGTTTGGATAATCTAAATGGAATCATAATGTTCATATGTCACCCCCAACTTAATTGATAAGTTCATTCCCCTAAACAGCCCACACATCTCTTTACTGTTTAAAACCCTAGTTTTGTCCTTGCTTAGCTTAGTTAGTTCTTTTCCTGCTTAGTTAGCTTCTTGCCTTGTTTATGTTAGATTAGCTCTTTACTTGCTTTCTTGCCTTCCTCTTGCTTGCCTTAGTGTAATTTGCCTTTCCATACCTAGCTTAATCCTTTCTTGCTTGTTTAGCCTTAATCTAGTCTAGGGTTAACGTAGATTTCATTCCTGCCTTTAATTGCTTGCTTGTTTATCCTTAGTTAACAATCAAAATCAACCTTTAAACCCTTAACCCTAGTCTTCGCAGTAGGAACCTAGCCAAACTAACCTAGCTCTAGTGCCCCCTCTTTTCCCTGTGGATCGACCCTATACTTGCCACCTTCCTATACTACGACACGACCCCATGCGCTTGCGGGTGTAGTTGTCTTAGTAGAAGTAGGTGCATTAGTTAGGTTTATAAATTTTGAAAGTGAATCCACCGTGCGCTCCGACCTCGTGGGGTGTAAAAGCACCACTAGCGGAGATGCACCAGTTTGCAAACTAAAGAAATCAATTTATGGACTTAAACAAGCATCCCGACAATAATAAATAAAATCTGACACCATTATATCAATTATTGGGTTTAAACCTAACCTTGTTGATAGGTGTACATACCTAAAAGTCAGTGGGAATAAGTTATAATATTTTCTTTATGTAGATTATATTCTACTTTAAACTAATATGACTTTGGTATATTAAATAAAACTAAAGAATTTCTTTCTTCTAACTTTGAGATGAAAGATACAGGTGAAGTTGCATATGTACTAGTTATGGAGATTCATCGAAACCAAGCTAAGGGCATACTTGGAATATCCCATAAAGCTTACATATCTCAAGTTTTAGAGAAATATGGTATGAAAAATTGTTCACTTGGGCCTACACCTATAGTTAAAGGAGATAAATTTAACTCCAAGCAGTGTCCTAGTAATGATATTAAAAGGAATGAAATGAGGAAGATACCATAAGCATATGTAGTTGGGAGCCTACAATATCTCCATATATGCACCCGACTGGACATTACTTTTTCTACTGAAATGTTTGGTCGTTACTGTAATACCCCATTTTTTTAAACATACCAATTACTTAGCGGAAGCATAAATCTTAAGGGGGATGTCACAAACATGATAACCATTACATAAAAATAGAGTTTATATATAAACCAACACAGGATAAGAAAACCAATTCTCATACTCAAGTCCTCAATATAACTCATACATGAACAAAAGTCAACATGTTCATACTTGAACACCATACACTTTCTCATAAACATGGAAAAAATATAAACTAGGTAGTGGCACCCCACCAAGTCTTTCTTCTGAAGATCCTTGACTACTCCTCGCACGTCAGATGGTTTTATCTTCTAAGTTTTCTCCTTACTTGCGGGCATCGCACCCCCAGCCATGCATCAAATAAATTGGTAATGGAATTGAACATATTATATATTGAGTGAGCATGTAAGATAAAAATAGACTTTAAACATTTAACATTGAAAAAGAGATACAATTTCTCTTAAATTATATCTTTTATCTTGACTTATATAAGAATCCACGGGTTTGCACTGAAGTGTCTCTTCTCTTCTACAACAAAGTGCCTCTTGGGTTGCACCGAAGTGCCTCTTCTCTTGTGCACAGAAGTACCTCTTAGTTTTTCTCTGAGGAGCCTCTTGGGGAGGATCTTATATAAGCTATCTTCTAACATTATCTTTCTCTTAAGACTTAATTTTCTCTTATATCTTAATATTAACTTTACTCTTAATGTGCATGAAGATGATACAATTATATTGACAATAAACATTACATTCAGTTCATTATAAATTCATCGACTTTTAACAATTGAAACAAAAAATCATCATTCATAGCATTCATTGTACACATATACTTCAAATCAACCAAAAATTATATTCAAAGTGCATGGACCACTTACCTTTCTTGAAGAAAACCTAATTCATCTTCTTAGGTTGAAGAAACCCTAATTACTTCCTTAGGGTCGATGAACCCTAAATACACTGTTCATTCAATTACTATTCATTAATAATTATTGTTAACTTGATTTATAGGGTTTACATGTATCTATAATCTTATATCCATGTATTATCCATATTTTTTAGAATCAGGGTCAGATTTAGGCATGGAAAGTATTTCATTTGCATTCTACACCTTTTTCTGATAAATTTGATCTCAATATGCGATATATTTTGAGTTACTAATTATTTTCTATCATATTTACAAGATAAGTACCTTTTTGGACAATAGGACGTGGCCACGCCAGCATGTATAACCCCTTTTTACTTCCTTTCTTCTTCAGAATCACTAATTCCCACTAGTATCCACCTAACTAAATGCCAGGATCCGCTCACTCCCTTCTCTCATGTGATTCCCTTGCTTGACCTTGTTGTGCGCGATCTGCACTGATGCAGCCAGAACTCCAAGCCCCGATGAGGTACCTAAAGTAGCGAGGCTCCTAAAGCAGTTGGTCGCTCATGGCTTGGCATCCCAGAAGGCACACCCTCTGGATTGGGGTCAACCAGGGCCTTATTTAAGCATGTGGTACAGGGTCAGGGGGGCAGACACGTCAATCAATGGCTTTATCAGTCCATGGTTACAAGAGGGGATGAAAACCATGGTGTAGCAATTGCTAAGATGATATTATCAAGTTCTTCAGATGGTGGGTAATCTGCGAAGATAGGTGATAGGTTGTTGCATCCATGGTTTTCTTAGTAGTAGCTAGGGGGTACTAGCTTTTATAGGCATGAAAAGTTGAGTCAAGAAGTAAGCATGAAGATTGAAGAATGGTAGAACAAGGATTTTGGAAAGATGTCTATTGTTTCAATTGGAAAGTGTGGCTCATTAAAAGTATACATCTTGGAATAAATCTAAAAATGTCATGGAGTCTCATACTGAGAAGGTCTACTTTTATAGGTGTTTTAATCAGCAAGAAAAACATGGAGGTGGGGGTCTAGATGCTCCTTTGTATTATTATTGAAAGTTTCTATTCCGTGCAACTAAAAACTCAAACACCATGTCTCCTTTTCTAAATTTGATTTATACAAGTAGATCTCATCCAACACAACTCCCTCTCTTATCTTAATTTGTTTATATAATGTATGTCTTCTCAATTATTTCTAGTCGCATCCTAAAATAAATAGGCCCCAAAGATATATATGTGTAGAGGTTCTTATTATCTTCCAATATCACTATACAATTAAATTACAAGGTACCTCTAAGACTCACTAAGCGCTCATATGGCATAGAAATATTGTATCATATGTAATACGTATCATTCTTAACCTATTAGGACTTTCATTAGTTTCATTATCATTCACTTAAATAGGTTATGAAGATTAGGGTCTGACAACTCTGTCCACCTTATTAAAATGTTGTCCTTCAAAATTTTCATATACTACCCACCTTAGGGTTTACTTATTCTTTGATTATGGTATGCCTACATGTCATAAACACTTCCATATAACTCAAATTAAAGTTCAAACATAGCATGCCTTCTTCATTAACTTCACTTAATCCTTAACGTCTTGGGCTTCAATTCTTTACATGGGTCTCTAGTAGATTTAAGTGACTTTCCAATTCAGGTCTTCTATATCAACTCTCTTAGTGGCACCTCCAGATCTGTGTTGGCCAGACAAAAAAGTAAAGGTATGAGAACTGATTATACTAATGTTCAATATATTTGTAGCATACATGTCCAATACCACATATACTAGAAAGAAGAATAAAATATGCATAATAAGTCTTTTTCTCTTGACAATTCCTCTAAAATTCTCAATTGATTGGTCATCACCATTGAGGATAAGAGAAGACATGTCACTAGCTATTATGAAGTTAACACAAAGGATTCAAATTAGCTAATCACTTATCATTAACACAAATGTACTTAGATATCTCTCTAAACTTGTATTTCTTTAAGGGTATCCTACCTCTTAAGTAAAAGGGATATACATTCTAACTGATTGACTTTCTATCCTCCATACATATGTTTCATATCATCATGTGAGGGATGTACAAACTACCTAGGAAAGCATGAGAAAAGCTTGGTGGTCAACTATATTTTTAGCTCGGTTACCACATTGTAACACCCCACTTTTTCAAACATACCAATTACTAAGCGGAAGCATAACTCTTAAGGGGGATGTCAAAAACACGATAACATTTGTATAAAAATAGAGTTCATGTATAAGCCAACATAGGATAAAATATCAATTATCATACTCAAGTCCTCAACATAACTCATACATCAACAAAACTAAACATGTTCACACTTAAACACCATACACTTTATCATAAACATGGAAAGAAATTCTAAACTAGGTATTGCAGCACCCCATCAGGTCTTTTCTTCTGAAGATCCTTGAGCTACTCTTTGCACGTCGTATGGCTTTATCTTATAAGTTTGCTACTTACCTGCGGGCATCACTCCCCTAACCATGCATCAAATAAATTGGTAAGTAGAATTGAACATGTTATATCTTAAGAGAGCATATAAACTAAAAATAGACTTTAAAACATTTAATATTGAAAAAGGAACATAATTTCTTTTAAACTATATCTTTGATCTTGACTTATATAATAATCCCTGGGTTTTTCACCGAAGTGTCTCTTCTCTTGTGCACCAAAGTGTCTCTTGGGTTGCACTGAAGTGCCCCTTCTCTTGTGCATTGAAGTGCCTCTTAGTTTTTCTCTTAGGAGCCTCTTGGTGAGGATCTTATATAAGCTATCATTTAACATTATCTTTTTCTTAAAACTCTTAAATTTTAATATTGACTTTAGTCTTAATGTTCATGAAGATGTTACAATTATATTGACAATAAACATTACATTCAATTCATAATAAATTCACATACATTTAACAACTGAAATGGAAAATAATCATTCATAGAATTCATTGTAGACATATACTTCAAATCAATCAATAATTGTGTTCAAAGTGTATGGACCACTTATCTTTCTTGAAGAAAAAGTAATTGCTCTTCTTAGGGTGAAGAAACCCTAATCACTTCCTTAGGGTCGATGAACCCTAAACACCATGTTCATTCAATTACAATTCATTAATAATTATTGTCAACTTGATCTCTAGGGTTTACATGTATCCATCATCTTATATCCATGTATTATCCATACTTCTTAGAATCATGATCAGATTTAGGCATGGAAAGTATTTTATTTACTTTCTACATCTTTATTTGATAAATTTGATATCAATATGCAATATATTTTGAGTTGCCGATTATTTTATATAATATTTACAAGATAAGTTCATTTTCGGCCAATTGGGCGCAACCACGTTAGCATGTATAACCCCTTTTTATTTCCTTTCTTCCACATACTCATGGATCCCCGCCAGGACCCGCCTAACTGGATGCCCAGATCCGGTCGCTCCCCTCTTTCACGCAATTCCCTTGCTTGTCCCTTCTGTGTGCAATCCGCACAGACGCGGACGAAACTCCAAGCCCCAATGAGGTACCTGAAGCAGTTGACGAGCTTCCTGAAGCAGTCGGACGCTCATGGCTTGGCGTCCCAGAAGGCACAGTCGGCGTCTCTTCCTTCGTCTCACCCGTCACACGCTTGTGTTCCCTGCGTCTTCAGAAAATAGATCGTCGGGGGTCCTACTCGTGGCGGCTACCATTCCCCCATGGCGGCTTGTTAGGGTGCATGAAAGGAGCTTGACGTCCGCCGACGAGAAGACCTCGTAAGGTCAGAGAGTATCCACACAAGCATCCAGTTCCAGTAACACCCTTCACCAGCCTGGGGAGGTCGTCTTCTCTGAGTTGACAAAGGAAACCCTACTGGCGGGAGGCGCAAAGCTAGCCTCGAAACTTCTTCTATGCACATGCGTTTGTGTGGCTTAGTAAAGTTCTCCCCTCTAGATCTGGATCCATCAGGGCCGTATTTAGTCACCTACTACAGGGTCAAGGCGGCGGACACGTCGATGGCTTTAACAATTCATGGTTACAGGAGGGGATCAAAACCATGGTGTAGCAAGTGCTAAGATGATCCTATCAACTTCTTCACATGATAGGTAGTCCGGGCTGATAGGTGACAGGAGGTTGCATCCATGGTTTTCTTAGTAGCGGGGGGGTACTAGCTTTTACCGGCGTAAAAGTTGAGTCCAGGAGTAAGCATGAAGATTGAAGAATGATAGAACAAGGATTTCGGAAAGACGCCGACTGTTTCAAATGGAAATTGTGGCTCATTAAATGAATACGTCTTGGAATCAATCCAAAAATGTCATGGAATCTCATACTGAGAAGGTACGCTTTTATAGGTGTTTTAACCCGCAAGAAAAACAAGAAGGTGGGGGTTTAGATACTCCTTTTCATTATTATTTAAACTTTCTATTCCGTGCAACTAAAAACTTGAACACCATGTCTCGTTTTTTAATTTGATTTTTCATAAGTAGATCGCATCCAACACAACGCCCTCTCTTATCTTAATTTGTTTATATAATGTATGTTTTCTCAGTTATTTCTAGCCGCATCCTAAACTAAATAGGCCCAAAGATATATATATATATATATATATATATATATATATATATATATATATATATATATATACACACACACACACACACATATGTGTGTGTGTTCTTATTATCTTCCAATATCACTATGTTCTTATTATACTAGCTTTAACTCCGCCTATGTTTTCATTTTTTGTGTAAATGTAGCCGGTCCCAAGCCCGAGTAAAGGAGGAGGGTTGGTGGTAGGTTGACAGTCAGCCTATAGAAACTTTGTCACTCTTTCTATGACATGGATCCTTATAAGAATATCGTTGGAGCGTCCCTACCTAGCGACGCGCTGCACCGGCACCCGGGTGCAGTGATAAATATGCAAGGGGTTTCGACACAACGACGCACGGTTGTGTTGAAGGATAAACAAGGGTTTCCACATCTTGGACGGGTGTGGGTAAAGAAGCTAGTCCCGCTGCATCATTGCCCGGATGTAGTGAAAATTGTGCAAGGGTTTCCACATCTTGGACGGGTGTGGGTAAAGAAGCTAGTCCCGCTGTATCATGGCTCAGATGCAGTGAAAAATGTGCAGGGGCAACATTTTCGAAGAAGGCAAGTAAAGAAGCAAGTTCAACAAAAAAGGATTAGAGTTGGATCTTGGAATATTGGCTCTTTGACAGGGAAATCTTTGGAGATAGTGGATACCATGATGAGAAGAAAAGTCAATATAGCTTGCTTGCAGGAAACCAAGTGGACAGGAGAACGCTGTAGAGAGATTGGAGACACAGGATATAAAATCTGGTATACAGGTATTGATAAACATAGAAATGGCGTAGGTATTATCGTTGATAAGATGTTGAAGAATGGCATCGTCAAGATTACAAGGATGGGTGATAGAATCATAGCTATAAAGGTTGTTCTTAGGGGAAATATTTTTAACATTATTAGCGCTTATGCCCCCCAAGTTGGCCTTAGCGAGGATGCGAAGAAGGATTTTTGGGATGACATAGATGAATTGATGCAAGGAATACCGATCGAGGAGAAGATTATTATTGGGAGTGATTTAAATGGTCATGTGGGGAGTGATAATGATGGATTTGAGAGAGTTCATGGTGGTTTTGGATATGGCAATAGGAACGAAGAAGGAGAGAGGATATTAGATTTTGCAGTTGCATATGATATGATTTTGGCAAACACCCATTTCAAGAAAAGAGAATCTCATAAGATTACTTTCAAGAGTGGGCACAACTGTAGCCAAATTGATTACCTCCTTACAAGGCGGGTGGATCGTAACATATGCAAGGATTGTAAAGTGATTCCTGGTGAAGAACTCACGACCCAACATAGGTTGGTAGTTTTGGATATTAACATGAAGATCAATAAAGACAAACATAACGGAAACCAAGATAGCAGGATCAAGTGGTGGAATCTTAAAGGATAAAAGAAATTAACTTTTCATGATAAACTCATCAAGGAGGTAACTTGGAACTTGGAGTCTGATGTTAACACTATGTGGCATAACATGATCTCCTGCATAACAAAAATTTCCAAAGAGGTTTTGGGGGAGTCTAAAGGTTGTGGACCTCCACAGAAGGAGACTTGGTGGTGGAATGATGAAGTACAAAAGGCTATTAAACTGAAAAGGGAGATCTATAGGAGCTTGTCCAAATCTGGAGATGATGCAACGTTCCAAAGATACAAACAAGCAAAGAAAGAAGCTAAAAAGGTGGTGCGGGAGGCAAGGTCTAGATACTTTGATGACATGTATAAGAAGTTGGACACTAGAGAAGGGGAAAAAGATATATATAAAATGGCTCGTATAAGAGAAAGGAAAGAAAGAGACTTGAGTCAAGTAAAATGCATAAAGAATGAAGATGGTAGAGTATTGGTGAAGGACGATGATATCAAAAACCAGTGGAGAAATTACTTCCATAAGCTTTTCAATGGAGATACTGCATATAATGTTAGCGACTCGTGTGACATGAATACAAGAGATATCATTTACACACGACGAGTTTCACCATTTGAGGTCAAGAATGCTTTGAAAAAGATGAAAATGAGAAAGGCATGCGGACCAGACAATATTCCCATTGATGTATGGAAGAGTATGGGGGATGTGGGAGTTACATGGTTAACAAATTTCTTTAACAAGATCATGAAGACCAAGAAGATGCCGGATGAGTGGAGAAATAGTATTATAGTCCCAATCTACAAGAACAAAGGTGACGTTCAGAGCTGTACAAACTATAGAGGTATCAAGCTGATGAGTCACACGATGAAGCTTTGGGAGAGGATTATTGAGCAGAGGTTAAGATCTATAATGCAGGTATCAAACAACCAATTTGGTTTCATGCCTGGAAGATCAACAACAGATGCTATTTTTCTGATAAGGAGGCTTATGGAGAAGTATAGACAAAGCAAAAGAGATCTTCATATGGTTTTTATCGATCTAGAGAAGGCTTATGATCGAGTACCCAGAGAAGTGTTATGGATGGTTTTGAAGAAAAAGGGTGTGCATATCCAATACATTGACTTGATCAAAGACATGTATGATAGCTCTACTGCAAGTGTTAAGACTCCTGGAGGAGAGACACCAACTTTTCCTATTACAGTTGGGGTACACCAAGGATCCACACTCAGCCCATATCTATTCGTTCTGGTTATGGATGAGTTAACAAAGAATGTTCAGGATGATATTCCTTGGTGTATGTTATTTGTTGATGATATTGTTTTAATTGACGAAACAAAAGATGGATCGAATGATAAAGTTGAATGTTGGAGAAAGGCATTGGAATCAAATGGATTGATGATTAGCAGGAGCAAAACTGAGTATATGCATTGCAATTTCAGCCAATCTCGCAGTGTGAATGATGGAGCCAAGTTGGACGGAGTAGATATACCAAAATGTGACAAATTTCGTTACTTGGGTTCTATTATTCAAATAGACGGGGATGTCCAAAATGATGTTTGTCACCGGATCACTGCAGGATGGTTGAAATGGAGGAGTGCAACTGGAGTTTTATGCGATCAGAAGATCCCTCTCAGGTTAAAAAGTAAGTTTTATAGAACAGCTATACGACCAACCATGCTCTAGGGGAGTGAATGTTGGGCGGTGAAGAAACATGGTCTCAACAAGATGAACGTGGCTGAAATGCGTATGCTGAGATGGATGTGTGGGAAGACAAGAAAAGATCGTTTGAGAAATGACTATATCAGGAATAAAGTGGGGGTGGCGAGCATTGAGGACAAGTTGCGTGAAGGCCGACTCAGATGGTACGGACATGTGCAACGCAGACCTACTAGTGTGCCTATACAAAGCAATGCTATTGATCCAAACACTATAAATAGAAGAAGAGGAAGGCCTAAATTAACATGGGATGAGCTTATAAAGAGAGATTTTGAATCTCTACATCTCAATCAGAATATGGCCCATGATAGAGCTGAATGGAAACGAAGGATCCATGTAGCCGACCCCAACATAGTTGGGATTGAGGCTTAGATGATGATGATCATCATCATCATCACTATACATCTAAATTGCATGGTACCTCTAGGACTCAATAAACGCTCATATTGCATAGAGCTATTTTAGTGTATGCAGTATGTCTCATTCTTAACCTATTAGGATTTTTATTAGATTCATTATCATTTACTTAACTAGTTTATGAAGTTGGGATGTGATAGTTACCAAAGCAACCCGGACATAGACTGTTAGAAAGTTGTGAAGAAGGTAATGTGTTGCCTACAAGAAACAAAGGATTACATGCTTACATATAGAAGGGCAAACCACCTTGAAGTTATGGGATATTCAGACGTAAATTTTGTTGGGTGTAGATAATAGAAAGTGTACAACATGTTATCTTTTCCTACTAGTTGGTGGTGTGGTATCATGGAGTATCAAGTAAAAGAGTACAGCTTCATCTACCATGGAAGTTAAGCTTATAGCTTGCCATGAAATATCATCGTAGGTAATATAGATTAAGAATATGATACAAGATCTTAAACTTGTTGATTCAATTCATAGACCAATATAGATACACTATGATAATTAAGCTACAGTCACTTTTTTCCAATAATGATAAAACTACTACCGCATGTAGACACTTAGACATAAAGCTCTATGTTGTTAATGAGTGAGTTGAAAACAAGATGATAATCATTCATCATATTGGTACACAATATATGATATCAGATCTTCGTATAAAAGAGCTAGCTCTGGGATTTTATACATCTCATATAAAAAATATGGGTATGAGGATTATTTGAAGTGTAATGATTAATGTGATTTGACAATATAATATTTATTATGTAATCACACATGTAACTCGCTATATCTATTTCAATACTAGTTATAACAAAAAGTCAGTTTTGACATGAAGTTGAACCAGAGAATATTCGAGGTCAATCTATTCATAAAGTTTATGTCACTACATATAGATGCTTAGATATTTGGTATCAACAGATATGACACATATATGGAAGTATTTATGTTGAGCATCGATGGAAAATTATTAAGTGTTAATGTCATGGCATTTGAGCCAAGTGGGAAAATGTTAAATATTTCTATACAATATGGCCCAAATAAAATAATATATATTATTAATAAATTTTCTGAAAGGATGCATTTATTAGGGTATTAGAGGATTCCTATAACTGTCATGCCTCTTCATGATAGTTAGAGAGATGCAATGATCAGCTCAAAAGTGAGTCAAACTTTTAAATTTATAACATGAAACCTTCAAAGACCCCCACAACTTTTATTACAGGGTCGAAGTAGATATACGGGGTCAAACGCAGGGACGTGGTGACGTTTAGGACGTCAGGGATTTCGTTCTCGAGTCATATAAGCCAAAACGATAGTCGATGAAAAGGTATGTGCTAGAACTAGTCTAGTGGGTTGTCACAAAATAAAACAAAACAAAGAAAAGAAATCAGAGCTCGTGGTTCTACTAATCAGAGAAAGAGAGTTCCTGGCTATGTAACCACAAACGGGGCGGTCTATGCACTCGTTCTCGGGTGTAGACAACCCTTGAACACCCAAGCAAGCATCTAGTACGCATAGTGGCATCTGTCCTGTGGGGTCGTCCCACTCGCTCTCGTGATGCGTGACTAAAACCATCAATGATATGTCATCTAACCTCTCTCGAGGATGACAAATCAACACCCTAGAATATTCTAAGATTCCCTCTCGGGGCTTAGAGTATTCTGGAATGTTAGGAACAGAGTACTGTGGGATCTTCCTCCTCTTGGGTTCAGATCCAAACTATCATCTCTTAGCTATTGCTACAACGGATCTCTCGATACAGGTAGAAATAGCAGTTCAAGCGAGTAAGAGATCAACCAAACTAGCAATCATGACTTAGAAAGAGAAAATAGAACATGCAACATATTAGATCTGATATGAATCTACTTGCCTAAGGCAAAAGTACATATACATGCCCAGATCAGGCTACATAGCCAAGAAGGATATAACTAGCCATAGACAAGCATGGTTAGTACCAAACAAAGATGGATGACCATCGTTTGTAAAAGAAACAAATGAATGCAGTAGAATGAAAGAGAAGAAGAAAGAGATATAGCCCGTAGAGGAGAGGTGGCTCTCGCTCCTCGGCCTCCGTGCAGGCCGGATCTCATCCTTTAGTTCTTCTCTTCGTCCTTCTGGACTCCTCGGTTCCCTCTCTCTCTAGATCTACTCTGAACAGCAGCCCGGTGGGTGAATGGAGATGAGAGAATGTCGGTGGAGACTGATCTTCTCTCTCCTCATCTTCTACCTTTGGAGACCGTAGACCAATAGTGGAGGATGGCGGTGAAGCGGATCTTCTCTCTCCTCGGTGATGAGGATGAACGTAGCACAGATCTTCTCTCTCCTCAACTTCTACCCTTTGGAGAGAGTATATCTGAGATGGAGATGGAGGAGAGAGTGTGTGGAGGCTAGCTGTTAGAGAACGTAGGCTGAGTGCCTTGGTTCTCTCAGACCTTGGGATGCTCCCACGGGGCTCTGGCTCCAATCCAGAAGCCTTTTGGTGTCTGAACTGGATGGACCCTCCAGACTCCCTTCCCAGGTCTGGACTCTAGGTATGGATTCTCTCCTTCGGACCATCCCTTTCCCCCTTCCTTGGCTGTGGAGTGGGGGTATTTATAGTGCTGGTGTATATGGGCATGTGACCCTGGGCAGTGGTCGTGGTTCCCTTGCACTTGACCTGGTCGCGATAATGGAAACTGCGACTGCGGTTAGGGTGTGTGTGAAGAAACACTGATCGCGAGCTATATGCACTGAGCACATGGGTCGCAGTGATCAATGGTCAAGGACTCACTATTGAATGATTGTGGTGTGTATACCACGGGCTGAAGAAGCACTGGTCACGGCCCTTTTTCGTGGATGTGCGTGCTGGATCGCGGCATGTGAAGACACACCACCGCGGGCATAGTGGATGTGAGGAGAAGGTCACGACAGGCACCGGATCGCAGTCTAGTGGTACCAAAGAGGACCGCGGGTGAGAGTGTGGATGATCCCAGAGAAGGTGATGGCAGTTGGAGGATCAGTCGCAGTACTCCTTAGCAGTGACTGCAGGTGCAGCAGGCGTTGTCGTTGCTAGGGTGAAGGGAGGACCGCGGGTAACGGACCGCAGGTCGCGGTGTCAACAACTGCGGTCACAGCTTGGCGGGGCAACAGAGAGGCGAGCGTAGAGGGAAGGTGATCGTGGCCCTGTGATGGCTGAGGACAGATGAGAAGGCGCGGGAAGATGGGTGAGGATGCGATCACGGCGGGTGGAGATGAAGCAAGGTCATTATTGTCGAAGATGTGGAGACCGTGATCGAGGTGTACGGTACCGCGGGTCGCGGTCCTTGCACTCGACCACGGTCGAGGTCAGACGGGTGGTCACAGTTGTCGAAGAGGAGAGGATGGTTTTCGTGTGCTGATGAAAGCAGAAGGTGAAGTCGAGCTCTCCGCCATTTCTTGGTCGCGGTGCAAAGAGTAAAAACCGCGATCACAGTTTAGGTTATTGAAGCGGAGCGATTGAGAGAGGGAGTAGCGATCCAGGAGTCCTCCGGTCACAGTTATGGAGGGCAGCAGGTTGTGGTGTTGCATGAGGGAGGAGCAGACCACGGGATGGATGAGGGGACTACGGGTCGCGATCATGGACACCGCGATCGCGGTGTGAGAAGGAGCAGAGGTGCCCGTGGTGTGACAGTGGCGATCGAGGAGGACCCAGGTCGTGGTCTAGGCATGTGAAGAAGCCGACGTGTCTGCAGTTTTGTAGAGGATAACTGCGACTGCGATTATGTGGGAGGGTGAGGTCGTGGTTCTGTGGCAAAGGAAAGGGAGAGCCCGCGATGTGTCTATGGGTCGCGAACTCTGCTGGAAGCATGATTAGGGTTTAAAGGAACCGAGAGCCAGCTAGCAGTGTAAAGAGCAGAAGACACCCCATTTGGCTTGAATAGGCAAGGGGCCCACTAGTGGATGGGCTTGGAGATTGGGCCCATGTACTCCAAATTAGCCTGCACAAATAGAATAAAATCCAATTAAATTAGAGATTAAATCAATTAGGTTTAGCATGGATGTATAAGGAGAATTAGGCAGTAAAAGCAATTAATCAAAGCTAAACTGGGCCCAAGATAGCGAACAAAACCCAGATGATTTAGTCATTCATCATTAAAAGATATAGCCAAGAATACAGTTTAAAAGGGTCTCAGAGAGAGAGAGAGAGAACATGGGGAAAAATGTCATCATAGGTTTGGTGCCAGCTTGTCTCAAAAACTTGCTAGATTGGCTACTTTATTGGCTAGCAAGTTACTTTATCTAAGTAAATAAGAAAATGACTAAAACATGAGCAAAAGAGTGCATATTAAGACCAAAGTGGCACAAAACCATAGATAAATAGTATAGAGAATATGCGTAGATTTGGGTGTTATCAACTACCCCAAGCTTAAAACTTGCTTGTCCTCAAGCAAGACTGTGCTCAAAGAACAAAAAGATAACATCCAAATTAAACTTGGCAATAGATGCTAAGGCTAAGAAAAATAGTTTAAAGCATCTATTCTACTGATCCATGTCATTCAGAACAAACCCCCACCAATCAACCACAGTCTTGCCAAAGCAAGATCAAATAGCTTCCAGGCAAGATTAAGAAAATTCACTACAGCATGCCGATACTCATGAGGGTTTGAATCATAATTATTAAATATGAAAGAATTGTCACATAGGTGATTACGCGGGTGATGAGTGATGAGCCATCACCATGAATCCATGTATACCAATCGGGAAACAACATGCCTCTCACTTATTCATGTCCTTAAGAGACAAAGTAAAAAGACTCTAATGACTTTTGAGGATCTCGATCTGCATCATATTGGTCCATGTAACGAGCAACAGTCCCTGCAGTCTGAGCCAGTTGGCCCAAAGCAGTGAGATAAACTCCTCGTACTGTGCCCGAACCAACCATGATACTGAGATGATCTCATAGGTCTCCTAGGGGTTCCTAGAGACTCTCTAGTGAGCCTTTGGAGTGATACTACCAGGCACGACATACCCGCGTTCACAAGAGTAGTCATACACCGGTTGGGCACCATCCTCAACTCTCCTAAAAGAGGAAACAAGCACTCATTTATTCACTCTTAGGATTTTATTCTCTGCATTCTATTTGTAGGCTTGGGTGGGAATTATATAGATATTTTGGGGATTTGTGGGCGGCCAAGCCTTTTTTGCACATTTTTTTATATTTTTCATCTTTTTGACTCAATCTAATGTGAGAAGGCATGTAGTCCATCAAGGAAGACACCTCATCTTGATCATATCTCAAATCCCATCATGATTTTCTTAACACCTGTGTGAAAAGTTGCAATTATGATTCAAGAATCCTTAGAATAGATGCAAGCTCGTGAATTCGCAGTTAGGAGTCTTTAATCGTGTTTTAGGTCATTCCAATGGTCATTTACCATGGATTTGTCATTAACAACATAGATCAAGGGAAATTAGCTTTAAGCTATGAAAAAGGGTCATAACCTTAGATTTTATTACCAAACTCAAGGAAAGAGTCAAAGAGCAAGTCAAGCTAAAGGTCAAGCAATTTTTAAGATGAATTTGTGCATTTAGACATAAAGTCAAGCATTTATCTATTAGATTCGCACCATATGGCCATAATTGCAAAGCTAAAAAGCTGAAAATTTTTGAAAATTTTAAAACTAAATGTGGGAAGTAAACATGCATACTAGAAGGATGGAGAGATAGAAGGGTGAAGCCTACCACCCTAAGCTTAAAACTTTGCTCCTCCTCGAGCAAGATCTAAACTTAGAATATCAGGGTGGGAATGCATGCAAGCAAGGAAAAATGAAGCAGTTAGAGGAAAGAAAACTATCTAAGCAAGGTTATGAAAAACAAAATTTATTGTAATAAAAGGGCAGGAGGTTGGTCAAGAGAAAAGGGGGTGGCTGCCCCACGATACCGACACCGGGGTCCCAAATCCTAAGTTTTGGGACCAGTGTCACTTGTGTCTTGCCAAAGGGTTCCGCCACATAATAGGAGTAGAATAGGCAGGGATGCGGGCCCTACCGAGTCTGAAATAGAGGAATAAAATATGGTGACTCAGTGAAGTCATCTCGGTGTAGGAATTGACTTGAGCTGCACTGGGATGAATTCTTCGACAAATCATCCTCAATGTACCTTCCAAGATACGAATTTGAATAGGAAGGCCCTAGGATGTTGACACAGGATGAGATGGATGAGAGAGGTTGGATGTCTTTTAGAGGACTCATATCTTCTCTCTCCATCTCTACACTTGAGGTTGGATGCTAAGATAAATCTTCATGTACAATCTGAGTCATCCAATCATCTTCTGAACAATAAGTATTCCCTAAAGAATCAGTTTGTGGTTCTACCGCCCCAAGCTTATCACCTGGCGTGTAGTCAGGGGTATCTTCATGCTCAGCAGCCATGTTGTAGTGAACCGTCCATCCTGCCCCCTTGACGTCCACCCTACCTTGTAAAGATAAGGATGTAAATGGCAGCTCGTGCTGCTCCAACTCGTCGTCGTTGGTATACTCACTGCTCCATGTCGAGCAGTTGTCATCGTCATCGAACAAATTATTTCAAACCATGGTTGGCGTACTACTCAAAGTGAAGTGACAAGTCTCAATATGAGAGATGTCACTCTGGTTTGGTTCAATATCTGACTCTGGTTCCTCTGACCAGCCTTCTGGCTGTGAGGAAACTTGGCTTTTAGAGTCTTCATCATCGTCATCATAGACCCATTCGTGTCTATGACTCTTATCTTCCATTGGTTCATCAGCTGGGTCATCAGGATAGAATGAAGGGTTTTTTTTTATAAACTCAATGAGCACAAACAAAACTCCTATTCAATATAGCAAGTACAAAAAACAATTCACGAATAGGTTGCCCACATATAGATTGCATATGATCAATTCACGCTTTGGCTACAATAGATGGCTTGGAAGCAGAAGAGAGTCTGGATCTCTTCTTATCCAAACTCTCGCTCCTCTTCTCCCTTTGTTCCTTGAGCCTGGAGGCAAGGAGTTTCTGATACTCAGCTGCCTCGGACTTGGCCTTGGCAATTCTCTTCTTCTTATCAGCAAGTCTAGCTCTCTTCCTCTGGAGGTTCAAAGGGGTCACAAGCCTCTGGATCTTGGGAGCCTTGCTGCACTTCTTGTCGGCTTTATTGGTGAAGGTCCTCCTATAAGTGTTGACATATTTACGGACATCATCCTGCACGGATAAATTGAAGAGCTTCCTGATCTTTGAGGCCCTCTTTGGCCCCCTCATCCTAGGTTTCTCTATGTCTGTCAGGCCAGGAAGGTCATTGTTACCCTTTTTCACAATGACAAGGTTGAGAACAAGCAGGTCTTGGCTCACGATACATCCACGAACAGACTTCCTTCTCCTTTCTCCATTACGGCGACCATAGCCTCAGAAACAAGGTGTTCCTCGATGTAACAATAAACGAACTTGGCCAGAAGTCAGCACTCCCTGTTTCATGGGAAAACCCTTCTTATCACATCCTCCAGTGATCTTGAATACATAACCTTTAAACTCCTCACCCAGAGAGTCTCCACTGACTTCATGTGAGATTCTTTTGTCAACAATTGCACGCAGTTTCTGATCGTCATCGATCTCGAGCTTCTTCTGGCACCCGGTGGTGGGATTAGCGATGTTAAACTTCATTGTGAACGCCCGCGTCGAGTAGCCTCTCACTGGCTCTTGGTCTCTGAATGAAGGGTTTTCCCAAGTGGGTTGGTCTTCATAGAAAAATCTTGATGAATCCAGTTGATGGTCTGAATAGGATGATGGTTCATACTCCACTTCAGACCCAATGGAATGGTCTAGATGACTAATGTCTTCGTTGTCTTGTGATGGTAGTTGTAACCGAATTGTAACCAAATCGATGAGCTCTTGGAGCCTCTTGCCTTGTTCAACATCTTTATCATGAAGTTGTTGTACTTGAGCAGCAATGCTTTCGAGACCCGTCGATTCTGCCATGCACATATGAGGGGAATCTGATGTATCAAACTAATGTGCTTGGATGGATCCTTGCTCAAGAGTTTGAAGTAGACTTCTACTGTAGTCTACAGCCTCGGTGACTAGTTTGAGATGACGATCATGCTCTTCTAGTAGTTGTTGCATTGGATCGACATCTTCATGGAGATGAGGGGCTAAGGAGGTGAGTGTGTGAATACTTTCCCTAGACAACTCCACTGCCTTAATCAGTTCTTGATCCCATGATAGCACGAGAGTCGAGGGCTGACTGGCAGTCTCCGTTGTTGGAATCTCGACATATGACGACGGTGGAGGTAAGTATAACTCGACTAGTTGTAGAGTGTGACCTTCAATTATTTTCCAGCAGTCAGAACTGTGGAAAAACTTAGGAGGACAGGTGGACAAGATAACTTGTCTCGCCAAAGCAAGATCCATGGCTGAAAAGAGTATAACAAAAAGAAAAATGTATTCAGTATATATGAACAAGTATGTTTAAATTAAAAGAAAAACTATTCATATATATATATATATATATATATATATATATATATATATATATATATATATATATATATACGGACTTAAAAGTGACAGAACAAAATCTTTTAGGCATGTAAACGTGGAAAACCACATCCCCGGTAACGGCGACAAAAAGTTGATCGGCTCAGAAGTGATTTGGACTTTTAAATTTATAACTCAAAACCTTCAAAGACCCCCGCAACTTTTATTACGGGGTCGAAGTAGATATGTGGGGTCGAACACAGGGACGTGGTGACGTTTAGGATGCCAGGGATTTCGTTCTTGAGTTAGATAAGCCAAAATGATAGTTGATGAAAAGGTATGTGCTAGAACTAGTCTAATAGGTTGTCACAAAATAAAATAAAACAAAGAAAACAAAACAAAACAAAACAAAACAAAGCTCGTGGTTCTACTAATCAGAGAAAGAGAGTTCCTGGCTATGTAACCACAAACGGGGCAGTCTATGCACTCATTTTTGGGCATAGACAACCCTTGAACACCCAATCAAGCATCTAGTACGCACAGTGACATCTATCCTGTGGGGTCATCCCACTCGCTCTCACGATGTGTGACTAAAACCATCAATGATATGTCATCTAACCTCTCTCGAGGATGACAAATCAACACCCCAGAATATTCTAAGATTCCCTCTCGGGTCTTAGAGTATTCTGGAATGTTAGGAACAGAGTATCTCGGGATCTTCCTCCTCTCAGGTTCAGATCCAAACTATCGTCTCTTAGCTATTCCTACAACGGATCTCTCGATACAGGCAGAAATAGCAGTTCAAGCGAGTAAGAGATCAACCAAACTAGCAATCATAACTTAGAAAGAGAAAATAGAACATGCAACATACTAGATCTGATATGAATCTACTTGCTCAAGGAAAAAGTACATATACATGCCCAGATCAGGCTACATAGCCAAGAAGGAGCTAACTAGCCATAGACAAGCATGGTTAGCACCGAACAAAGATGGATGAACATCGTTTGTACAATAAAAAAAAAAAGGAATGCAGTAGAATGAAAGAGAAGAAGAAAGAGATGTAGCCTGTAGAAGAGAGGTGGCTCTCGCTCCTCAGCCTCCGTGCAGGTCGGATCTCGTCCTTTGGTTCTTCTCTCCGTCCTTCTGGACTCCTCATTTCTCTCTCTCTCTAGATCTGCTCCGAACAGCAGCCCTGTGGGTGAATGGAGGTGAGGGAATGTCGGTGGAGACTGATCTTTTCTCTCATCAACTTCTGCCTTTGGAGAATGTAGACCAGTAGTGGAGGATGGCGGTGAAGCGGATCTTCTCTCTCCTCAGTGGTGAGGATGAATGTAGCATAGATATTCTCTCTCCTCAGCTTCCGCCCTTTGGAGAGAGTAGATCTGAGGTGGAGAAGAGGAGAGAGTGTGGAGGTTGGCTGTTGGAGAATGTAGGTTGAGTGCCTTGGTCCTCTCGGACCTTGGGATTCTCCCACGGGGTTCTGGATCCAATCCAGCAACCTTTCACTGTCTGAACTGGATGGACCCTCCGGACTCCCTTCCCAGGTCTGGATTCTCTCCTTCGGACCCTCCCTTCCCCCCTTCCTTGGTTGTGGAGTGGGAGTATTTATAGTGCTGGTGTATATGGGCCTGTGACCCCGGGCAGTGGTCGTGGTTCCCTTGCACTTGACCTAGTCATGGTAATGGAAACCGCAACCGCGGTTAGGGTGTGTGTGTGAAGAAACACTGCCCGTGGGCTATATGCACTGAGGACATGGGTCGCGGTGATCAATGGTCACAGTCTCACTGTTGGATGATCGTGGTGTGTATACTACGGGTTGAAGAAGCACTAGTCACGGCCCTTTTTCGTGGTTGAGTGCTGGATCGCGGCCTGTGAAGACACACCACCGCGGGCACGGTGGATGTGAGGAGAAGGTCATGACAGGCACCCTGTCGCAGTCTAGTGGTACCAGAGAGGACCGCAGGTGAGAGTGTGGATTGTCCCAGAGAAGGTGATGGCACCTGGAGGATCGGTCATGATACTCCTTAGCAGTGATTGTAGGTGCAGCAGGCGTTGTCGTTGCTAGGGCGAAGGGAGGACCGCGGGCAACGGACCGCAGGTTGCGGTGTGAGGGGACCGTGGGCCGCGGTGTGAGGGGAGCAGAGGTGCCCACGGTGTGACGGTGGCGATCGAGGAGGACCCTGTTCGCGGTCTGGGCATGTGAAGAAGTTGATGTGTCTGTGGTTTTGTAGAGGATAACTTGACCGCAGTTATGTGGGAGGGTGAGGTCGTGGTTCTGTGGCAAAGGAAAGGGAGAGCCCGCGATGTGTCTATGGGTCGCGGACTCTGCTGGAAGCGTGATTAGGGTTTAAAGGAACCGGGAGCCAGCTAGCAGCGTAAAGAGCAGAAGACACCCCAGTTGGCTTGAATAGGCAAGGGCCCCACTAGTGGATGGACTTGAAGATTGGGCCCATGTACTCCAAATTAGCCTGCACAAATAGAATAAAATCCAATTAAATTAGAGATTAAATCAATTAGGTTTAGCATGGATGTATAAGGAGAATTAGGCAATGAAAGTAATTAATCAAAGCTAAATGGGGCCCAAGATAGCGAACAAAAACCAGATGATTTAGTCATTCAGCATTAAAAGATATAGCAAAGAATACAGTTTAAAAGGGTCTGAGAGAGAGAGAAAACATGGGAAAAGATGTCATCATAGGTTCGGTGCCAGCTTGTCTCAAAAACTGGCTAGATTGGCTACTTTATTGGCTAGCAAGTTACTTTATCTAAGTAAATAAGAAAATGACTAAAACATGAGCAAAAGAGTGAATATTAAGACCAAAGTGGTGCAAAATCATAGATAAATAGTATAGAGAATATGCGTAGATTTAGATGTTATCTGACAATTATTGGAATTGGTCCTCTCTCCATGGGAGTAATGGTAATCGCTCCCATCCCTTGGAGCATGACCGGGAGAGAGAGACGAGAACGCCTGATCTCAAGAACATACATTCTTCGTTTGCTTCATGTCTTCGTCTATGGCTTTGGGTGTCATCTAGTGTCCTTCCCTTCTTTTCCTCTCGGCAACATCGTTTCTTCCGCCGTTGTCCGTGTTGTTGTTTCCGCTATCATTGTTGCTGACATTGTTCTTGTTCAGGTTGCTATTCGCCTTGTCATTGTCGTTGGCGCTCCTGATAAGAATAATGCTAAGATGGGACTTCCTCTAATTTAAATATAACATTTAATATGTTTTATTGACAAAAGATGAAAATTTTAATTTGTTACCTTTTTTTGTTTTTATATATACACAGACGAAATATGTCATTTTTAGTAAACATATTGTATTCCTTACAATTTAGCTAAGGGTCCGTTTGGTTCTGCTGAGAATCAATTCGCCTGTTGCAACTTCACAGTATTTTCTAACCCGAACGTTTGGTTGCTTGCGGGATCAACTCTGTCCTTGAAATCCAACTACACCATCAGCTAGACGGCATACAAAAATTGGGGAAATCAACCAGGCCAAAACAGGGTGCCGTTACCTTTCCACGGTCACTGGTACAGTTGAATGCCTACGATGATTCGGTTTGCTGCATACATCCCATGCCTAACAGCCATGTGAGTACTACGGCTATTGGCCGAGTAAGCTACTGATCAGGTAATTGGTACGTCGAACCAAATGAAAACAAGTCAAACAGCTGAGTAGCAGCTGCATCTAACCAAACGATTACAGTTCTACTTCAATTTCCTAAATTGCATTTCCTATTTTCAAACTAACCGTTGCGTTGCAAGTACAAGCAACCAGACAAGCCCTAAACTAGATGCCGCCGCCTCACTCTAACCTGCAATCCATTACTCATCCTGAGCGTCAAGGACATGACGTAGCCGGGTTTCTTCTCTCGATTCACGGGCTCCAAGACGAATTTCTCGATCACACTCGCAATCACCGCCTTCATCTGCGTATACGCCATCTCTTTTCCGAGGCACGCCCTCGGCCCAGCGTGGAATACTGGGAAACGGAAGGGGCTCTCCGGCCGGAACACCAGCCGTCCTTCCTTACCTTCCGGTGCCGGAACTAGCCACCGTTCGGGACGGTACTCCAGGCAGTCCTTCCCCCATACCCGCTCCATTCTCCCCATGCAGAAGCTGCTGTATGTCACGAACCACCCCGCGCCGACAGCCGTCCCGTCGGGCAGCACGTCATCGGCGGCGCACTCCATCGAGTCGTTCGGCACCGAGGGATACAGCCGGAGCGACTCCGTGATGGCTGCGTGCAGATAGTGCATCTGTCTCAGCTCCTCAAACGCCAGCGGCCCGTCGGCGCCGCTGGGCCGGGCGGCCCTTACTGAATTGATTTCGGCTACAATCTCCTGTTCGACGGCGGGGTGAGAGGAGAGGACCCAGAAGAACCACGATAGAGCCGCGGACGTAGTTTCCCGCCCCGCCAGAAGGAAGTTCACCACGACGTCGCGGAGCCACGTCTCATCGTAGTCTGCCGAGCCGTCAGACACGAACCGGGAGAGCAGGTCTATTCCGCCACTGCTAATCCCTTGCAGCTGCCCTAGCCTGGCTCGCACGACGGCGTTGGCGTAGCCGTGCACAACCCCGATAGCTTCCCGGAGCCGCTTCTCGGACCCAACGTTAAAGAACCGCTTGACCCGCCATGTGACCCTGAGGGCGTCCATGAAGCGGTCGGCGCTTAGCTTCGCCGCGTCATCGAACGCTTCCATGAACCCCGGAGGAACAGGCACCTCACCGTGGCTATTACCATCTTCTTCGTCTCCGCCGCCCAGTGCTCGTGGATCCGCACCGAAGATGACCCGGCAGATGTTGTCGAACGCGAATCGCTCGAGCACATCTTGGAGATCCAGCTGAGCCCTTATCTCCGCTGCCCTCTCAAGCACGGGCACTAGCCTCTCCCTAATCTCGCTCCACACAGTCTCGGCTGCGAAGTCCCTCAGTGAGCGAGTGCTGAACTCGAGGCTGGCGGCCTTGCGCTGCGAGCGCCAGGGCTCTCCGTCGGAGTTGAAGATGCCGCCACCGAGGAAATCCTCCATCATGGAAGCTGTGCGGGAGCCCTTGGAGTAGTTACGGAAGTTGGTTTTGAGGATATACTCCACGTTGCGGGGATCGGCTGTAACTACGCCACTCACCTGGCCGGGGCTGACAAAGACAACGGTCATGGTCGGACTGGCCGCCAGGACGTCTGCCATCCATTCTAGAAAGCGGTGGCGGTTCTTGATGAAGTAGGGAAGGACGCCAAGGAAAGGCAAGGGCTTCAGGCTCTGCTGAGTTGAAGGCGTGGTGGCCCTTACTGGTGGCACTGTGCTGCCGGTAAGGCGGCGGTGGCCGTATGTGAAGAGGATGAGGACGACGGCGAGGAAAGCAGAGAAGAGGAGCTGGAAGGAGAAGAGATCACTCATAGTGAGGTCGATCTGTATCAGTTCGTGCTCAGGAGATAAGGGGCCTGGTTCTCAAATCGATGACGAACATGCACAGAGAACTGCTATGTTTATTCTTACGCGGCTGATGTAATGGTTTGTCTTGTATGGCTGTTTGCCGCCAAGGAACCGTGTGTGCTTCGCATATGCAACCATACGATCCACAGCCAAGACTTCACGTTAGTCCGTGATGTTTATGTTTATGTCTTGAATTTTTCAGCCACAAGTTTATGGATGAGATGCCGTGGGTTGAGAGGTGGGCACAGACTCGGGTAGGATGTAATGGTTTGTTTTGTATCGCTACTTGCCGCGAATGAACGGTGTGTTAGTGGTGTGCTGCGCATAGTACGACCCACTGTCAGGTCCGTGATGTTTATGTTGATCTGTATTTTTGAATTTTTCAGTCACAAGTTTATGGATGAGATGTTATGGGTAGAGAGGTGGGCACAGAGGTTGGATACTTGTAATAGTTTGTATTGTATCGCTGCTTGCCGCGAATGAACCCTGTGTTAGTGGTGCACTGTGCGTAACTTCGCATCTGCAACCATACGATCCACTGTCATGACTTCACGTTAGTCTATGATGTTTATGTTGACGCGTATTCTTGAATTTTTCAGTCACAAGTTTATGAATGAGATGTTGTGGGTTCAGAGGTGGGCACAGAAGTTGGGTAGATGTAATGATTTGTCTTGTATCACTCCTTGCCGCGAATGAACCGTGTGTTAGTGGTGTGTTGCGCGTAGCTTCGCATCTGCAACCATGCCATCCACCGCTAGGACTTCGCATTAGTATGTGATGTTTATGTTGACGCGTAATCTTGAATTTTTCAGCCACAAGTTTATGGATGAGATGTTGTGGGTTCAGAGGTGGGCACAAAGGTTGGGTAGATGTAATGGTTTGTCTTGTATCGCTGCTTGCCACGAATGAACCATGTGTTAGTGGTGTGTTGCGCGTAGCTTCGTATATGCAACCATACGATCCACTGTCAGGACTTAACGTTAGTCAGTGATGTTTATGTTGACACGTATTCTTGAATTTTTCAGCCACAAGTTTATGGATGAGATGTTGTGGGTATAGAGGTGGGCACGGAGGTTGGGTAGATGTAATGGTTTGTCTTGTATCGCTGCTTGCCGCGAATGAACCGTGAGTTAGTGGTGCGCTGCGCGTAGCTTCACATCTGCAACCATACAATCCACTGCCAGGACTTCACGTTAGTCTGTGATGTTTATGTTGATGCATATTCTTGAATTTTTCAGCCACAAGTTTATGGATGAGATGTTGTGGGTACAAAGGTGGGCACAGAGGTTGGGTACAGAAGATTTGGACTTAAAATTCTTCTCTGTGCCCGATATAATGTGCTCAGTATATCCGAGCCGCACACTCCACTATGGGGCCCACAAGTTTATGGATGAGATGTTGTGGGTACAGAGGTGCGCACAGAGGTTGGGTACAGAAGATTTGGACCCCTATTATTTGGTTTGGGACTTTAATAGAGATCAGACTCCGTCCTTTTGTGCCAAGTCCGCCAAATCTAGTCTAAGTACCCATCGGTTGTATGGATGAATTGGAAGGAACTCTTGTGGCGACTATCATTCTTAGTAGAATCCTCTAAACTAAACTAACTCATTTATATTTTGATTAAACCAAAAAATTTAGATCAAATTAATTAGCAATGTCTTATGTGACTAATATGAGGGGCATGGTTTGGTCATTTGTCTAGTCTCTATATTTGAGTGACGTAAGCAAAATCAAATCATCTCACGCATCATCCCCGGTAAGGCAGAAACCCTAGCTACAAAGTCAGAGTTGTGTAGGCCTCAACTTCGCTTGCACCCCCAACTAATCAAAGCAAGCTATAATCTCGTCCTTGTTGCTTCCCTTGTTGATCAAAGTCATATGAGCTTTCTCCTCACATACTTCCCCCATCTATCTATTGGCTTCTATATCTCGTCATCTTTTCCCCTCGTATTGTTGTTTCTCGATAGGTTTCGGCAAGGTTCCTATCTTCACCCCATTTCACCTCACTCATATTGCCTTTAGGTTCAATCACAACCCTAGATCAAGGTAGAAACCCTCAAGTGTGTGCCACACATCGATTGAATTGCACTTAATTACCTCATATGTGATTATAGAGCTTCTTAGTATCTCCATTTCCTATTGTTTGTGAGAAAGTCCCTAGGGAAGGTCGCAACCACCACATATGTATAAGTTGTCATGTCTACAACCCTATCATTTGTGTTGTGTGTCCCTTCCTCTTATATGTTATGATCATTGTTTAGCCACAATTGGGTTTCCAGATGGACCGTTCTAAGCTATTTTTAGAGAGTAATTTATACATCTCTTATTTGTTGAATAATGTCATGTCTTTTGCAACAAAGTAACTCCCATCCTCATATACTTATTCATACTACCCAATTATAACCTCCCCTAGTTTCACACATGTGTTTATCTATCTTCCAAGTAAATTTGAAGCTTACTATAATTGAGATTCAATATGTATTCATGTGTTCCACAGTTCAACTCAAAAGGTAACATAAATGAATACATAGGTCAACCAACAACATGTCTAACAATCCATAAATTGTCATGACCAGTAAGTGGTTAAGTGTACCTTCTTGGAGTTTTGAGTAATCTATATCCAAGAGATAATCCTAAGATTACCTCAAGATTCTAGAAATGTAAACAACACAAACATATTAAGATTGGTTTCACTAATGTAGTGGGTATTCGGGGAATATTTCATATACTATGTTTATCTCCTTTTTACTCCTAAAGGTATTAGGAGTGATGGAGTTGAGATCATATGGATTTGATCATGGTTTAGAAATAATATTGTTGTCCAATTTGGATGAGTAAAGGTAGGGATCATAATTGGATGTTATTTTAATTATAATCAGATTTCCCAAATGTATATATACTCAATTAGTCAATGTTAAGATCCATTGACGGTCAGTCATAATATCGAACATTTGGAGCTTTTAACTAGAGAATTATTGCACAAGGAGATGAATTGAGGGTTGAAGGAATGAAGATAATTGTCACTAATCTTGTAGCAATGTTCCTTGCTCTTTGTGTGGTCTCAAAGAATGGAGAGCTTTGAGGTAGCAAACTCTTGAAGGCCGAGTTTTAGGGAGATCCTCGGCAAAAGTCATGTGCTATTAACTATGAGTGTAATGATACAAAAACCAAATCAACTCTAAATCCTAGATCAACCACCACTTCTAGTTTAGTCTCTTCCCACATGAGATAATCTAAAGACTTAATTTGATAATTTGATTAAGTAATAGCACTTCATTCTGAATTATGTGATTAAGGTGAAACAAATGCAACCAAATGATGTAAACCCAGCTTTGGGTATGATTCATGAATGCATGTGATATGAACAATCAACATTGGTTTATCAGTCACATGTTTTAATGTAGTAATGATGAATATACATGTTCTGAACTTATGTATACATTATGAGATAGGAAGACATATGTAACATCCCAAGATTTGAGGCCTCAGATAATGATCTTAAAAGGAATGATTAGACTACACATATCACCAAGGTGCACCTCTTTTTTCGAGAGCCCATCACTAAGAACTCCATAGTTAAGCGTGCTCAGCTTGGACTAGTATTGGGATGGGTGACCTGTCGGGAAGTTGATCCTGGCATGTGCATGAGTGAGGACAAAGCACGTAGTTAAGGCTAGTGGTGGTCTGTGGGGCCAGTCGTCATTCCTGAAACTCTACTAAAGCCTTGGGCAATGGGCCCGAGTGTTACAAAATACTTAACTCGAGGCAAGCTAAACATAATATCTAGATTAAAGAGAAATAAGAGAGATAATATATTATGTAACATGCATTCAAAGTATTTATGTGTTGAATACTTGATAACATGGTACTCGTGAATTTGATGCAACTATTCTGAGTTAAATGGATTATATATACTTATTTACATTGTTGAAAGTTTGAAAATAGGATGTGAACACATACCTTGGTATTATGCCGAGTGGGACCAAAATACATGCTAGATTGCCTTGAATGCAATTGGATTCAAGGAATTCAGTTCATGTTCTTTAGATACTGGACGCGTTAGATATTGCTATGACTCCAGTAAAAAATTTCCTAGTTGGATTTGAAGATGTGATGAAGTTTTGCGGTTTGGGACTTGAATTTTGGATGGACTATTATGAAAATGTCCAAGTTTATTCGCTAGATTTATTGACTAATTGTGTCATTTTCAACCTTGATGCTTGCTCAATTGGGCAAATCAGGCTATGAATCTGGGTCAAATTCATAAAACCAACCTGATTAACATTTTAACCAAATAAGTAGGCCTCTACATTGTATTTGGTCATTTTGACTTCAGGCATTTCTCTTTTGGTTGGTGAGATCTATAATGAGACCCTTCGTTATTTTAAGTGATCAAGGCTAAATCTAATATTTTCCTAAATGAACCTGGCTGAAAGCTTACACTTCATCTTCCTTCCATGATTCTACAATTAGATTTGTAGTTATTGATATTTTTGGTTTTCTCCCCCTCTCTAGCTCATTCTTGGTACATGAACATTGATCTAAGATTTTAATTCCTTCCCCATGCTTTCAAACTCATTTTCATTGGTTTCAGAAGCTGGATCGAGCTTTATTTGAGACTAATCTTCTTCAAGATAAGTTTTTGGATGGGGTTTTCTCAATCTTGTTAAATAGTTGTGTTACTCTTTCTTGTTTATATCCATTTTAAAATGAGTGGATATGCATTTAAATCTTATATTTCTTGTAAAACATTTGTACATTTATGACCTTTGGTGTCACTTTTCTTAACATCAGTTTTACATAAAATCAACACTACATACATATAGTGTTGGTGGGTAAAGCACAAACGTCACTACTGGTCAAGTCTTGCCGATTAAGAAAAAATATAGATACTATTTTTACTATAGCATATGTTTATTTGTGAAGAATCGACGTCTAAGATTGTCTGCAAAGTTCAAATTTTACTAAAAAAGATTGATATAGGTCTACTGTGCTGGTTTTTGAAAAATTGGAAAAAGTTCTTCCCATGAAATAAATTTTACCTCCAAAAAGACTCTATCTTCTATTACTTTCCATAAAATCTAGTGTTCTAGGTCATGTCCATGCAAAAAAAATTTACCTCCACAAATCATGTGGTGTTGGTTTTCTCTAAAAGAACCGACAAGAAAGGGTTCCCGCCGCGTGCCCTACTAAAAATATTTTTTCTCATATTGGATTGTGTCATCAATGTTTTTCTAGAAATCAATATTATAGCTCATAACGAGGTTGACATTTTTTAACACAGATAAGTACATATGCTGTCAATTTTTTGACGGAAAACTGAAGATAGAGAGGGAACTATATTTTCAATTTTCATGTACAACCGATGACATATGCCTTAGCGAGGTTGGCATTTTTTTATAGGGATAAGTACATGTGACGTCAGATTTTTGATGGATAACTAATAACATTGAATGAACTATGGCATCAATTTTTCTAGTCAACCAATGGCTAAGACCTCTCTCATCAAAAATTTTGAGCATCCGCCGACTAAGTTCTACTTTAGAGCACCCATGAAAAACATCCACAAATGCATTTACAAAAGTCAAACTTCCTACAAACCCATTGATTTGTTGGTATGTATGCCCGAAGAGCCAATCATATGATGATTAGAATGAGGCATTAAGTACTTTATTTGATAATAATAAAGGTAATTATGTCTATTATGTTTGTCTCGGCATGAGATGATGACACGGACATAGTATATGTCTAAAGAATGATGTTATTCAATGATGTATGTCTTCAAGTATGTGACTTGAACAATGAGATCATATGAATGTTAAGAGTACATACATTATTGTTATGTCCCTAGTCGGATATTACTGTGGGAGAAAAATAGACAATAGTAATACATAAGACTAGAGTGTGTATTGAGTAATGACAGAGTCTCATTAGTCATGATATGTGATATCAAGTCAAACACATAGGTATATATTAGAGAATAGTATATCAGACAGACCCACCATGAAAGTGATACATGGATACCATAGAATGGTAGTCAAAATCATCTCTCATAGTGATATAGGTGATTGTGGTTCTTAGACCTAAAGTCACTGCATTCATCACATGTCGTTCATGTAATTTGACATCATCCAATGTAATCTTGAATAAGGGTTGCCATAACGGTGATGTTTGGGTGCAGTTTGACACATGAGGACTGAGTGTGAGTGGTGTAGATGGGATTTGTTCCTCCTACAGGAGATTAATATCCATGGCCTCTTGATAAGTCAGACTGAGAATTGTACGGTCGTACACATGTGATCCAATAAGTGATATGTGAACTCACATGCATCTCAGATAATCTTCTCTAGTTCAAGGAATATGGATTGAATGTTGAGAGGATGACGATTCCATGCCTCGAGTTCAATCTGAATATCAGAGACAAAGGAACTATACAATCACGGTAACACTAATCACGGATTGTAGTTTAAAGTTGTTCTTCAACTTTCCAAATTACTTGGATAGAAATGATGTGTTGCTAGAAGTTACTCTTTACTTGTGATGTCATAAGTTTGTTATGGACAGTCATTGTCAATGTAATTCTGGACCTATAGGGTCACACGCATAGGATACACTTTGGTTAAAGGAGTATATTCATGAATGATGTTAAATTGATTACTAAATATGTTTAGGTATCCAATTAAACAATTGAGGTTCAAAATTGACTTATTGGACTCTAAACTGATTGGTTCAAGTGTTGAATTGATTGATTGGAGTGTCAAGTCGATTGGAATCAACATTAGTTGATTAATGGCTGAACTAGGGTGCAAACCGACCGGTTCACAAAACCCAACCGACTGATTGGTTATGTGAACCAACCGATTCATCGTCTGGGTTTTGATGGTCAATTTGATTGGATTAAGGATTTGTGTTGATGTCATGTTTAGCATTAATCATGCATTGATAACCAATTTGATTCAGAATAGGGAACTATAGAAATTGTTTGGTTTGCTTGGAAAACCAACCGGCTTGCACACTAACTAACTGGTTGGGTGTGCGAACCGATCAGTTTACGGTATACAGGAATTGGAAAATTTTTGAATTCAACCCTTTAAACTCCCACACATAGTGGGAACCCTGACCCTAGCCTCTCCTATAAATAGAGGGGTATTGGGGGCTTCTCAGAACATAATAATTGTTCTAACAATTGTTCTCCTCTCTAGTTATGGTAACCAATAGAAAGCCTGAGCAAGTCCTACCTGATAAAGGGAGGGATAGCAAGGGAGAGACAATTGTGGGAGAGTGTATCAACTCTAGTAGGTTGACATTCGAAAGGGACAACTCCTTCCCGTTGGCTCAAGTAACGCAACATGGAGTTCTCGATGGTCCGCATTGACTTATCTAGAGGTGGGAGACTTCTACCTCTAGGATAACTCCATCAACCACTATTTGTGGGTGTCGGACCAAAAGGTCGTTCGTGATGAATGTTTGAGTGTTGTTGTTGCTGAAGGGATGTGTTGATGCCTGAAGAAGAAGCATATTGTTGCAAGGGCAATGTTGTTGGACTTTCTCCAGGACCAGGTATAACCTTACAAACCTACCTTCCTAGATAGGTTGTTGTTGATTTGATCTTGCTATTTTGGGAAATGGGCATTTAAATTTTTGTTTATGTTACCTATATATGTGCATGATTTCTCTACAGTGGTATTAGAGCTACATCAATTTACATTTATCTAGAGTTTAAATCGATATAATTGGATTTAGTTTTAATTGCATACAATGTGAATATTAAAATGATTAATGTACATATCTGATTAAATATCACATACGGATCCACAAACTTATATATATATATATATATATATATATATATATATATATATGTATGTATGTATGTATGTATGTATGTATGTGTGGGGGGTGTATGTAATTTATACATGTCATCCTAAAATTAGTTTTGATGGTGGATGTTTAGCATGGTTATGGCCAATAACTCTAGATCTGTGTGTGCATGATTGTGCTTATTTATTTCCATTGTTACTTGGTCTGCTTATCGAGCCTCTCTCTCCTTTATAAATGTAAATTAATTTTCTTCTTCCTATTTTCCCTCGAGTGTAACTTGAAGTTTCCCTTTTTCAATGTAAAAAGAAATAGGATAGTTGTAATATATGTTTCATCATGAGAAAACGTTCTTCATAAAGGTGAAACAACCAGCTTATGAGACGACCCGATCAATTAAAGGATCGTGGAGGCTAGATGACATGAGGATGAACTGATCGACTGGTGGCCCAATCGATCGGCTGGAGGTGTTCAGTCACTGCTTAGACATGAGAACCAGACAACTATTTTAAGAACCCAACCGAGTAGTTAGAAGGTTAGATGATCGGTTCAAGTGTTGGACCGATCAACTCAAATTGGACTGAGCACGGATCTACATCAATAATAGGTTGCATATGATGTGAACCTTCGGTGGTAGTAGTTTTTATGGCTCCAAAGAATTATAATAGGATGTCCATAACCATCACTTACATGTTTTAATTATTGTATGTTCTCATTTCTGGTTATAGCATGTATATGGTTCGTACTAAGTATGTGGTGATTGGATATGTATATGTATTTATATAAATAAAATCCTTCAATATAAAATTAAGTATTATATACTTTTCATGAGAAACACACATGAAAAGCTTGATCGACTAAACATGGGCACCTCAAAGGTGGTGTGTTGTCTATCTCATGGTGTGTGATGGTAATAGTGTGGGTCTACCAAGCGGGGTGCATTATTATCGTGTTTGCTTTTGGGTCAGGCCTAACTATATGACCTTGATGATATTAAGCACCAAAAGAATATAGATGATTATGGTAAGGAGTTGTGCATACCATCTATCTAAGAATTGCATATGATGCAATTGGAAAAAGTTGCCTATCTTAATAATTGACTATGGACATTGGCATTGTCCGAATAATAGTTGAATTATTTTGTATCTTGGATCACTAGAAGACTATACACTGCAATATTTTGAATTGATACATGAGGGTTCTCAATTTGAACAAAATAGTAGGAGCGATAATTAATTAAAGGCCTAATTAATATCATTAACCTATCAAATCAAACAAAACAAAAATGTTTTTAAAAATTGAAAATTTATTTTGTAGACAAGCACAAACACATTATTGTTGTGCTCAGTCCTTAAGAAGGACAAACCTAAATGAGATTGACTTCCATGTTTGGTTAAGGATTTTGAGAATTTTTGTCAATCATGAGTGAAAGCTCTACATCCTTGAAAGACCAGAGCCAGAGGAGCCCGCTCCAAATGGATGCTTACTTGAAGCATGTCAATGATGTTGTAAACATAGTTCATACAGCATAGCATCAGACACTTGACATCAATGGCATCTTCAGTATGCTTCCCTATCAGCCTTAGGTGCATTAGGAAGGGGTTCATATGGCTCTAGTGTCTCCAGGACATAGAGATTGGGCTCCTATGTGAGAATGATTCTCAGTGTCTTGAACCAGTCTTGGAAGTTATTCCCATTTAATTTTTCCTTCTCAAGCACTGATCGTAGTGAAAAGGTATTATTTTGTGTTGCCATTTAACTCTACAAAAAAATTTGCAATTTTGTCAAAACTCATTTTGATTTGATTTTATTTGATTAAATTTGATTATATTAATTAGGTCTTTGATTAGCTATCCCTCTCACTATTTTACTCAAATTGATAGCACTCGCATATCAATTCTAAAGATTGTAGCATACAAAATATTTGGTGAGCCAAGATCCAAAACAATCCAACTATTACCTGACTAACGCCAGCATCCATAGTCAACTATTAAGGTAGACAACATTTGTCAATTACATCTTATGAAATTCTTCGATTGATGATATGCACAACTCCTTGCCATAGTCATCTACATGCTTCTAGGTGCTTAATCCTATTAAGATCACCTAGTTAAGCCTGACCTAGAATCCAGCACGATAATAATGCACCCCACTTAAGCAGATCTACATCACTACCATCACACTTCCATGATATGGATGGTGCACCATGCTAGGGCGTGACCTACGCTTAGTTGATCAAGATTTTCATGTGTGTTTCAAATGGAAAGCATCTAAGACTTAATAATTTATTTATGGAGTTTGTATTTATAAATACATATACTTTATCCAATCAGTTTATATATATAGTATGTATCATATACATGTTATATCCCACAAAAAAAACATGTAATAAACAAAAGGTGATGGTTATGGCCATTCTAATGTAATTCCTTGGAGCCACAAAGAACTACCACAACCTAGGATCTACATCACATGCAGAATCTTGTTGTTTATGAAGATTTATGCTTGCCAATCTGGGTTGATCGGTTCAACCCTTGAACCGATCGGATCACCTCTTGTCTGGTCAGTTGGTCGTCTCCCCGATCATTTGGACTCTGGCCCACCATCTTTTGGGTCTTCCATTTGATAGGATGGGCCTCCAGTCGATCAGTTCTTCTTGGTTCTTCATCTTTTTCAGTTTGTCTTCTTCATAGTAATAAGAAAATAAATTATCCTATTATTACATGATTATAGAGTAACCTCGAGTTACATTCAAAGGGAGAAAAGGTAGGAAAGAATAATACTTCTATATTAGGAAGAAGAAGGTAGAGACTTGATATGCAAATCGAGATAAAATAAAAAAATAAGCACACAACTACCATGCACAGATAATTAGACTTATTGGTCATAACCACACTACACATCCACCATCAAAACTCACTTTTAGGACGACATATGTAAATTATATATATATATATATGTATATAGGGTTGGGATAATATGTGATCTTTGATTATATTTGCACATTAAGCAGTTCAAGTATTTCCATCATATGTAATTACATAAATGAGGAAAACTAAAAATATAATCCTATTGATTACCCCATAGTAAATTGATGTGGCTCTAATACGAATGTAGGGAAATATGGGCATAGAGTAGGCAGCAGAAATTAAATTTGTTTATCCTTATTTCTCATAACAGCAAGACCATGTCGATAACTATAACATGGAAAGAATGGTTTAATGAGTTCATACCTAGTTTTAGAGCAAGTCCAATGACTATAACGTGTTGCAGTAGTCATGCACTCCTGGTTGCACTGGGAATCATCTGCAGTAGCTCCTTGTCTCTACCATGGACAACATATTCATATGACACCTGCAACAGCTCCACCATGTACTGCATGTTGATGTTGTCCTCCTAGCCATGGGCAAAGGCCACCTCTCCTCTATAGTAGTCCACACGGATCACCTAAAACTCATTTTGTTCTACTAGAACAGATAGGAAGGAGTTTCCCCTCTTGTTCGTGTACTAGTCACCAACTCACTCTCCCATAATTGTTCTCCCTTGCTATCCCTCCCTTTATCAGGTAGGACTTGCTTAGGCTCTCTATAGGTTACTACAATAAGAGAGGACAACAATTATCATAGGCAATTGAGTTGTGTCTGATAATCCCCCAGTACCCCTCTATTTATAGGATGGGTTAGGGTTAAGGTTCTCAGTCTATGTGGGAGTAGAAGAGACTGGAATCGTCACAAAATTCACAACATGTGAGTGGAGAATCGTTTGATTCTCCAAGCGAACTGGTTGGTTGACGTGCGAGCTGATCAGTTCTCTTAGTGAACTAATCATTTCGCCACATTTCCCAATCACATATGAATTGGCAATTCAAATCCAATTAATGCACAACATGATTTCAGCACTAATCCTTGATGCAATCAAATTTCTCCACATACCAGACATCTCGCTCAACCAAATGGTCGGCTGGCAACCTGAGTCGATCGATTCACTATGTGAATCAGTCAGTTCACTCCCCAATTTAGGAAAAAATCAACCAATTTAATTTCTAATCAACCTAACATTCCAATCGGTTGTTTCATCACATGAGTCGATCAGTTGGGAGTCCAGTCTCTTGATTTGTTGCTCAAATTGAGTACCCAAACGCTTTGGTAAACAATTCAATTATGATTCATGATTAAACTCCTCTTCTAGGTGAATTCCTATGTGTGCGACCATATAGGTCCCATTGTTAGAACTCATTATATTAAACGAGATTACTCAAAACATAAAACACAATCAATCACCAATAAACCACATACCCAAAATATGGGTAAATTAAAACTGATTTCAACATCAACACCCGCTTAGAAATATTTTCATAAGAGCCCAATATATTTCTTGTATCCATACTATGACAAAAATTTGATACAAATTGTTCTATCGCCTTAGCCACAATATATATATATATACACAAGAGAAAAATATTTGTATGTGCCATACAAACAAGCATTAACATACTAACAAAATTTTAATTTGTTTGAAACACTATATACAAACTTTTCCTTCTCAAACTTGAGAGTACAGGGATGACTCTAGGATACAATAGACATCTAATAAACTTTCTCAAAGATCTATTACTGTAGTTCTTCTTTACATCCACGTTCTGTTGTCGTCACTGTCATTACCTAAAAAGATGTGGTGAACCGCAAGGGTGAGACCCATATCCCAGCAAGAAATATAACCTCCAATAACATTTATTGATTCCAACATTTTTAGGTAATGAGATATTTTATACAATTTAATCATATATAACAAATAAGCTCAGCAGCACTGATGATTAACTAAGTACATAAAGGAGAAAATAATAACTATCTTCATTAGGTAGACTATTCTCATATTCCTATTAACAGTATAAATAGTCTAGCAACATGAGCATCTCTAACATCATGAATAATTCTAGTATTATATGCATAGCTAACAACATCAGCATGTCTAACAGGTTGAACATATCAACATCATAAGAAGAGCTACAACATAAGCACAATTATCTGGATAAGCATGATTAGCAGTATATGCATCTCTAGTTACAAAGGCATAGCTAACAACATGTGATAACGAATGTCATAATCATAGCAAACAGTAATAATATCTCTATCAACTTAAACATGACTATTTTATGTACACATTTATAACATGAGCATATCCACAACATAAGAATATATACTATCTTTTAATACATTAAACATCATCTTTATGTAAAGATAACAAACAAGGGTTATCATCCAATGTGAAACGTCGTGTATAACCCAAACAAATATGCTACATGATTGTAGTACATCTTTTATTACGTCATGTGGAGTTTGAGTCATACCATCCAAAGTTCAACTGGCCCCTGTGAAGGGCTATTCGGTTTCATACAAGATCTAGGAGTGCTAATTTCCTAAGATCTCTTCCCCTCAGTCAGTATGAGTAAAAATGTAGTGATATATCAGTCAAAGCTTCCACTATAGCGACATATAGTCAAGCTTTTAACCACTAGTCCACCCCTGGTATAGGTCATGGTACTAGAAACAAGGGTATACAAAACCCTCTAATCCAAGGTACAACTGTAGTTGTCCTCAATCACATCATAATGTTTAAGGCACGAACATAGCCATCCTCCATAACCTGCATTGTTAATGACAAGGATAAATCTTCAACTTGCCACCCCCACATACTCAATAGTATGTGCTCCGAGTTTCCCTTAGGAATACTCATTTCACCATCCATCAAGTTCTAACATTGAAGATGGATCTACGGCACAGGGCACTACATGATTAGAGTTGCACTTGATTAGTTATGACAATTGGGTGAATTAAGGCTGCATCAAACAAGTAGACATACAAACCCTAATGCACTTCTAGCAAGCATATAAATTTTACAACTTCAAAAGATATAAAATGTGTGAAACATAATTTCTCATCTCATCGTCACATGGTACTATTCACTTGACATTCATGAGACTACACTAGTCATCATACTATCACAAGGTATAAACCCTTTTCACAATATCACAGGGTATCAACCCTTATCAACACAAGAGGATTGCACCTCTTTCAGGGCTCAACCATGTCCAAAGGTCATTAAGACCATCATACTATTCCCTGCAAGATCATCATTATCTTTCCATGCCTTATAACAAGGCTCAACAACATCACTTACATATAATATACCAGATCCGCACAATATTGCATTAATGAGCTAGAAGATATTCATAAACAATCATAGTAGGGTTATATTAACATTAAGAATATTTCTTTATTACATCAACATGCAAGGAAGCTAGATATGATTAACCCTCATCATATTCATAATGTAAATGTTTACCATAAGAAAGTATCAACCATGTGGCTATGATAACCACCAATTAACACATTAAGGTTATGATCATATTGAGGACGTTATTTTACCATCATTCATCATATAAGAATGTTAAACATGAATACTCATCTTTATCTATTTGCATTAGAGTTAGGTTCAACAAGATAAATTATATTAATGTTACTAATTAGCACTTATACCCAAATCCTAACTCACGGCATCCCCATTGGATCATGGATGCATAAGGTGAAGCATCACCATCACATTCCATACTATTATCAAGTATGAATCCACACATAAATCAAGGTGTAACCAACGGATTGTAGCTTACTAGGGTTTCAACAACAATAAGAGAGTACTCCATGATTGTATTAGTCATTCAAGGACTATTCATACCCAATTACCATCATTTAGTTATATTAAAGCTAGGTATAACAAGCTATACTCATTAGGGTTACCCATTAATTCATTATGGTGATTATCAATCATAATCATATGAGGGTAAGGGTAAGACTACAAGTTTAAGGCATTGAACCATCATATTTTCATCATTAGAATCATAACATTACATTGTAGGCTTCACCCAAAACAATGGGAATATTAAGGCATCAACTTCTAACCATTAAATGTTGAAAAGGTAAAGTCATTAGTCGTTTACATAAGTAAACATCTTAAACAAAACACCTATGAAGTCATTGAGTCATGCTCTAGTAAGAGTCACCATCTAACCCTAGACATCCCTTAATTAACAACATAAAAAGTTCCATTGAGAGTAGGGTAAAACCCACAAGCGATTGTTTATTTAAAACAAGTCGTCAGTAAATGAGCTTCTTAAGTTGATCTTATAAAGGAAATCATTTAAATCACTTTATTAGGACCAACATATTACATTTAGTTATCATTCCAATTTATTGGATGAAGAAACATTAGAACTTAACCATTAGGTCAAGTTCATGTATTAAAACCATCAATTGGAGCATAGGTCTGACCATTGCATCAAATGATCCAAGAAACCATTGGTTTAAGGCTTAATTGATGCTAAAACTACATGCTTAACTCACCATAGGTTGTGTAGACCTGATCCACCATCAGTAGTGACCATTAAGTCACCATAGGTTGTTAGATCAGCATTGTATTCATTAATCACCATCGAATATCAAACTAATATCACCATTGATTGATAGCATCATTAGTGTACTTAGTTGTTAATCACTGAGCTTCTAATTAGGCTAACACCTGACCTAAGGGGTGAACGTCAGTTGACACCCTTAGTCACCACCATCAGTTGTCATGAAGACAACACCATTGGTTATTGCAATGGTACCACCATTGAGTCATGTATTTATAGAAGAAATCATCTTTAAACCCTAAAATTGACCATTGGTTGATAGGTGCATAACACCATAGGTTGTCAAACCAACCTGATCCAAGTGTATTATACCTTAGGAAGAACGTACACATCAATAGAGGTTCATCTAGAACTGAAATCATAATATGGAGCATTATAAAAATTGAAATTCAAGTCAAGAATAGCTTTTTATTGCATGGATCATCATTTAAAAGCAAGAACATGAGCTAGCAAGCTTATGGTAAGCAATAAACGTGGATCAAGTTATAAAACTTGCCTCTAATTAGAAGATAAAATCCCAAACGTAAGAAAACACGATAAGGTAGGGTAGAAAATCCAAGCATAAGATGTGAACTCGTCCATCAAGCATATTTCTTCATCAAATGAGCAAACCCTAAGCATAAGGAGCAAGAAAGGTAGAGTTTTTTAGCTTTAGAGCAATTTCTACCATGGAACAGAAAGGTTTCAAGCTGGAGGAAGGTCTAAGGAAGGAGAAGAGCAAGATAAATGGAGAAGGAAGGAAGAAAACAACTTGTCTTGGTCAAAATCCCTAGATGATGACCTTGGAAACCCTAGGTAGGGCTAGATGGAGCTCTTGGAGACCTTCTTCTCCAAAAAGAGGTTGTATTCTACCTTAGAGCACTTGGTTCCGCAGAGAAATAGAGTGGAGTCATTTCTCCAGGTTAGAGGAAAGAGAAAGTAAGAAAATTTGTGTATTTGGGCAAGGAAGAGATAAATATAGCCCATGGATAAGGATGGAAGCAAGGATGAGGTGTACAAGTAGCTTCCCCATGTGTTCATGGCCTTAAACTATTAAGGATATGCAAGCAGCCACACAATCAGTTGACCCACCATCCATGGATACCTGCTTAGCCCTGGTTTCTTTATTTTGCAAGCAAAGCAAATAAACCATTTGCTTGATAGCTCCTAAAGGTAGCTCATCCATAAAGGGGTAAACCCTAAAATACCCTTAAGGAAAATTGATGTGCACATAAGGTTTCTACACATCAATACAGGTTCATCTAGAACTGAAATCAGAATAGGAATCATTATTAAAATTGAAATCTAAGTCAAGCATAGCTTTTTAGTGCATGGATCATAATTTAAAAGCAAGAATTTGAGCTAGCAAGCTTATGGTAAGAATAAATGTGTAGCAAGTTATAAAACTTGCCTCTAATGAGAATATAAAATCCCAAATAGAAGAAAACGTGAGTAGTTAGGGTAGAAAATCCAAGCATAAGATGTGAACTCGTCCATCTAGCACCTTTCTACATCAAATGAGCAAACCCTAAGCATAAGGAGTAAGAAAGGTAGAGTTTTAGAGCTTTAGATCAATTTCTACCATGGAACAGTAAGGTTCTAACCTAGAGGAAGGTCTAAGGAAGGAGAAGAGCAAGAGAAATGGAGACGGAAGGAAGTAAACAACTTGCCTTAGTCAAAATCCCTAGAAGATGACCTTAGAAACCCTGATAGGGCTAGATGGAGCTCTAGGAGACCGTCTTCTCCAAAAAGAGATTGTCTTCTACCTTAGAGCACTTGATTCCATAGAAAACCAGATTGGAGTCATTGATCTAGGTTAGAGGAAAGAGAAAGTAGGCAAAGTTTCATACGTGGGCAAGGAAGAGGTAAATATAGCCCATGGATAAGGATGGAAGCAAGCATGAGGTGTATAAGTAGCTTCCCCATGTGTCCATGGCCTTACACTATTAAGGATATATAAGCAGCCACACAAGCAACTGACCCACCATCCATGGATACCTACTTATCCCTCATTTCTTGATTTTTTAAGCAAAGCAAATAAACCATTTGCTTGATAGCTCCTAAAGGTAGCTCATCCATAAAGGGGTAAACCCTAAAATACCCTTGAGGAAAACACCACAAACCAAGGTTCAACTAGGAGCCCCATGGATCAACAAGCTCGATAATGATAATATAACATATAAAAAACATAATTCATGTGAAAAATTGCAAATAAACCCTTTGATTGGATAAATTGCATAAAAGTTCAAAATGTACATAAAATTGCATACTTGCTCAAACAGTGTCCAAATTGGACCAAATTTGAAACATAATCTTGTCTTATGGTTTCAAAGCATGTCACAAGGTTATATTATAGTTATAAGAATTCAATTATGATAATTAAGCTTGTTCAACACTTTAAGCAAGGTTAGGGGTCTCACAACCATAAATCCCTAATAGGAATTTCGCCCCCAATATCCAAGGTACACATAGATGGACACTTCTCATGCACATCATCATCAAATATTAAACATGGTTACTTCCATATTATGGTAATTTCACATAACTCTTATATATATCATGTTCTTCTCTTTTAATTCATACATATCTTATCTTGGGTGAGCACAAAAACCCCCACATAAGAAGTGTAACATCCCTGACTTGGGTTATGTACTAACCCTAGGTGTTTTACCTAATAAAGTTGATTAGATACTTGTCCTTATCTTTTGTAATGTAATTAGTTCTTTTGAGGAACTTATATTTCAATTTCAGTCCTTTCTGAATAATGTTGAAACATGGTTTTGTTACTTTTGGACTAAAGTGCAAATTACCCAAGTTGAGGGGTTAACTTGCCATTTGTATATGATAAGATGTTCCTATGATTCTGATACATCATAATAATGTATATGATGTGGTAGTATGGATTCCAAAAGCTTGAACATTAAGATAAAGCTTGTAGAGCAAACCTTGTGCATTAAAACCTAGTTTCGGTGTAATGTGCAATTTACCCAAAACCTAGGGTTTAATATGCAAGATATCACCTGTAGAGAGTATCTCATGTTTCTTGGAATCAAGTAGAGCAAATAAAATGAGAAGGTCACCTCATGTGAATTATTATGGAGGAGAGAGAATCATGACATTAAAATAAACAAGGTTTAAGCACAAATGGCTCTTTAATATAACTTAATGTAAAAGGGAAATATATTAATTATGGATCCCTTCAACCAAAAGTTGGAGGATTTGTTTGCAATAGTTTGTACAAGCCTGTGCCATGCTTGGGCATCAAAAATATCTTGTTAGAGTGGAAGCCATTCACATTAATTATAATATAGAGCAATATCCACTAAAAGATGGATATTAACACATAACTCTTTAAAATGCTTGGTCCTTTTCCTTTAAACCTTGGGTAATGAAGAATTTTTGCAAGGTATTAGAAGGTGGATACGTGGACAAATAATGGAGGAAGCTTTGGTGGAATTTAGTTGGGAAATAAAAGGAGATAATCCTCTTTTTTCTATTTTCCTTGAAAATCCATATACATATATAAGTATCCTTTTCCAAACACCCAAGGATCATTTCCTTAGTTTCTTTTATTTTCAAACTTGCTTTGGCCGACCAAGGAATATATCTTGACCAGAGGAAGGACTATCAAACTAGCTTGGTAAGATTTGTTCATCTCCTACCTCGAATTCATGGTGGAAACCATAAAACAAGGTTAGATTCATGGTTTTCTTCACTTGGTTTCCTTTTCTAGCCATTTTGTTCATCCAAAGATTGAAGAACGAACCTTGGACAATTGTTGGAGCTCAATACACCATTAAATCTGTGGATCTTGGAGCTCTGTATCAGTTCAAGAGGTGGGTTTTATAACTCTAACCCTTAAGCATTGCTAATGCATCCATTTCTCTAATAATCGTTGGCTATTTTCTTCTTTGGTACTCTTTTGGTTAATTCCTATAACTTCCGTGAAGAATAGCAACAGTTCTTGGTTGCTCGTAGGAAGAAGATGATGACGTTAAATTTTATGATTATCCAAATAAAATCACTTTGCCAAATGGTTTGCCTTTGTGCTCAAACGGTTTCCCAAACCGTTTGGGAGCAAATAGTTTCAAACCGTTTGATTGCAAACGGTTTCATCCAAACCGCATAGAAGCAAATGGTCCAAGACTGTTTGGTGGCGTTGACTAAGTGTTGACCATTTGGAGGTCTTTTGGGAATAATGTAGACTAATCACCTATCGATAATTATCAATTAACTCCAAGTAGTTAACCAATTAAAGGTCCAACAATCATCAAAACCCTAATCGGGTTAATTGCTGATTTGATAATTGAATTAGGTTGAAGTTTGGGTTGAGTGACCCAAACGGTTTCAAAACTGTATGGGGATCACCCAAACAGTCTCAAGACCGTTTGGTGATCACCCAAGACCATTTGGAGGTCTAGGGTTGACTATGGTTAAGTGGTTGAAGATCAGAAGGTACTAAGTTGAAGAGCAACTAATTGTTGTCCTAGTGATCAATCTAATGAGTCAAACCCTAATTGGTTGACTTAGTTTTTTATGTTGACTTGAGAAAATGGTCCCAAGATCATTTTGAGGTCATCCAAACGATCCCAAGACCATTTGGGGTCAGGTCATGACCAAATTGGATGATGGTTCAATGGGTTCAAATCAATTAGACTCACATTGAATTATGTTGAAGGGTCATCGATTCTAAACCCTAATTCAATTTATTCAAGCCCTAATTGATGACCAATTGAGGGTCAATTGATGGTCAAATCAGTTGAAGGTTGACCTAATTAACTCAATTGAATGATGGTGATAGGTCCAATTGATGATTGAATACATATATACAACTGTTGAAGGAACCAACAATGGAAACCCTAATTCAATTTGACTTGTTGAGACCATACTTGGTCCATGCGGTTTTGAGGGGGTTTGGACCAAATAGTCTCAAGACTGTTTGGGATCAAACGATCCCAAACCGTTTAGGGTTCATGTAGTTTAAAAACCGATTGTGTCCATGCGGTTTCAAAAGTCAAACTTGGGCAAACGGTCTTCACCTCCTACTTTAGCAAACGGTCTTGAGTGTGCTACTTTACCAAACAGTCTCAAGGGTAGACCAAGACCGCATGAAGGTCCAAACGGTCTTAGACTGTTTGGAGGTTAAGTATGCAAGACCGCTTGAGGTCTAAGTTAGTCAATATCGTTTGGGGCCTTAATGGCCAAGATCATTTGGTGGTTGATTAACCTAAACCCCTTGGGTATTTAAAGTGGTTAAGGGATAAAGTGATTTGTTAATTAATACATGATGTAATCAAAGGTGATCATGGTACTTGTACCTTAAAGGGGGAGTGTGTTTGAAACCCATGAAGTAATTAAGCTCTAATGATTACAATGGTAATGATATAAACCATGAAGTCAATTATCTTTCATGATTGAGTTACTTAACCTAATCAAGGCCGAAGTAAACATCATCCTATAAAGTATGAGAGAGAGAAGACTCCTTTTATGAATGAATATCTAATTAGGGTATGATCATTCATAGTGAGATCATGAAAACCCTAATTATGATGGCCAATGAATCTTAACCCTAAATTGAGGGTAATAATGGAAGTATTCCTAATGCATGATGATGATGTAGTCTTAATTCATAATGATGACATGATAAACCCTAACCTAGGGTGAAGTAATGTGAGTAGTAAACCCTAATTCTGGGTTATGCTTTATAGCATGAAGCTCTGTGATTAAATAATGAAATGAGGAGTCACTATTCCTATTGAGCTAAGGGGGTTGGTTAACCCTACTTGAATTAAAAAGGGAAACCCTAACCCTAGTAAGGGCATAGTGGTGCAACCCTTAAATAATGATGTTATTAATGTTTTGCATTATGCTGATCTGAAATAGATATGTCTGTTATCATTTGTATTAATCATGCAGGTTTTTATGAAATAGTGAGCATATCCAGGTAAGATCTATGGTTCCATATTCATTGAAAGCACTTTATAAGCTTTGAAAGCAATGATATACTATGTTGCCTAGTGAAAGGTAACAAAAGAGATTGATAGGCTATATGAGCCATGTGAAATATCTGCATTGCTACTATCATATTTATACTGTCAAATGACTTGATGGCAATGTTTTACTTAGTAACAAGTGTTTTGATGATTTAAGGGTTTGAACACCCATATTCTTGAATCATAATGGTGAGATGATTAGGGATCGAGATCCCAATGTTAACAAGATGTGAAATAAACTTGATACAAATAGTACTCTTTCTTTATAGAAATTGTTTTAATGGTTTATGTTTGAAAACGTGTATGATGCTAAAAGAATGCCATAATGTACTTAAATATTCAAGTATAATGATATCATGTAGAGCCCTGACCATAGATCCATCATCATCAGAAGCTAGATGATGGTGAAATAGGTTTTCCTAAGGGAACTCCTGAAGAGCATACTTTTGAGTATGTGGGGGTTATGGACATGAATATCCTTACGTCCTAATGGGGGAATTGATGTGAGATGAACATTTAATCTCTCAATCCTTCATTATATGTATATGTGGGGATGATGTATCACTAATCTCCTGATGATGTTGTTAATGCCGCATCGATGTGAGATAAACAAGAAATCCCTCGATTGCGAAGAGAGTACAGTATGCCATTGTAACTCTAATAGCGAAGTTGCCAGAATACCCTAGAAAGCTATTATGGTAGAGACACGAGATGTCCTGCATGTTTTTCCTCGTCAAAGTGGATAGATTCATATTCCCGGTGGATTTTGTTGTTATTGATATGCCACCGCTCCAAAGTTGTGAAATTCTTCTAGGAAGACCGTTTCAAGCAACAGCGGACGTTGTGACTGCCTTAGGGAGAGGTAATCTATCTTTGGGCATTGGAGGAGATCGTGTTGAATTCAAATTACCGAATGATCCTCCAAGTGCAGTTCCCAAGGTGAAAAGATGATGATTGTCACACCGTCTAGCCTAAGACGTTAAATAAGGGCGCTTGTTGGGAGGCAACCCAACCATTGGTACATTATGATAGTTTAATTTTAGTCATAGATTGCTTTTATTTCGTTTAATTTTAGTGTAAAGAAGATACCTTGATCCATTTGTTCAATGTGCAGGCACAGGCAGGGTCGATACCATCGACACACTGGTCGATGGTATCGACATGGGTTCAGGTTGACAGCTGCAAAAATCGCACTGAGTCGATACTATCGACGCCACGGTCGATGGTATCGACATACCTACAGGCAGGTCGCAATAAAAATGTCGATAGTATCGACATTCCAGTCGATACCATCGAGATCTCTGGAGAAGTTCAGAAGATTTTTGCTCAGTCAACTCGATACCATCGACGGCCTCGTCGATGGTATCAACATGATCACAGGCTGAATTGAAGAAGTCGTGGTGTCGCAATAAAGGCAAGTCGATACTATCGACCCTCGTCGATGGTATCGACATCCATGTCACCGATCCGCGCAAAGACATCGACGACGATCGCGAGTCCACGTCAGCGATCCGGGTGCTGTGTCGATACTATCGACTTGCGTCAATGGTATCGACAGGTCAGCAATCCGGATTTCCCGATCCAGCAAACGTCAGCCATCGATACTTGCGAGGGAGGCGGATAGCATCGAGGCGTGTCGATACCATCGACCCACGTCAATGGTATCGACGGGTCAACAGTGGCATCGGCCAAGTCTATTTAAGGAGAATTGCAACGTCATTTGACGTCACACCTTCAGAGCAAACATCCTCCTTTGCGCCGAGAACTCCCCCGAGCCATCCAAGACTGAAGAGAAGCGACATCGAGCAGGGATCTTCACCGAGCGGAGAATCACTTCTCCATCTTCCCCGAGCTCTCTTCTTCTAATCCCATCTTTCTTGCAACAATGGTGCACGCCGCAGGATCATCATCCTCGCACGAGATTGTGGAGTTTGTTCCACCCCCTACTGCTTCAGTCTCACGTCCGCGCCTGGCTCACCCTTCCGCGGAGGTGAAGAAGGTCTATGAGGAGATCATGAAGCGAAAGATCGAGCCGACCCGGTATGTGGACCGGGGAATGATCCGTGATCTGGGATTCGAGGCCAACTTGGCCTATGTGCTGAAGGGTCAAGCACGCCACACCAGCATAAGGCCAGGCGAGCTGGAGCGCCATGCGGATGGGCAGCCGTTCTTCGGCGAATGGCCCACCTACAAGGAATTGGTCGCGGAGTTTATGGCGTCCCTCGACGTCTGCGTCGTACCCAACGATGTGGTGGCGTCGGACCGTGAGTGGATCAAGGGGAGGGTGTCCTTACGGGTGTTCAACATCAACTACAACATCACTCTTCAGCAGTTCAACAACATCTTTAACTGGAACCACTCCCAACATGATCACCGACGTCCAGATTCCCGCACCGAATACGACAAGATCTTCGCCGAGCTAGTCACAGTGCCGGAGGGAAAGATAGTGAGCTACCACAATGCTGCGGTAGCGGACTTCGAGCATCCCTTCGTCCGGGTCCTACACCGGATATTGAGCCTTACGTTCTTTGCTCGGAGCGATTTGGCATTGAGCAAGTTTTAGGAGAGCGATCTTTTCTTCCTCTACATGCTCCTGAAGCGACAAGAATGCAACTGGGGTGCGTTCTTTCTGCAGCGCGTCCTGGCGGTGAAGAGGAGCACAAGGAAGGCTCCGATCCATTTTGGTGGGCTCATCACCAAATTGGCGATATACTTGGGGTTGAATCTCCAGTCCATGACTCCGATTTCCACGAGGAGTAAGGTGAACGTGCAACATCTGCACCGTTCAAACCTTATCCTTCTCTGGGATGGGTTGGCGTACGCACACTGCCACGTCAACCATGCTTACCAGGAATGTGCACTGCCGGACGCCGTCTTCCACATCGAGGGAGCCCAGCACTTCCGGTGGCCAATCATAGCCGTCGAGTCCGATGAAGAAGAAGGCGGTGATGACGAACAAGAAGGCGAGGCTGAGGAGGAAGAGGAGGCTTTCACACCTCTTCGCGCACGAGTAGCACCACGGAAGCGTCCTAGGATGCATCCGGGTGCGTCTTCATCATCACAGCCCCAGCCGCCATCACCACAGCCCTCGCAGCCAGGCGAGGATGTCTACTCAATGCAGGGAATGTACACGATGCTGCAGGACATACATCAGACACAGCAGCAGCATCTAGAAATGTGTACCGGTATTCAGGATACTATGAACCAGTTACTTGACAACCAAAGGGCGATGTTCGAGAATGAACGTCTCCTCCTTGACAACCAACAGCAGATACACAATTGGTTGCAAAGGATGGAGATGCAACAGGAGCCCTTCTTCGACCATTACTGGAGTCAGGACTACTTTGGAGGCTATCCACAGCCTCCGCCGAGGACCCATTACGATCCGAGCTTCCAGGGGGAGTATCCTTCTTGGGATCCTACGGCCCCGCAGTACCCGCCTCCACCTCCACAAGATTGATCAGGGTATCTCTGTTCCACTCTTAAGATTGTTTTTGACTATGAGGCCATAGTCGAATTCAAGCTTAGGGGGGTAGCTGGAACAGCTCTATCTTTTCTTTTGTTTGTTTTTAGTTTTTGCTTTGCTATTTGTTCTTGCATTTTTAGTTTTTGTTTAGGATCCACATCTATCTAGTGTAACTGTGGATGTCGTAAAAGTTGTCATCTCGCTGTGTATTCATGGGAAATTTAAGGGAATTTTAAATTTTTTGTGTCTTTTGGATAGCTTGACTTGGTTGTCCTTGGGGAACTTGTCCGATGAAAATGATTGATTATGTCAACTTTAAAACAATATGTCACACCTATACTCCCTTTGACTCATGAAAAGTGGATAGTAACGGTTGTTTGAGCCTAACCTAACCAAATGGTAATGAGACCTTAATTGGATGTAAGAGAGAGAACCCTCCAAACCAATAGACAGGTCAGTAAGGAGGGATACATAATATCTTTCTAAGGTTCAGTCATTTAATCTTGTGATCATTCCACTTCATTTTTCCATAATCCACCTAAGAATTGGAAGTAAAGTACAGTTTTAATTCTTTCTTGTGTCCATAGCATTTAGAAAGGAATTTCATTGGTATTTTCCATACGTTTGCATAAAAAGAGAAAAATATAGGGATTAATGCACATCACCTTTAGGTGCATGCCATGTAGTTGCACTCATGACTTTCATGTTTATCATGCATAAAGTACATCATGTATCTCAATTTTTCCTCAAAAGTGATCTAAACTGTTCCATACCTTCAAAATATTGCAAAGATTTCCAATCATGAAGAAAACAGCCCAATACATGTATCTCTAAGCAATTATGGATATGTGGGCTACAAGAAAAAAAAAAGAGAAGAAAAAAATTTTTCTGAAAATCTGAAAAAATTGAGAAAAGAAAAAAAGAGAATTTAGAAGGAAATGGAACAAGAGGGAGAAAGGAACATGATATCACTCATATTACAGGAAAATTGAGTACATGATGTGGCTTTAGTATATTTCCATCTCATTTTGAGGTGGAAGGTTAGGGCATGCATCATTTCACCCAAATTAGGCATTAGGGCATTTTTATTGTGCATTTGCATCACGTAGGACATTTTGTTTTATGCATATTGAAACTGTGCAATACTTCCAAGTTCTTCCATGAACCACCCATTCCATCCACCCGTTGCTCGGATTGGTAGGCCACCGTGAATTTCTCCTCACTAATGATTATCAGGAGAACTGCTTCCATGTAGATGGTAGTTAGGGCGAGCAATGTAGTGTAGGCGATCACAAGATGCACCAATGTTGAATCGGCGAATTTTTTTATGTTAACTGCCTTATGTGATAGTGTTCATCGGTTTGAAGGATAATTTCTCTTATTGATGATTATTGTCACCTTTAGGGTAATTACTATTGTGTGGTTAGAGAAGGCCGGTTTGAGAACGTTCAGTGGGAGTCACATGGGATGTTGGGTTGGTGTGTTGATTTTTAGTTGACATCTGCAATTCTATTCTAAGGATTAGTTGCTCGAGGGTGAGCAATGTTTAAGCTTAGGGGAGTTTGATGCGATGATTTTGAGTCGCATTTATAGACCTTTTTCATATGTGTTTTGTGCTCTAATTACTCATTTTTATGGATAATATTGCATAATTCACTCATTTAGGTCTTTGCCATCATTCTATGTCAAATCCTCTTTGTTTTACCATTTTGAGTATTATTTATCATATTATCATAATTTGTGTGGATTTACTTGGTCTTATTGTGAAATTTCAGGAAAAACAAGTATTTGCTTCCGTCGATACCATCAACGGAAGTCGATACCATCGACCAAGCCACAGGTTGCCAGCCGCGAGGAGCAGCACAGAGTCGATACCATCGACACTCAAGTCGATGGTATCGAGATCCCTTCAGATTGCTGGCGAGGAATCCGTCGATACCATCGACCCAAGTCGATGCCATCGACACATTGAGGCTACAGCGTCGCTAAACGACAACAACCGATGCTAAAGAGAGTCGATACCATCGACCCAAGTCGATGGTATCAAGATGACCACAGGCACTCAGACGAAAAGAAAAGAAAGATGCCGCTAATACGCTGGGTCGATACCATCGACCCGCGTCGATGGTATCGACGCCGGCAGATATGCGTTGGATTCGTTTTGATCTCGATCGGACGGCTGGAGTTATTTGACGACCTAATTAGGGACTTATACCTAATGACGGCCGCCCACACGGGGGGATCATCGGATTTTGCATTGCACGAGTGCCGAGGAAGGAGAAAAAGGAGAACGGAGGCCAGAAGCTCATCCCGGGTGATTCGGACGCTGCCGAAGACAAATTCCACCACCGACAGGCGGGGAAGCTCGTATTCTACGCCAAGGATCTACTGGTTCTTCTCCGTTCAGGGGTTTTTCCACTTGTTTCATGTTTTTCTTATGAATTCCCCTATTTCTACCATGTATTCATGCGAGATGAACATGAGAGGCTAAAACCCTCCATCTTTAGGACCGGGAGTAGCCCGGGAATGCATTGTATGACAATTTTATATTGATAATTCATATTTTCTCTCTCAAATCCGTGGTATAGTTTCGTTTTCTCCATATATATTGTTATGCTTGATCACCATAATAATAGCTTAATGCCCTTAATCACTTCGACAGAAGGATTAACGGTTGAAAAGAGATGAAACCTACATTAATCAATAAAACCCTTGACAAAGGAGTTGTAAAATTAATGGTGGGAACTGAGAGATCGTTTATAATGCGCTTAGTTTAGGGGAATGATTACTACGACGGTGGAATCAACCTAAACCTAAGTAGTGAGTTACACCACGATAGTGGGTAATTCTATTTTCAGGCCACTACCCAGATAGAGAGAGAAGAGTGAGGAATTATATAAAACCTAATACAATGTTGACCCGCGGCGAAACCGCAATCCTAAAGATATCCTTTTGAATTGATTAAATTAACCTTTAATCAATTGTTTTCTTTGTTTCATTTTATTTTCTTTTTATTTCGACAACAAACCTTACTTTGTTATTCGACCTAGCTGATTGCGATTAGTTAGTAGAAGTCTCCAATAATTCATGTATCCCTGAGTTCGACTCGGGCCTCACAAAGGCTTATATTACTCGACGTGTATACTTGCGTTTAAGCGCGTAGTAAAATACACGTCAAGTTTTTGGCGCCGTTGCCGTGGATACGGCGAATTGTTGGCACTTCGAGTGCTAAGAGCGGCCACTCTAGGCCACATTTTTTTTATTTTATTTTGAAACAACTTTAAATATTCTTAAATTTCTCTATAATTGTGTTTACTCGTTCAAAGCGTAGTATTGAACCCCGATTTTCTTATTTCAGGTACTTTGCATGGTGCATACACGTAGCGCAGACTACGTGAATCGCACACCTGAGGTTCCACCTCCGGGACCAGAGGACGAGGATTACTACGAGCAAGATCACCAAAGCGACATAGATTCTGAATCTGAGCAAGAGCAAGCAGAAGAAATGGCCGAACCACAGACCATATGGGAGAAGATCAAAGCCTCTTCTTCATCAGCTTCAAAGGGGCCTATAAAGAAGCAGGCGGTCAACATACCAACATATAAGATCGATCCGGCATTGATCAACTTGGTAAAATCAAATGCATTTCACGGGCTGAAGAATGAGGACCCAGTTGCACACATTAGCCAGTTCGTGGAGAACTGTGACATGGTGAAGATAGACAGGTTTCCACAAGATGCTTTGTACCTCAAGTTGTTCCCGAGTTCCTTGGCAGGAGCAGCAAGAGAGTGGCTACATAACCTCGATGACGAATTTGTGGAGTCTTGGGATCATATGGTGGAGGTTTTCTTCGAGAGGTTTTCCCTCCTGAGAATACCAACGACATGATTAGGAAGATTCACAATTTCACCCAACAGGCGGGTGAAACATATTCTGAGACATGGCAGCGATTCCAGGTTATGTTGAGGAGGTGCCCACATCATGGGCTGGACAGGGAAACACAAGTGAAAATCTTTTATTTTGCTCTCTCCGAGCACGATAGAAGTAATCTTGATTCTGCTGGATCCGGATTCTTTCTGAATAATACAGATACCAGATGTTGGGAAATATTAAAGAACATGGCTAGGAAACAGTCATGGGGCGACAGAGGTGCAGTGGAACAGGTCAAGGCTACCGGTGAATCCAGAATAGTAAGGGAGCTGAATGATAAGTTAGATCTTCTAGCCAAGAAGCTGCTATCTAAGGAAGATGCATCTGGCGATGAGGAGGCCCAAGTGAAATTTATGCAACAACAGGGCTATAGAAACAATGACTATGCATGGAGGAAAGATAAAAAGTTTTCATGGAAGGATCCAAATAATTTTCTGTAGGATCTGAATGCCAAGCCACAGCCAAGAGTCGAGGATAAGAACATTGAACTACTGAGTCAAATGGTACAGCAAAACCAAGAGATGATGGCCATGTTTGGTAAGCAATTGCAATCTCAAGGTGATATTCTAACCAAGTTTGGGCAGACGCTGCAAAGCCATGGAGCACAAATGCGGGCATTGGAAACCATCGTGGCACAGATTTCTAGTGAAGTGGCGGCCATCAAGCACGCCAATCAACAGAAACCATCCGAGAATGCAAATGTGGCCCAAGCACACCATCAGGTCAAGTATATGTCTGTGGTGACTAATGAGGAGGAATCTCAGGTGCAAGAAGCTGTAGAACCAAGAAAATTGACTTTTAATACAAATGCGACACCGGCAATACCCTATCCACGCACTTACTATGGATTTCCGGGCGGAAACCATTTCTTCAGAAAATCAGAGAGAGTTATGAATATTGTATCTCCATGTAGGCAAGAAGAAGAGTTGCAGGTTGTTTGTGCACGTGCGGAGACAGTGAACGTGAGAGAGAAACTACAACAAGCTGCTACTATTGAGGATGTTTCGTCAAAGACCACGTCCGAGGGAGTGATTGAAGCAAGCTTAGGGGAGGTACCCCCAAAAAGCTCTTATGTGCCACCTCATAGGCGTGTTGATGCAGCTGATGTTTCAGATCTGGTCAATCTGAAGTCAAAGAAAGAGCATCGTCACTTTAAGAAATTCATGGAGATATTTCGAAAACTCCACATCAATATTCCATTAGTGGAGATGATTGAGAAAGTACCCGCTTATGGGAGGTTCATCAAGGAAATCATCACTAAGAAGAGGCGGATAAAAGACGATGAAATTTATTGGATGAATGAGACGGTGAGCTCTATGATTCACGGGAATTCACCAAAAAAGAGAAAGGACCCAGGAGATTTTTACATACCGTGCTCAATAGGTGGTCAACATTTTCCTAAAGCGCAATGTGATTCTGGCGCTAGCATAAATCTCATGCCTTTGGCGACATTTCAAAAGCTGGGGTTAAAAGAGATAAAGAGGTCAGCCGCAACAATTGAATTGGCGGATGGGTCTACCGTGAGACCCTATGGAGTATGTGAAGATGTTCTCGTCAAAGTGGATAGATTCATATTCTCGGTGGATTTTGTTGTTATTGATATGCCACCGCTCCAAAGCTGTGAAATTCTTCTAGGAAGACCGTTTCAAGCAACAGCGGACGTTGTGACTGCCTTAGGGAGAGGTACTCTATCTTTGGGCATTGGAGGAGATCGTGTTGAATTCAAATTACCGAATGATCCTCCAAGTGCAGTTCCCAAGGTGAAAAGATGATGATTGTCACACCGTCTAGCCTAAGACGTTAAATAAGGGCGCTTGTTGGGAGGCAACCCAACCATTGGTACATTAGGATAGTTTAATTTTAGTCATAGATTGCTTTTATTTCATTTAATTTTAGTGTAAAGAAGATACCTTGATCCATTTTTTCAATGTGCAGGCACAGGCAGGGTCGATACCATCGACACACTGGTCGATGGTATCGACATGGGTTCAGGTTGACAGCTGCAAAAATTGCACTGAGTCGATACTATCGACGCCACCGTCGATGGTATCGACATACCTACAGGCAGGTCGCAATAAAAATGTCGATAGTATCGACATTCCATTCGATACCATCGAGATCTCTGGAGAAGTTCAGAAGATTTTTGCTTAGTCAACTCGATACCATCGACGGCCTCGTCGATGGTATCGACATGATCACAGGCTGAATTGAAGAAGTGGTGGTGTCGCAATAAAGGAAAGTCGATACTATCGACCCTCGTCAATGGTATCGACATCCATGTCACCGATCCGCGCAAAGACATCGACGACGATCGCGAGTCCACGTCAGCGATCCGGGTGATGCGTCGATACTATCGACTTGCGTCGATGGTATCGATAGGTCAGCAATCCGGATTTCCCGATCCAGCAAACGTCAGCCGTCGATACTCGCGAGGGAGGCGGATAGCATCGAGACGTGTCGATACCATCGACCCGCGTCGATGGTATCGACGGGTCAACAGTGGCGCCGGCCAAGTCTATTTAAGGAGAATTGCAACGTCATTTGACGTCACACCTTCAGAGCAAACGTCCTCCTTTGCGCCGATCACTCCCCCGAGCCATCCAAGACTGAAGAGAAGCGACATCGAGCAGGGATCTTCACCGAGCGGAGAATCACTTCTCCATCTTCCCCGAGCTCTCTTCTTCTAATCCCATCTTTCTTGCAACAATGGTGCACGCCGCCGGATCATCATCCTCGTACGAGATTGTGGAGTTTGTTCCACCCCCTACTGCTTCAGTCTCACGTCCGCGCCTGGCTCACCCTTCCACGGAGGTGAAGAAGGTCTATGAGGATATCATGAAGCGGAAGATCGAGCCGACCCGGTATGTGGACCGGGGAATGATCTGTGATCTGGGATTCGAGGCCAACTTGGCCTATGTGCTGAAGGGTCAAGCATGCCACACCAGCATAAGGCCAGGCGAGCTGGAGCGCCATGCGGATGGGCAGCCGTTCTTCGGCGAATGGCCCACCTACAAGGAATTGGTGGCGGAGTTTATGGCGTCCCTCGACGTCTGCATCATACCCAACGACGTGGTGGCGTCGGACCGTGAGTGGATCAAGGGGAGGGTGTCCTTCCGGGTGTTCAACATCAACTACAACATCACTCTTCAGCAGTTCAACAACATCTTTAACTGGAACCACTCCCAACATGATCACCGACGTCCAGATTCCCGCACCGACTACGACAAGATCTTCGTCGAGCTACTCACAGTGTCGGCGGGAAAGATAGTGAGCTACCACAATGCTGCGGTAGCGGACTTCGAGCATCCCTTCGTCCGGGTCCTACACCGGATGTTGAGCCTTACGTTCTTTGCTCGGAGCGATTTGGCATTGAGCAAGTTTCAGGAGAGCGATCTTTTCTTCCTCTACATGCTCCTGAAGCGACAAGAATGCAACTGGGGTGCGTTCTTTCTGCAGCGCGTCCTGGCGGTGAAGAGGAGCACAAGGAAGGCTCCGATCCATTTTGGTGGGCTCATCACCAAATTGGCGATGTACTTGGGGCTGAATCTCCAGCCCATGACTCCGATTTCCATGAGGAGTAAGGTGAACGTGCAACATCTGCACCGTTCAAACCTTATCCTTCTCCGGGATGGGTTGGCGTACGCACACTGCCACGTCAACCACGCTTACCAGGAATGTGCACTGCTGGACGCCGTCTTCCACATCGAGGGAGCCCAGCACTTCCGGTGGCCTATCATAGCCGTCGAGTCCGATGAAGAAGAAGGCGGTGATGACGAACAAGAAGGCGAGGCTGAGGAGGAAGAGGAGGCTTTCACACCTCTTCGCGCACGAGTAGCACCACGGAAGCGTCCTAGGATGCATTTGGGTGTGTCTTCATCATCACAGCCCCAGCTGCCATCACCACAGCCCTCGCAGCCAGGCGAGGATGTCTACTCAATGCAGGGAATGTACACGATGTTGCAGGACATACATCAGACACAGCAACAGCATCTAGAAATGTATACCGGTATTCAGGATACTACGAACCGGTTACTTGACAACCAAAGGGCGATGTTCGAGAATGAACGTCTCCTCCTCGAGAACCAACAGCAGATACACAATCGGTTGCAAAGGATGGAGATGCAACAGGAGCCCTTCTTCGACCATTACTGGAGTCAGGACTACTTTGGAGGCTATCCACAGCCTCCGCCGAGGACCCATTACGATCCGAGCTTCCAGGGGGAGTATCCTTCTTGGGATCCTACGGCCCCGCAGTACCCGCCTCTGCCTCCACAAGATTGATCAGGGTATCTCTGTTCCACTCTTAAGATTGTTTTTGACTATGAGGCCATAGTCGAATTCAAGCTTAGGGGGGTAGCTGGAACAGCTCTATCTTTTCTTTTGTTTGTTTTTAGTTTTTTCTTTGCTATTTGTTCTTGCATTTTTAGTTTTTGTTTAGGATCCACATCTATCTAGTGTAACTGTGGATGTCGTAAAAGTTGTCATCTCGCTGTGTATTCATGGGAAATTTAAGGGAATTTTAAATTTTTTGTGTCTTTTGGATAGCTTGACTTGGTTGTCCTTGGGGAACTTGTCCGATGAAAATGATTGATTATGTCAACTTTAAAACAATATGTCACACCTATACTCCCTTTGACTCATGAAAAGTGGATAGTAACGGTTGTTTGAGCCTAACCTAACCAAATGGTAATGAGACCTTAATTGGATGTAAGAGAGATAACCCTCCAAACCAATACACAGGTCAGTAAGGAGGGATACATAATATCTTTCTAAGGTTCAGTCATTTAATCTTGTGATCATTCCACTTCATTTTTCCATAATCCACCTAAGAATTGGAAGTAAAGTACAGTTTTAATTCTTTCTTGTGTGCATAGCATTTAGATAGGAATTGCATTGATATTTTCCATACTTTTGCATAAAAAGAGAAAAATATAGGGATTAATGCACATCACCTTTAGGTGCATGCCATGTAGTTGCACTCATGACTTTCATGTTTATCATGCATAAAGTACATCATGTATCTCAATTTTTCCTCAAAAGTGATCTAAACTGTTCCATACCTTCAAAATATTGCAAAGATTTCCAATCATGAAGAAAACAGCCCAATACATGTATCTCTAAGCAATTATGGATATGTGGGCTACAAGAAAAAAAAAAGAGAAGAAAAAAAATTTCTGAAAATCTGAAAAAATTGAGAAAAGAAAAAAAAGAAAGAGAATTTAGAAGGAAATGGAACAAGAGGGAGAAAGGAACATGATATCACTCGTATTACAGGAAAACTGAGTACATGATGTGGCTTCAGTAGATTTCCATCTCATTTTGAGGTGGAAGGTTAGGGCATGCATCATTTCACCCAAATTAGGCATTAGGGCATTTTTATTGTGCATTTGCATCACGTAGGACATTTTGTTTTATGCATATTGAAACTGTGCAATACTTCCAAGTTCTTCCATGAACCACCCATTCCATCCACCCGTTGCTCGGATTGGTAGGCCACCGTGAATTTCTCCTCACTAATGATTATCAGGAGAACTGCTTCCATGTAGATGGTAGTTAGGGCGAGCAAAGTAATGTAGGCGATCACAAGATGCACCAATGTTGAATCGGCGAATTTTATTATGTTAACTGCCTTATGTGATAGTGTTCATCGGTTTGAAGGATAATTTCTCTTATTGATGATTATTGTCGCCTTTAGGGTAATTACTATTGTGTGGTTAGAGAATGCCAGTTTGAGAACGTTCAGTGGGAGTCACATGGGATGTTGGGTTGGTGTGTTGATTTTTAGTTGACATCTGCAATTCTATTCTAAGGATTAGTTGCTCGAGGGCGAGCAATGTTTAAGCTTAGGGGAGTTTGATGCGATGATTTTGAGTCGCATTTATAGACCTTTTTCATATGTGTTTTGTGCTCTAATTACTCATTTTTATGGATAATATTGCATAATTCACTCATTTAGGTCTTTGCCATCATTCTATGTCAAATCCCCTTTGTTTTACCATTTTGAGCATTATTTATCATATTATCATAATTTGTGTGGATTTACTTGGTCTTGTTGTGAAATTTTAGGAAAAACAAGTATTTGCTTCTATCGATACCATCGACGGAAGTCGATACCATCGACCAAGCCACAGGTTGCCAGCCGAGAGGAGCAGCACAGAGTTGATACCATCGACACTCAAGTCGATGGTATCGAGATCCCTTCAGATTGCTAGCGAGGAATCCGTCGATACCATTGACCCAAGTCGATGCCATCGACACATTGAGGCTACAGCGTCGCTAAACGACAACAACCGACGCTAAAGAGAGTCGATACCATCGACCCAAGTCAATGGTATCGAGATGACCACAGGTGCTCAGAAGAAAAGAAAAGAAAGCTGCCGCTAATACGCTGGGTCGATACCATCGACCCGCGTCGATGGTATCGACGCCGGCAGATATGCGTTGTATTTGTTTTGATCTCGATCGGATGGCTGGAGTTATTTGACGACCTAATTAGGGACTTATACCTAATGACGGCCGCCCACACGGGGGGATCATCGGATTTTGCATTGCACGAGTGCCGAGGAAGGAGAAAAAGGAGAACGGAGGCCAGAAGCTCATCCCGGGTGATTCGGATGCTGCCGAAGATGAATTCCACCACCGACAGGCGGGGAAGCTCGTATTCTACGCCAAGGATCTACCGGTTCTTCTCCGTTCAGGGGTTTTCCCACTTGTTTCACGTTTTTCTTATGAATTCCCCTATTTCTACCATGTATTCGTGCGAGATGAACATGAGAGGCTAAAACCCTCCATCTTTAGGACCGGGAGTAGCCCGGGAATGCATTGTATGACAATTTTATATTGATAATTCATATTTTCTCTCTCAAATCCGTGGTATAGTTTCGTTTTCTCCATATATATTGTTATGCTTGATCACCATAATAATAGCTTAATGCCCTTAATCACTTCGACAGAAGGATTAACGGTTGAAAAGAGACGAAACCTACATTAATCAATAAAACCCTTGACAAAGGAGTTGTAAAATTAATGGTGGGAACTGAGAGATCGTTTATAATGCGCTTAGTTTAGGGGAATGATTACTACGACGGTGGAATCAACCTAAACCTAAGTAGTGAGTTACACCACGACAGTGGGTAATTCTATTTTCAGGCCACTACCCGGATAGAGAGAGAAGAGTGAGGAATTATATAAAACCTAATACAATGTTGACCCGCGGAGAAACCGCAATCCTAAAGATATCCTTTTGAATTGATTAAATTAACCTTTAATCAATTGTTTTCTTTGTTTCATTTTATTTTCTTTTTATTTCGACAACAAACCTTACTTTGTTATTCGACCTAGCTGATTGCGATTAGTTAGTAGAAGTCTCCAATAATTCATGTATCCCTGAGTTCGACTCGGGCCTCACAAAGGCTTATATTACTCGACGCGTATACTTGCATTTAAGCGCGTAGTAAAATACACGTCAAGTTTTTGGCGCCGTTGCCGGGGATACGGCGAATTGTTGGCACTTCGAGTGCTAAGAGCGGCCACTCTAGGCCACATTTTTTTATTTTATTTTGAAACAACTTTAAATATTCTTAAATTTCTCTATAATTGTGTTTACTCGTTCAAAGCGTAGTACTGAACCCCGATTTTCTTATTTCAGGTACTTTGCATGGTGCATACACGTAGCGCAGACTACGCGAATCGCACACCTGAGGTTCCACCTCCGGGACCAGAGGACGAGGATTACTACAAGCAAGATCACCAAAGCGACATAGATTCTGAATCTGAGCAAGAGCAAGCAGAAGAAATGGCCGAACCACAGACCATATGGGAGAAGATCAAAGCCTCTTCTTCATCAGCTTCAAAGGGGCCTATAAAGAAGCAGGCGGTCAACATACCAACATATAAGATCGATCCGACATTGATCAACTTGGTAAAATCAAATGCATTTCACGGGCTGAAGAATGAGGACCCAGTTGCACACATTAGCCAGTTCGTGGAGAACTGTGACATGGTGAAGATAGACAGGTTTCCACAAGATGCTTTGTACCTCAAGCTGTTCTCGATTTCCTTGGCAGGAGCAGCAAGAGAGTGGCTACATAACCTCGATGACGAATTTGTGGAGTCTTGGGATCATATGGTGGAGGTTTTCTTCGAGAGGTTTTTCCCTCCTGAGAAGACCAACGACATGATTAGGAAGATTCACAATTTCACCCAACAGGCGGGTGAAACATATTCTGAGACCTGGGAGCGATTCCAGGTTATGTTGAGGAGGTGCCCACATCATGGGCTGGACAGGGAAACACAAGTGAAAATCTTTTATTTTGCTCTCTCCGAGCACGATAGAAGTAATCTTGATTCTGCTGGATCCGGATTCTTTCTGAATAATACAGATACCAGATGTTGGGAAATATTAAAGAACATGGCTAGGAAACAGTCATGGGGCGACAGAGGTGCAGTGGAACAGGTCAAGGCTGCCGGTGAATCCAGAATAGTAAGGGAGCTGAACGATAAGTTAGATCTTCTAGCCAAGAAGCTGCTATCTAAGGAAGATGCATCTGACGATGAGGAGGCCCAAGTGAAATTTATGCAACAACAGGGCTATAGAAACAATGACTATGAATGGAGGAAAGATAAAAAGTTTTCATGGAAGGATCCAAATAATTTTCTGCAGGATCCGAATGCCAAGCCACAGCCAAGAGTCGAGGATAAGAACACTGAACTACTGAGTCAAATGGTACAGCAAAACCAAGAGATGATGGCCATGTTTGGTAAGCAATTGCAATCTCAAGGTGATATTCTAACCAAGTTTGGGCAGACGCTGCAAAGCCATGGAGCACAAATGCGGGCATTGGAAACCACCGTGGCACAGATTTCTAGTGAAGTGGCGGCCATCAAGCACGCCAATCAACAGAAACCAGCCGAGAATGCAAATGTGGCCCAAGCATACCATCAGGTCAAGTATATGTCTGCGGTGAGTAATGAGGAGGAATCTCAGGTGCAAGAAGCTGTAGAACCGAGAAAAATGACTTTTAATACGAATGCGACACCGGCAATACCCTATCCACGCACTTACTATGGATTGCCGGGCGGAAACCATTTCTTCAGAAAATCAGAGAGAGTTATGAATATTGTATCTTCATGTAGGCAAGAAGAAGAGTTGCAGGTTGTTTGTGCACGTGCGGAGACAGCGAACGTGAGAGAGAAACTACAACAAGCTGCTACTATTGAGGATGTTTCTCCAAAGACCACGTCTGAGGGAGTGATTGAAGCAAGCTTAGGGGAGGTACCCCCGAAAAGCTCTTATGTGCCACCTCATAGGCGTGTTGATGCAGCTGATGTTTCAGATCCGGTCAATCTGAAGTCAAAGAAAGAGCATCGTCACTTTAAGAAATTCCTGGAGATATTTTGAAAACTCCACATCAATATTCCATTAGTGGAGATGATTGAGAAAGTACCCGCTTATGGGAGGTTCATCAAGGAAATCCTCACTAAGAAGAGGCGGATAAAAGATGATGAAATTTATTGGATGAATGAGACGGTGAGCTCTATGATTCACGGGAATTCACCAAAAAAGAGAAAGGACCCAGAAGGTTTTTACATACCGTGCTCAATAGGTGGTCAACATTTTCCTAAAGCGCAATGTGATTCTGGCGCTAGCATAAATCTCATGCCTTTGGCGACATTTCAAAAGCTGGGGTTAAAAGAGATAAAGAGGTCAGCCGCAACAATTGAATTGGCGGATGGGTCTACCGTGAGACCCTATGGAGTATGTGAAGATGTTCTCGTCAAAGTGGATAGATTCATATTCCCGGTGGATTTTGTTGTTATTGATATGCCACCGCTCCAAAGCTGTGAAATTCTTCTAGGAAGACCGTTTCAAGCAACAGCGGACGTTGTGACTGCCTTAGGGAGAGGTACTCTATCTTTGGGCATTGGAGGAGATCGTGTTGAATTCAAATTACCGAATGATCCTCCAAGTGCAGTTCCCAAGGTGAAAAGATGATGATTGTCACACCGTCTAGCCTAAGACGTTAAATAAGGGCGCTTGTTGGGAGGCAACCCAACCATTGGTACATTAGGATAGTTTAATTTTAGTCATAGATTGCTTTTATTTCGTTTAATTTTAGTGTAAAGAAGATACCTTGATCCATTTGTTCAATGTGCAGGCACAGGCAGGGTCGATACCATCGACACACTGGTCGATGGTATCGACATGGGTTCAGGTTGACAGCTGCAAAAATCACACTGAGTCGATACTATCGACGCCACCGTCGATGGTATCGACATACCTACAGGCAGGTCGCAATAAAAATGTCGATAGTATCGACATTCCAGTCGATACCATCGAGATCTCTGGAGAAGTTCAGAAGATTTTTGCTTAGTCAACTCGATACCATCGACGGCCTCGTCGATGGTATCGACATGATCACAGGCTGAATTGAAGAAGTGGTGGTGTCGCAATAAAGGCAAGTCGATACTATCGACCCTCGTCGATGGTATCGACATCCATGTCACCGATCCGTGCAAAGACATCGACGACGATCGCGAGTCCACGTCAGCGATCCGGGTGCTGCGTCGATACTATCGACTTGCATCGATGGTATCGATAGGTCAGCAATCCGGATTTCCCGATCCAGCAAACGTCAGCCGTCGATACTCGCGAGGGAGGCGGATAGCATCGAGACGTGTCGATACCATCGACCCGCGTCGATGGTATCGACGGGTCAACATTGGCGCCGGCCAAGTCTATTTAAGGAGAATTGCAACGTCATTTGACGTCACACCTTCAGAGCAAATGTCCTCCTTTGCGCCGAGCACTCCCCCGAGCCATCCAAGACTGAAGAGAATCGACATCGAGCAGGGATCTTCACCGAGCGGAGAATCACTTCTCCATCTTCCCCGAGCTCTCTTCTTCTAATCCCATCTTTCTTGCAACAATGGTGCACGCCGCCGGATCATCATCCTCGCATGAGATTGTGGAGGTTGTTCCACCCCCTACTGCTTCAGTCTCACGTCCGCGCCTGGCTCACCCTTCCGCGGAGGTGAAGAAGGTCTATGAGGAGATCATGAAGCGAAAGATCGAGCCGACCCGGTATGTGGACCGGGGAATGATCCGTGATCTGGGATTCGAGGCCAACTTGGCCTATGTGCTGAAGGGTTAAGCACGCCACACCAGCATAAGGCCAAGCGAGCTGGAGCGCCATGCGGATGGGCAACCGTTCTTCGGCGAATGGCCCACCTATAAGGAATTGGTGGCGGAGTTTATGGCGTCCCTCGACGTCTACGTCGTACCCAACTACGTGGTGGCGTCGGACCGTGAGTGGATCAAGGGGAGGGTGTCCTTCCGGGTGTTCAACATCAACTACAACATCACTCTTTAGCAGTTCAACAACATCTTTAACTGGAACCACTCCCAACATGATCACCGACGTCCAGATTCCCGCACTGACTACGACAAGATCTTCGCCGAGCTAGTCACAGTGCCGGCGGGAAAGACAGTGAGCTACCACAATGCTGCGGTAGCGGACTTCGAGCATCCCTTCATCCGGGTCCTACACCGGATGTTGAGCCTTACGTTCATTGCTCGGAGCGATTTGGCATTGAGCAAGTTTCAGGAGAGCGATCTTTTCTTCCTCTACATGCTCCAGAAGCGACAAGAATGCAATTGGGGTGCGTTCTTTCTGCAGCGCATCTTGGCGGTGAAGAGGAGCACAAGGAAGGCTCCGATCCATTTTGGTGGGTTCATCACCAAATTGGCGATGTACTTGGGTCTGAATCTCCAGTCCATGACTCCGATTTCCACGAGGAGTAAGGTGAACGTGCAACATCTGCACCGTTCAAACCTTATCCTTCTCCGGGATGGGTTGGCGTACGCACACTGCCACGTCAACCACGCTTACCAGGAATGCGCACTGACGGACGCCGTCTTCCACATCGAGGGAGCCCAGCACTTCCGGTGGCCGATCATAGCCGTCGAGTCCGATGAAGAAGAAGGCGGTGATGACGAACAAGAAGGCGAGGCTGAGGAGGAAGAGGAGGCTTTCACACCTCTTCACGCACGAGTAGCACCACGGAAGCGTCCTAGGATGCATCCGGGTGCGTCTTCATCATCACAGCCCCAGCCGCCATCACCACAGCCCTCGCATCCAGGCGAGGATGTCTACTCAATGCAGGGAATGTACACGATGTTGCAGGACATACATCAGACACAGCAACAGCATCTAGAAATGTATACCGGTATTCAGGATACTACGAACCGGTTACTTGACAACCAAAGGGCGATGTTCGAGAATGAACGTCTCCTCCTCGACAACCAACAGCAGATACACAATCGGTTGCAAAGGATGGAGATGCAACAGGAGCCCTTCTTCGACCATTACTGGAGTCAGGACTACTTTGGAGGCTATCCACAGCCTCCGCTGAGGACCCATTACGATCCGAGCTTCCATGGGGAGTATCCTTCTTGGGATCCTACGGCCCCGCAGTACCCGCCTCCGCCTCCACAAGATTGATCAGGGTATCTCTGTTCCACTCTTAAGATTGTTTTTGACTATGAGGCCATAGTCGAATTCAAGCTTAGGGGGGTAGCTGGAACAGCTCTATCTTTTCTTTTGTTTGTTTTTAGTTTTTGCTTTGCTATTTGTTCTTGCATTTTTAGTTTTTGTTTAGGATCCGCATCTATCTAGTGTAACTGTGGATGTCGTAAAAGTTGTCATCTCGCTGTGTATTCATGGGAAATTTAAGGGAATTTTAAATTTTTTGTGTCTTTTGGATAGCTTGACTTGGTTGTCCTTGGGGAACTTGTCCGATGAAAATGATTGATTATGTCAACTTTAAAACAATATGTCACACCTATACTCCCTTTGACTCATGAAAAGTGGATAGTAACGGTTGTTTGAGCCTAACCTAACCAAATGGTAATGAGACCTTAATTGGATGTAAGATAGAGAACCCTCCAAACCAATACACAGGTCAGTAAGGAGGGATACATAATATCTTTCTAAGGTTCAGTCATTTAATCTTGTGATCATTCCACTTCATTTTTCCATAATCCACCTAAGAATTGGAAGTAAAGTACAGTTTTAATTCTTTCTTGTGTGCATAGCATTTAGATAGGAATTGCATTGATATTTTCCATACTTTTGCATAAAAAGAGAAAAATATAGGGATTAATGCACATCACCTTTAGGTGCATGCCATGTAGTTTCACTCATGAATTTCATGTTTATCATGCATAAAGTACATCATGTATCTCAATTTTTCCTCAAAAGTGATCTAAACTGTTCCATACCTTCGAAATATTGCAAAGATTTCCAATCATGAAGAAAACATCCCAATACATGTATCTCTAAGCAATTATGGATATGTGGGCTACAAGAAAAAAAAAGAGAAGAAAAAAAAATTTCTGGAAATCTGAAAAAATTGAGAAAAGAAAAAAAGAAAGAGAATTTAGAAGGAAATGGAACAAGAGGGAGAAAGGAACATGATATCACTCGTATTACAGGAAAACTAAGTACATGATGTGGCTTCAGTAGATTTCCATCTCATTTTGAGGTGGAAGGTTAGGGCATGCATCATTTCACCCAAATTAGGCATTAGGGCATTTTTATTGTGCATTTGCATCACGTAGGACATTTTGTTTTATGCATATTGAAATTGTGCAATACTTCCAAGTTCTTCCATGAACCACCCATTCCATCCACCCGTTGCTCGGATTGGTAGGCCACCGTGAATTTCTCCTCACTAATGATTATCAGGAGAACTGCTTCCATGTAGATGGTAGTTAGGGCGAGCAATGTAGTGTAGGCGATCACAAGATGCACCAATGTTGAATCGGCGAATTTTATTATGTTAACTGCCTTATGTGATAGTGTTCATCGGTTTGAAGGATAATTTCTCTTATTGATGATTATTGTCGCCTTTAGGGTAATTACTATTGTGTGGTTAGAGAAGGCCGGTTTGAGAATGTTCAGTGGGAGTCACATGGGATGTTGGGTTGGTGTGTTGATTTTTAGTTGACATCTGTAATTCTATTCTAAGGATTAGTTGCTCGAGGGCGAGCAATGTTTAAGCTTAGGGGAGTTTGATGCGATGATTTTGAGTCGCATTTATAGACCTTTTTCATATGTGTTTTGTGCTCTAATTACTCATTTTTATGGATAATATTGCATAATTCACTCATTTAGGTCTTTGCCATCATTCTATGTCAAATCCCCTTTGTTTTACCATTTTGAGCATTATTTATCATATTATCATAATTTGTGTGGATTTACTTGGTCTTGTTGTGAAATTTCAGGAAAAACAAGTATTTCCTTCCGTCGATACCATCGACGGAAGTCGATACCATCGATCAAGCCACAGGTTGCCAGCCGAGAGGAGCAGCACAGAGTCGATACCATTGACACTCAAGTCGATGGTATCGAGATCCCTTCAGATTGCTGGCGAGGAATCCGTCGATACCATCGACCCAAGTCGATGCCATCGACACATTGAGGCTACAGCATCGCTAAACGACAACAACCGACGCTAAAGAGAGTCGATACCATCGACCCAAGTTGATGGTATCGAGATGACCATCGGCGCTCAGACGAAAAGAAAAGAAAGCTGCCGCTAATACGCTGGGTCGATACCATCGACCCGCGTCGATGGTATCGACGCCGGCAGATATGCGTTGGATTTGTTTTGATCTCGATCGTACGGCTGGAGTTAGTTGACGACCTAATTAGGGACTTATACCTAATGACGGCCGCCCACACGGGGGGATCATCGGATTTTGCATTGCACAAGTGCCGAGGAAGGAGAAAAAGGAGAACGGAGGCCAGAAGCTCATCCCGGGTGATTCGGACGCTGCCGAAGACGAATTCCACCACCGACAGGCGGGGAAGCTCGTATTCTACGCCAAGGATCTACCGGTTCTTCTCCGTTCAGGGGTTTTCCCACTTGTTTCACGTTTTTCTTATGAATTCCCCTATTTCTACCATGTATTCGTGCGAGATGAACATGAGAGGCTAAAGCCCTCCATCTTTAGGACCGGGAGTAGGCCGGGAATGCATTGTATGACAATTTTATATTGATAATTCATATTTTCTCTCTCAAATCCGTGGTATAGTTTTGTTTTCTCCTTATATATTGTTATGCTTGATCACCATAATAATAGCTTAATGCCCTTAATCACTTCGACAGAAGGATTAACAGTTGAAAAGAGACGAAACCTACATTAATCAATAAAACCCTTGACAAAGGAGTTGTAAAATTAATGGTGGGAACTGAGAGATTGTTTATAATGCGCTTAGTTTAGGGGAATGATTACTACGACGGTGGAATCAACCTAAACCTAAGTAGTGAGTTACACCACGACAGTGGGTAATTCTATTTTCAGGCCACTACCCGGATAGAGAGAGGAGAGTGAGGAATTATATAAAACCTAATACAATGTTGACCCGCGGCGAAACCGCAATCCTAAAGATATCCTTTTGAATTGATTAAATTAACCTTTAATCAATTGTTTTCTTTGTTTCATTTTATTTTCTTTTTATTTCGACAACAAACCTTACTTTGTTATTCGACCTAGCTGATTGCGATTAGTTAGTAGAAGTCTCCAATAATTCACGTATCCCTGAGTTCGACTCGGGCCTCACAAAGGCCTATATTACTCGACGCGTATACTTGCGTTTAAGCGCGTAGTAAAATACACGTCAGACAACAGTGATCTTCAGGTGGAGACATTGTCTGTTAGGTCTTGTATATAGCGAGTCATATGTGTCGTCTCTGTACTCTCAGGTCCTAGGAGTCAGTATATGGTTTAATATAGATTTGAGATTTTTGGCTTAATGCCTCGAGATTTCTGTATATTGTTCATGTACAGTTTAGCAGGGAAGTCAGTGTTATGACTCTCGAGATGAGATAATACAGAGATGTATTGATGAATCAGCTTGTAAATAACTTACTTGTTTCTTTATGAAAGAGTTTTATAGTTGTGGATCTTCTTACAAAAAGTTTTAATTTTTAGTGATTTTCAGTAATTCCGCTGCTAATTAATCGCTTTCGCATTGTTAATAACATTTTGATCGCACAGGTATCTCAATTAGTGGTATCAGAGCTCCAGGTTCGCTGAGTCTACAAAGACATAGGACTAGGGTTGTAGAGTTTGTTCTAGTGTCTTCCAGTATATCTGATAGTGTCCTCTACTCATATAGGAGGAGAAGAGAAAACTAAAGATGTTTGGATCACATGAGGAACATGTTGCTGAGAGTAGTATCGCTGCGCCGGGAGGAGGTGCAAGAAACCAAGAAAGGGAAGAATGTGTACCTGAACCACCTCAGTTCAACCCAGTTGACATGGGGAACCCAGCCTTCCAAGCCATGTTCGGGCAGTTCATGACTGCCATGACACACATAACTGATGGGATGCCTATACATGTACCTAGGGCACCTACCCATCCAGAAGGACAAGGAGCCGGCAAGACGTTTGAACGACTACGCCAGGTTGGGGCCATAGAATATGCTGGAACAGTTGACCCAGTAGATGTTGACTTGTGGCTAACTGAACTAGAGAAGGCCTTTAGAATCCTAAACATCCCTGAAGCTGAGAAGGTTAGACATGTTGTGTATCTTCTCAAGGGGAGTGTTGGTCATTGGTGGACCATAGAGGAGGGGAAAAGGCCTGGTGTGGAGATCGAATGGGAAGTATTTCGACGAGAATTTGTCAACAGATACTTTCCAAAGACATTCTTGGATGAGAAAATCTCTCAGTTTGAGAGATTAAGACAAGGACCGATGAACATTAGTGAATACGAGGCTAAGTTCATGGAGCTTTTGTGGTTCTGTCCGCATATGGTAGCTACAGATGAAGAAAGGATTAGGCATTTTGAGAAAGGATTAAACGCTGAGTTGACCACCCCTGTGTCTGCACTAGAGAATAGGGAAAGGTTTGCTACCTTTGTGGAGTCTGTCAGAAGAATAGAGAGGTATGTGATGGAGAAGTGACAGACCAAGAACAAGAAGATGTATCCCCAGTTTTAAGGATCCTCATCCAAAGGTTTTAAGAGACCAAAGTTTTCTGTGCCTACACCACCACCTAGATTCAGTACCCAGACACAGTGGACGTCAAATAGGGGTAGAGGACGAAGTCTACCACCAGAAGGAGCTCGTAGCTCAGCATCTGTGTTGGTTACAGGACCAACCAGACCACAGTAAGGGGTCAGAAGTTGTTATATATGTGGAAAGGTGGGACATCTGATGAAGGATTGTAGAGCCCGAGAGGCGAGTGTGACTCAACCCCAAAGACAGAATCAGCAAGGATCTCAAAGGAGACAATTTCTAGGAGGAGCTAGAGGATGTGGACAAGCGTCCCAAGCTGGATCATCAGCACCCAGTCATCGAGCACCGAATCAACCACAGGCAATGGTGAGGTTTTACACGATGAATCCACCTGATGTGGTGATCAACCCTCGGGTTGTGACAGGTCAGATGGAATTGTTTTATTCAGATATATCTACATCTTGTGTCGTATCTATTTTAATTGATCTGGGTGCTATGCACTCCTTTATCACTCGAAGGGTGATTCTTGACTGCAATATGATGAATAGTCGTAGGGCAGAGAGTTTGAAGTTAGAAACTCATTTGATGGGATCTGCTGTGTTGCGGGAAGTGTGTTCTCCCTGCATCCTCTCCTTTTCTAAACATTGCATCCAAGTTGATCGTATACCACTTGAGATGCATGGATTCGATGTAATCCTTGGGATGGATACCTTAGAAAGGTATAAGGTTGTCTTGGATTGTGAGTCCAAGCAAGCTGTGTTCACAGATGATAGTGACTCATGGATCTTTCAAGGAGATAGAAAGATTCTTCCGACTTGTCTTGTGTCATCTATGGTTGCTGAGAAGTTGATGAGGCAAGGATGTTATGCATTCTTGGCCCATGTGGTAGATATCACCATGGAGAGTTCTAATCCTGTTGAAGTTCTTGTAGTCAGGGAATCTGAAGATGTATTCCCTGAAGAACTTCCAGGTGTACCTCCACCCCGAGAGATTGATTTTGAGATTAATCTAATCCCGGGCACGCAACCAATAGCACAAACACCATATAGAATGGCGCCTGCTGAGATGGTAGAACTCAAGAAGCAGCTGTAAGAGTTTCTTGAGAAGGGTTTCATCCGACCGAGTACTTTGCCTTGGGGTGCTTCGTTCCTCTTTGTTAAAAAGAAAGACGGGTCAATGTGGTTGTGCATTGACTACAGACAATTAAATAAAGTAACCATAAAGAATAAGTATCCTTTGCCGAGGATTGATGATCTCTTTGACCAGTTGCGTGGTGCAATAATCTTCTCAAAGATAGATCTGAGGTCGGGATATCACCAGCTGCGTATTAAGGAGGGTGACATACCTAAGTCTGCCTTCAGAACAAGGTATGGTCACTATGAGTTCACAGTTATGTCATTTGGATTAACTAATGCACCAGCTGCATTTATGGAACTCATGAATAGAATCTTCCAACCTTTTCTGGATCACTGTGTTGTTGTCTTCATAGATGACATCCTGATCTATAGTAGAAATGCTCAGCATCATGAGCAGCATCTTCGTCAGGCTCTAAACTTTTCTAAGAGAGCATAAGTTATATACTAAGTTTAGCAAGTGTGAGTTCTGGTTACCAGAAGTTTCTTTTCTTGGACACGTAATATCTGCCTTAGGCATTCGTGTTGACCCTAAAAAGGTAGAATCTGTCCTGCAATGGGAACAGCTGAAGACACCGATTGAGGTTCGTAGTTTCTTAGGGTTGGCAGGCTATTACAGGAGGTTCATTAAGAACTTTAGTTCTATAGATTTACCCTTGACTAAGTTTACCAGGAAGGATGTTCCTTTTACCTGGAGTGACAAGTGTCAGCAATATTTTCAATTGTTGAAGGAAAGGTTGACAAGTGCACCTGTGCTTGTGTTACCTGAGCAAGGGAAAGGGTATATAGTTTTTTGTGATGCCTCTAAGAATGGACTAGGATGTGTGTTGATGCAGGATAAACAAGTGATTTATTTTGCTTCCTGACAGCTTAAGAAACATGAGGAGAAGTATCCGACACACGATTTAGAACTAGCTGTTGTAGTTCATGCCTTGAAGATCTGGAGACATTACCTCTATGGAGAAACATTCCAGATTTTTACAGACCATAAGAACCTAAAGTATATCTTTTCTCAACATGAGCTTAACATGAGGCAACGCCGCTGGATGGAGTTAATCAAGGACTATGATTGTACAATTGATTACCATCCAGGGAAAGCCAATGTAGTTGTTGATGCTTTGAGTAGGAAATCAGCAACACTAGCCTTAGACAGAGCACAACTGAATTCTCTAATGTGCTCTAGGAGGGATATGTTTATATCTTTAAGTCAAGACAATGTACAGTTAAAAGTATCGTTGTTATCTAGACTGCTAGCTGAGATGCATATAAAACCTACCCTGAGACAATAGATTAAGGAGACATAGCAAGCTGATGTTGCAGTTCAGCAGATTAGATCAGAGTATGGTAGTGAGAAATGAGAAGGTTTCCATGACTTAGATGATCAGGTAGCATGTTATCATGGTAGAATGATAGTGCCTGATGTGGATAACTTAAGAAAGTTAGTCCTGGAAGAAGCTCATTCTTCTATGTATGCTATGCATCCAGGAAGCACCAAGATGTATCGTAACTTGAAAGATATGTATTGGTGGCCTGGTTTGAAGAAGGATTTTGTTGAGTTCGTTATGCGGTGCCCTGTGTGTCAGCAAGTTAAAGTAGAACACCAGAAGCCCGCAGGAACAATGCAGCCTTTTCCTATACCTCAATGGAAGTGGGATCATGTAAGCATGGACTTTGTGGTTGGTTTACCCAGAATAGCCAAAGGCCATGATTCCATCTAGGTAATAGTTGATAGGTTGACAAAGACAGCACATTTCTTACCTTTCAAAACAACCTATTCTGCTGAGAAGTTGGTGCAGTTGTATGTAGATGAGATAGTGTGGTTGCATGGGGTCCCAGTTACCATTGTTTCTGACAGAGGTCCCTAGTTTACAAGTCATTTTTGGGAGCGACTTCTTAAATCCTTAGGCACACAGTTAAGGTTTAGTACAACCTTTCATCCTCAGACTGATGGGCAGTCAGAAAGGACTATACAAACCTTAGAGGACTTGCTTAGGGCATGTGTCCTCCAGTTTATAGGAAGTTGGGATTTGCACCTAAGTTTGATAGAGTTTGCCTACAACAATAGCTATCGACATAGCATTAACATGGCACCTTACGAAGATTTGTATGGTAGACGTTGTAGATCTCCCCTATGTTGGTATGAAACTGGTGAATATCAACTTTTAGGTCCTAAACTTGTGCAGTAGACCACTGAGAAGATTAAAATAATACAACAACAGTTGAAGACTGCACAGGATAGGAAGAAATCTTATGCTGATAAGCGTCGTAGACCTTTAGAATTCCAGGTTGGAGACAGAGTGTACCTTAAGGTCTCACCTTGGAAGGGAGTTCTTATATTTGGAAGGAAAGGAAAGTTAGCTCCTAGGTTTATGGGGCCTTATCCAATCATTGAACGAATTGGAAAGGTAGCTTATAAGCTAGAGTTACCACCAGAGTTGCAAAAGTTACACCCTGTGTTCCACATTTCCATGTTAAGGAAATGTCATCCTGAAACAGAATCAGTTCTGCAACATATGGAAGTAGAATTGAATGATGATATATCTTATATAGAAGGACCTGTGTTGATCCTTGACTGAAGAATTAAAAAGCTGAAAAAGAAAGACATAAGTCTTGTGAAAATCCTCTGGAATCACCGTGGAGTTGAAGAAGCTACATGAGAACTAGAGGTAAAATGAGGAGGAAACACCCAACTCTTTTCTTTTAATATGTTTTGTTGACGATTTCGGGGATGAAATCCTTGTAAGGGGTGGATAATTTGTAACATCCCTGACCTGGGTTATGTACTAACCCTATGTGTTTTGCCTAATAAAGTTGATTAGATACTTGCCCTTATCTTTTGTAATGTAATAAATGCTTTTGAGGAACTTATATTTCAATTTCAGTCATTTCTGAATAATGTTGAAACATGGTTTTGTTACTTTTGGACTAAAGTGCAAATTACCCAAGTTGAGGGGTTAACTTGAAATTTGTATATGATAAGATGTTCCTATGATGCTGAGACATCATAAGAATATATATGATGTGGTGGTATGGATTCCACAAGCTTGGACATTAAGATAAAGCTTGTAGAGCAAACCTTGTGCATTAAAACCTAGTTTTGGTGTAATGTGCAATTTACCCAAAACCTAGTGTTCAATATGCAAGATATCGCCTTTAGAGAGTCTCTCATGTTTCTTGGCATCAATTAGAGCAAATAAAATGAGAAGGGTGCCTCATGTGAATTATTATGGAGGAGAGAGAATCATGACATTAAAATAAACAAGGTTTAAGCACAAATGGCTCTTTAATATAACTTAATGTAAAAGGGAAATATATTAATTATGGATCCCTTCAACCAAAAGTTGGAGGATGTGTTCGCAATAGTTTGGACAAGCCTGTTCCATGCTTGGGCACCAAAAATATCTTGTTAGAGTGGAAGCCATTCACATTAATTATAATATAAAGCAATATCCACTAAAAGATGGATATTAACACATAACTCTTTAAAATGCATATGAAATCAAAGGTTGCACTCTCAACAACTCACCTGCGACAATGCTTGACAGGAGGGAATCTTGGAGTAGTTAACATCCTAAAGAGAGAGGGCTATGGCGACAGCCGTGGCGACTGGAGTGGTGAGTCCTGCCGGAGATGTGTCAGGGGGAGGACAAGCTTCTCATGCTCAGTCTAGTATCTGGAGCGACCTCTTTAAGAAAGCTATTCAAGGAGATACATCTCTAGGCAAGGTAGACATAGATCTTAGAGGCGAGACGCTCATCTACCCAAGTGCGGAAGCAGAGAAAAATGTTGAGAAATGGAGATTGTGTCTAGCAGGATATGTAGTTGGATTCAGACCACATCTTCCCTCTCTGGAGTGCTATTTACGTCAGATCTGGAAGTTGAAAGGTACCATTGAAGTTTTAGATCATGGGAAAGGCTTCTTTCTCGTCAGATTTTCTGTTAATGAAGATTTGGAGTCTGTCTTGGATGGAGCAGCTTGCTTTGTGAGAGATAATCCTTTGATACTGATGAAATGGAGACCGGGCCAACAGTTGACAAAGTTCAAATTCTCTGAAATACCAATCTGGATTCAAGTTCACGATCTTCCTCTTGAGCTATGGGATAAAGAGATGTTTGAAAGGATTGCGTCTTACCTAGGAGTGCCTCTGAGAGTTGACAGAGATAATTTCAACTTTAGAAGACTTGAATTCGCTCGAATGCAGGTTCTCATTCCGGCAAACTCAAAGTTTCCTGAACATTTGGAGCTGGCAAGTGAGAAAGGTGATAAGAAGTCGGTTAGTTTTGTGTATGAATGGAAGCCCAAGCCGTGTTCTGTGTGCAATTTGTTTGGACACGAGTGTCAGGAGGTCTTTCCTCAGAAGCATTCGAAGAAAATTTGGGTTCCGAAGATTGTGCAGGTTCCACCTTCCCCTATTCCGTCTACTTCTATCACTGAAGGTGTGAGATCGAGTTCTGCAGTCACAGTGGTTGAGGAAATGTCGAAGAAGAATGCTCCTCCTTCTTCGCAGACCAACAGTAAGAGCTCTATGCCAGTCAATAACTCAGAACTTAGTCAAGTTGATAGCAGTAATTTGATTGTCGTTAATGATACATTGGATAAACCACCTGTGAATGAATCTGTTGAGGAAGAAGGACAATCCAGGCCGCCGGAGTTATCGGGACTGGAGTCAATCAAAGGTGATGATGAATTTCATGTGTCGGCTGACTCTTTTGAAGAAACTGTGGCTTCCAATTCTTATACTTCTGAGGCAGATGGGCTCGTTCAGGAAGGTGTTGCCGACTTATCGACTCCCCCACTATTAGAAGGGATTTCTAATGAATATGATGGTTTTGAGCCTCAAAAGGGAAACAAAAAAAGGAAAGGTAAAGCGAAAGGAAGGAAAGGCCCGACTAGCACAAAAGACTCCAGACAGGTTGCTCAAACTTCATTGTCGAATAAGTTTGTGAATCTGGGCAATAGTGGGGAAGAGAGGGCATTGTCTCACACCAGTGAAGTACTGGTTTCAAACAGTTATCATGGATAGCTCCTTCACTCTTCTTTCGTGGAATGTCAGAGGACTCAATCTCAAGGCTTCTGCAGTCCACAATAAAATAAGGGATTTTAAACCGCAGCTGATTCTGTTGAATGAGACGAAGGTTAGAAGTAGAAAGGTTGACAAACTCATTAAAAAGTTCTTTCCTGGCTATAGTTGGTGTTCTAACCATGACTCGCATGTTCTAGGCAGAGTTGTGGTTCTTTGGAGGGATTCTGTTTGTCTTGTAAGGAAGATTAGGGAGACTGATCAATCTGTGCACTTGGAGGTTTTGTTTGATAATAGAAGTCTCTTTGTTACTGCAGTTTATGGGCATAATCCTGATATTGATAGGGTTCGTCTATGGGAGGAGATTTTCGATATCAATTCTTCTTTGGTTGCTCCTTGGGTGATCCTTGGCGATTTTAATTCTATTAGGAAGATTGATGAAAAGATTGGGAAGGATCCGCCTACTAACAAATCTATGGAAGATTTCAATAATTGTATGTTATCCACTGGTCTTTTTGAGGTGCGCTTGAATGGACCTTTGTTTTCTTGGGACAATCACCAAAGTGGAGATGGTTTTGCCACTTCCTATATTGACAGAATTCTCTATAATGCTGGTTTTATGTCAGATTTCAATGAGTTTAAAGGTATTCTCCATTCGAATGTGATTAGTGATCATAAAATCTTCACACTGGATATTGGTGAAAGAGTCAAGGTGGTCACTCTTTTAGATTTATTAACGCTTGGGTTGATAGATCTGACTTTCTTGATGTTGTAAGGAGAAGTTGGAGCAATGAAGTGGCTGGGTTTCCTACGTATAGACTGTATTTGAAGTTCAGAAATCTTCGTCATTCCCTTTCTATATGGAATAGAGATATGGTTGGTAATTTCTCTGAAAAGGCAAAAAGATTGGAGGTTCTGGCAATTGAAGCTCAAGTAAGACTTGATGATGATCCCACTAATATTGTGTATCAATCTGAAGCTATTGAGAGAAGGAAAGAAGCGGTTGTAGCTAGGATGCATGAGGAATCTCTTTTCAGGCAAAAATCAAGAATTACTTGGCTCAAAGAAGGCGATACTAACTCCAAATTTTTCTATTCCACGATTAAAGTCAGAAGGAACTTCAATCATATTAAAGCTTTAACTATTGATGGTGTTTTATCTACTGATGCAGATAGTATTAAAAACCATATTCTGAAGTATTATCATGATATGTTTAACAATAGTTTCATTGTTGATGTGAGTATTTTTCATAATTATTCCTTTCCTAAGCTCACGGATGTTGACATGATGAGTTTGGATAGTTTCTTTTCTCCTAAAGAGGTTATTGACGTTATTTCTAACCTGAATTCTGACAAGTGCCCAGGGCCTGATGGTCTGAATGGCAAGTTTTTCAATGTCTCTTGGAGTATTATTTGCACGGAGGTGATGGAAGTTGTTTTTAATTTTTTCAAGTCTAGTCGTCTTCTCAGAGAGGCGAATAGAACCTTTATTACTCTCATCCCTAAGGTTAAAGATTCATCCGATCTCAAGAATCTAAGGCCTATTGCTCTTTGTAACATTTTTGTCAAGATTATTTCCAAGCTTCTTGTCAACAGGCTTCGTCTTGTTCTTCCTTCGATCATCAGCAAGAATCAATGTGCCTTCGTTCCCGACAGGAGCATTAGAGATGTTTTTCTTCTTTCTAATGAATTAATACATGATTTTAATAGGAAAGGAGGAGCTCCGAAGATGTGTTTGAAGTTTGATATTTCTAAGGCATATGATTCGATTGCTTGGGAGTCCATTTTTCATATTTTGAAGATTATGCATTTTCCACATTGTTGGTTAACTTGGATAAAAGAGATCTTTGATATGATCTCCTATGAAGTTTTGATAAATGGTGAGGCCAGTGAGTCCTTTAAGCCTAGCAATGGCGTTCGGCAGGGTGGTCCCCTGGCTCCCTATATCTTCGTGCTAGTTATGCAGGTGGTTTCTGTTCTTCTTGACAAGGAAGTGGTTGATGGTAATCTTAAACCTCTTAAAGCTTCTGCCTGCTGTTCAGTATCCCATATTATTTTTGCGGATGATCTGCTTGTCTTCTCTGAAGCCAATGAGAAAAGTTCTCAAGCTATCAAGAGGGTTATGGAGTTGCTTTATTCTTCTACTGGGTTGAAGATTAATGTTGAGAAAAGTGATGCCATCTTTAGTGTTGGTGCTGACAAGGAGTTGATCAGTAATATTCTTGGCATTCCTGGAAGTAGTTTACCGATGAGATACCTTGGGCTTCCTCTTTTCATTGGTAAACTTTCTAAAGTTCATTGCTCTCCTCTTCTAGATAAGATTAAAAGAAGGTTGGAGTGATGGAAAGCGAGCCAGTTGTCTATGGCGGGCAGAGTAGAACTTGTCCAATCTACTCTCTCTTCTATCTATCTTTTCTGGACGTCCACGCTTCCTCTTCTTGCTGCTATTTGTGAGGAGATTGGGAAGCTTTGTAGAGATTTCATATGGGGCAGTTCTGAAACTAAAAGGTCTGTTCATTTGATCAAGTGGAGCAATATTATTAAACAGAAAAAAGAAGGAGGCTTGGGTCTTAACAATATTAGGGACACTATTAAGGCTTCGGTGATGCTCAACAGCTGGAATTTGGCTCTTAAGAAAGATAGTATTTGGATCAAATGGATCCACGAAAAATATTTATCGAAGAGCTCCTTTTGGTCTGTTCATATTAGTGAATCGTTCTCTTGGCTTCTTAAAAAGTTTTTGCTTTCAAGAGATGATTTGAAAGATCATTTAAGGATTGTTATTGGTGATGGGTCTTCTATTTCCATTTGGAATGATCCTTGGCTCCCTGGGTCTAAGTTCCTTGCTGATATGCTTGGGCCTCAAGGTTTTATTCAACTTGGTGTTGGCTTTGATGCTAAGGTTAGCATGTTCATAAGGGATCTTGATTGGGTCTTCGAAAAGTCGAGATTGCATTCTAATATGAATGCGATTTTGGAGACTCTTCCTGCTCCTACTGGTGGTGCAGATGAGCTTTTGCTGGGAGGGTTTCGTGTTGTTCGTTTCAGAGATATTCCGAATATTATTAGAGTTAAATCTGAGATCAAGCCTTTCTTTAATTGGCTTTGGAATTCGAAGGGGCCTAAGAGTTTTCTTCTTAATGCCTGGAAGATTGGGCATGACAGATTGCTGACTTCCTGCTACGTCAAGTGTTTAGGCATCAGCCTTGCCTCAAGGTGTCCGTTGTGCAGAAGCGATGAAGAAGAGGTGGTGCATGCTATGTTCAGCTGTTCTTATTCTAGCCTGGTTTGGAGATGCTTCAGCTCTTACTACAGATGTCCGAGTCCTTCATCTACTGGAGATTTGTGTGCCATCATTGATAAGGAATGCAGGATGGCTAGTATTGCTGTCTTATACTGGTTATGGAGGGAAAGAAATGATAGAGTGCATAGAAATTTTGAAAGAGATGAGAATAAGCTTTGGCATTGTATTCTTAGTGATGTCAAAGCTTTTCTCTCTTTATAGTTTATTTCTTTGATAGTGAGATCTGTAAATGCTTGTACAGTCTTTTTCTTTTTTGGCTACACTCTGTTGGAGGATGTTCCTATGAGTGTTGTTACTCTTGTAACTATCAAAATACCAAAAATAGTAATACGATGAGCGAGGTTCACCCAAAAAAAACTCTTTAAAATGCTTGGTCCTTTCCCTTTAAACCTTGGGTAGTGAAGAATTTTTGCAAGGTATTAGAAGGTGGATACGTGGAAAAAGAATGGAGGAAGCTTTGGTGGAATTCATTTGGGAAATAAAAGGAGATAATCCTCTTTTTTCTATTTTCCTTGAAAATCCATATACATATATAAGTATCCTTTTCCAAACACCCAAGGATCGTTTCCTTAGTTTCTTTTCTTTTCAAACATGCTTTGGCCAACCAAGGAAGAGATCTGGACTAGAGGAAGGACGATCAAATGAGTTTGGTAAGCTTTGTTCATCTCCTACCTCGAATTCATGGTGGAAACCATAAAACAAGGTTAGATTCATGGTTGTCTTCACTTGCTTTCCTTTTCTAGCCATCTTGTTCATCCAAAGATTGAAGAACGAACCTTGGACAACTGCTGGAGCTCAATCCACCATTAAAGCTACAAATTTTGGAGCTCTAGATTAGTTCTAGAGGTGGGTTTTATAACTCTAACCCTTAAGCATTGCTAATGCATCCATTTCTCTAATAATCGTTGGCTATTTTCTTCTTTGGTACTCTTTTGGTTAATTGCTATAACTTCTGTGAAGAACAGTAATAGTTCTTGATTGCTCATAGGAAGAAGATGATGACATTAACTTTGATGATTATCCAAATAAAATCACTTTACCAAACGGTTTTCCTGTGTGCTCAAACGGTTTCCCAAACTGTTTGGGAGCAAACGGTTTCATCCAAACCGCATAGAAGCAAACGGTCCAAGACCGTTTGGTGGCGTTGACCAAGAGTTGACCATTTGGATGTTTGTTGGGAATAATGTAGACTAATCACCTATCGATAATTATCAATTAACTCCAAGTAGTTCACCAATTAAAGGCCCAACAATCATCAAAGCCCTAATCGGGTTAATTGCTGATTTGATAATTGAATTAGGTTGAAGTTTGGGTTGAGTGACCCAAACAATTTCAAAACCATTTGGGGATCACCCAAATGGTCTCAATACCATTTGGTGATCACCAAAGACCGTTTGGAGGTCTAGGGTTGACTATGGTTAAGTGGTTGAAGATCAGAAGGTACTAAGTTGAAGAGCGACTAATTGTTGTCCTAGTGATCAATCTAATGAGTCAAACCCTAATTGGTTGACTTAGTTTTTTATGTTTACTTGAGAAAACGGTCCCAAGACTGTTTGTAGGTCATCCAAATGATCCCAAGACTATTTGGGGTCAGGTCATGACCAAATTGGATGATGGTTCAATGGGTTCAAATCAATTAGACTCACATTGAATTATGTTGAAGAATCATCGATTCTAAACCCTAATTCAATTTATTCAAGCCCTAATTGATTACCAATTGAGGGTCAATTGAGGGTCAAATCAGTTGAAGGTTGACCTAATTAACTCAATTGAATGATGGTGATAGGTCCAATTGATGATTGAATACATATATATAACTGTTGAAGGAACCAACAATGGAAACCCTAATTCAATTTGACTTGTTGAGACCATACTTCGTCCATGCAGTTTTGAGGGGGTTTGGACCAAATGGTCTCAAGACCGTTTGGGACCAAATGATCCCAAACCGTTTAGGGTTCATGTGGTTTCAAAACCGATTGTGTCCATGCGGTTTCAAAAGTCAAACTTGGGCAAACGGTCTTCACCTCCTACTTTAGCAAACAGTCTTGAGTGTGCTACTTTACCAAATGGTCTCAAGGGTAGACCAAGACCACATGAAGGTCCAAATAGTCTTAGACCATTTGGAGGTTAAGTATGCAAGACCGTTTGAGGTCTAAGTTAGTCAAGATCGTTTGGGGCCTTAATGGCCAAGATCGTTTGGTGGTTGATTAACCAAAACCCCTTGGGTATTTAAAGTGGTTAAGGGATAAAGTGATTAGTTAATTAATACATGATGTAATCAAAGGTGATCATGGTACTTGTACCTTAAAGGGGTAGTTTGTTTGAAACCCATGAAGTAATTAAGCTCTAATGATTACAATGGTAATGATATAAACCATGAAGTCAATTATCTTTAATGATTGAGTTACTTAACCTAATCAAGGCTGAAGTAAACATCATCCTATAAAGTATGAGAGAGAGAAGACTCCTTTTATGAATGAATATCTAATTAGGGTATGATCCTTCATAGTGAGATCATGAAAACCCTAATTATGATGTCCAATGAATCTTAACCCTAAATTGAGGGTAATAATGGAAGTATTCCTAATGCATGATGATGATGATGATGTAATCTTAATTCATAATGATGACATGATAAACCCTAACCTAGGGTGAAGTAATGTGAATAGTAAACCCTAATTCTGGGTTATGCTTTATAGAATGAAGCTCTGTGATTAAATAATGAAATGAGGAGTCACTATTCCTATTGAGCTAAGGGGGTTGGTTAACCCTACTTGAATTAAAAAGGGAAACCCTAACCCTAGTAAGGGCATAGTGGTGCAACCCTTAAATAGTGATGTTATTAATGTTTTGCATTATGCTGATCTGAAATAGATATGCATGTTATCATTTGTATTAATCATGCAGGTTTTTATGAAATAGTGAGCATATCCAGGTAAGAGCTATGGTGCCATATTCATTGAAAGCACTTTATAAGCTTTGAAAGCAATGATATACTATGTTGCCTAGTGAAAGGTAACAAAAGAGATTGATAGGCTATATGAGCCATATGAAATATCTGCATTGCTACTATCATATTTATATTGTCAAATGACTTGATGGCAATGTGTTACTTGGTAACAAGTGTTTTGATGATTTAAGGGTTTGAACACCCATATTCTTGAATCATAATGGTGAGATGATTAGGGATCGAGATCCCAATGTTAACAAGATGTGAAATAAACTTGATACAAATAGTACTCTTTCTTTATAGAAATTTTTTTAATGGTTTATGTTTGAAAACATGTATGATGCTAAAAGAATTCCATAATGTACTTAAATATTCAAGTGTAATGATATCATGTAGAGCCCTGACCATAGATCCATCATCATCAGAAGCTAGATGATGGTGAAATAGGTTTTCCTAAGGGAACTCCTGAAGAGCATACTTTTGAGTATGTGGGGGTTATGGACGTGAATATCCTTACGTCCTAATGGGGGAATTGATGTGAGATGAACATTTAATCTCTCAATCCTTCATTATATGTATATGTGGGGATGATGTATCACTAATCTCCTGATGATGTTGTTAATGCCGCATCGATGTGAGATAAACAAGAAATCCCTCGATTGCGAAGAGAGTACAGTATGCCATTGTAACTCTAATAGCGAAGTTGCCAGAATACCCTAGAAAGCTATTATGGCAGAGACATGAGATGTCCTGCATGTTTTTCCTCACACTAACTGAGGAGGATGAGATCATAGAAATATGGCTCTTCTGATGACCTATGTATGGTACCAATTTCGATTTCACAATGGTCGGTTGGAGTATGAGCGGTATACCTCATCTCCTCAGGGAATAAGTATGTTTGTAAAATGTAATCAGACGTGTAGCATAGTTGCTTAGGTTGAACTACGAGAAACAATGATTGATGATACATTGTTTATTAAGTCCTAGTTGGACAAATAACATACATGTTCTTCATATTCCTTATGGATTAAATGACTTGCTATTCAATCAAGTTATAATTGAAATGATTGCATAAAGAATACTTCTTTATTTAGTTATTTAATGAATTACATGTTGTTGAATAGCTATAATCCTACTGCTCAGTATCATTCTATTATTTGCAATAACAATGCTTCTAGCGAAGAGTTATAACTCTCGCTGGGACAATATTCAATTGTCTCACCCCCGTGGGATTCAAATTTTTAGGTAAACATCGAGGAAGAAGAAATCCATCAGTGGGTGAGCAGCAGCAACAACAACAAGGATAGCAGTGATCTTCAGGTGGAGACATTGTCTGTTAGGTCTTGTATATAGAGAGTCCAATGTGTCGTCTTTGTACTCTCAGGTCCTAGGTGTCAGTAGATGGTTTAATATAGATCTGAGATTTTTGGCTTAATGCCTCGAGATTTTTGTATATTGTTCATGTACAGTTTAACAGGGCAGTCAGTGTTATGACTCTCGAGATGAGATAATACATAGATGTACTGATGAATCAGCTTGTAAATAACTTACTTGTTTCTTTATGAAAGAGTTGTATAGTTGTGTATTTTTTTACAAAAAGTTTTAATTTTTAGTGATTTTCAGTAATTCCGTTGCTAATTAATCGCTTCCGCATCGTTAATAACATTTTGATCGAACGGGGTATCTCAAGAAGACATTTCCAAATATGGAATATAGAAACTTGTTGTGCCACCTGTACAAATCTAATAGTAACTTTCAACTTGAAATTCTAGCTATCATCCTGAAATTATATCTATTATATCAACACATTACTCAAAAGTCATACTCACAGGCTCTTATCAAACATAGAACATTATGTATCTCTTATCATATATAACTTTACAAGGTGTCATCTCTATGCTCCTTTAATCAACCATGTAGGCATCCCCTAATTTTCAAGAACTATGAGGAATATGTTTTATAGGATTCTCCAATCATCTCAATGGTGGACAGACCATCTGTTTGGTTGAAGAATCATACACTTGTATGTAACCGTTAACAAATATAACTTCTTGATTGACCTTGTCAGGGGTGGAGCAATGACATTGTTTTCATCTTATTAGGATTCACATAACACACTTAATAGAGGTATCATAACTCCAAGAGGATACTCTAATCAACCCCCAACTCATTCTTGCTAGACTTGTCACACATAAGTATAGTTACTTCAACATTCTTAAGGTTTAGCAAAGATGTTGACCATATTACTGACCATCTTTGGAATACTTTGAGATGTCATCATTCAAAGCTTGCTACAACTTGTAAGACATGACATGAACACTCTGTTCCTCCTATTCATAAACTCTATTGGTATATTGGTTAGTCTAAAGGACATAACCATAAACTCATCACGGTCATGTAACTTATGTCATCTACTCTAACTCTTATGCATTGATATTTGATCCTAGGTTTATCTTAAAGGAACATGGTAGAATATGTCTACTGATCAACAAACCATCTATCCTTGATAGTGGTCTTTCCCGACTATCACTGAACCATACACAACATTGTAGAATCACTTTTGTTTTTCCTTCCAAACAACATTTATAGGGTCATCATCAACTCTCTCTCTCTCTAAGGGAGAGGGATACTTGGAATGTTCATTTAATAAACATATCCAATCTTCACATACTTCCATACTATTGATACATCTTGGATACTAGGATTCATTACCTTGGTATACACCTCATGCACTATAAGGAACTCACATCCTTATCTCATCTACTTTTACCAACATAACAAATCTCAAGACATATAAGAGGAGTCTTCCTAATTATTGGAAGGCTCAAAAGCAAACTCATCACAAAATTTATGATCTTGGAACCATAGTCCAAGAAACCTTATGCTATAATAAGCCAACCAACCTCATGTTTACAATGAATCCACACATACCAAGTGGCAATGATCCACTTGAAAGATGTTCCATAGAAAGGAAAGACACAAAAGGGAAATACACTTCCCACATCATAGCATCATTGTTCAAGGGTCACTAGCAAAAAGGTAACCAGTTCTATTTTTATTATGCAGGTTATAGCTTCTTATGTACCATTTTACCTTTTTCATTTTGGGTTCCTTTCCATTAGCATAGGAATAATCATGATTAACATATCTCATTACTCCTTCCTTGATGACAATTTATCCCACTAGGGTATGTTCTCTTATTTTATTATATTTTTCAACCACTTATCAACAGATAAATCATCATATTCTTCATTTTCTTCATTAAACAGGGATCATCTCCCTTAATTTCTTTCACATGTCATTCTAATTTTACATTAACACTTTCTTACACACATAGGATGGTGTGATATTAACTCAAGTTCCACCTTATTCCTTTGACATTGTTCCCATTCATCTTCTCATTTTGTACTTGTTATAGGAGTTCTCTCCATCTCATGTGGATTTCATACCTTGATTCACTTTATAAGCATATACTTATCTATCTTTTACATTATTATCTTCTTGAATCACATCTTTAAGAAATCCTCTTTTTCTTATTTGTATTCAGATTTAGATTTCATGGTATTGCATCTTTCTCTTGTAGTTACCAAACATTCAAGTTTTGATAGATTATGATGCAATTCTCATATTCTATAAGGTAGGATTGAAACATTCACACCATGATTTCTTATTCATTATGCTCTTTAGATTGTCTCAAAATGACTACTTGATCAGAGTAGTTAGAAAGATAACAATATAAGAGTTCCATACTTACCTTTCTTCAATAATTGAATACTTGGTGTAACATCCCTGACCTGGGTTATGCCATAAACTTGGAAGTTTTGCTTAAGTAAGTTATTTATAAACTTGTTTTAATCTTTTTAAAATTAATTAATACTCAAGGAGAGTTTAGTTTTCAAGTTTGAGCTTATTTGCAAACTGTTTGTGCATTATATGATAGTTTGGGTGTAAATTGCAATTTACCCAAAATGTAGGATTGATATGCAAATTACCACCTCTAGAGTGTCCCTACTATCTCTTAGCATCATCTAGAGGAGATATAAATAAATACACACCATGTTTGAATCATATTTGAGTGATGGTATTTTTGGTGATGAAAAGACCAAGAAGAGTTGTATAGTTGAAACCCTAAAATGAGTTGTATTGAGTTGTAATGAGTTGTAGAGCTTATATGCACTAGTACAGAAATGGGTTATAACATCCCTACGTGTAGGGTCAGTTTTTCCAAATAACCGACCTTATATGTCTAAAAAAAATGCGGGCACCACTTAAGACCTCTTGGGTCGGTTTTCTTAAAAAAACCAACCTTGTAGTATAACTCTATAGGGTCGGTTTTCCAAATAACCGACATTATATGTTTATAAAAAATGTGGGCACCACTTAAGACCTCTTGGGTCGCTTTTCTTAAAACAACCGACCTTGTAGTATATCTCTATAGGGTTGGTTTTCCAAATAACCGACCTTATATGTCTATAAAAAATGTGGGCACCACTTAAGACCTCTTGGATCGCTTTTCTTAAAATAACCGACCTTGTAGTGCATCTCTATAGGGTCGGTTTTTATAAAATAAGTGACCTTATAGACAATTGGTTTAGAAAGTCAATTACAAGTTTCCCACGTCAAAAATTTGCTTGATTTTGGCTTCACGCCTCGATCTATAGGGTCGGTTTTTCCTTATAACCAGCCCTAAAGGGCTCCTTGGTCGACAAATTCGTCGACCGGATAAGAGCTAGATTTCACGTAAAGTCCTCTTCAGTTCAGCACCTCTAAGGTCGGTTTTTCCTTTAAAACCGACCCTAAAGGCTCCTCGGTCGACAAATTCGTCGACCGATATCAATTCTGGATCCAGTTTAGTTCACGCATGTATAAGCACCTCTAGCGTCAGATTTGTACTTATAACCGACCTTAGAGCTTTCCTCGGTCGACGAATACTTTGACCGATAATCTCGGTCGACAAATTCAACGACTGATAAGGAGTCAGATTTCAAGTGTATAAGCAACTTTTAGGGTCAGTTTTTTGCTTATAACTGACCTTAGAAGTCTATTCGGTCAACAATATTGTCGACCGAGATGAATTTTGGTTCCAATTTAGTTCACGCTTGTGAAAAACTAAACTGGATCCTAAGTTTATCTCGGTCGACAATATTGTCGACCGAATTGGACTTTAGGGTCGGTTATAAGCAAAAAACTGACCTAAAGGTACTTATACGAAGGAAATCTGGTTGTTTCTCGGTTGACGAATTTGTCGACCGAGATAGAGCCAGATTCATTCGTATAAGCTCCTGTAGCGTCAGTTTTTCTTTATAACCGACCCTAGAGGGATTTTCAGTCGACCGAGATAAACTTAGGATCCAGTTTAGTATTTCACACATGAATAAGTACCTCTAGGGTCGGTTTTAAGGAAAAAACCGACCCTAGAGGTACTTATACGAAGGAAATCTGGCTCTTTTTCGGTCGACGAATTGTTCGACCGAGACAACATCGGTCGACGAATTGTTCGACCGAGGCCAACCCTGTGAACCTCCATTTTCTTGAATTAAAAAGGCAATATTTTGATTAAAATATAAATTTAAAAAAAAATCGTAACGGCTAGAAAATCGACCGTCGTAACGGCTAGTTCGATCGACCGTTGGCCGACCGGGAGATGATCGTTGCGGGCGTCGGTTGACAAATTGTCGACTGAAATGGGCTCTGTTTTTCTATAAATAGCACCCAAAATGATCCATTTCTTCACACCATCACATTCTCACTTCTCTAGCTCCTCTCTAGTGTATTCTTGTGAAAATCTTTAGCTTCTCTACATCCAAGTCTTGCTTGCTACTTCTCCACTTCAAAGCAACAAAATGGCTTCATCATCTACGCGTGGAAAGAAGCAAGTTGCAGGTAGGAAAGGAAGGACGGTCTCTCCAACGTTGTCGTTCATCAACGACGTCCCCTTCAACGACGCGGCTGCAGGTGACCGCTACCTCAGGCTCTCCTCAAGAACTCCTCTTCCACGACGGCCAGTCGACGTCATGGACTTCCACAGCATTTTCTATTTGGAGGAACTCTTTGAGGTGCAACATTTGACTGATTGTCTAAATCCCTCCTTCCATTCCTACTCCTCCAAAGTAGTTAATGAATTGTATGCCAATTTAACCCCACATCCTGACCATGATTCCTTCTCCTCTATGGTTGGTGGGTATGGATTCCATTTTACTGAGGAGGGTATTCTTGATATGCTTGACATAGACATAGAAGAATATAAAGATTTTCTTGATCTCACCATAGGAAATCCACTCAACAAACTCTCCCAAGATCAAACTAGCTACAACTATCCTTAGTGATGTCAAAAGAGCCATCTTTCAATCAAATATGACTTGTCATGAAGATAGGAGTACCTATTATGCCATAAATTTAAAACCTGAAGCTAGGATCATAAATCTCATTGTTGCCACCAATATCCATCCTAGAGCAAACAAATATGAAGTACCCACCTTTCGTATGTACCTTATCTATGCCATTCTCAAAGGAATTCCCATAAACTTTATTCGTATCATCCTTAAGAATATGCTTGAGTTTTCTGGCAATCCACCTTATGCTGACTTTGTATGCCAAATCACTCAACATTTTCTTAAGAAGAATATTGAGGACGACTTAGGTTACACATGGGATAGAAAACCCCAAAAGATAAGTAAAAATACGGTGGAAAAGATGGGAATCGACTTTGGCCACAAAAGGGCTAGGACTGAAGGGGAGACATCCACCCAAGACATACCTCCATCACCTTCTCCTACCAACCTACCCCATGATCCTAATACAAACACCTTGACATACATTGCTGGATCCCAATATCACCTAAGTAGGCAATTGGATTATAATCACCATGCCATGACTTATTTAAACCAAAGGATGCAAACTCTCTCTCCTAACCAACCTGATGAATATCCCTATTCCCTTAATCCTGGCATGATAAATCCATACAATCCTTCCTACAACTACTATCAAATTCCACCTCCACCATCTCCTGATCTCACACATACTCAGTTTTCCCCAATTCAACTTCAAGACATTGTTGCCTACTTTCGCTTTGATCGTGTTCCCACCTTCTTGGAGGCTTATTCCTTAACCAAGACAGGTGCCTTGGAGTGGCACACATTGGTCAAATATTATGGGGCTGAGCCCTTTCTTGGAAAAGACCCAGACATTGATGTAATCCTTTGGTCTTTTCAGTGAGATTATGAGATATCTTTGTAATGATTGTAATGGATATCTTTTTATAAAGCAAGTATGTCATGCTTCATCTTATAAAGTGTATGGGCATTAAATTGTTATGAATAAAAGTGTTTTCCATGGCTTCATTTGGACATATACATGTTATATAAGAATATTGTTATTTCAAATGATTGAAAAATAAATTATGGCTAAATTTGACAAAGCATCACTTGGTTTTAAAATTAAATATCTCTTTAAGGGGGAGCATAGCATAAAATTAAGGGGGAGAACTAAAGAGTCATACAAAATGATTATATTGGATATCATGTAAAATCTTGTATAAGTACTTAGATATCATGTAAAGCAAGTGTTAGATCTTACCTAGCCATTTATAACACTTAGATAGGTCATCCCCTACAATAGTGTCACAACCGCACACTCATACACACACTTGGTACTTAATTTAAAACATTGAAACAGGGTTAATCTCGGTCAAAAATATTGTCGACCGAGACACTCTCGGTCGACAATATTGTCGACCGAGGAGGACTTAGGATCACCTCTAGGGTCGGTTATAAGCACCTCTAAGGCACCTCGGTCGACAAATTCGTCAACCGAATAAGAGCCAAATTTAACATGTATAAGCACCTCTAGGGTCGGTTTTTTGCTTATAACCGACCCTTAAGGGCTCTTCGGTCGACAAATTCGTCGACCGAATAAGAGTCAGATTTCACGTGTATAAGCACCTCTAGGGTCGGTTTTTTCCTTATAACCGACCCTAAAGGGCTCCTCGGTCGACAATATTGTCGACTGACAGAAATTTTGGATCGAGTTTAGTACTTTTCAAAACGTTATAAAGCATTGGGATCTCAATCTTTTCTCTCATTATTGGGAATTCACATCCCTCAATACCACCATCATCACATTTGCTGGATCTGGGTATTCAAACCCTTAGTTCATCACTAAACATGGTTATCAGTTATCATGTAATTATTACCTTCAGGTCATCTGACCAAGGTATTCAGGATATTTGTTACACAAGCATCTCAATTTCATATCAACCATATCAATTTCATATCAACATCATGCAATACAAAAATAACATCACTATTCCCTCATTAGGGTTAGAGTTTCCCATCTTTATCAATTAGGGTTTCACATCATCATCCCATATTGAAATTTCACATAACATTATCCCATATTAGGGTTTTTACACAACATCACCCTATATTAGGGTTTCACATAACATTCTCATATTAGGGTTTCACATAACATCATCCCATATTAGGGTTTCACATAACATTATCCCATATTAGGGTTTCATACGAAATCACCATATATTAGGGTTTCACATAACATCATTATTAGGGTTGTGTAAGCACCTTAGAGCTCCCTCGGTCGACGAATTTGTCGACTGAAAAAGAGTCAGATTTCACGTGTATAAGCACCTCTAGGGTCGGTTTTTTTCTTTATAACCGGCCCTAAAATGCTCCTCGGTCGACAATTATTGTCGACCGACATGAATTTTCGATCCAGTTTAGTTCACGCATTCTCGGTCGATGAATTTGTCGACCGAAAAGACCTCTAGGGTCGGTTATAAGGAAAAAACTGACGCTACAAGTGCTTCTAAGAAGGAAATCTGGCCCCTCTCAGTCGATGAATTTCTCGACCGATAGATATCGGTCGACAAATTCGTCGACTGAAAGGAGCCAAATTTCCTTCTTAGAAGCACCTCTAGGGTCGGTTTTTTCTTTATAACCGACCCTAAAGTCCTCTTTGGTCGACAATATTGTCGACCGAGATAAACTTAGGGTCAGTTATAAGGAAAAAAACCGACCCTAGAGGTGCTTATACGAAGGAAATCTTGCTCCTTCTCGGTCGATGAATTTTTCAACCGAAAGGGGCCATATTTCCTTTGTATAAGCACTTGTAGCGTCGGTTTTTTCCTTGTAACCGACCCTAGAGGTCTTTTCGGTCGACAAATTCGTCGACCGAAAATGTGTTTGAGTGTTTTTAAACAACCTGACACGGGCACCGTTTATCTTTAGCGTCAGTTTTTTGTTGTTAACTGACGCTACAGGTCTTTCTCTCTGTGAAAAAGCCGAAACTTTAGTCTTTCTTCCTCCCACGAAACCCTTTTGTCTGTTCTATTCTCTCTCCTGCGGCGCCGTGAACCCTTACTTTTTCCTTTGTCATTCCACCGTGAATGCCTTGCCTTATCTCCATGAAGCTGTTGATGTGAAGCTCGTGCCACCTCTCTGCGCCGCCAAGAGGATCATGGTGTCCGTACGTGAAGACGTTGCCACCTCTCCGCGCGGCCAAAGTTTTGCCTCCTCTCTACAAAAAGAGCTCGTCGTTGCTGCCTCTCCATTCTTCCACGAAGGTCGCCGCCTCTCCGTGAAGGTCGTCTCATCCTCCACGAAGGTCGCTGCCATTTCCAAGTAAGTTCGTTGCTTCCTTTGTTCCCGCCTTCTTCATTCCCGCCCGCCGCCATTGCTACGTCCAGGTCCATCTCGGTCGAAAATTAGTTGACTGAGAGCCCACCTGCACACAGCGTCTAGGTCCACTCTCGGTCGACGAATTCATCGACCGAGAGCCCACCTGGACGCTGCGCGCAGGTGGGCTCTCGGTCAACTAATTGTCGGCCGAGAGTGGACCTGCTCCTTATTTATGTGGGAGCTATAAATGTTTTAATCATATTTGTTGTAATGTTCACAAATAGTTCTGAATATTATAATGATTTCAATCTTTGGACTTTTGGAAACGGCCTTACTTTGCTCATTTGTACAAGTATTTTCCATTTTATATGATTTCATAACCCAATTGGGTTGACAACAACAAAGGAGTTTTAGTGGATGAGTTGGGTTTCAAATTGGTGAATTTTGAAAAGATTGGTTTCAAAGATGAGCCATTCATCATGGCAGACCAAGCAAAACAAGTATTCTATATTGATGACCCGGTAAATAAAAATCGGTCTGTCATTCTTAATGGAAAAAGACAGTTTACTGTAGATCCTATAAATGAAGAAGAATACTACGAAAAGTATGATGATTCCAGTCCATTCTCAGTTGGTTTTCCAAGTGTAAATGTTGAAGATAACACCGATGAATATTATAAACGTCAAGACCATGTTGAAGGAATTTTCCTTGACTAACCACTCAACCAATACTAAAGGCATGTATTCTTTGAATTGTTTATTTTATTATCATGTATACCTTATCACTTGTGCTTTTATTATCACTTATTTTTTTATCATGTATACTTGCAGGTTCTAAAATGGAGAGTGAAGATGAACATTCTGAGCATGAGCACCATGAGGATGGTAGTGGTGATGCTAAGAAACTTAGAGGTCCTACATTGATGCGTAGGCTGCAGGAGCTCAGGGCTAAAGGGGATAAATTGCCAGTCCAGTTTGATATGACAGGAGCACCTGTTGGGGAACATGCTAGTACTTTCAAGCATTACGTAGGGGCGACTACGCGCAGTAAGGTGCCAATAGATATAGAAAATTGGCATGATGTTCCTAATGCCAAAAAAGACCTCATATGGAAAGATATATTTGTGAGTGGAAGTGATATTATTTTAATATGTTTTTTATCTATTGATTCTAATTTAGTTTGTTTGGAATTAATTCCTTTTCAAAACAACATTATTAATTGCTTCTTTTGTATGTATAGGGTGTTTTTCATCTAAATGAAAAGATCACAAGAAAAGAGTGCTACAACGTTGTGGTGTACGATGGAGGGGTTTTAAGACATATCTTGTAAGGGAATTTATAAATAATCCTAAACAAAAGAAGAAAGCTACATATTTATATATTTTTATAGATCCTGAGGTGTGGGAAAGATTTGTTGCAGCTAGGAGATCAGAAGAGTTTCAGGTAATAAAGATTGTGATGTATTGTATGAATATTTAATTTTATACAATTAAGGAGGTGAATCTTTTTATACATGTTTGCCAAGTCTAAATTGCAATACCTTGTTTTAAATGATCAGGCTATTCACCAGGCTCAAAAGGAAAGACGGGCTAAAAATGTGCATGACCATCTCTTGGGGCTCGGTGGTTATGCCTTCCGCCGCCAACTACAAGAGAAGCAATCATTTTCTGGAGAAGAATCTAGTACAACTCAAGTTGAGCGACCACCCCGACAATTGACATTGATTGATGCTAGAAAGAATTGAGTCGGTGAAATTGTCAACCCTGCAACTAAGGAGGTGGCACAAAAGATGGTAGGTTTATCCCAACTAAGTAAAGAGTAACTCCCACAAACTTAGATTTATTTATATCTAATTGATATTGTGATTTAATATTTTTATTAACTATGAATAGATTGATCTCCACGAGCAAAGGAATGAAGGAAAGTTCATCCCAACTGGGTACATGGATGAACTAGCAGTTGCTCTTGGTATGAAGGATCATCCTGGTCGTGTTAGGGGATTAGGAGCTGGCATAGGATTCAAGTCTTATTTTGTCCCTTCGCAATCTAAAAGAGGTCGTGCAGGAGGTCTTACACAAGAGGATGTTGAAGATTAGTAGCGCAGAAAGCAAAAGAAATAATGTCTTCATTTCAGCCTACTCAACCTTCTCAACCTATTCATACTGCGTGTCTCTCAAGTGATGAGGTACAAGCCCATTCTCCAGTTGTAGAAGGTCATGGGAGCACTCTCGATGACCCACCACAACAATCTGCAGTAAGTTTTTGTTCTATATGTTGTGTTATTAGTATGATAAATATATGATAATATATATAGTTGTAACATGTATCTGTTCTATTGTTTCTTACATAACTTATATTATTTCAATCTAGGTTGGTATGAACTGTAAACTTGTAGTGGAGGTTCCATAATATAATGTTGTGGCAGCGGGAAAGGTGTACAACCTTGGTGGTACATTGCATTGCCAACAAATTACTGATGACATTTGTCGTGTGTCCATCCATCTTGTGTATGACGGAATGGGGGACAAACCACTACCCATACCTAATCCTGAATATAGCACAGTTGAAGAAGCTGAGGGTGCTATGGTGGGTTGGCCTAGACACTTGGTTATCAATGACAAGGTATACCTTATTTCTACCATATTTTTCATATTTGACTGCATATATGAACTCATGTAATATAAGTATGTAATTTAAATAATAGGTTTGTAAACCAAAAAGTAAAACTTCTACTAGTTGTCCTCCTATGCCCAAGCCATCTTTCATTCCCGAAACTACATTCGACGAATTGGGAAGCAAATCTAAATGTTTGTGTCGATACTTAGCCAACCAAAGATCGGGATCACATATGTTGGTCAATTTAACACAAGATGCAGCTGGGAGGGACTTTCAGAATTTTATTTTTCTTGGTGATATTATAGAGTTGTTCCGGTATGATTGGATGAACACTTCGATAATAGAAGTATGGATAAGGTAAGGATCTATCAATATATATAGAAAATTCCAATACACATTTTTAGCTTATTTCTACATATGAAAATAATTACAAATGTTTAACAGCCATTTATATACCGAGGCCACAGACTTTGATATAAAGAATGTTGGATTCTTAGTTCCTTCGGTCAGTAGTCAGGTGGAGACACATATTGAGGATGTGAATGAGTACTTCTCTGATGCATTCAAATATTTTGCTAGTGAGGGGAAGGAAATTATCCTAATTCCTTTTAACGTCCAGTAAGTATTATTATTCAATATAATTTTAATAATGAATAAAATTATTTATTTTAATGTTTGTTTTATTCTTACTCAGAGCTAGACATTGGGAATTAGTGGTGATTGCCCCAAAATTGATGACTCTTTATTATCTTGACCCAATGGGTAAAACAATAAGGAGTCACAAACTAAAATTGCCAGCTATGGAGTAAGCATAAATTTAATCAATGCTTCAACATGATATTTCTATTTAGAATTTCTAGTTTACCAACTATCGTTTAATTTGATAGGGGTATAAAGGCTTTTCGTGAAGATGGAGGACAAATACCCACAAAATTAAAGACATTGACTTTGAAAAATGTCAAGGTAGCTACTTTGACAACTGCTTACTCTTACATGTATTAATTTTCAACTGTAATATGTCAACTCTTATACTCTTATCTCAATTGATGTTTATAGTAGTTTACTAGCATTGAGTATAATTTGTTATTTGTAATTTCCTATGCAAAATAATGATTGGGCTTGTGGCTACTATGTAATGAAATATATGCAAGCTATTGTCAAACAAGAATCACATGACATTCAGACTATAAGTCAGGTAATAAAGAATAACATCATAAATTTACAAGTGATTGTAGTCATTTTATAAAATATTAGCATGTGCATTTTCTGTTACAGATCTTTACAACCCAGCCTTACACACATGTGGACTTGGATGAATTCCGAGAAGAGTGGTCAGAGTCTTTTATAAATGAAGTCGATATAGCATTGGATTAAATATGTCAGCTCCATTTATGTATGTGGTTTGAGTACTCTTTCATATTTACTTTTGTATCTGTCATCTCAGACTTGCACTCTATTATTTTGTAAATTATGATGTGATTATGAATCATTTTTGTTATGAATGTGTGGTTTTGAATGGTGATGGTTGATCATCAATGCTCCCCTCTCCCAGAATATATGAATCTTCTTGTTCTTCTGTTCTATTTCAATTTCTACAGAAATTTTAAAAAAAAATCATAACTTCTAGCGTCGGTTTTTTAAATAACCGACCCTAAAGATTGAATTCAGTGTACCCTCTTCGGTCGAGCAAATTTTCGACCGAAATATAACTTCTAGCGTCGGTTTTTGTACAAAAACTACTCTAAATGTCCTCTATAAGGTCAGTTATTTACAAAAACCGACCTTAAAGATTGAATAAACATTTTCAGTGTACCCCTCGGTCGACAAGTTTGTCGACCGAAATATTTTTGGTCGATAATTTTCTCGACCGAGTGTTACACTGAAATGTTTATTCAATATTTAGCGTCGGTTTTTGTACAAAACCGACTCTAAATGTCCTCTATAAGGTCGGTTATTTACAAAAACCGACCTTAAAGATTGAATAAACATTTTCAGTGTACCTTTCGGTCGACAAACTTGTCGATCGAATTATTTTCGGTCGACAATTTTCTCGACCGAGTGTTACACTGAAATGTTTATTCAATCTTTAGGGTCAGTTATTTCAAAAAAACCGACCCTATAAACTCTCTCGGTCGAGAAAATTGTCGACCGAAAAACTTTCTGTCGACAATTTTCTCGACCGAGACCGTTTATTGGGTCGGTTTTTTTCAAATAACCGACCTTATAGGCTCCTTTTTTCTCGCCTAGGTCAGAATTTTTACAACCTGTTGCGTCGGTGTTTACTATGTAAGGTTAGTTTTATTTGGTTAAATAAACCGACGCTATAGAGCAAATTCTATAGCGACGGTCACTTAGGCGTCGGTTAAAAAGTGACGCTGCAGGCTTTAAAAAAATCGACACTACAGACCATTCTTGTACTAGTGATGGGAGTGCCTATCAGCCAAGAAGACATGGAGGAGGTCCCATATCATTTTGTCAACTCTTGGAAAAGTCCATGATGAGTTAAGCACCTCAAGAAGGTGATGGATATCGGTTTACAACTTTCCTTGGAAAAGTTGTATCGGTTTGTGAATAGAGTGATGTTGGGTTGAAATATCTTGTTCAACAAGATAACTAATGGCCGAAATATGATCCCTATATTATGCCCAAGAGTTTTGCATGTCAAGATAAATATGTATGCATGCATGAACACGTGTCAACCCATGTATGTACATATGTCACCTAGTAGTATAAGGTGATGACACCTCTTATACACTCTCTCTCATGAGCCTCAATTATATATACCACTCCTTTCACCTACTAGTAAAACTTTTCAAATCCTACAACTCTCTTTCTCTTAGATATCATGCATAGTAGTTGAGCAAGGTGGAGCTCGATCCTTAAGCTTAAGGTAAAGCCATGGTCATCTTCAACCTAGGTTGAAGCATGATTCTCGGGTTGTGATTTTTCTTTTCTTTTATTCTTCACCAAATTCTTATCTATGGTGATTCTTTGCATATAGAGGAGTTTTGAACAAGTCTTGGATCTTTGATAAGTTCATCTTCAACCTTGGGAACATGAAGCTTTGGATCTTGGAGATTTGAAGTTGTTCTTGAGGCGGGTTATATAACTTGAACCCAATCATATTATTATTCACCTTTAATCTTGCTATACTTGTTGATCTACTTTCAATTTTGATTTTTCTTGAATAATTGATGATTCTGTGAGTTCTAATAGTTGCATAGGACTATTGTCCATGAACTAGAACAGTAAGGGACAAAATTCTAAGGCTTGATGATGATGACATCATCATGGCACAAACTGATATCGGGTTGAAGCACCTCTAACCCGATATGGTAATGAAACCCAATATGGTGATACGAAATTTGTTATACCTTGGAACCCCACACCCCTATCATTTTATACATTTGGGTTGTTTGAAAAGGGACTAATCAGTTTTCTAGGTTGTCACTCAACACATGATAGGTTGATACTTTGAAGGTTTGAAAAGGTATGAGCATAAGGGTCTAACCCGATATGCAAAACCCTACACTTGAGTAACCAGATACAAGTGTCACACACACACACCTCTTGGATGATATGGTAGTAAGCACATACCTCTAGAATAATATGGTGGTAAGCACACACCTCTTGGATGATATGGTGGTAAGCACACACCTTGTGGATGATATGGTAGTAAGCGTACACCTCTAGCCCGATATGGTGGAAGCACCTCAGAACCAATATGGAGGTAAGCACCTCGAATTTGATATACTCGATTGAGTAACACATGAAGTGTGCTATGTCAAATGTTACATTAAGATGTAAAGATTTTAATGCATTTTGATAAGTGTAGGCCAATGTACCTTGAGAAAAGGGTTGAGCCAACTTAATAAAGTATGATGTAATCAATATCCTAGTGAGGATGAGAGAGAAACTCATACTTTGTGTGATAATCATTTAATGATAAATGATGAGAATAAACAAGTATGATTGAATACGTATGATATCATTGTATGCTCCTAATATGTGTGGAGCAATGAATTAGGGTTTTGATTCTTGATAATATGAACTTGAAACCCTAATCGGCTAAAAAGGGAAACCCTAACCCTAGTAATGAGAAGGTTATATTTCTCTTGTATTGCATGGTGATGAAATGTACTTGATATTGTTTTTATCATGAAATACTAACCATGCAGGTATCATGAGATGATGAGCATAGCCAGATATGAGCTATGATGTTTCATATGATACAGATTAAATGGGCCTTGTGAGCCATGTGAAATACTTGGGCAACAAGTATAATGTATACTTGGGTCTGAGGACCTAGAGGTAATAGTTACCTGATAAGAGGTGACAATGTTTAGTGATGAACTAAGGATTTGAATACCCAGATCTAGCAATCATGATGATGATAATGTTAAGGGATGAGAATCCCCAGTAATGTGATAAGGGATTGAGATCCTGAGTGTTATGTATTCAATGTGTTCTAAAGATTATGAAAGTACGTGATAAATGTATTACACCTTTCTTTGTAGCATTTGTCATAATTCATGCTTTTAACTTGGTTGATGCTAAAAAATACTGTAATGCACCTAATTAATCAAGTGGAACCTTATCATGTAATTGTACTAGCCATAGATCCATTCAGTGTCATAAATTACTGAATGGTGAAACGAGTTTAACTCGAATAGCATATTTTTGAATATGTGGGGGTAATGGGAAAAATATCCTTACGTCCAAATGGGGATTGTTGTGTGATCTTACTCATCATCATTAGAGTATGGCTATGTGCCATGACTCGATATTAATATAATGGGCTTGTTGTGTGATCTCCCTGAAGAGAGTGCATGTTGCGGCTGTAACTCTATAGCAAAGATGCCACTATACCCTGGCAAGCTAATTGTAGTTTGACACGTTATGTCACTGCCAGTGGTCTCGTACTGACCGAGAAAGGTTGTTGACTCAAGGTCAATTAGGTCAATGTTGACTCACGTTTAAATTGACTAAACCCATGTTTTGATTATGACTAACCATTCCACATATTGGTGTCTAATGTCTCTACTTGAGTGATTTCAGATTAGGTATAGACACACTCCAAATGCCCTAACTTGCACATATCAAATTGGAGAAAAGACAAGTCAAAGTCAATACAGATGCACATTTTTGTAATATGATGTAAATCCATTAGAATCATGTTGTAAATTACTTGTAATGATTGTATGACTTGTAATTAAGCTTAGAAAAAATAAATAGCACTTAGATCGAATGTTTAAGCACTCAAAAGCCATTTTCAAAAATTCACATCAGGTTGTTCATCGGTCAAGTTCTGTGAGTTGCAAACTCGACCGATCTTGATTGGATCTTAAAAATGACTTTTGATTGGTCGAGTTTACACTTCACAGAACTTGAACGATGGAGTAAATGACCAATTCAATTTTCATTGTTCGGTCGAGTTTTCCAAGGACAAACTCGATCGATGGTCTGAATATCAACTTTGTCTTTTACTCTATCGGTCGAGTTACCCTTATATAAACTCGACCGATTGCACTGTATGGAAAAGTATAGAAAAGTGCTTCTAGCCATTGTGGAGTTGCAACAAATGAAAATATATCTGTTGCAAGCCACAAAATGGCTAGTTTTCATTCTTAAGTGTTCCCGAAGGCTAAGAGGCATCCCCAGCTATAAATAGGACCCCTTGGGCTTCATTCCAAGGTTGAGCATTCAATGCAAACTCTATGTGAGGTTCCTATTCTATAGTTGAGTGCTTCCTACAGCCTCCTCTCTCTCTAAGATTAATCACTTGATACATTCGTTAGAGTGAGTAGGAAATCTGTAAGAGAGCTAGTCCTACATGTATATCGTATGAGGCTCTCACTTCCACCACCTCCCTATACCTCATTTCAATCATGAAGATGAAGGTTCTCTCTCTTGGCTAAGAGAGGTGAAGAAGAACAAGGGAAGGTGTCCCTTGGTGAAGATCAAGGCTAAAGACTTGGAGCTAGAGTGGATAAGCCCTTGGTGAAGGTAGAAGACTCCCTGCTCAAGTGGGTCAGTCCTTGGTGGAAGATTCTCTGAGTGAAGGTGAAGTCAAAGGCAAAAGATCCAAGAAGAGTGGGCAATCCCTACAAGGATGAAGACTTGTGCAAGAGTAGGTAAGTCCTTGGAAGAAGGTAGAAGACTCCTTGCAAAGTGGGTAAGTCCTTGGTAAGGTTGAAGACTCTTTGTATTGGATAGGTAAGTCCTTTGGTGGTCATGTATTGTATCTCTCATAATGAATATAATGAAGGTGCAAGGTTAAGAAATCCTAGAGGTTGACCTCTCTAGGTAGTAGACTAACTCACTTCTAGTTTGAAGTGTGGAACCACTCTAAAACAATTTGTCAATTGGTGTATGTTCAATCTCTCTCTCCCTTGCTATGCATGTTTTAGTTGCACACAAATTTCCTATTTAGCAACCATATATTATGATATATCTTGAAGGTCTAATGAGTTTTGTTTAAGTGCATTCGGCTCTATTCACCCCCCTGTAGAGCATCTAATCACCCATCTAGGATCCAACAATTGGTATCAGAGCGGGCTTCTCCAAGCATACTTCAATAAGTAGGAGAAGATGGGTGACTACCAAGGAGGGAGATACTTGATCAGCCTACCAATATTTGATGGGAGTAATTTCCTCTATTGGAGAAGAAGGTTTTAATTCTACATCCAAGGATCAAGTCTTGAGATGTGGAAAATGGTGAACAGCCCATACATGCTACCAATAACAAAGATTGAAGAATGGGACGATGCTACCTTGAAGAAAGCAACCTTAAATGCTAAAGTCATGCACATCCTCTATGCCTCCATGACCCCACCGAGTTCAACCGGATTTCTTCATGTGAAATAGTCTATGAGGTATGGAGAAATCTATGCATCACCTATGAGGAGACAGATCAAGTGAAGAAAAGCAAAGTCTACATACTCAAAGGGATGCTTGAGAACTTCAAGATGGGAAAGGAGGAGAGGATAGCCAACAGGTACTCAAGGCTCAACACCATTGTGAATGGTCTTGATGTTCTAGGACATCTTATGTCTAGTGGAGAGATCAACTCAAAGATCCTTAGAACTCTCCCCAAGAGGTGGGAACCCAAGGTGACTTCCATTGAAGAAGCAAGGTCCCTTAAGGATGTCCCTATTGAAGAGCTCATTGGAAATCTAAATCACATGTAGTCACACTTGACAAAAGAGAAGAAGTTGAAAGACAAGAGAAGAAAGAACTAAAGAGAATGAAGAAGGCTGAGATGAAGGCTCAAATTGAAGCTATCATGGAACAAGTCTCTCCATCCTCTCAAGTTGAAGAAGATGCCATGTAATCTAAGGGTAGATTCTACAAAGACAATAATTCCTCCTCCATCGGATGCCTCAAGTGTGGAAAGAAGGGTCACTTCAAGATAGATTGTCTACAAGGTAAGAAGATCCATCATCACAAGAAAAGAGAAGATAAGTGCCACTCAAGCTCAAGTGACTCCTCCAACTCAAGCTCAAGTGAAGATTCAAGTGAAGGATCAAGCTCAAGCTCTAGGGATGAAGGAGAATGCCATTTTGCTCTTATGGCATCAAAACGTGAAGACTCAAATGAGGTAACTCTAAACTCTTTAGATAAAGAATCTTTGATTGCTATTATTCATGATACTTGTGCCTCTCTTAAGTCTTCTAAAAGGAAAAGAAAAAAGCTTCCTAGAATTGTTGATAATTTGCATGTAGAATTAAATGATCTTGAACATGCTAATTATTGCTTGCTTGATGATAAAAATGATTGTCTTATGCAAGTAGACTCTCTTAAACTTGAAAATGCTAGTTTTCTTGATAAGATTAGATTTCTAGAAGCTCAACCTCTCATGCCTAGTTCTAATGAAGAGCATACTTTAATTCTTGATTCTCTCATGTATGATATTGATGTTCTTAAATCTGAAAACAAGGACAAGGATTTTGTTTTGCAAGAATTAGAATCTGAAAATGGTGTTTATCTTCCTAAGATTTCTTTGCTTGAAAAAAAAATGGCTCCTTGCTTGCTAAAATCAATGTGCTTGAATCTTGTTCTAGTTCTACTAGTAGAGAGAATAGTGTAGTTGATCTTCATATTGATAGAGATTCTTATTTAACTAAAGTTCTTTGCTTATAAAATGATATTTTGTATGCTAGAGATAATATTAATCAATTTTCTTCTACTATTACCTCTCTTATGCATGATAATGATAGTTTGAAATCTTATTTGCAAAAATTCTTAGTTATTAAGAGGAATCTTAATGATATCCTACACCATACTACTAAACAAATTGGTAAACATGGTTTAGGATATGATAGTATTCAAAGGAACAACAAAGATAAAGGACCTCCAATATTCCATGGAGAATCCTCTAGTTCCAAGACTATGGGCACATGCAACTATTTCAATGAAATCGGTCATTATTCTACTTGTTGTCCTTTTAGGAAAGCACCCAAGAGCAATAGGATTTGGGTTGCTAAACTAACCCACCAGACCCAAAAACATGATTGGGGACCATTTCATCTTTCTTCTTGTAGGTACTTGCAAATGGGTTGACTTGAGATATTAAATTGCAAATTGACTTCTCAATCCACATGAAAGAAGAAAGGTGATATGTGTAGAGGGTGACAATAAGTGAAAAAAGGAATGGTAAGCACAAAGGTAATGTTTTTCTTGCTTATAACCAATCCTAACTTGTTTTGTCAAGATGGTGTGCACTATACATATGGTTTTTGAGTCAAAAGTGGTATTTTGTGATTCTCTTCACACTCTTTCTCAAAAATTATTTCTAATGCTTCTATAGTGCATTACCAACCTGCTTAGATATGTTTGGATATGGTTTGTATTTTTATCATGCCTTTAAACATGTTTTTATGAAATATATGTGCTTTTTTACAACAACTTTGTCAGTCGAGTTTGTCCTGTTTGAAACCTGATCGATAGGAACCAATGGGTATTTCCATTAGTTGTCATCGGTCGAGTTGTCAATGCACAGAACTCGGCCAATAACACTGTGCACAGAATATATATTTGGCTTATTGAATGAGAATTTCCGTCTCAACTAGATTTTCTCAACCAATAGCCTTATTCTTTGGCACTCTCATTTGGTACCTTTATATATGCATATTGACATGCTTTATATTGCCTATCTTGCATACAACTCTATCTCTTTAATTTCTCTAAATTGGTATATCTATATGTTGCAATTACTTGCTTTGATTTGTTTTGTAGGTTTTGATGATGATCTCTTTGGATCTCTTGGTTGTGTCTAAAATTACTTCTGTTGTACTCTAACTTGCTACATCTATCTAGGTGTATATCTTGTTTTGATACAACCTTGAAGTTCTTAGTGGTAATCATCTTTTAGTAATGATGCATATTTGTATGTGAGTTATATCCTTTCATGCTTCTAAAATTGGTTATCTCTTTGTTTGGATATATCTCAACATCTACTCATAGCTTGATCTATCTTGTGTATCTTTTGGTATCTCTTGCTATGATCTAGATCCTACTAGTAGTCCTAACTTGTGATATCATCTACTAGTAGTTCACATACATGTATTTCTAACCTTGTTTATAATTGGTATCTTTGCTCATCTAGTGGTATTTCACTATATGCTATGCTAGTATCTTGTCTCATACATGCTCAAACTTGTTCCTTGAATTGCATATCTATTATCTTGAGTTGCTTGCATAACCTTGTGATGCAAGGTACATAGATCTACATTATATGTAAAAATTGGAGTGTTTTTGGATTTTATGTAGATTTTGCTCTAGTTTCAGTTTTTGGTGCAAGACTAGTGTTTTTCATGCAGAAACTACCTTCTGAGCAAGGCTCATCGCTTTGCCATGAGCCCTAACACTTTTTGGACAAATTCTGTCATCTTGAGGGTCAAAATTGAGTTTTATTATTTTTCTGCAGCACTTCATCTTGCATTTTGGGTTGTTCAAGTATATGATTTAACTTGCTTTTCTTTCTCTTCTTAGACAAGCCCCTATCTGTGCTCTTCTACTCTCCTTATATATATTTGTGTTATCTCCTTTCTCTTTAACAAGTGATGTTTCTTATTTCTTCATAACCCCACTTTTTGAAATGACAAAGGGGGAGAAAGGTATGTCTGCTTTTGACAAAATAGGGAGAAGGCATGTCTTACATGAAGAGGATAAGTATGTCCATGTAAGGGGGAGAAGGTAAATGGGAGAAGACATATATGTATAGAACATATATAAGTAGAAGACATAGTATTCTATAAATGTTATGAAAGCTAACCATACAGGAGAAATAACATCAATTGAGGGGGAGTATGAGAACTCTACTAGCATCAATTGAGGGGGAGCATATGAGCTCAGTCCTATTGAAACCCCTAGGTTTCTCCAAAGGTATGATTTTACTTAAAAGCTTTCAATATATTTATGGAATGGTTTGTCATCTTCAAAAAGGGGGAGAATGTTGACTCAAGGTCAATTAGGTCAATGTTGACTCACGTATAAATTGACTAAACCCATGTTTTGATGATGACTAACCATTCCACATATTGGTGTCTAATGTCTCTACTTGAGTGATTTCATATTAGGTATAGACACACTCCAAATGCCCTAACTTGCGTATATCAAATTAGAGAAAAGACAAGTCAAAGTCAATACAAGTGCATGTTTTTGTAATATGATGTAAATCCATTAGAATCATGTTGTAAATCATTTGTAATGATTGTATGACTTGTAATTAAGCTTAGAAAAAATCAAGAGTACTTAGATCAAATGTTTAAGCACTCAGAAGCCATTTTCCAAAATTCACATCAGGCTATTCATCGGTCGAGTTTTGTGAGTTGCAAACTCACCGATCCTGATTGGATCTTGAAAATGACTTTTGATCGGTCGAGTTTACACTTCACAGAACTCGACCGATGGAGTAACTGACCAATTAGATTTTCATTGGTCAGGCGAGTTTCCCCAGGAAAAACTCAGTCGATGGTCTGAATATCGGCTTTGTCTTTTACTCTATCGGTCGAGTTACCCTTATATAAAATCGACTGATTGCACTGTACAGAAAAGTGTAGAAAAGTGCTTCTAGCCGTTTTGGAGTTGCAACAAGTGAAAATATATTCGTTGCAAGCCAAAAAATGGCTAGTTTTCATTCTTAAGTGTTCCCAAAGGCTAAGAGGCATCCCCAGCTATAAATAGGACCCCTTGGGCTTCATTCCAAGGTTGAGCATTCAATGCAAACTCTATGTGAGGTTCCTATTCTATAGTTGAGTGCTTCCTTTAGCCTCCTCTCTCTCTCTAAGCTTAATCACTTGCTACATTTGTTAGAGTGAGTAGGAAACTTGTAAGAGAGCTAGTCCTACATGTATATCTTGTGAGGCTCTCACTTACACCACCTCCATATCTCTCATTTCAATCATGAAGATGAAGGTTCTCTCTCTTGGCTAAGAGAGGTGAAGAAGAACAAGGGAAGGTGTCCCTTGGTGAAGATCAAGGCTGAAGACTTGGAGCTAGAGTGGGTAAGCCCTTGGTGAAGGCAGAAGACTCCTTGCTCAAGTGGGTAAGTCCTTGGTGGAAGCTTATCCGAGTGAAGATGAAGTCAAAGGCGGAAGATCCAAGAAGAGTGGGTAATCCCTGCAAGGATGAAGATTTGTGCAAGAGTAGGTAAGTCTTTGGAAGAAGGTGGAAGACTCCTTGCAAAATGGGTAAGTCCTTGGTAAGGTTGAAGACTCTTTGTATTGGATAGGTAAGTCCTTTGGTGGTCATGTATTGTATCTCTCATAATGAATATAATGAAGGTGCAAGGTTAAGAAATCCTAGAGGCTGACCTCTCTAGGTAGTGGACTGACTCACTTCTAGTTTGAAGTGTGGAACCACTCTAAAATAGCTTGTCAATTAGAGTATATTCAATCTCTCTCTCCCTTGCTATGCATGTTTAATTGCACACAAATTTCCTATTTAGCAACCTTAAATTTTGATATATCTTGAAGGTATAATGAGTTTTGTTTAAGTGCGTTCAGCTCTATTCACCCCCCCCCCCTCTAGAGCATCTAATCACCCATCTAGGATCCAACCAAGGTGAGGTCTTGGAAGCCGACTCTTCCTTTGACCTTGTATGGTACTTATGCTTTACGTAGATGTGGTCATTTGGAGCATGAGTGATATACCTCATCTCCTCAGAGCATAATTGTGGTTGTAAATATGTAATCCGTTGTGTAGCGTATTTGCTTAAGGATTGAATATGGAAACATTAGTTGGTGTTACATTACTTTTGTACATCTTAAATGGATAGATGTTATATGTGTTCTTTGTATTCCTTATAAAGTAAATAGATGATTTATTTCTCTATCATAGATAGTTTCATTGCTTTAAAAGATGATATTGATCTGTTCTTCTTATAAATAGTGATTAATCTTGATTATTAATATAAAAGATACTCTGCTCAGTTTTATATTGTTTACCTGTGATAATAATTTTGTTGGCAAAGAGTTATATCTCTCGCTAGGACTTTTGTCTCACCCGGTGGTCCCAACATTTTTAGGTGGATGTGAACGAGGAGGTAGAGACCATATTGTAGAGGGAGGACAACAGCAATAGGGATAGCAGTAACAACTCAAGTTAAGTGTGATGTATGTCGTGTCTTGTAGATAGAAGTCTTATGTGTCGTCTATGTGCTCTCAGGTCCTTGGGAATTAGTACGTAATTGTTTTATAAACAATATGAGATTTTGGCTTTTATGCCTTGAGGTTTTATGTTGCTTTTGTATATGTTTGGGCAAAGCAACTGATATATGATATCCTCGAGATGAGATGGTACAATGTATGTACAATGTGAACCATTATGTATATATTTCTTTGGTTCTTTCTTTAAGAGTTTCCTGGCAATGGATCTCTTTGCAAAATGGTTTTAATTTTTAGTGATTTTTGTTAATCCGTTGCTAATGGTTATTCCACATGATTACTGTGACAATTTAGTTGTCAGTTTGATAGTGGTCATCACACTTGGCCAGGGCACCCAAATACTGAGATTAGGCAGTATGCACCATATTTTTATGTCATATTCCTAATTTTAACATCATCCTAGTCCTAAGTCCTAGTGTCCCTATAGACTCAGTGAACTTAAAGCTCTAATACCAACTTTTGAGAACCCGTTACACTAAACGAGATTACTCAAAACATAAAAAATAATCAATCACCAATTAACCACATACCCAAAAATATGGGTAAATTAAAACCGATTTCAACATCAACACCTGCTCAAAAACATTTACGTAAGAGCCCAATATCTTTCTTGTATCCATATTATGACAAAAATTTGACACAAATTGTTCTATCGCCTTAGCCACAACATATATACATAGGATAACAATATTTGTATGTACCACACAAACAAGCATTAACATGCTAACAAAATTCCAATTTGTTTAAAACACCATATACAAACTTTTTCTTCCTAGACCTGAGAGTACAGGGATGACTCTAGGACACACTAGACATCTAATCAATTTTCTTAAAGATTTATTATTGTAGTTCCTCTTTACTTCCACTGTTCTGTTGTCATCACTGCCGATTACCTAAAAAGATGTGGCGAACCATAAGGGTGAGACCCATGTCCCAGCAAAAGATATAACCTCCAACAACATTTATTGATTCCAACATTTTTAGGTAATGAGACAGTTTAAGTAGTTTAATCATATATAACAAATAAGCTCAACACCACTAATGATTAACAAAGTACATAAAGGAGCAGATAATAACTATCTTCATTAGCTAAACTATTTTCATATTCCTATTAACAATATAAGGAGTCTAGCAGCATGAGCATCTCTAACATCATGAATAAGTCTAGTATCGTATGCATAGCTAACAACATCAGCATGTCTAACAGGTTGAACATATCAACATCCTAAGAAGATCTACAACATAAGCACAACTATCTGGATAAGCATGATTACCAGTATATGCATCTCTAGTTATAAAGGCATATCTAGAAATATAAGCATATCTAACAACATGTGATAACGAATATCATAATCATAGCGAATAGTAATAATATCTCTATCAACTTAAACATGACTATTGTATGTACACATTCATAACATGAGCATATCCACAACATAAGAATATGTACTATATTTTAATGCATTAAACATCATCTTTATGTAAAGATAACAAACAAGGGTTATCATCCAATGTGAAACATTGTGTATAACCCTAAACAAACATGCTACATGATTGTAGTACATCTTTTATTACATCCTAGGGAGTTTGAGTCGTACCATCCAAAGTTCAACTGACCCCTGTGAAGGGCTATTCGGTTTCGTATAAGATCTAGGAGTCTTGATTTCCTAAGATCTCTTCCCCTTGGTCAGTATAAGTAAAAAGGTAGTGATATATCAGTCAAAGCTTCCACTATAGTGACATATAGTCAAGCTTCTAACCACTAGTCCACCCTTGGTATAGGTCACGGTACTAGAAACCAGGGTATACAAAACCCTCTAATCCAAGGTACAACTGCAGTTGTCCTCAATCACATCACAATGTTTGAGGCACGAACATAGCCATCCTCCATAACCTGCATTGTGGATGACAAGGATAAATCCTCAACTTGCCACCCCACATACTCAATAGTATGTGCTCTGAGTTTCCCTTAGGAATACTCATTTCACCATCCAGTAAGTTCTAACATTGAAGATGGATCTACGGCACATGGCACTACATGATTAGAGTTGCACTTGATTAGTTATGCCAATTGGGTGAATTAAGGCCGCATCAAACAAGTAGACATACAAACCCTAATGCACTTCTAGCAAGCATATAAATTTCACAACTTCAAAAGATATAAAATGTGTGAAACATAATTTCTCATCTCATCATCACATGGTACTATTCACTTGCCATTCATGAGACTACACTAGTCATCATACTATCACAAGGTATAAACCCTTTTCACAATATCACAGGGTATCAACCCTTATCAACACAAGTGGATTGCACCTCTTTCAGGACTCAACCATGTCCAAAGTTCATTAAGACCATCATACTATTCCCTGCAAGATCATCATTATCTTTCCATGCCTTATAACAAGGCTCAACAACATCACTTACATATAATATACCAGATCTGCACAATATTGCATTAATGAGCTAGGAGATATTCATAAACAATCATAGAAGGGTTATATTAACATTAAGAATATTCCTTTATTACATCAACATGCAAGGAAGATAGATATGATTAACCCTCATCATATTCATAATGTACATGTTTACCATAAGAAAGTATCAACCATGTGGCTATGATAACCACCAATTAACACATTAAGGTTATGATCATATTGAGGACGTTATTTCACCATCATTCATCATATAAGAATATTAAACATGAATACTCATGTTTATCTATTTGCATTAGAGTTAGGTTCAACAAGATAAATTATATTAATGTTACTAATTAGCACTTATACCCAAATCCTAACTCACGGCATCCCCATTGGATCATGGATGCATAAGGTGAAGCATCACCATCACATTCCATACTATTCTCACGCATGAATCCACACATAAATCAAGGTGTAACCATGGGATTATAGCTTACTAGGGTTTCAACAACAATAAGAGAGTACTCCATGATTGTATTAGTCATTCAAGGACTATTCATACCCAATTACCATCATTTAGTTATATTAAATCTAGGTATAACAAACTATAATCATTAGGGTTACCCATTAATTCATTATGGTGATTATCAATCATAATCATATGAGGGTAAGGGTAAGACTACAAGTTTAAGGCATTGAACCATCAAATTTTCATCATTATAATCATATCATTACATTGTAGGATTCACCCAAAACAATGGGAATATTAAGGCATCAACTTCTAACCATTAAATGTTGAAAAGGTAAAGTCATTAGTCGTTTACATAAGTAAACATCTTAAACAAAACACCTATGAAGTCATTGAGCCATGCTCTAGAAAGAGTCACCATCTAACCCTAGACATCCCTTAATTAACAACATAAAAAAGTTCCATTGAGAGTAGGGTAAAACCCACAAGCGATTGTTTATTTAAAACAAGTCGTTAGTAAATGAGCTTCTTAAGTTGATCTTATAAAGGAAATCGTTTAAATCACTTTATTAGGACCAACATGTTACATTTAGGCATCATTCCAATTTATTGGATGAAGAAACATTAGAACTTTACCATTAGGTCAAGTTCATGTATTAAAACCATCAATTGGAGCATAGGTCCGACCATTGCATCAAATGATCCAAGAAACCATTGGTTTAAGGCTTAATTGATGCTAAAACTACATGATTAACTCACCATAGGTTGTGGAGACCTAATCCACCATCAGTAGTGACCATTAAGTCACCATAGGTTGTTAGATCAGCATTGTATTCATTAATCACCATCGAATATCAAACTAATATCACCATTGATTGATAGCATCATTAGTGTACTTAGTTGTTAATCACTAAGCTTCTAATTAGGCTAACACCTGACCTAAGGGTTGAACGTCAGTGGACACCCTTGGTCTCCACCATCAGTTGTCATGAAGACAACACCATTGGTTATTGCAATGGTACCACCATTGAGTCATGTGTTTATAGAAGAAATCAGCTTTAAACCCTAAAATTGGCCATTGGTTGATAGGTGCTTAACACCATAGGTTGTCAAACCAACCTGATCCAAGTCATATTATACCTTAGGAAGAACTTACACATCAATAGAGGTTCATCTAGAACTGAAATCAGAATAGGGAGCATCATAAAAGTTGAAATCCAAGTCAAGCATAGCTTTTTAGTGCATGGATCATCATTTAAAAGCAAGAACATGAGCTAGCAAGCTTATGGTAAGCAATAAACGTGGATCAAGTTATAAAACTTGCCTCTAATTAGAATATAAAATCCCAAACGTAAGAAAACACGAGAAGGTAGGGTAGAAAATCCAAGCATAAGATGCGAACTCATCCATCAAGCACATTTCTTCATCAAATGAGCAACCCCTAAGCATAAGGAGTAAGAAAGGTAGAGTTCTAGAGCTTTAGAGCAATTTCTACCATGGAACATAAAGGTTTCAAGCTGGAGGAAGGTCTAAGGAAGGAGAAGAGCAAGATAAATGGAGAAGGAAGAAAGAAAACAACTTGTCTTGGTCAAAATCCCTAGATGATGACCTTGGAAACCCTAGGTAGGGCTATATGGAGCTCTAGGAGACCTTCTTCTCCAAAAAGAGGTTGTATTCTACCTTAGAGCACTTGGTTCCGTAGAAAAATAGAGTGGAGTCATTTCTCCAGGTTAGAGGAAAGAGAAAGTAAGCAAATTTATGTATTTGGGCAAGGAAGAGATAAATATAGCCCATGGATAAGGATGGAAGCAAGCATGAGGTGTACAAGTAGCTTCCCCATGTGTTCATGGCCTTAAACTATTAAGGATATACAAGAAGCCACACAATCAGCTGACCCACCATCCATGGATACCTGCTTAGTCCTAGTTTCTTTATTTTGCAAGCAAAGCAAATTAACCATTTGCTTGATAGCTCCTAAAGGTAGCTCATCCATAAAGGGGTAAACCCTAAAATACCCTAAAGGAAAATTGATGTGCACAAATTATATCATATTTTGGATCATTTTTGGTTGCATTTCCATGTTGTTTTGACTCAATTATCACTCTCATTCATGCTAGATTCTATATTTTTTGCTATTCTTACTTGTCTCATGGTTTTAATTGTAGGTACTACATTTTGCAATGAAATGATGAGGAATATATCATATTATCACTTATTGTATCACTCCTCAAGTATCTACATGTTTTGGGGTTCGAAAGTGCACAAATACCACTTTTTACAGCATGTAAATTAGACCTACACACTGAAAGTTATGAGCAGAATACACAGCGTCAAGCATACCAAAGTTTCTAGAAAGTTGCACGGCGTGCATTACTTCAGCACACGCCGTGCGCAGTGTATTCTGGAGTAGACTGAAAGTTTCTGGAAAGTTGCATGGCGTGCATTACTTCAGCGCATGTCGTGCGCAGTGTATTCTGGAGCAAACTGAAAGTTTTTGGAAAGTTGCACGGCGTGCACCTGGCAGTTTCAGCATTTTGAAAAATACAAGTTTTTGTTTAAAACGGAGTGGGAACTTAATGGGCGGTTATGCTCGGTCATTTGTGTTAGTTCCCTCATCCCAGAGAAATCCTAGAGCAGAGGAGGGTGATTTGGAGGAGATAAGAGGTGGTTTCTTGCCAAAGGAGCCCATTTCTTCTTCTCTTCTTCTCCATTATCTTCTCCAAGGTGCAGCCAAGCTTCCCCAACTTCATGCAGCTTCTCAGGAGGGAAGTTTTTCCGGTTTGAAGTAGTTGTAAGAGTGGAATTTCGTCCTCAAGTCAGAATTCTACCTTTCTTGGGTTACACCTTGGGATTACTTAGCTTTTCCTTCTCTAAATCATGTTGAAATCTGAAAATTCTGCACATTCTTTGTTGTACACTATCATGGATGAGTAGTTCCTTTTTCTTAGGCATGGGAGAGTAGCTCCCATGTTATAGATTGTATGAACATATGAATTTCGTACTAAATGTTAGTTTCTTGCATGTTCCAAGAGTTGTTTCAGATCTGAAATGCTTGTTTGTGTGATTGGCCATCATACTTGCATGTTTTATGCTTTCTTTCATAATCTGAGAAGATGTGTTTGAGAGTATGGTGTTACTCTTTTGGTAACTTTTCCTTAACCGTGACAGTGGCTGGGATTAAGTTGAGGAGCAAGGTTTGTGATTCAAAATGAAATAAATGCACGAGAGTGATGTATGGAGTTAGAATCGTCATCACTTCATTGGGAGGTGAGTGATGACTACAGACCTCCTTTGCAAGTTAATTAACAGGTTTAAATTCATATTTTAATATAATCTATGATGTGATAGTGAAATCCCAAGTCTAAGATCCTCCTAAATCTGAATCTTAACCTTTCTTAAGTGATAATTTACCGTTTTGTTTTAAATATGTAATTTAGTTGTTTGAATCCAATCATCTTGTGTACAATGATCTAGATTATTGAAAATCATAACTCTTGTATCTAGATAACCAACGCTCCTTGTGTTCAACCTTGACTACAACTACTCTCGTATGCTTGCGGGAAATAGCTAGTTGAGTAAAAGATCATTATATGATTGAAACTCGTTAGCCTAAATAGCCAACAAAAACACCTTCAAACCAAGGTTCAACTAGGTGCCCCATAGCTCAACGAGCTCAAGAATGATAATATAACATCTAATAAACATAATTCATGTGACAAATTGTAAATAAAATCCCTCAATTGGGTAAATTGTAGAAAAGTCCAAAATGTACATAAAATTGCACACTTGCTCAAACAGTGTCTAAATTGGACCAAATTTGAAACATAAGCTTGTCTTGTGATTTAAAAGGATATGACAAGGTTAGATTATAGTTATAAGAATTCAATTATGATAATTAAACTTTTTCAACACATTAAGCAAGGTTAGGGGGCTCACACCCATATCATGTTGGTAGTGAATGTCCATAACTAGTTTATGACATGGTAAGCAAAGAGTGGTGCCTAGTCACACATCATTGTGACCCCAGTGAATGGAAAGTTGGAGAACAACTTCAACCTAAAATCTGTATAAGGTGTTATAGTGATTGTATAATTCATTTATCTCTGATATGTGGAATAAACTCGAGGCATGGAATCGTCATCCTCTTAACATTCAATCCTTGTTCCTTGAATCTAGAGTAGAGTATCTGAGTATATGTGACTGTAATATTATATATTGATTTACATGTACATGTGCATGTTTTTCTCAGTCTCTCTTATCAAGTGACTAGGATATTATACTCCTATAGGAGAGACAAATCCCATCTAAATCACTCACAGTCAATCCCCATGTGTCACATCTACCCAATCATCATCATTATGGCAATCTTTATTCTGGGTTATGTTAGATGATGTCAAAGTATACTGAACGACATATGATGAGTTTAATGACTTCAGGTCTGAGTACCACAATCACCATCTTCACTAAGAGATATGACTATGACCACAAAATATAGTTTCCATGTGTCACTCTCATGGTGGGTATGTATGATACATTGTTCTTCAATAAGTATCTATGTACTTGGTTTGATATCATATATCATGACGGATGAGATTATGTCATCAACCATCACATTCTCTAGTCTTATGTGTTACTATTGTCTATCAGCCTTCCATAGTAACATCCGACTAGGGGCATGATAAGAATGTATATATTGTTGACATTTGTATGATGTCATTATTCAAGTCACGTACTTGAAGACATGTGTCATTGAGTAATATCATTCTTTAGACATTTATTGTGTTTCCTCATTATCTCATAACTGAGTGAAATATAATAAATCAAAAGCTTTTCTTTATTATAATTAATCAAAACTTTTATATAATATGTCATCACAATCATCATATGATTGGCTCTCTAGGCATACATACCAACAACAACCAGACTCTACATTGTCTTCTTCTCTAATTGTTGCTTCTCCTAGTGTGGTTGAAGATTTTATCTTGTCTTTTTATAAAGGCACAGCTTGTACACGTGATGGACTTCGAGTGCAACATCTTCTTGATGCCATGTGGGGTGTGGCTGTTGTAGAGAAGGACATGTTATTGGATGCTATATCTATTGTTGTAAAGTCTTTTGTTGGATGAATGTTTCCCTATCTCTTTGCCACCTTATATAGCTTCCCTTAACACCTCTTATTAATCCAGACAATTTCATTCATCCCATTCCAGTTGGGACCATTTGGCATTGTCTTGTTTCTAGGATAGCAGCAAAGGGAGTAATGGAAAACATTATCTCTTATCTTCAGGAACACCAATTTGATGTTGGTATTTCTTGAGGTGTTGAATCCCTTTTGCATGTTGTGACACACCTCATCCATGAAAAGAGAAATGTTCATACACACATGTTGTCTCTTGTGGATTTCTCTAACATCTTCAATATGATTGATAGGTCCAACATTTTTAATGAGGTTCTCTAATGTCCAGTTATTGCATGTTGGATTGAACTATGCAATTCTTTACCTTCTCATCTTTACTTGGATAAGGGTGAGTCTATTTTATCCTCCACTAGGGTCCAACAAAGTGACCCACTTGACCCACTTATTTTCTCATTGACTCTTCATCCCTTGATCTTACAATTCAACGAGACATGCAATCTTGACTTATTATCTTTCTACCTAGATGATGACACTCTCATTGGTGATATTATTGAAGTGTTTAAGGCCTTATCTCTCTTGTAAGAATTGGGCCCATATTTTAGACTTCATCTCAATATAAGCAAAATAGAAATCTTTTGGCCTTCTAACAATCCTAGAAGAGGTCTGGGGTGTGTATTATTTCCTCCTAACATTTCTCAGCTTATGCATGGTGTGAAGCTTCTTGGTGGCCCAGTATCCATCGATCCTAATTTTGCTTTGGATTTATTGAGGAAGTATGTGGAAAAATCTTTGGCTATGATGACCCTCCTTGCCTCACTTAATGATCCACAAAGTGAACTTCTCCTCCTTAAGTCATGTGTTGGAATGCCAAAGTTGTTGTTTTCTCTCTAAACAACATCACTTGGATTTGTTTCTTCAACCTTGGAAAACTTTGATTGTGGACTTCGTTGTTGCCTTTCACGCAATGTTGTTGGTGAATGTCAAGGTTTTGGTGATATATATTGGCCCCTTGCCACACTTCCTATACATCTAGGGGGTTTGATATTACAACTACCCAAGATGTGGGAAGTTATGTCTATCTTCCTTCACAGGTTCACACTAAAAAAACTTCAAGACCATATTATTCATGAGGTTGGTTATGTTCTAGTTGGTGACATTTTTGACACTGCTTATGGTTCCATTTGCAAGCTTCTGCTCCAAATTTGCATGTACTAGTTATTCCTCCCCCAAGATATAGTTTCTTCTGGTAGACGTCTACTACAACATGGTCTTCCAGTGCTTCAAGACTTTAAGATTATCTCAACAACAAGTGGATATTCTAGCTTCACTACAAGTTGACCGTGTACAAGACTTTCTTCTTACTATTTATATTGATGGTCTTGAATTACATATAACATTAGTTGAGTATTGTGCCATGTTATGTTATTGATTGATGATTCTTCTATATCCAGGAAAGTGTTTTCCTCTTTAGCATTCTACAGACTTTGATTCTTTTGGAGATCACGCAGTGTACTGTCATACGCCTAGGCTTTAAGTTATACCACGATATAATTTGAGATGCTCTCTTTGACCTTATTTCTCATGCTAGCATAAAATTTTTGAAAGAAGCTTTAGTCGCCTTTCTAGGGACACACCATGATCGTCTTCACACCTAGAGACCAGCTGATGTTTTATTATTTGAATGGACCGGTGGAAAGCACAGTTGTGTTGATCTCCATGGTGTCTCTTCATTGATGGGGAATATTTCAAATAACTTCAAGGATGGTTAGGCAGCTTTGATGCGGCCACACATCAAGTTCGTAAACATGGAGCTGTGTGGGAAGCAAACCATCATCATTTCCTTTCCTTTACCTTTGATGTCTTTGTTGTTCTTACTGGTGACTCAATTTTCCTCCTACGATGCATACAACATATCATAAATAGAAACGTGATGATGTCATCATCTACTTCTTCCTATTTTATCTTTAGATCATTGGGCTTTGTCATACAAAAAGGATCGGCAACCCAATTTGTAGCTCAGGCCTCTGCAAATACATTGATTTAATCATTTTTTGTCAAAAAAACATTTAAGCACTTAAATTATAAAAAATTAAATTATAAAAAGATTAAGAATTAAATAATTAAAGGCATATCATGGCTAACAAGGGTACAAATTTGAGATAAAACACATAGTAATATTACGTGAATTCAGATGTTATCACAGTCCGCTACAATCTATATCTTTTATACTGCAACCTCAAGTTTTGTATACTGACAGTTCATATTTTGTGTTGTTCTTTGCATAAATGTCTACCAAGAAACATATGTTACTAGAGACGAATGCTCAAAATGGCTAATAGCATAATGCAACATTCTTATTTTTTATAGCCATATAATAAAGTGTGTATAGCATATATATTTAGCGTACTCTCCTTTGTACAAATATATATTGTGGAATTCATATTTAAATATATTGTGGAATTCAGTATTCATATCTTTTATATTTAGTGTTTATGTCCGATGTGTACTATCTTATATTGTGGGATTTAGTATTCATATCTTTTATATTAAGTGTTTATGTCCGATGTGTACTATCTTATATATAGACGTGTAACGTAGAATTTCAACTTAAAAGCCAATCAACAGTCAAGAAAGAACTTGTAAGCACATAATTTTATTACCACAAACTAAAATACTATCAATGTTTTGTTGCAAGAAATTACAAGAAAAACTATACTAACGTGTAATACCAAGTTTACTTTTCGACTGCAGAAGTCTACTTCAGGTGGTGTCCTCTAGAGAGTTTTAGGAAGTTATCTTCATTTAAGCAGATGGAGCCAATCTGCAAACAGGAAGATTCAAGGTTGTTTGTAAGAAACAAAAGTTCAAATCAATATAGCAATGGAAAAGTATCTTGAGAGCAGCATGTGCCATCTTTTTGCTCACATGTTGCCTTCTTCAAATTAGTGTAAGGAGGTATGACTTTGAAAACTCGTAACTACGCGCCGACAAGACTACTACATCGTCTACGTCAAGAGCCTCGCAGTCATGTTTACCTATCAGATTTAGTAAATTTGCGGGACCCAATAAAAAGAAGATGAAAAGTTTTCTTGTCTGCACTCGAGGCAACTTGATGTCTCTTTCCATTGTGATTTCAAATCTCGGTGGTAAGTAAGATTTGACAACCAGGCTATGACTGTAGAAAGGAAAGCCTACACGGCACGCCGATGCAGTCACAAATAATTAGTCTAACATTCTATCTTATTTGATAATGATAATGTATATTAGTTGGTTGTTCTTATGCTATATTTTATGTAAAAGTACTAACGCAAAAGTACTAGCGAATAATTACAATACCAACTTACAAAGCAACTCTTTGTGGAACACATATTATGTAGGCACCCGTGGGTGCCTGCAACTCCTTAGGACGGGTTTGAATTTGTCTTTCTTCGATTCATTTAGAATTGGATCTTTTTTTACCACTCCCGTGAAATCGAAACTCGCAACGACCTCCCAAACCCAACCCACCCACTCGTTTGACAGGTCTAACTAAACCTTAGAATGGAGTGAAATTAGATATCACGTGTTCAGATCGCAACTTTAATAATCCTACAAGCTTCAACGAACCGTCTCAATTATATCCACGACAATCAAGCACAAATGTATTTTTAGGAAAAAAATCTCTAACGTATGACTATGATCATAAACTAGAGTAGTAACTTATACTATGACTCTAGATCAAGTTTGGTAGAACAATTAAATAATGAAGTAGAGTTAGATTTATATTCTACAATATATCTCTCTCATATCAGATCTTATTGGACAAGTTTGAGTTTGGACCGGTACTCCTTAGCAATTAATGGTTAGTAGTATATCATCTTAATTATTTTAAGTACTAGTGCATCATTATATTTATTTTTATATAAGTAATTTAGTTAAGCGGGTCAACCACGGGTGCCCACAAGCCACCCGTGAAACCCACTAAATAAACAAGTCGGTTGAATTTGGGTAATTTCCAGCATGTGGCAAATTGCATCACCCAAACCCGACTTAAACGGGTCAACTCATGGGTGCCCGCAGATTTTGACTCAGTTTGACTGGTGTTGGGAAATAAGGACACAGAGTATAGTAGCGGAAACAAAAAAATTATCTATCTGTATTCCCATACCAGCAAGATCGTGTCAACTACTAAGAAATAGGAAGGATGGTTTAATGAGTTATATCTGATCTTGGAGCAAGTCTAGCAACAAAACACACTTCAATACAACTATCAACTAGTTGCTCTTGGACGGTGGTTGTGCAGCTCCTTATCTTCACCATGAACAGCGAACACGAACAGCTTCTACAACGACCGGTGGTCTCGCCACGGACTGCAGGCTGGCGTTGCTCTCCGAGCGGCAGCCAAATGACTCATGTCTCTAGAGTAATCCACATAGATCGACTAGAACTCTTGTCATTCAACTAGAACAGACAGGAAGGAGTTATCCCTCCCATTGGCATACTAGTCACCAACGTGCTCTCCCACAACAATGATCATCAGTTGTTCTCTCTCTTGCTATCCCTCCCTAATCGGATAGGACTTTCTTGGGCTCTCTCGGTTACCACAACCAGAGAGGATAATAGTTGTCAGAGGAACTTAACCTCAGTTGTCTGTATTGTGTACTGAGGAACTCCTAATACCCCTCTATTTATAGGAGGGGTTTTGGCAAGGTTCTCAGTTTGTATGGGGTTGTGCAGGAGTGGAAGGAACCAAAAGATCTTAAATTTTCACAACCTGCAACAGCCAAAAAGTTTGTCTAGTGCACGAGACGGTCGTCTTACACTGCGAGACGATCGTCTGGCAATTTCCCAATCGCATACGAATTTGAAAATTTTGATTCCAATTAATATCACATATGAATTCCTTACACCACAAGTAATGTGTGATAACACCAAATTTTGTGATATTTTAGACTATTTTTCTGTTATCAAAACTGCCCTTTTAAACTGTTTTCCTCTCTTTTATAAGTACTTTTGTAATAATTAGCCAAACCACGCTCTTAATCCAATATTTCCATTTTTTGCAGAGCTTTTCCTCATTTTGGTACGTTTATCATCAATAAGGCCGTCCCGGCCCACAAATAAGCTCCAACTGCTTTCGGTCTTCCTGACGCCCGATACAAGCACTGCCCGACAGGGTAGCGCGACACAACGGTGCGTGATATTGGGATGTCGCGCAAAAAGAAACTGACGGACGACACGTCTTTTACCCGACAGGTAGCCAAGCTCGTCACGACAACCCAAGCTTGTCGCACGACACAGGACACCCACCGGCAGGCGCCGCCCGTCACGTAACCGACATCCGACACCCGTGTGCCGAGAGATACCAGTATCGTCCGTCCACCGACCCGCGAATAAGGAGGACACGTGGCGCTTCGAGCACCATAACTTCCCCCAACCGCTGCCTATAAATAGCAGCTACAGGAAGCCGAAAAGACAGTTCGCACAGTTGGGAACTTTGAGCGATCTTCGGAGGAAAACTGCGAGAGCAAGAGTATCGTGCCTCAGTGCTCGTACCGGGTGCTCGTACTGGGCAACTCTAGGTGAGCTCTTCCTCATCCCGAGATAGAGGGGATTGTTCACTTATTACCGTCCCGGGCGACACTGCAGGTCGATATCGGCCAACGTTGATGAGCGACACAAGTGCCCGATAGTAGTTGCATCGCTCCATGTCAGACACGATAGCGAACCCGATACGCCTCACCCGTCATAGCGTGCCGCCTGAGAGGGTGTGCCGCCCAACATGAGTGTATCGACCAGGGTCCTTAAGCGATACATTCGGCCGTCACGGTGTGCCGCCCGAGAGGGTTGTATTGGGCTAGGCTCCTGACCGATATCGGGTTGGAGAGCTGCAGTGGTCTGTCATCCTTCTACATCAAGAAGGCGACGTTTATCTTTATTTCTGTTATTTAATTCTTTACTTATGCACTGTAATTAAGACCTTTAATGTTTATGGAAATGGAAAAGCTTAATCACTTGTTGCTCTACGCTTGGTGTAATTGTTGGATGACTGCTATGTTTAATATCTGAACTCTAGCTTGTATGTTTGGATCGCGTTTCGCTTATCTACCGAATCGTGTTTTCCCGTCACAACAACTTCGAGAGATGTGTTGTGGCTCTAGTATTTGGTCTGATTCTGGAGTACGAGAGTGCCTGGAACAGAGTTGCTTTAGTGACATTTCACTCTAAATTAAGTCCAGCAACCTCAAGAGGGGTGATGATGCTTGGTTAGAGGTACCCGCTCTGAGAGGAGGGGTACAGGATGCTCCTGCTGCCACTTGTTTTACCAAAGTTTATCCTTCGCACCTTGTTTTAGCTCTAGTTTGATCTTTCTGTTTCGGTTGCATGAAAACCCCTAAAAACTGCTAAATGACTAAAACCTTAAATTCTTCTTGTAACTCCAGTTGGAGATAGTTTTCCTTGTTTTGTTTGTGACATCTTGCTGTTTCCCCTTGGGGAATTTACTATCTCTTTGTACTTGCCGGAGTGTAGCGTGTCGATTCAGAGTTCTCAACACTACCACCCTTGTCCCTGTGTTCGACCTCATATATCTACTTTGACCCCGTAAGTAAAGTTGTGGGTGTCTAGAAGAGTTCGGGTTATAAATGTAAAAGTTCGACTAACTTCAAATCTGCCTCCAATTTTGGACGCGCGATTTAGGTCGGTCAACTTTTTGGCGTCGTTGTCGGGGATAAGCTAAAACGGTACTGTAGACGAATCTAAATCCACTAACTACACTCCCGTGCCTCAAGCTTAGAAATGAGCTTGACATCACTCTTTTCTTTCTTTTGTTATTTTATTATCATTATTCTTTGCACAAAATAATAATTCTATTTTCTAAACTTGATTTCTCGTGCCATTTCAGGAACTCTGTAGAACGGTGATCTGTTCCATCGAGCTCAGACACCATGTCTCGTTGTGAGCAATCTCTATCTGAGGGTGAACGTCAAGGCCGAGATGGGATTTCGCACCAACCTAGCCTGGTTGGCCAGTTGTTCGCTTACATAAAAAGACAAGACACTATCATCAACCAGCTGGCACAGGGAGCGCTAGCCAGTCCTGGAGCTCTGAATTCCATGCAACACCAGATGGCGAGTCTGCAGAAGCGCCAGTACAAAGTCGATCAACAATTGGCCCAAATGGCCGCTCTGAGAAAGGACCCTCCAGGAAGGACACTCTCCTACCCTGAAACTTCCAGAATGGCAGTACTAAGATCTGGGAAGACGGTGGAGCACACTGATGAAGCCAGACCAGAGTCTGAGCCAAGGCCTGAGAGTGCGATTCCGGCAGATGACGAAGGTAGACAAGCAGAAGCTCGAGAGCCTGCACAGAAGCCTTCCGATGAGCTATCTGGTGGGAGGAATCCTTATGCTCCCAGGCTACCGTTCCCGTATAAACTGATCAAGGAAAATCTAAAAAAGCATCACGAAAGGTTCATGGACTCGATCAGGAAACTGCATCTTAAAGTCCCCTTCCTTGACGCCTTGGAGGAGATGTCGACCTACGCCAAGTTCCTCAAGGATCTTATCACGAAGAAAAGAAGGGGAGGAAGGGTTGAGACCGTGCACCTAGCATCTTCTTCCTCGGCATTCGTGAAGCCTGACCTGCCTAACAAAAGAAGGGATCCTGGAGCTTTTACGATCCCGTTTGCCATCGGGGACAACGTTGAGTGAAAAGGTCTTGCCGACTTAGGGGCAAGCATCAGCCTCATGCCCCTGAGCTTCACGAAAAGGTTGGGTTTAACCGACATGGTTCATACCAATATGAGGATTGAACTGGAGGACCATACTTTCAAGAGACCAGTCGGCGTTGTTGAGGATGTGCCGATCAGGGTTGGTAATTTCTTCATTCCTTGCGACATAGTAGTCGTTGACACTGTAGAAGACCCCCGCTGCGCGATCATCTTTGGACGTCCTTTCTTGGCAACAGAAAGGCATTTATTGATGTCTCTGAGGGGATTATCACGTTGAGGGTCGGAAACGACCACCTGGACTTCAAGTTGAATGAGGTCATGAAAAGTCCTTCCCTGTCAGAATCTGCATGTTTCGCGGAAAGCTACGATAAATTCTGCGAGGGGATAGAGGAGGACATCCAGATAGTGGACCTCCTTGCGAGAGCTATAAGCTGTCAGGATCCCGACCTCAAAAATCCTGACGTCGTGAGGTATCTCAACCTTTTCGACTTTTCTGAAGAAGACTTGCACGAAGAGGATGAGGTGGTGGAGTCTACGAAGTATGCCTCTCTCGAAGGGGGAGCCTCAAGAGAAGGCACCCAGACCAAAGCGTGAGTTAAAAGCATTGCCTGAAGTACGAATTCTTGGATGAAGAACGGAGAAACCATGTCATCGTAAATGCCAATCTTTTGAGCAATCAGCTAGACCGACTCCTTGAGGAGTTAAGACTCCACTGGGGGGTTATAGGATATTCTGTAGAGGACATCAAAGGCCTTAGCCCCGCCTTATGCATGCATCGCATCAACTTGGAAGAATCTGCCAAGCCTCTGGCTCAACCCCAGAGGAAGCTGAATCAGATGCTCAAGGAAGTCGTCAAGAAAGAGGTAATCAAGCTAAGGGATGTGGGGATCATTTACCCAATCAGCGATAGCAATTGGGTGAGTCTGATTCACGTAGTACCCAAAAAGGGCAGGATGCCAGTGATTAAGGGTGAGAAAGGCGATGAGGTGGCGGTTAGGATCGTCACCAGATGGAGGATGTGCATCGATTATCGAAAGCTAAATCAGGCTACCAAAAAAGATCATTTTCCGCTACCTTTTATTGACCAAGTTCTTGAAAGATTAGCACATCACGATTTCTTTTGTTTCCTTGATTGCTTTTCAGGATTTTACCAGGTACCCATCTTGCCCGACGATCAGGAGAAAATAACATTCACCTGCCTCTACGGCACTTATACTTTCAGAAGGATGCCCTTCGGACTCTGCAACGCCCCCGCCTCCTTTCAAAGATGCATGATATCGATGTTTTCAGATTTTCTAGAAGATATCATAGAAGTTTTCATGGACGGCTTTTTAGTCTATGGAAAGGACTTCGATAGCTGTCTGAAAAATTGTCATTGGTTCTTCAAAGGTGCGAGGAGAACATCCTAGTCCTAAACTGGGAAAAGTATCATTTTATGGTACGGGAGGGCATCCTTCTGGGGCATAAGATCTCAAGGCGTGGGATCGAGGTGGACGCAAGAAAAGTTGAAGCAATATCTAAGCTTCCTCCACCAAAGTCCATGACGGGAGTGAGAAGCTTCCTCGGGCACGTCGGATACTACCGAAGATTCATAAAGGACTTCTCGAAGATTTCCAAACCATTGTCCAATCTTCTGGTAAAAGATGTTGAATTTGTTTTCTCTAATGATTGTCTCAATGCTTTTCAAGCTTTGAAAAATGCTTTAGTATCACCACCCATCCTCCAAGCGCCATATAGGGGTTTACCCTTTGAGCTTATGTGCGACGCTAGCGACTATGTGGTAGGAGCAGTCCTGGGGCAGAAGAAAGATAAAAGGCACCATGTGGTCTGTTACGCTAGTTGCACATTGGACTAAGCTCAGGTAAATTACACAACCACAGAAAAAGAGATGTTGGCAATCGTCTTCGCCTTCGATAAGTTTAGGTCGTATCTAGTTGGAACAAGGGTCAAGGTATATACAGACCATGGGGCTATAAAATATCTAATGCAAAAGAAGGACACAAAGCCCAGGCTGTTGAGGTGGGCCTTATTGCTTCAAGAGTTCAACCACAAAATTATCGACAAGAAGGGAGCAGAAAATGTGGTCACCGACCACCTATCGAGGATCGTAGCTGAGAGACAGGGAGGGCCACCGATCAACGACGACTATGCCGATGAATCTCTTATGTTGGCTGGAGCTCAAGAAGGAAGCTTACCCTGGTTTGCAGATATCTGCAATTATCTTGCTTGCGGATAACTACCTCCTGACATCACGTACAATCAGAAAAAGAAGCTATTTGTGGATGCTAAAAACTACTACTGGGATGATCCTCTCCTGTTTAGAAGATGCACTGACAATTTATACAGGAGATGCATCCCAGAGGAAGAAACTACGGACATCCTAACAGAATGTCGCGCCTCCCCCCTACGGTGGACACCTGGGCAGCGAAAGAACGGCTGCAAAAGTGCTACAGTCAGGTTTCTAATGGCTCTCACTATTCAAAGATGTTGCACAATTTGTAAAAGTTTGCAAGGAGTGCCAGTCTACAGGGAATATAGGGCGAAGGAATGAAATGTCGATGGAGAGTTGGATCGAAGTAGAAATATTCGACGTGTGGGGGATTGACTACATGGGATCGTTTCCTCCATCTCGGGGGTACCAATACATACTAGTGGCAGTAGATTATGTATCAAAGTGGGTAGAAGTCATATCCACCCAAACATGTGACGCCAAGTCGGTAATCAAGCTATTTGAGAAGACAATCTTTCCTTGTTTCGGTGTACCGCGCGCTGTTATAAGCGACGAAGGGTCGCACTTTAGAGAGAGGCAGTTTGAAGCACTCCTACGTAAGTATGGAGTAAAGCACAAGATCGCTACACCCTACCACCCACAGACGTCAGGGCAGGTAGAGGTTTCCAACAGACAAATCAAGCAGATCTTAGAGAAAACTGTCGGCCGAATGAGGAAAGACTGGTATATGAAGCTTGACGACGCACTTTGGGACTACCGGACTGCTTACAAAATGCCCATTGGAACCACCCCCTACAAGCTTATCTACGGAAAATCCTGCCATCTACCTTTGGAATTGGAACACAAGGCTCTTTGGGCAATCAAGTTCCTAAACATGGACCTCGAAAAAGTAGGAGAAAAGAGGTTTTTGCAGCTTCAAGAGCTCGAAGAGATGAGAATGAACGCCTATGAAAATGCGAAAATCTACAAACAGAGGACAAAAGAGTGGCATGATGCCCACCTACGGAGAAAAGATGTAAGTGAAGGGGATAAAGTTTTGTTATTCAAGTCCTCCATTCGTCTTTTTCCTGGGAAGCTACAAACGAGATGGTCAGGACCGTTCACTGTATCGAAGATACACCCGTCAGGAATGATGGAGCTCTACGACAAGGATGATCCAACCAAAATCTTTCAAGTGAATGGGCACAAAGTAAAAAGGTTCTATGAGGATGAAGCTTTTGTCAGAAGAGCAGAGATCAACCTACAGGATATGGGTACTGTAGAAGGCCGAACGTGATGATCCTACACCGGTCGAGTTGGCGACGCAAACTTCAGCGCTTCTCGGGAAGCAACCCGAGTTTTTCTTTCTCCCCTAGATGTAGGATGCCTTTTTATTATTCTCTTTAAAGCAAACATTATGGACTGTAATAAGGCCTGAGTCAGTGCACGCTCCGAGCGTACCGACTCTTCTGTTTTATGGGCCACTTCTCTATTGAGGAGTAATACCATCTGAGGTCGGGGAATTTTCTCTAAGCCAATGATGTTTTACCCTTCAGTAGCTTTTTCTTTGCCTAGTTTTTAGTTTTCGCCGCTTACCGTACCGGGTAGCATCTCAGTTGGGCGCAGAACCGCTTGTATCGGGCGATGGTTTCCCGGGCGTCGCAAGGGCAGCAACGGACGACAGCCCGACATGTGCCTGTATAGTGCATAAGAGTTTTTTCCCTTGATTAGACCGATGGGACTGCGCGTCTCGGGAACGTCCTGTCTAAACGTCCGACACACGCCCCTGGAATGCCCGATTTACCCCCAACTGAGTTTGCTATATATATATAAGGTGGATTTATCATGTCGGGTTACCACACTTGCTCTTTTCAGACACATGTATCATTCAGTAATCCACTTTTGCTCGTGTCTCGGCCAGTTGCCTTCACCCTTGTATCGGGCGATGTCTCCAAAGAGCAAGGGTATAGCCTGACGGTCTGTTTGCCCGACACAGGTTTTATATCGCGTGCAGCGTATCGGTCGACAATCTGAGTTGCTTTTTCTTATCGCCCGACACGCATTACTCACGACACAACTTCCATTCGTGCTTGCCCGATCGTACCATATCGGGTGACACATTTTTCCGACATGTAAACCTATCGGGCAATTGCTTCGTACGACCGTGTCGCCCGACATTCATGTCGGGCAGCACAGCTTTTATCTGTATCGTCCAGTCTTGCATCGCCTTGGTTTTTCTTTTGATGGACAATACACCGGGTTTTACATCACGATAAGTTTTATCGTGATTCCAGTTTTTCCCGACCTAACATATAAGTGATCGATGGGCTTGATAACAGGTATGGCTCACACGAAGCAAACCTCTGGCCGCGCCGACAACCAAGGCACAGGAATCAGAATTGCAGCTGCGGCTGAAGCAACAACTATTGGATAGAAACGTCAGAACCAGAGAAAGGATGGATTTTTCTTTATTTGGTAGCCCAGCGGAGGATCACTTTCTTATCTAGGCTGCTTTGAGCTTCCTCCTTGAGAGCTTTGCACTTGTTCCGGCTGCATCCAGCTGGGGAAATAAAATGGAGGCAGCAAAGAAGCATATTGCAGCTTCTCCATGGAAAAAGCGCATCAGCCAGCTAACCCTCATTGGACTAGCATGACCTCGCCATGTCTTCTTCACTACTCTGGGACAGAGTGTGGAGTAAGTTTGGGGGGTACCCATGTACCAGTGAGGGAGGTATAAAATTCTTCTTCTCTTCAAGCTCTCCACACTTTGTGCCATTTTGTTCTTCTCCTATATCATGTGTATGTACCCATGCTCGTATAAAATGTCATGCTCATATAATAATTTTGAAAAAAAATTGCTTCTGTTTCCATGCGTATGTACAAAGTTGTTATAATAGTAAAAACCTGATGCGGCTCCTTGCAAAGTTTGTTTTCTATGTGCTTAACAAGATTTAAGTTTTGTTATATCTTTCTGATAATGCTGCCTCAAACAACAAAAGATTATGTTTTACCATGCCAAAAATTTCGAAAAAATATAATAATCTCGCAAACAGCTAAGAGACGAGTACGGAGAAGGAAAAAGCTACCCAAACAGCAGAAATCTCTTTGTTTTCCCTCACCCAACAAAAATCCCAAAAAGAGATAGAAGCCTTATGAGTGTGAATAAAAGCATGAGAGTTGTGTCCAATAAAAGAAAAGAAAAAAATATATATACACACTTGTTTTCCAAAAGTACCCATCTTTAGGCATGGTAGATCCGGGGTAGTGGTACGTAGGATGTGAAATCACTGCTCTAAAGCCAACTGGCTTGGACTGCAGGGACCACTTACCCGCTAACGGACCCTTACCTGGATGGACCGATGGGAAACGAGAAAAATCCCAAAAAGACTTAGCCTACCCTATACACAACTTTCCGCCCCAAAAATAAAGTTGTTTGGTGTGTAAGCTAACTTCAGAATCATACAACAAAAGTCTCGCTGAAGCTGTAGAGAAGAATTTTACTGAAATAATAAAGCAAGGAAAAACATGGTCTTTTGTTCGTAGTGAGACAGAATTACCTCTAAGGCATCGCGAAACTTGTTTCACCTTTTGAACTGAAAGTTGCACCGAGCAAGAATAAGCATCACAAAATAAAGTTTAAATATTGATTGAGGACAATCAAAACGCTAAGTTTGGGGGAGTTGATAACACCAAATATTGTGATATTTTAGACTATTTTTCTATTATCAAAACTGCCCTTTTAAACTGTTTTCCTCTCTTTTATAAGTACTTTTGTAATAATTGGCCAAACCACGCTCTTAATCCAATATTTCCATTTTTTGCAGAGTTTTTCCTCATTTTGGTACGTTTATCATCAATAAGGCCGTCCCGGCCCACAAATAAGCTCCACCTGCTTTCGGCCTTCCTGACGCCCGATACAAGCACTGTCCGATAGGGTAGCGCGACACAACGGCGCGCGATATGGGGATGCCACGCAAAAAGAAACTGAGACGACACGTCTTTTACCCGACAGGGAGCCGAGCTCGCCACGACAACCCAAGCTTGTCGCACGACACAGGCCACCCACCGACACGCGTCGCCCGTCACGTAATCGACAGTCGACATTCCTGTGCCGAGTGATACCAGTATCGGTCGTCCACTTCGGCCGTCCACTGACCCGCGAATAAGGAGGACACATGGCGCTTCGAGCACCATAACTTCCCCCAACTGCTGCCTATAAATAGCAGCTACAGGAAGCCGAAAAGACAGTTCGCACAGTTGTGAACTTTGAGCAATCTTCGGAGGAAAACTGCGAGAGCAAGAGTATCGTGCCTCAGTTCTCATACTGGGCAACTCTAGGTGAGCTCTTCCTCATCCCGAGAGGGAGGGGATGGCTCACTTAGGACCGTCTCGGGTGACACTGCAGGCTAATATCGGCCAACGTTGATGAGCGACATAAGTACCCGATGGTAGTTGCATCGCTCCATGCCGGACACGATATTGAACCCGATACGCCTCACCCGTCATAGCGTGCCACCCGAGAGGGTGCGCCGCCCGATATGAGCGTATCGGCCAAGGTCCTTGAGTGATACAGTCGGTTGTCACGGTGTGCCGCCTGAGAGGGTGTGCCGCCCGAGAGGGTTGTATCGGGCTAGGATCCTGACCGGTATCGGGCTGGAGAGCTGCAGTGGTCTGTCGTCCTTCTACATCAAGAAGGCGACGTTTATCTTTATTTCTGTTATTTAATTCTTTACTTATGCACTGTAATTAAGACCTTTAATGTTTATGGAAATGGAAAATCTTAATCACTTGCTGCTCTATGCTTGGTGTAATTGTTGGATGACTGCTATGTTTAATATCTGAACTCTAGCTTGCATGTTTGGATCGCGTTTCGCTTAGCTACCGAATCGTGTTTTCCCGTCGCAACAACTTCAAGAGATTTGTTGTGGCTCTAGTGTTTGGTCCGATTCTGGAGTACGAGAGTGCCTGGAACGGAGTTGCTTCAGTGACATTTCACTCTAACTTAAGTCCAGCAACCTCGAGAGGGGTGTTGATGCTTGGTTAGAGGTACCCGCTCTGAGAGGAGGGGTACAGGATGCTCCTGCTGCCACTTGTTTTACCAAAGTTTATCCTTCGCACCTTGCTTTAGCTCTAGTTTGATCTTTCTGTTTCTGTTGCATGAAAACCCCTAAAAACTGCTAAATGACTAAAACCTTAAATTCTTCTTGTAACTCCAGTTGGAGATAGTTTTCTTTGTTTTTTTTGTGACATCTTGTTGTTTCCCCTTGGGGAATTTACTATCTCTTTGTACCTGTCAGAGTGTAGCGTGTCGATTCAGAGTTCTCAACACTACCATCCTTGTCCTTGTGTTCGACCCCGTAAGAAAAGTTGCGGGGGCCTAGAAGAGTTCGGGTTATAAATGTAAAAGTCCGACTAACTTCAAATCCGCCTCCAATTTTGGACGTGCGATTTAGGTCGGTCAATGTGTAATCGAAACAATTTTGGGAAACATCCAGAACTTTCATCTGGCCCAACCGAGCCGTCTCACCCATGCGAGACACACATCTTACTCACCCAGACGGTCATCTGGTGAACCTTAGTCGAGCCGGTCAGTTCAATAGATTGAATATGTCAGTTCACTCCTCAATTTGGGCAGAACTTAGCCAATTCAGTCTCTGATTAGCCTGACAATCTAAACAGTCATCTCAACACTTTAGATGCTCGTTTGAAATGCCCAAATGACCATCTCAACACTTGAGATGGTCATTTGGCGGTCCGATCAGCCAATCTCTCAATATGTTGCATGAATTGAATACCTAAACACTTTAGTAATCAATCTAATCATCATTGAAGATGAAATCCTTTTCTAGATGAGTTCCTTTGTTGTGACCTTTTAGGTCTCATATCACGTTAGAAGTGAATGTCCATAACTAGTTTATGACATCACAAGCAAGGAGTGGTGCCTAGTCACACATCAGTGCTACCCAAGTGAATGGACTGTTGGAGAATAATTTTAACCTACAATCTGTGTAAGGTGTTGCAGTTATTGTATAATTCTTTTATCTCTGATATCCAGAGTGAACTCGAGGCATGGACTCATCATCCTCTCAATGTTCAATCCATGTTCCTTAAACCAAGAGCAGCCTGTCTGAGATAATGTAACCTCAGTATCATATATTGATTCACATGTGCATGCGCATGCATTTCTCAATCTTGCTTATCAAGTGGTCAGATATGATACTCCAATAGGAGGGATAAATCTCATCTATATCCCTCGCATTCTATCTCCATGTATCAAAGTCATCCAATCATCACCTTTATAACAACCCATGTTTTAGGACTGTGTTTGATGATATCAAAGCATACCCAACAACATGTGACAAGTGTAGTGATTTTAGGTCTAAGAATCACAATCACCACCTTCACTATGAGAGATGACTATGACCACCAAATATGGTTTCCATGTGTCACTCTCAAGGTGGGTATGTCTGATACACTGTTCCTTAACATGTATTTCTGTGCCTGGTTTGATATTGTCATACCATGACTAATGAGATTTTGTCATCAACCAACCCACACTCTAGTCTTATGTGTCACTAGTGTCTATCTACCTTCAACTATAACAACCGACTAGGGACATCATAAGAATATACATGTACTTAGCATTCGTATGATCTCATCCTTCCAAGTCATGTACTTGAAGACATATGTCATTGAGTATTATCAGTCTTTAGACATTCATAATGTTTTCTCATTATGTCATAACTGAGTGAAATAGAATGAATTGGAAACTTGCCTTTATACGTGTTAATCAAATCCTCTATGGTATATGCCATGTCAATCATCACATGATTGGCTCTCTGGGCATACCTTACGAGCATACTCCTACTTGCACTTAGAGCCAATCACCCACGAATCTCATTCTTAATGATCCAAATATGTACATCATGTTTCTGTTGAGCAAGTGCTTATCTCAACTGGTTAGCAACACTTTGCTATTAGTCGATATATTGCACGTTTTTCATCTCTTCATTCTGAGATGAATTCACCATAATATGGTATCTGATATTCCTTGCCTAACAAGTAGCTCCATCATTGTCATAGTATCACCACTGAGTCATCAATGGTTGGAACATCTATAAGTTCATCATATGAACTTTTAGATCCATATAGTATCACTCTGTGTTCGCAACACAAGTATACTCGACTTCTATTGTAGAATAGAATTATTGGCTATTAGTCAAAATCCTTCCAACTAACAATATTTCTCCTTTTAAAACATATTTTAATTTGCAATCATTTTTGTCATTCATGAAAGCTTGCAACGATGTATCCCTTTACATTGAACTCTTCCTTTCATTTCTATCCTTATTGACTAGCAATCTATCCTTAAGTACTTCATAAGTACTAATGGATGTCTTTAATGACATTCCAATAACCCTTATTAAAATTTACCATCGTCTTGTCATGTCCAATACATACAATATTATTATATGGGATAATCACACATATAAATTCATGATAGATCCATTACTACAGCCTTTGGCATCTTAATCATGACATTTCCATTCTTCATGAGAACCGGAACATGTAGTTCATGAGAGACTAATCTAGATTCTCTCTCGTTGAATCCTTCCATGCTGAACTCTTTCAACACATTGCTATTGTAAGTGCTCAAACTTCCATTGTGAAATATTCAAGAGCTATTTCCATAGGTCTTGATCCTTATTTCATAAGATGTTTCACTTAATCTTTCTTTACTGAAGGGATTTTCATGCCAAGTCTCAATCTTCACAATATTGAGATTTCATTCCTCATCATATGTGGAATATCGATATATGCTCCTACTAAATCTTTTGTAATCACATATTTCATCTTTTATCTTGATTCAAATCAAACTCTTTGACTATCTTGTCAAGTCAAAAGATCTCATTTCCGAGATGTTTGTTTCAATCCCAAATTAAACTTTGTAGTTTATAGACTTTATTTAGATTCTTGAAGTTAGAAAACCTTTTAAGTTGTCACGTACACATCCTCTGGTATATTCCCTTTCAGGAATCCTAATTTATTTTCATATGCCAAATCTCTTAGTTTATTTTAACTACAACAAGCATGACAATTGTTAAGGAATTTCTATCATGTTCAACAAGTTGAACTGATTTGAAAAACTTATTTAACCAATTTGCATTAATCCAGCTCATAAACATATTGTACCAAACAAAAACAGTATCTAATCAATGAAATTGATTTACATTATACTAGATTATTGTTGTTTAATCTATCTTCTTGTTTCAAAATTTGTGTTTTGATAATCATCATACATGAAAATGAAACCACACGAACAACCAAATTAGCCCTAGGGGGAGAAACCTCATTTCCAAGTTAGAAAGGTAATGCTAGGATGGATATTGGGTTGGTTTGAGTTTATATATTTAGACAAATCATTATATAAAAGGATGCAAATCAAGTATTCTATTAATTAGTGGTAGTTTGATATAAACTCCACAAACAAAGATATTATACCATAAAGTAACACATAAATTGCATTGCACGTGTAATAATCATCTAATCATTAATCGGATAAAGTAGAAAATATTGGATATGAACTTTGTTCAAGTTGGACATTACAAAACTAAGTCGATTTTCAAGCTAACTGTCAAAACATATATATTAGTTGCAAATTAAAATTTCGCATTGACGAAAATGCTAATTCAATCCAGAACCTACCTCAATTCTACTTTTTACACCCTTGGGAGTCTAGATTCAGCATGATTGGGGACCACGCTAATAGCTCATATTTAACTAATTTCATGTAGCAATGGAACCTTCTCTCTCCTAATTTTCAATCCTGCAATGACCAGCCTATGACAATAGGGTGTATACAGCCGGAGAAGGCTGGGCCTGCGGCTCCAGATTTCCAAGTAAACCCCAAAGACACATATTGCTCGATGCCACTGCAGAAATATATCAAACACTACAATTGCTACGTCAAAGCCAGATATGACCTTATATTGATCCAAAGGCTTGTCATAAAATCAAGTTTAGCCTATAACAAAATAAAATCAGTTTAATCAAACGCAAACTAAACCATATATGTTACAAACCATAAATGGTCCAATACCAGTTCACAAATTAATACGTCCCCCAAACTTAAGGATGATTTACCGTCCAAAGGAGGGTCGAACCAATCAGTTACCACAGGTGCAAGCTTTTACACAAGCAGCTATATGAGAAAGATCAAAGTGATATCAAATCTCACAAGTGCTTGGATGAAACATGTATCTTTAACTAGTGAAGTGGAAAACAAGAGACCAGATATTTCGAATAAACGTCAAATACACTTTTGATTTGTCAGGAACTCAGAGACGCACTATCAGCTAAATAGCCATTTAACAGCAGGTATTGCTCAGCAAAGTTATTAACAAGTATATGTGGCTGAAGGTAAAGCGAACACATCAGCAAGCAACCAACAAAGATAGCCAGCCATCCAAGCACAGATACTTAGACTACCTTGTATCAAGATGAAAATGTGTGATGGCAAACAATCCAACAACATCACCATGAATTTTATATCCAAATATAACCTAGTCTAATCGTTTTATTTGCATCTGAGAAATTCTATATTTAGAGCTGCCAAAGTACAAAGTCGTTGGAAGAAGCCCAGATGTTTTCCCCCATTTTTATCATGCAATGAGCCCATGCATCTAACAAAAATGTCGCCAGCAGTTCTGGATAAGGATGAGAATCATCAAGGGCGTGAAAGAGATATCTGGAAAGATGAAGAACAAAAAAAAGCTCTGGAGTCCTGATGTTCCTGATCCAAGTGTCGTCAGGCCTGTTAGATCCTGATGCCGCCCTCAAGTTACAGTTGAGATTCTGTCTCGGGGGCACATAGCAAAGAGTCGAAGCGAATGTTCTGAAGCAAATGTTCCCTGGTGTTCTGGAGAAGGCCAGAAGCTTCTTCATTGGACACATCAAGTGCCCGGAGGTCCCTAATCTCCTCTTGCCACTTCAGCATTTGCCCCGAGTGGATCCTGCCAAAAGTACAATTAGTCATTGTTTCCTACCAACAAGTCACACAGGGGAAGCAATTTGTGGCAATCAAAATTTACACACTCTATAAGGCGCTCCTCAAATCTGGTACTGAGGTCCTGGAACATGGCCTTTCCTGCTTCAAGAAGTTCAGATACCTGCACCACAATTACGAATACAGTCACAATCATACCATGCACCCTAAACATCAACCAAGAGGACAAATACCACAAAGTTAGGAAACTGACATCAAACAGCAATACATGTACTGTTCGAATTTAAATAATCAAATAAGATGGCAATGTCAGGAAAAATAAGACAGCCTTAACCAAAACCAATACCTGCTGTGTGAACTGCTCCATCTTGTCAACAATAACTTGGATCTGCATCTCCATCTCCCTTGACCCAATCATTTCTCCACCTTCCTGGCTTCCACCCTCCTGAGCTGAGCCACCTGGTTCGTCCTGCTGTGTAGAACATGGTATTGCAGACGCCACAGGGTACTCAACCAAAAATATCAAGACCAAAATCAGGAACTTGGATGGCCGCAATGGAACTGAAGCTTACATCTGGCTTCATCCGCTTTCTTGACCCTTCGCTGTCCAGGCTTCCCATTGTACCACAATTTCTGGCTGAAGAGATTTTAACATATGATCAGCAAATCTAACTGACAGAGGAACAATCTAAATCAATAACAAATTTTGCTAGCATTGACAATGGGGGCAGAAAAGTTTTCAGATGTGACACAATTACATCACAATTTTTTATATGAAAAAAACGAACTCTCTTAAATCAAAAATTTGGAAAGCAAGACATTTTCGCATGCAAGACTACCATATTTATTTTCTATATGAGAACACAAGTCCCAGAAACAAGAATCCAATTAGATAGTACCAACTATTAATATATGAAGTGATGAATGTGACAGGGTATCCTATTAAGCTATGATGCTGGAATTTAATTCTAAAGCCAAAATAATCCTATCTATATATTATAAAATAGGCATATTAATGTGGGGCCTACATCTAAACTAATACGATATCAATAAATTAAAAAGAGATAAACTTCATTCGAAGATTTCAATAATCAAGTTAGCCTTCTAAAGAGGCTTAAAAAGCTTGTATAGGTGTTTAAACCCGACTAACTAGACAGGTAGCCAATGTGCCACATGTTTTACAAAATCACACTGGAAAGATATAGAATAATACCTCACAGGAAAACTAATGAAGCATGGTAAATGCTACTCAAATGACCATGCCAAAGGCTACGATCGTCCTATGTGAACTCTCCTTCGCTTCAAAAGACTCGGATCCGACAAATTGACACAACAATGTGGGTTCCAAAGTAGTTCAGAAAGACTAAAGCTTGTTGTTAGTGAGTCATGTAGCATCATACCAGCGAACAAGTTAATGGCGTAAGAGATCGGGAAACAAAACCATGTTTGTCTGTTAAGTAGCCTTATCAATGTTTGGAGGTTGTAGAGGATGAACGAGTGCACTAATTTTGTCTGGAGGCCATGGAGGAGGCTTGGGAAGAACAAGGTCAAGACTCAAGACAGTCTGGGGTAACATACATTGCTATTGATTTTCAAATCCCTACATATCTAGAAAAAGTACTCAAACACCCGATCCAAAGGGTTGAGTCTAGTGTTGGCATTGAACTAAAGATGGCTTATGTATGAATAGGACCTCTTTGAACAAGGGCATTGAATTTGAAACTAGATATCTTATATTGAGGTGTAGGCCATCTTTACTTCCCATCAAAGCATGTTTCAGGAAGCTATTACAGAACAGATGGAATTATTCCTACTTCAGGAACAAACATAAATTTCTCATTCTTATTCTATCACTCTCGTTTTTATATTTTTATTTATTCTTAGTAAACTATAAGAATTATTCTTGATAAATAGCTCTGCTTCCACAAAATTCTGAGTTATCATCGCCAAGATTATGTACAACAAAATCATATTCATCAATTGGTACAACTTATGTACTATAGGTGATAGTGCAGTATCAACCTTATCATCAAGTACTTGAGAATTCAGAGTTGGCCAAACAGGTTCACTTTCAACATTTTTATCTATTGGTTGAATTTCCCTATGAACATTAACCACAGAGGTATCCATATCAACTATCATTGCATGCCCATGTTTGTTTGTTGGTGTAGAAAGAACTCCTATTAGTAATTTATTGTGATCTAAAATTTCAATCATGGTAGAGTCCTCACATTTCTGTAGGCACCCTTGGTGTAGTTTGCACGTCTTACTCCATATCGATTGTTGCAAAAGAAAAATATACAGAAAAAAGTTGCAATATGGCTTTGGAGTTGTATTTGCAGCCACATGCATCTGAAGTTTGTATTCATAGCTAATGCAACCCTATTGTAGGGCTTCATCTTGTGTCTTATCGCACTTTAATCACATCTATACCTGTTAGATTACATGTTGTTTCCCTAGTTATGCTATTTATATCAATTGCTAATAAGGACGTTCTTTGCATGTTTTTTAGGTACTTGGACCATGCTTGGATGGACGAAAGAGAGAGAAGATGACACTAGGGTTTCTCTACTCTTGGAGAGGCCCAAAGTGAATTTCAAGGCTCCCCCAACCTACCCCTAGTGGCCAAGACTCAAATGAAACAAAGGAATCCAAAAAATTCAAAGATCAAGAGCAAAGTGTTGTTGAAGAGACCAGCACAGCCATAGTGCCAAGGAACGGTCGTGCTAGCCAAGGCAAAATCACAGAGAAAGCTTTCCGTTGAAGGATGGATATTCAAGATCAGCAACACGGCCGTGCAGCTCAGCATGGTCGTGCTAACTTGACCCAGAACGGTCGTGTTGCCAAGAAATCAGAACGGTCATATTCCTCAGAACGGGCAGTGTCTTCCTCAACCAAAATGGTTGTGTGACGCAGCATGGCCGTGTAGCCTATTAACCACCACGGCCATGGTGGTCACCACGGCCGTGCCACCAGTCACTCAAACCCCCAAAACAACCTATAATTTTTACTAATTTCCACCTCGCCAGTTCCATCCCACCACGGGCATTGTTGATCCCTACCCACAACGACCGTGCTGCCTAGCATAGATGTGCTACATCAAACCCTAGCACAGCTATTGCACTGCAGTCCCTATTCCAACCCCAATTAATCTAATGCTTCCCCACCACCTAAATATACTTGGATGGTGGTTGGAGCGCTAGGTTGGCCACCCATAGCTACCTCCTAACTCTCCATTTTTGCCCCTTAGCCATTCCATCACCATTCCACCTCCATTTCACCATTTCCATCACCAAAACCCTAATTTCTTAGGGTCTTGACCACTTTCCATCATTTTTCCATGCCATTTCACCTTGGAGGGAGAAGGACACCCTTACAGCAGCTGGAGAGGACAATTCCTTCATCTACACCGAGATTTATGACTACTTCTACCTCTTTCTTCTCTCTTTTTGTATTTTCCATTTCCACGAGTAGTTAGGCCCCTTAGGTGGGTTGTTTGGGGTCAAAAATGTTACTTCGATACCATGTTGGGAGAAAGTGATATGTAAACATTATGATTTCGTAAATTAATGATCATTGTTCTATTTCTATCTCATTTTCCATAAAATTGATTTATGTTTTGTGCTTGAAATCACCTAGATTCTAGGAAAATTGCTTATACGTAGCTAATTTGTGATTGTTCCTAAGTCCAATTAGTGGATCCCTAGTTAGTTATTCTTCTTTCTACATGTTAATCAGTTCTCCTACACCTAGGTGAGAGATCTAAGTAGCTAGTATAGGAGCATGTAGTGTAATTAGTTTGGAGTCTTCTTAAGGCTAGAATGTGGGTGAGGTGAGGTCTAAAACCTCACTTTCACCCTACATTACTGCACTCGGACCCTAATTACCGTAAGAATTCCTATCCTAGAAACCTAGGCTTGACTAGACTTGAATTCCACTTAAAGTCTTAAACCCTAACCCAAGAGTGGGTGGGAGGAGATAGGTACTAGTTCTATACACACCCTATCATATCCATGGCCAGTTAGTAGTTTAGGGCAATTAATTAGCCTCTAGTTTGTTGTTTGGTTTGGTAATCCAAACGAAAGAATAATGTTTACATGTTATCACCCCCAACCCAATTGACAAGTGCATCCCTCAAACAGCCCACACTTCTCTTAATTGCATTAAAACCCTAATTCCCTTCTTGCTTAGCTAGTATTACCTTAATTAACTCTTCAGTTGCTTAATTAATTCGTTGCCTTGTTCTTGCTTCATTCTTCCTAGTTTAGGTCTTTAATTGCCTTCTAATCTTAATTGCTAGGTTAGTGTAGTGTAGATCTCTTCTTGCTTGCCTTAGTGTAGTTTGCTCCTTTCTTGCCTTTTATTGCTTAGCTTGTCATTTCTTGCTCATTAGAATTCATTGTCTAGGGTTAACTTAGTTTTGATGTTACTTGTTCTCACTTAATTGCATGTTGACCACTAGTGTAATTAAAATCAACCTTGAAATTCTTCAACCCTAGACTCTGCAGTAGGAACCTAGTCAAAACTAACCTAGTTCTAGTGTCCCTTTTCTCCGTTAGATCGACCCTATTCTTGTCGCTTGCCTATACGGCTATACTATAACATGTACATATGCACTTGTGGGTATAGTGTGCTAGTCTAAGTGGGTGTGTCAGTTTAGGCCCCTTTATAAATTCAAAAGATCCTTGTTGTGTTGAAAACCCCTAGGGTTGCGTCTAGTCATCATTCAATTGATTAGTGTGTGACCCTAGGAAAGACGCACCTACAGCCATAGCAGATTTTGCAAGGGTAGCAGTGACAAAATGCCCCCTCTTGGGGGAGGAGCGGGGCGCATGCCCCGGGAGGAGGGCCTCACATGGAAGCTCATGCCATGTTGTCTAGGGGTGCGAAGGGCGTAGCCCCTAGGTATAATATATGTTCTATCTATATGACAGAGTAGATACAATGATCCGAAGATGTAGAGGAAGATACAAGAAGAAGACATTGTACTTCAACATCATATGTTCCACAACATCTTTGATTGTAGATGTAATCATCGAGGTAGATGCTTGGATACTTATATAGCAAATTAAGGCGGAAACAAGAAGTCCAAAACATTAAAGGAATACAATGATGGTGTTGCAACGCAGCATCCTCTTGATAATATTGCAACCTAGTCCAAATGTGGATACCCAAACCATAGACGAGCACACCAATTTCTCCCTAGTGCAGAGAAACGAACTTGGCATGTAGTAAATGGTAATCCACGAGTAAGAGGTTGGCCTCTCAATGCTACTTGTTAAATAATAAAAGAAGGCTATTCGATATATGGATAAGAGCAATCCCCCTCCTTTATATAAGAGAAAGGGGAAGCGTACAGACTTTAGACTAAACCCTAATGGGCCAAGACACTTATTCCCATATACAATTAGACTCAGATAACTTAATTAACTAAATTAACCAGACTCTCTAATACTCCCCCTCAAGTTGAAGCTTGGGAGAATCCCAAGTCAGCTTGGAAATAAAGAGATAAGACTAAATAGAAAGAGGAAGCATAAATAAAGATAAGCCAGGCCCTTATAAAATTTCCTACCCTCAAGATTACGATAAAACACTCACCCTTCAAATACTCCCCCTCAAGTAGATACTCGAAACCAGGAAGCACGTTGCAGAAGCTTCTTGATCATAATGGTGATATCTGGAGTAGAAGTAAGTAGCAAAGCATCATGGTCTTCATCACAGTCACTAACGCAGCAGCCCAAAGAATGTCGGTTCACAACAACGGTAGTAGTCAATGTACAAACAGAGCACGGACGAACCAAAGAGTGCTAGATCATAGTAGGAGAAAGTCAACATGCACACAAAGCATGGACAAGTAGAGAGTCGACATGCGTAAAGCACGGACAAGACACAGAGTGTTGGTGCACAAGTCCAGAGAGTGTTGGTTCACTATAGAATAGTCCAGAGCGTGCTAGTTCTCAGTAGAAAAATCCAGAGAGTGTTGGTTCACAGTAGTAGTCAACGTGCAAAGAAAGCATGCACAAGTAAAGAGTCGACATGCGTAAAGAATGGACAATCTCAACGTGCAAATAAAGCACGGACAAAAAGTAGAAAGTAAAATCAACATAGTCGGATAGAAGATCATCAGCTTGAAAAAGTAAGCCAGAGACATGAAGCACCAAGAAGCATATAGCAATAAGTGTTAATAGTAAAAGTCCACAAATTATTCAACAAGTGCATAAAAATCCTCAAAAATATAGGACAGCAAGATATAATCTTCCTCTCCTCCATCTGATCCCTCCTCTATTTCATCCCCTCACACCAACCACAGAAATAACCAAAAGTGGTTGGGGTGGACAATGATAAAGAAATGCCCCCGAAAGAAATATAGCATGTAACTTATCGAGGGGTTTTTGGGGGTGCGCCCCCCCAAACACAAATCTTCATAGAGATGAATACCATAACAAATAGACCCAAGCAAATATGCACTAGCGAGTCATAAAAAATTTAGTGGTTTCTTTTTTAAGCTAATAAGTGTAGCCAAAAATTTCATGGAAGATTGTAGTATCCTCGTCCTCCTTTTCTATTTTCAGGGTACCATCACTGGTCTTACATGACGGAGTGTTGTAGTATTGCACATAATGAAGCATGAACATATTATTAATAATAGGCGATCAAACATTGTAGACAGTAGATACGAAATCCGCAGACTTCACAAGTGGATAACAAGCATGTTAGCGACTGTACGTTTGATCCAGAAATTAAAATAAAAGGGAAAAGCACCACCTCCCTTTGGCACAGCGGTAGTGCAGTGAAGAAAAAGGCAAATGGGACTCAAGACCTCTGTTGGAACTTGAATTTTAGAAAGAAATTGCTGGTCCAAGATAATTCGTAGGGAGGCAGGGTAGGCCTCACATTGGGATTGTACGAGAGAAGCGCACCGCCTTGCTTGGTTGCTTTCATCACGGCAAGGTGCGTCGAACTAACGGGCTCTATGATCAAATTCGGATGGATCTGTAATGGAACATCCAAAACTTCTTGATCATGTCATGTTCAGCTATGGTGCTTAGGATGCGGTAGAACAGTAAATCCCTCTCACCGTTATTTAGGGTCACGAACGCCAGGGATTCACTGGCCTCATCGGGGACAAATTCAATCAACATCTCAGCGAAACAGACAGAAGAGGTGATGATGAGCGTAACATCCTTCTAGCTAGAAAACCTGATGGGAGCAACAAGAGGAAAGACACTGGGTTTGGACTTGGCAAGAGGGAAGAGAGTGTTGTCAGTAGGGACTTTGGCATAGCGGTGACGGACGTATGTGACGGTACGGAGGAAGATATCTAGTAACGATGGGTTATGAGGGATCTAAAAGGTAGTGGTTTGACTGGACACCGAGAGGGAAATTGTTTGGAGGTGGCAGCAGCAACTTGTTGTGAGGTAGGTGGCGGTGGGATTGTTGCATGTTGCGGCTGGGTATTATGAGGGATGTTGGAATGTTTGTAGCAGGTGGAAGATGGGTTGGATAGGCAGGGAGGATGAAGGATGGAAGATGGTCGTTGAATAGATGCCCAACAGGCAGCCAAGCCAATAAGGGTGGTTGTAGCCCGCAGGCGAAACAAAATATTTGTCTCCTCTAGGGTTTGATCATTGCTCTGATACCATGTTAAATAATAAAAGAAGGCTATTCGATATATTGATAAGAGGAATCCCCCTCCTTTATATAAGAGAAGGGGGAAGCGTACAGACTTTAGACTAAACCCTAATGGTCCAAGACACTTGGGCCCATATACAATTAGACTCAGATAACTTAATTAACTAAATTAACCAGACTCTCTAATACTACTGGTGTAATTCGACACTTGGCCGACTCCATAAAGCGATGTCTGGGCAGACATCTACTTCTTCTATGAGTAGGGGACCTAGGGGTCCATACACGAGGGAGTGGCATGAAGGGGAGGAATGGGTAGCACTTAGTTACTACCACAGGTTGCCATTAGCAAAGGGGAAAAGGAAAGAATGGGTGAATAACCTGGCAGGGAGAGAGAGAGAGAGGTATGGTGTCCCCAGGAGAGAACGAGACCTCGGCCTAGAATAGAGGTGGGAGCGGTGAGGCTTGGGGTGGTAGTGGGTAGTGGATGAAGCAAGAAGGGGTGAAGCGGATGGTTGGGGCAAAACCTTTATTGAGGGAGCAGGAAGTGGTGTGGGTAGTAGGGGGAGGAAAGTGGGAGTGGGGTTGGGGGTTAAGCTGGAGTTGAGAGATTGCAGGTGAAAGTTGAGGGGTGTCATCGGGGGCGAGGGGGGTTGACAAGAGGACAGACGTGAAAAATAGGGTCGGAGCGGTAGACATGAAGAGATGGGCACACTTGGGGTATGGAGGGAAGGGGTTTACGGGGGTTGATGTTGGTGGTTCAGCGGAAGTGGGCTTAAGGGCAAGGTAAGCAGGGAAGGCGGAGGGTATAAGGGAAGATGGAGCGACAGAAGGGAGAAAGCGAGGTGAACGGCACGGTGGAAACAGGGAACCCATGATAGGGAGGATGTTGTTGAGTGCCAAAACTAGAGAAAGGTGAAAGGTGGAGTGGAGGGAGAGGGAGGAAGTGTGATTGATAGGTGTTGGGCTATAGGGAGTTAACATAGTGTTTTGGATGAGGGGGTATTGATGTAGGGTGGGGCGGTGTTTGTGGACGCTTGGGACGGGGATAGGAGGGTCCCTGGTCCAGTTCTATTGTCAGACGCAGAAGGCAGCTGAAGCTTTGGCGCTTCTAAGTTCTCTCTGGCTAGTCAATTGAAGATAAAGATTCCTACCACGGGCGGTCGTCACGACGATTGCTTGAAGAACAACGTTAGGATGTTGTGTCGGAGGATCGAGGAAGTGGTTGCAAATCAACGTGAGGACAGGGCTTCTTCCAGGTGACATCGAAGAGGGAACAAACAGAATAGATCTAACCCTAATAATCCAGAGTTAGGTTGTGATACAAATAATGTGGGAACTAATGATTAAAATCTAAACTAATTTGACATAACTAATCAAAAGGAAATAAACTTCATTCAATGATTTCAATTATCAACTCTATCTTCAAAAGAGGCTTACAAAGCTTATATATAGGCGTTAAACCCCACTAAATAGATAGGCAGCCAATGTAAAACTAAACCACAAGCTTCACAAAACCAAACTGAAAACAATATCATATTACACTTAAAACACATGGAAACTAATAAAACATGTTAAATGTTACTCAAATGACTATGTCAAAGACTAAGATCGTCCTACACAGCATATCCCATGTGTTGCCAACTCGCAAACACATTGTTGCATCACCCTATCTAGCTAAAAAGGTGATAAATTAAATTTAACATGTAATTACGTTGTGTGTAAGATAGATTGTAAGCAAAAGGCACTTGTTGAAACTTGTTTTGACTAATCTTGTACTAGATATAGTGTTAAGTGGGAAGAAGAAAATCACTAAAAAAAGAAGCAAGTGATGATAATTGCTTCTATGTTGGCAACGTCGCTCGAATCCTTCCCGGTGTCACATCAAAGCGACCACATCCCCCACCTCCTCTAACCTTGGTAGCGCCACACTCCCAACCCTAACAACTATAGTAAGACGGCGCGAGTGTGAAGACCCATAATAGTCAACTCATCTGCGGCTATACATAAAACCTTATTAGAATACACAATGCTCAATTAGTAACTCCAAATACCAAAGGTAAAAAGTGCAACACTTCTTGGGATCTTGCATAAAGACCACTTGTAATTTGAAAAATGAAAGACAAAAATACAAGTTCCTGCTACGACCTTATATAGCCTTATTAGAATTCGCAAGGACCAATTTGTAATTTAAAACTAAAGAAAATAATTGTGTCCTAACCCTTCAATGCCCACGTGCAGTCACCTTATTGCAATAAAAGAGTTATTTAGAACTCATCATCATCATCAACTAAGCATCAATCCCAACTATGTTGGGGTCGGCTACACGGATCCTTCTTTTCCATTCAGCTCTATCATGGGTCATATTCTGGTTGAGATGTAGGGATTCAAAATCTCTCTTTATAAGCTCTTCCCATGTTAATTTAGGCCTTCCTTTTCTTCTATTAATTGTGCTTGCTTCAATAGTATTGCTTCGTATAAGCGCATCAGTCGGTCTGTGTTGCACATGTCCATACCATCTGAGTCGACCCTCGCGCAACTTGTCCCCAATGCTCGCAACCCCCACTTTATTCCTGATATAGTCATTTCTCAAGCAATCTTTTCTTATCTTCCCACACATCCATCTCAACATACGCATTTCAGCCACGTTCATCTTGTTGAGTCTTTGTTTCTTCACCGCCCAACATTCACTCCCATAGAGCATGGCTGACCGTATAGCAGTTTTATAAAACTTATTTTTTGGTCTGAGAGGGATCTTCCGATCACATAATACTCCAGTTGCACTCCTCCATTTCAACCATCCTACAGTGATCCTATAACAAACGTCATTTTGGACATGTCCCCATCTGTTTGAATGATAGAGCCCAAGTAACGAAATTTATCACATTTTGGTATATCTACTCCGTCCAACTTGGCTCCACCATTCACACTGCGAGATTGGCTGAAATTGCAATGCATATACTCAGTTTTGCTCCTACTAATCATGAATCCATTTGATTTTGGTGCCTTTCTCCAAAGTTCAACTTTATCAACTTTATCATTTAAACCATCTTTAGTTTCGTCAATCAATATATCATCAGCAAATAACATACACCAAGGAACTTCATCCTGAACATTCATTGTCAACTCATCCATAACAAGAAGGAACGGATATGGGCTGAGTGTGGATCCTTGGTGTACCCCAACTGTGATGGGAAATGTTGGTGTCTCTCCTCCAAGAGTCTTCACACTTGCAGTAGAGCTATCATACATGTCTTAATCAAGTCAATGTATTGGATTGGCACACCCTTTTTCCTCAAAACCATCCACAACACTTCTCTGGGTACTCGATCATAAGCTTTTTCCAAATCGATAAAAACCATGTGAAGATCTCTTTTTCTTTCCCTGTACTTCTCGATAAGCCTCCTTATCAGAAAAATAGCATCTGTTGTTGATCTACCAGGCATGAAACCAAATTGGTTGTTTGATATATGCGTTATAGATCTTAGCCTCTGCTCAATAATCCTCTCCCAAAGCTTCATTGTGTGACTCATCAACTTGATACCTCTGTAGTTTGTGCAGCTCTGAACATCGTCTTTGTTCTTATAGATGGGGACTATAGTACTATTTCTCCACTCAACCGGCATCAAAAGAGTTATTTAGAACTCAAAACATAAAAAAGTTAGCATGCAATACCTCTGACGCTCTATTGAGTATGATATAGATTAGAATGCAAAGATGGTTGCAAGCGTTCTTATATAGTATAGTTTAGGACGTGTAGCCAAGAAGCATAGACAAGTACTGCTTCCATATATATATAAAAAGGGAATCATAGCACATGGATGAGAAGTTTTGAATAAGCGGGTGCACTTGGGAAAGTTAATCAATCAGGTCAATCCAGTGTCACATTTTCACTACCCTGGATAGACAAACTGAACCTGTCGCAGCACTGAGTAAAAATTATTATGGAACATTCCAATACAATGTAACTAAGGGTGAGTAGTATCCAAGTTGTACGGTTATTGGACTATCCAAGGGGATGAAAGTTTTATGGCTATAGTGAAGCATCCAAACCCTAATCAGATATATAAGAGGGAAAAAATAAGGACAGTGGGTAAGATTAAATAGAAGAAAATAAATTAGATAGTAATAAATAAACTGTCTACACTCCCTTCCAGTTGGATGATATACATCAAGCATACCCAGCTTGTCACAAGATTCATAATGCTCTTCCAAGTGAAAACCCACTCCCTAAAGAGGTTAGCAACATGATCTTCAAATTACATTAGAGGCGTAACAATGATTTTAGAAAGCAAATCTTTATCATGCAAATAACCTTAAAGTGTTTCATTCTCTCATTATAAACCCAAGATAGCAATGAACATGGTAACACAATTGTCATAGTACATCAATATAGCAGTGGACAAGACCAAACTAGCATGGACTTTACCCACAGGAGTTCACAGGCAATGAAAGTTATGACTTTGTATTCACAGCTTAAACAGTTCATCTAGTAACCAGATGTTGTTTCTTGCTTTTCCTAGTAAGTAGATTATTATCTATTAAGTTTAAATATAGGCTAGGTAGATCATATGTCCATATGACTGCGTACATACTCAGCAGCAGGGTATTTGGTGATATTAGCATTCTCATATTTTCTACAAAACAAAGCTTTGCAGGAGATTGTTTAAGGTAGCTTAAAATCTATATTATATCCCTGGTGGCACTTCATGAGCTCGTCAGTGAACACACGTAACAAAAGTAACATCTAGAACAGTATTTGTGACGCAAATCGAATTACTAAGCAATCTCTTATTCCTTATCTTCTAGTTCTTCAATATCAACCACCGGAAATTAATCTTTCGTCCATGGGAGGAGTTGCAAATTTAGATCCCAGAATACATAAAGATATAAATATATACTCTGAGAAACAATGGCCTTAATCTGTTGTAAGCAACCTGAATCACACAAAAGTGTCAAAGCATGTTTAAATCCTCAATTATAAAGTGTTCCGGCAAGTACTTTCTTGGAATCATTAATGCTTTCAAGATAATTCCCTTATAGTACAATATCACCCCCATACACAACTATGATCATTACTTGTGTGTGAATCTTCTAACAAAAGATGAAAGATCATGTGGGACTTTACAAATCAGCTGTAATCAATCACTGAGAAAACATATCAAACCCGAGCACGGGCTTTGCCTAAGGGCATAGATATCCTTTACAGTTAACACGCCCCTTCAAGAAAAATACCTAAGTGGTTGCTCCACATAAATGATTTCTTAAATGTAATCATATAAAAGGCAATTTTACATCCTAGGGAGTAGGCCAGTTTTTCTCCACAGATCAAGATAGCGATAGTCCCTTGTGTGTAGTTTTTCTTATTGACAAAAGGGAAGCCCGACTAATGCGCCTATACGAAGCAATACCATTGAGGAAAGCACAATTAATAGAAGAAGAGGAAGGCCTAAATTAATATGGGAAGAGCTTATAAAGAGAGATTTTGAATCTCTACATCTCAACCAGAATATGACCCATGATAGAGTTGAATGGAAAAGAAGGATCTATGTAGCCGACCCCAACATAGTTGGGATTGAGGCTTAGTTGATGATGATGATGATGAAAAGGGAAGCCCACCTCTCCTATAAATAAGAGATAAGGGGAAGCATACAGACTCAAGACAAACCCTAATGGGCCAAGAATCAATTGGGCCCATATTACAAATAAACCCAACAATTTAATTAACTAATTAAATAGACACTCTAACAAACACTATTGGGAGATATCGGAAAAAAATCAGCATTGTTTCTTTGTGCATGACTATGCCTAAAGTAACTTCATTGTGCCATTAACGACTAACCCAATACTAGATAAAGAGATATGTTATATTTACTATTTTACATGTGCTCTACTCTACTTGTTACTTGTGTTATTTATCCCATATTGCTTGGTTGTGTTATTGTTTTATTCTCTTATTTTATAAAAGAGAAGGCATTGTACTCTATTTTACTCGCTTAATAGAACAATTTTCATTCTTAAAATGGTATCAGAGCATCACAATCTTGCTTCCCCTCCCAACCCTAGTGCTTCCCCTCCTTCCCCATGCCCTAGCCGCCGCCACCCCTCCCCCGCCGCCCTCCCTCTCTAACCTATCCTCTGCCTAGCTTCCCCTGCCATTCCCTCTCCCCTACCAAACCCGTCGTTGACCCCCCCCCCCGCCGTTGTCGTCGTCCTCCACCACCCTGCCACCGCTGCCCTTCACCTCTCCCACCCCTTCCTGCTCTCCTTCCACCCACCACGGCCCATCTCCGTTGCTGCCACTCTTCTCCCGCACCATAATCTATAACTTCTAGCCTCTCCCATCCTTTTGTTCTCCTCTTCCAGACTTCCCAACGTCTCCAGGCAGTTCTTAAAATAGGATGTTCACTTCCTAAAGGGTCTCTGATTGCTTTCTGCATGTGCCTCATGGTGGAATATTGATTCTCTCCATGGTGGTGTAGGTTATTCTTCCATCTAATCTGCCCTGTTGTAGGTTTCTACGACCCGATGTGTCATATCCAATGTTGTCATCTACTGCCTCGTAGTGGGTTTCTTCGGATTTGTTGATCTCGACCTTATTCTGTCTTTGCCCTCAGATTATCTGGCGCTTTTCTGACTGTTGTTGCTACTTTTTGCTTTTTGCTGCTTCTACTCTACCTCGGCTACAAATCTGTAGCGCCATGGCATCTATTGAGCCTACCCGTTCTCTGTGTCACCACGGTTTGAAACTTGATGGCTCCAATTACCATCTCTGGCCGGCCTCCATTTGACTGTAAAGGAACAAGGTTGCTACTCACATATTACTACCGACCCTAAAGCTCCTCCTGCTGCATCGGTGGATGACAAGACGCAACAAGCCTACGCACAATGGAGTGAGGATGACTCAGGCGTTATGTCCTAGATTGTCAACAGTACCGAGTCGAGGATCAGTCAGTCCCTCCTGTGCCTACATGATGCCAAGGCCATGTTGGATCGGCTTTTCCATGTCTCTCCCATCAACAAAACCCCAAGAAGGTGTTCAAAATTTTCAAGAACCTGGCAAAGAAGGATTTCTCACCTGATGCTTCTGTTGAGGATTACTACAACTAGCGCTCTACCCTCTAGTATGAATATGAAATCTATCATCCTTTATCAACCGATATCAAGGGAACTCAAAGACAGCGCAATGAACTACAGCTTGTCCAGTTTCTTGTCGGACTCCCATCCTCATTTTCTGGAGTTGTTGACCAAATTCTTTCTAGTGGTCATCTGCCTACTCTTCGAGGTGTGCTGAAACGTGTTCAACGTTTACCATCGGTGACGTCTATTCCTGCTATTGAACACCATGCTCTTGTTGTACGCTCTGTTGATAATAGTCACAGTTGTGGTCGTGGACGTGGGAATGGTGCATGTCACCCACCTACCTCAGATCGCACTTCTACTACACAGGGTCGCGGTAAACCCATTGGCCCTCTCTTCAGCAATTTTTGTGGACGTGACTATCATAATGAAGACCGGTGTTGGACTAAACATGGAAAGGCCGCTTGGGCTAACCGGGTCACCACTAATGCGGTTTAAGATGCTTCTGCTAGTGAAAACACCCCAGCTCAACCCTCTTCTGTCTGGATCCGATCCGAGTTCGAGAAGCTTTTCCAAGAGCGCATGACCAATCTACCATATACTTCATAGGTCGACTCGTCTGCCTTACTTGATGCTCCATCTACAGCTAAAAATAAATGGTGTATTAACTCTGGTGGTTTGGTTCATATGGTCGGTAACTCTGATTTATTCTCTGCTCTAACAAGATCCACCCGCTTACCTCCGGTAACGGTAGTTGATGGCTCTCAGACAACTGTCTATGGCATTGGGACAATTCCTTTATTTCGAAATATGCATCTAAAATCTATCCTATATTTTCCTATTAATCTACTTTCTGCAAGTAATACTGTGAAATATAAGATTGGATTGAATGCAATGGGATGAATACAAGACTGGACGCCCTCTCCTTTATATAGGAGAGGGGAGACGCCCTAAGACTTAGGACACAAGTAATCTAAACGGGCTGAAATACAAAAGCCCACTAACTAATAAACCTATTAACTAAATAGGCTAATATAGACTCTTTAACACTCCCCCTCAAGCTGGAGCATGGGTGAAACACATGTCCAAAGCTTGGAGGTTACAAGACTCGATAAAATGATAAAAGAAATGATAAATGAAAAATAAAAGATAAATATCACTCCCCAAACAAAAATTGATACTCTCCCTTAATTAATACTCCCCCTGAACCATTTGGTGACAATGTCTCTCTTCTTTGAAATTGTATTCTGCAGGTTGGAGATCCTCGAGCTTTAATGAAGGTCTTTTGGAGTGCATCTGGAATGAAGAACATCTGAAATGGAACCTGAATACTGCAGCAGTAATTCGCCACTTGGAGCAGACGATCATCAATACCACGACTACGGCAACTTCATTGGATTACATACTTAACGCGGCACAAACGCAGATGCCCAATGTAGATGTAGCAGTAGAGGAATCTTCAAATTGTCTGAGAAGGCGTGCATAACGTGGCACGAACACGAACGGACGATATGTTGGTGATACGATGCAGGTACCATAACTCTGACGCGTGAACCTTAGGGGCTTGCGGGAAAGGAGATCGTCCATCAAGGAAAATTCCAAGTAGATCAACGGAAGGCAATGTCGTAAGAACAGACGCAGCTTGGAGAAGACGTGATGAAGCAGCTCGGAGAAGACGCGTTGAAGATATCTCTGGATGAACTATCAACCTTACAGATGTAGATTTGGCAGGCTTGCTGAGCTTCTGAAATCTGAAGAAGCACCCATCTGTCTCATGTAAATGCAGCTGAAGAACACCATCAACACCTGACGTACAAAACGTGGTACTAACGCGGATAGCTCGGTGTTGATGCTGAATGAAGATCCTTCATTGTTGTCTGGAAGTAGAGAATAGATGTGTCTGAAGAAAATCCATGAAGATAATAGCCTGGAAGATATATAGCCTGAATACATATATCATCTCTTCTCATACTCTCTCTCTCATACATATTCTCTCACTCTCTCTCTCTTCTCATCTCTTCCTCTCCTCTCTATCCCCCCCGCACACCAAATACGACGAGAGTGAGTATTTGGTGTGGAGAAATGGATATAAGAACCCCCGCACTGTGGAAAGGGATACACACATGATATGGGTGGGTGGGAAATGAATTGGTAGATTCAAGAGGATTTTGTGATATGGAGATGTGTAATATTTGGAGAATGAAACCGATAACCAGAGAGAATATGCTAAATGGGTCAATGTAAGATCCGGATAGAAAAATAAATGGATCTAATCCCGACCCAAAAAGGATCTGAATAGAGAGGGCGTCAGAAACTTGGGAGAAGATAGAACAATTAAGGTAATGGAGCATCTCTCTAAGCAGAAGCAAGGCGCAACAATAGGACAACAGGCAGGAATGGACAGAGATAATGGGTGATAATGGCGAGATAAATAGCAGTAGGGCAGCAATGTGGAACAACGACCAAGGGCCTGGATGATGGCGATGGCGACTGAAGAGTGAGATCGTTGGCTGGGGATACGTTTGCTGCTAAATGAGGCAGCAACACTGCAGCGAACAGACACACGATGATGGCGATGATTGCAGCGGTTGGTGGCGACGTGATCGACAAAAACGGGATGGTTGTCACTGGCTGCGGTTGTCGTTGCTAATTGGCGGCGATGGCGTTGATGCTGTGCGCTGACGAAGTTGGGCGTACGGTCGGCAGGCATGGGTGGCGCATTAGCAGGCAGCAGCGGTTGTTGTCCTAGCCGACGACGATTGTGACTCCGTTGATGGTTGCGGCCAACGGCGGCAGCAATATTGCTGGCCGCGACGCTTGCACCGGATGTAGGAGGATGCGGCAACGGCGTGATGTGGCGGCGTGACTGATGGTGACGTTGACTGCTGCTGTTGACGGCGGCTTGATGGTGGCTAATATTGTTGGGAGATGACAGATAGATACGAGATAGCCGGGATGGATAGCGTCTGTGTACGGAAATAAAATCGGATCTTAAGGTGGAGAAGCCATGGAGGCCGGGATTTGCCTGGCGGGCAGCCGGCCTAAGCCATGGCAATGGAGGCAGCCGCCCGCAGGCGGGGGTTCTTCCCCTCGGTTGCTCTCTGGAAAAGACGAGCGGCGGCGGCTAGGGTTGTGTGCGCGCAGGAAAGGAGAGGGAGGAGGGGCGGCGGCTAGGTTTCCCTCAGGAGCGAACGCGCTCTGTTCACGCAGGAATTACTGTTCACTCCGTCGTACTGTTCACGTCGGAGTAACTGTTCACACCGCGTATTGTTCACGCCGGAGTTACTGTTCACGTCGTCGTTTTTGCTCACCGCTCTGATACCGTGTGAAATATAAAATTGGATTGAATGCAATGGGATGAATACAAGACTGGACGCCCTCTCCTTTATATAGGAGAGGGGAGACGCCCTAAGACTTAGGACACAAGTAATCTAAACGGGCTGAAATACAAAAGCTCACTAACTAATTAACCTATTAACTAAATAGGCTAATATAGACTCTTTAACAAAAACTGTAAAGAGCCTTCAGCGCTCTATTACATCTGACCCTTCGGGTTGTGTTTTTCAGGATCTCTGAATGAAGACGGGGATTGGTTCAGGCCATGAGGGACCAGATGGGCTCTACAACCTGGATGGACCACCATCAGTGACTGTTATGCTATCGACATCTGTGACTGGGATTCAGTGGCATTACCGCCTTGGCCACCCGTCTGCTTCTAAGTTGAAATATTTATTTCATGCTTTAGCTGATAAGAGTTTTTCCTGTGAATCTTGCCAATATGGCAAACAAACTCGATCTGTGTTTCCTACAAAGAAAGAAATTGGTTCTGAATGCATTTTTGATATTGTTCATGCAGATATGTGGGGTCCATGTTCTATTACAAGTCATTCTGGTGTTAAATATTCAATGAAATTCATTGACGACTTTTCTCGAGCTATATGGTTATTTTTACTTAAAGATTGCAGCACTGTTATGGGCACCATCACCACCTTTTGTTCTGAAATTAAAACTCAATTCAATAAACCCATTAAAATCTTTCGCAACGACAATGCTCTTGAGTTCATGCAAAAAGCATTCACTTACATTTGCTCATCCCATGGGATGATCCATCAAACTACATGCCCTATAGGCCTATACCCCACAACAAAATGGGGTTGTTGAACGCAAAAATCGCATCTTCTAGAGGTTGCTCGCACTATTCTTCTTCATTATCATGTTCCTCAGCGTTTTTGGCGTGAGACTGTTTTTACGGCTTGCTACCTTATCAATCGCATGTCGTCCTCTGTTTTACAAAATCAGATTCCGTATAGCATTCTCTTTCTTGATGTGCAGCTTATTTTGTTCCGCCGCGCATCTTTGGGTGCACTTGCTTTGTTAAAAACCTCCGTCTGGGGATGACAAAACTTGACCCTCGCTCCACAAAATGCATCTTTTTGGGATATTCTAGAAACCGAAAAGGATATAGTTGTTATGATCCTGTCATGCGACACTGGTATGTGTGGATGTAGTGTTCTTTGAACATCTAATATATTGTTCTGATAACAAAGCTTCCTTGTCCTGTGATATTTTGACATCCACTCTGTTACTTGACATTGTGGATATTGATCCACCTTCTAAGGTAGCCTGAAGAACGGCCCTTACAAGTCTACAAGAGAAGACCTAAGCCGACTATCCCCTCCATGGCCCCTCAACAACCAACTCCTCCTTCAGCGGAAGATCAAAGCACAACTCAGGTACACTCTGACTTACACCTTCCTATTAGTCTTTGTAAAGGTGTTCGCTCATGTACTCAATATCTGATTAGTCATTTTTGTTCCTCTACTAATCTGGGTGCTAGCTTTGCTTGCCTTACTGCTACAATCTCTATTGTGTATATCCTAAAAAATGCTACAGAAGCACTTCAAATCCCTACATGGCGACAAGCAACGGAACCTAAAATGCAAGCACGATCAGACATGGATCTTGTTGATCGCCCTTCTGCCTGTCCTACGGTTGGATGTCGATGGATCTTCACTATCAAATATCAGCCTGATGGAACGATTGAGCATTTGAAAGAACGCCTGGTGGCAAAAGGATATACTCAGACTTATGGCGTGGACTATTTTGAGACCTCTTCTTCAGTAACTCGACTCAAATCTTGTACGTGTCCTCGTCTTTGTTGCTATGAACAATGATTGGCCTTTATTTCAACTGCATTTTAAGAACGCCTTCCTTTATGGAGACTTGCATAAAGAAGTTACATGGAGCAACCACCAGGCTTTGTTGCTCAGGGGGAGTATTCTTCACGAGTTTGCAGATTGCAGAAAGCAATCTATGGCCTTAAACAAAATCCCCACACCTGGTTTGACAAGCTCAATCAGATTTTCATAAAATTTGGCTTGTGTCGTTCTCATTCAAATCACTCTGTATTCATTTGAAAAATTGCGGCTGGTTCAGTCATTCTTATTGTCTATGTAGATGGCATCATATTATCTAGCAGTGACACCTCTGGCATTCAGGCTACAAAAACATATCTAGAACAGCACTTTGTCACCAAGGATCTTGGTAAACTGAGATATTTCTTAGGCATTGAAGTATCCAAATCATCTGCAGACATATGTCTCTCTCAATGCAAATACGTTCTAGATCTCTTGCAGGAAACGGGTATGTTTAGTTGCAAGCCAGTCAGCACCCCTCTAGACCCAAACACTAATCGAGAAGATGAATCTTCACCACCTTATGTTGATAACCACCAATTCAAGTGATTGGTTGGTAAGCTCATTTACCTTACTGTCACGAGAGTTGATCTTGTTGTAGGCGTCAGGGTTGTAAGCATGTACCTTGATAAACCCCGACAGTGTCACTGGGGCGTTGTCTGTCACATTCTGAGATATCTCAAAAGCTCTCCAGGAAAAGGTCTATTATACAAGAAACATGGTCATTGTAATCTTTCTGGTTTCTCAGACTCTGATTATGCAGGGAGTACATGTGATCGAAAATCTACACCCGGATACTTCATCTTTGTTGGAATCAAAGTTACGTGACGTGCAAAAGCAGATGGTGGTAGCTAGATCAAGTGCAGAGGCAGAATATAGACCTATGGCACACAGCATGTGAACTTTTGTGGGTTCAAAGTCTTCTCAAAGAATTTGATAAATCTGATACTAGTCCTATTCTGATGTTCTGTGACAACAAAGCCTCTATTTTCATTACAAGCAACCCTACCTTTCATGAACGCACAAAGCATATCGAGATAGACAGTCACTTTGTTCGGGAATCTATTCTTTCTGGCCGCATCTGTACCCCACATCTCAGTACTGAAAAACAAGTGGCAGAGATCTTCACCAAAATTCTACCTAAAGCTCGATCCAAGACTCTAGTAGACAAGCTGGGCATGTTCGACATCTATGCTCCAGCTTGAGGGGGAATAAAGAGATATGTTATATTTACTATTTACCTGTGCTCTACTCTACTGGTTACTAGTGTTATTTACCCCACATTGCTTAGTTGTGTTATTGTTTTATTCTCTTGTCCTATAAAAGAGAAGGCATTGTACTCTATTTTACTCACTTAATAGAAACCTTTTCACTCTTAAGATGGTATTAAGAGCATCACGATCCCAACGATAGAGGGGCGGATTCCAAAGTTTGCCTACTCTAAAGGGCAAGCATTTCAACTTCCATGCATGCAACCAACCTGTATGAACAGGGCCTTTACAATACACTTAGAATAACAATAGATGATGAAGCGCTAACTAAGTGGGTCATTTTTAAGTCAATGTGAGACATGGAAACAAATAGCATGCAATGCGCATAAGTACAAGGTTGCTTGCTCTAAGCAATGGGCAAATCCAAATGGACAAAAGGCAAAGATCAATAGACAACAAGTTGTCACTAAAGAGAGTTGTTGAATCTGTAGGAGAAGCAGGCATCATGATGGGGGTTACTGCATGTGCAATGTATCTCTATCACTATTGATAAACCTGCCATGTTGGCAGTGTCATCATCACCCACCTTAGGAGATGGAAAGATAGGAACAAGAAGAGGAGACTATTGAAGAAAGAGACGATGGACTACTGAGAGAATATGGTGAGGCATCCTCAACAGAAGGTGAGTTATATTAACAAAACTCATTCGTGCAACACAATCAAAGTAGTAAAATCCCAATATATCAAAAAGAAACAAGGGATGATGTCTGTCAACATCTTTTCAAAATTTAGAACATAATAAGCACGCCCAAAACATTTCACTAGCAAGTATACTGGCGTAAGTGGGTAAAGAAATTTGTATATACATAGATGAATTAAGGGATATGGTTGATAAGAGTTGAGACAAATTGAACTTGGGCAGGTGCATTCAAAGAGGAGAGTCATGACACACTGTTTATATGGCATCAGAGGCAAATTCTAATATCGACTTTGCCTATACTCGGGGACATTATCATTATGAATACTTTAAAGGACACCGAAATGAGTTTTTGTTATGTTAAACATTAGTTTGAAAACATCTAACACAGTGGAGGAACCTTTCATCAAACACAATTCAGGTGATTGACAATTTGAGATTACTCATCAATAAATGTGGCAAAACAGATAATACTCAACTAGAGTACAGTACACCTAGGTTGCTTAAGATTAGTCATCAACAAAGGTACTAAAATAGTTAGTACTTAATACTATGTTGGGTAGAGGCTAGACATGGGTGTCAAACATCAGAATCTACCAAACAAAGCAATATCAGACTCCTTCATTGGCCTCTCAGGAAACACGGGTTCCCCAAGTTTACAGCTTCCACACCTAAAGGTCTCAACAAAGTAGACGAAGGGGAAGTTGGCGCAAATTCTACTTTGAGGGATGGCATGGATGAAGACCTAAGTAGTATAAATAAGTGGGGGAAAAAGAGAATAACAATAACGAGACAACTAGACTTGACTTGCCAATATTACAGTCCATCTCTACCCTCATATCCTAGACCATACATCTTTGTTCCAATATCCTGAATCGTAGAAGAATATGAAAGCAAGATTATGAACAATTTCAAAGACTTGCTAAGTTGCTACCAAATACAAGATCTAAAGAAATTAGGGGCAAGCAAAATAAAGTGTATTGGTGTCTCAAGATGTCACCAACTCCCCCTACAGAAGAAGTGTATTCATATGCAAGCATCAGAGGATGAGCAATACAACCACCAGCAACAAATAATATCAAATCATCATCATCAAAGATTGTGGAAACGTCCCAGATTTAAAAATAGGACGGTAACTTGGAAGATAACTCCTAATAAACTTTCGAAGGGAATAAGGTGGTGATCAACAACATCATGGGATTCAAAGGGATAATTAATTTACGCCTTAATCAATCTATCTAAATTAGTCAAGTTCAATATACCAACCTGCGAGGGGGCGATGGGGTCAACCCAGGCATTAGCAACTCGGCTAGAGATAATAATCACCTTCCTAACTCATTTGGATGTGTCTACCAACGCTTCTCTTCTACTTAATTCATGTGACTACAAAAACACAATGAAGTTGGGACCTAAGAGATCCTCGATCATGCCTGCAGGAGAGAAGAGATTAAGGAAGGATGAGTTGGGACCTAAGGGATCCTCTATCATGCCTGCAGGAGAGAAGAGATTAAGGAAAGATGAGTATATACTCAGCTCAAGCAATGGGTCAAAAGCAAGAATCTAATTTCGAGCAAGACCATATGTAGAAGGCAATGCATCTAGCAACTAGATCAGTTGAATGTTCACCCATTGCTTTTGAAAAAGAGCTAAATTGATGCCCTAGGAATGATAATTACTTAGTCCTTACAAAAAACCTTGAAAATGATATAGCAAGCTACAAAGGAAGCCTGCTCGTCGAAATGAAGAGATTTCATCCGATTTTAAACAACTCACAAAAGAATTCTTCTTTTAGGAATCTAGTTGAAACATCATCATCAACATCATCATCATCTAAGCCTCAATCTCAACCATGTTAGGGTCGGCCACATGGTTTCTAGGGGCAGCAATTACATTTGATGCATAACTCTATGTTGAGGAATCGAAAATGATGGTAAAAAAAGTCTTGGACCACTTGTTCTAGTCGTTAAGCTTGGTGTATCACCCACAATTTTTTCTTGTGGTTTTACAACCAACTGAGACAGGTGGCCTTGGAATTGGCATAGATTCAGAAACACAGAACTTGACATAATCGTTATTCCCATCAAGCTTTACAAGTGTGAATAAATACCGACAATGACAAAGATAAGTGGAAGTCCACTAGAGGATCGTGGTAGTGCTGTCGCCACAGCACACACATTAGGTAAGCAAGAAGGGATCAAGCAAACAGTAGGCAGAAAAGATAAGCAATAAATAATCAGTCAGTTAAAATTTTCAAACATGTGGCATGGGTTGTGACTTGTGAGGTATGCAGGTAGGTAGCCTTCGGCTCTCTAAAGACTACAAAGGGGATGGAGCTCCTTATCGTGGATAAGAACAAGGGTTAGGACCAGTGGAGCAAGTAATGGTTGCCTTTGTCTGTGGTGTCAACCACAAAATAATAGGGGAGGGGAAACAATGGTGGGGCTACTCTTACCCTCAGATGACCATTGAGAGGCCAAACCTAAAAGCATATGTAGAGTTGTAAAAACTCCTGAGACAACTAAATGAGGAGTTGATGTGTCAGACATGCACCAGCCCTATTAGATAGATATATACCTTGTGACATCCCCATCCTTGTACCCATTGTTTCCAAAAGCGGCTATGTGTGGGGCATATGAGGGTTCGACCAACTGGTCGTGTATCTATAATTAGTCTAGTCTGCAGCCATAGCCGCATACGCGGCCCTATTGCGGGCATATGTGGGCCGCTTTTTGAATGAAATTCTTAAAGACATGTTTTCAATATAATTTGATCCAATTCAATTTAAACTACTTACCCACATATGCACATGTATATATATGTACATCTATATATCTATATATATAGATATATAGATATATATATATATATATATATGTATATTTATAAATATACAAACATACATATAAGTATATATATTATATATATACATACATATAAAAATGTATATGTATATTATAAATACATCATGGAATACATACATATTATACACACAAACATCTTCTAACAAGTAATAGTTTATTCTATGTATATGAGCTTTAATGTATATGGACATGCGTGCGCGCACACACACACAATATATATATAGTGAGAGAGAGTGTGTGTGTGTGAAGCTGGAATACACTCGAGTGTACGGGAGACGCTATACACCTCAGTCGTTTTCTATCATGGAGAAATTATTTTAGAAATCTAAACCATTGATCTTCTTAAAATCTCAAGAACATACTACCTAATAAATTTTAGCTCATTTGGACACTTATAGGTCATGCATCTAAAGGGACAAAAATCATGCATTTCAAATTAGTTTTGTGCGTCGATTTGTTGTCTTTGGATGAGTGATTTATGCTCGTCCAAATGGGCTCAAATTTTGTATGTGGCCTATTATTATTGTAACCTTGAAGATCAACGGATTCGAATTTGCAAAAACATGGCCTACATAGGCAAACACCATTGGGGTGTACGAAGTGATCTGTACACTCGAGTGTATTCTAGCCTAACTAACTAACGATATATACACACACACACACACACACACATATATATATGTGTGTGTGTGTGTGTATAGTATGGACACTTATAAATAACATACTTTTGTGTTCTACAAATTAAATATATAATCTGTATGCTTAATATATATTCTTATGCAATATATATAACTTATTGAAAAAATCCAAAACCGCACATACATATGCATACCACATATAATCTATTCAGTACTCTCTCCACATGTACACTGCATACCACTATTTGAAACCATGCTTGTACCACAGCTAGTGTGGAAGATGACAATTTGGAGGAAGCTCATTGGATAGCGTCACACAGGAAAAATGGTTCCATTGGGATCCTTGGCTGTACATGAGGTCGTAATCATGTGAGGGGAGAATAACATGATCATGTGCCTAAATTAGTCCTACTTTTATACCAAGAGAAAATTGTACACTTGTCAAATAATTAAAGTACAAGGGTGAATCGTTGTTATAAGTTGGAAGTATGTGAAAACCTGTGTTGTACAGGTGGGCGCGCAGGCGCCCAGATGTAATACATGTAACAAAGTTTTTTATTTTACTGATTTCCAACAACTGATTAGTATTTACTTATCAACTGATTTGTATTTACTTATCTACGGATTTGTATTTACTTATATACTGATTTGTATTTACTAATCTACTGATTTGTATTTACTTATCTACTGATTTGAATTTACTTATCTACTTATTTGAATTTATATATCTACTGATTTGTATTTATGTATCTACTGATTTGTATTTACTTATGTCCAGATTTATATTTACTTATCTACTGATTTGTATTTATTTATCTACTGATTTGTTCATCTAATGATTTTTTATTCATCACATTATTTAAAATTAGGGCTTAGTATTTGTTCATCTACTTTTTAAAATTATTTAATCATCTACTGATTTATATTTGTTTATCAACTGAGCTGTACTTTTTTATCTAATACTTTGTATTTGTTTATCTACTGATTATATTTATTTATCTAATGCTTTGAGTTTACTTATCTAACGCTTTGAATTTTTTTATCTACTGATCTGATCTAATGCTTTGAGTTTACTTATCTAACGCTTTGATTTTTTTTATATACTGATTTGTATTTACTTATCTAATGTTTTGTATTTATTTATGACTGATTTGTATTTACTTATCTAATGTTTTGAATTTTCTATCTACTGATTTGTATTTACTTATCTGTTGACTTTTATTTATTTATCTACTGATTAGTATTTACTTATCTACTGATTTGTATTTATTATGTACTGTTTTTTATTCATTTATCTACTGATTAGTATTAATATACCGTTTTAACTTGTCTACTATTTGACTTTATTAATCTACCGTTTTGTTTTATAAATGTATAGCCTCATGAATAGAAATACAAATATATTTGACATTTCTGATTTCTGATTATGAGTAATCAATTTTGTGATTAACTCAAATCGGCTTTACAAAAACCCAATAAAGGAAAATGGCAAATATCTCCTAAAAAAGTGCTACAAATTCATATTTTCTAATGTACTATTTCTATTATATAAGCAATTTAGATATATCTACTAATATATATATATATATATATATATATATATATATACATATATTAAAACAAGATATATATAGATATATATATTAAAACAAGATTATATATATACTATTAATATATATATATAGATATTAAAACAAGATATATATAAAAATGCCTGGGCCTCCGCCTGGGCACCTAGGCTGCCTGGGCGTCCATATGGAACGCCCGGTCGCCTGGCCGCCTATACAACCATGGTGAAAACAAAACCTAAGGACAATTAAGATACAACAAAAGAGATAAGGAAAGTGAGGAAAAGAACTAGAAGGGATAATAACCTAGGACACACATATACTCCAAAATAGGAGGCATACCCACATATTGGATATTGGTACTCCTTGGATACACCTAGATACTATGGTTTGTGGTATCCTAAGGGACAATCGCTAGACCTAAAAGCTTACACCGATGCCGATTACGCTGGTTGTCGACTTGATCGTAAGAGCACAAGTGGTGGTTGCTTCTTACTAGGAAGAGCCTTAGTATCTTGGTTTAGTAAGAAACAAAACATAGTTGCCCTATCCACCATTGAAGCCGAATATGTGGTTGTTGGATCATGTTGTGCTCAAGTACTCTATATGCAACAAGTTTTGAATGACTATGGCTTTGCATTCTCTTCTACGCCGATTATTTGTGATAATACGAGTGTTATAAACTTGGCCCATAATCCTGTTTTACATAGTCGTGCCAAGCATATTGAAATCAGACATCATTTCTTAAGAGATCATATTTCTAAAAATAATATATCTCTTCATCATGTTGATACTGAAGAACAATTAGCGGATATCTTTACCAAACCTCTTCCTCTTGATCAATTTTAATATATTAGAAAGAGGTTACTTATTACTCCCTTTGAAGATGTATTCTTTGATATATGTGCCCAAAATTCCAATTGAATTTCATGTTATTTCTATTGCATAAGATTCTAGTAATGTTTCTTTGATTAGAAACAATAATTTATTATCATGCACAAGTACATAAACAAGCTCAAAATAATTCATCAAAATTACTCACAGACCCTTATTCGTTCGAACATATTTTGGACCAAGATGACTCTTGGTTGACAAAATTGTCGACCGACTTCCACTCGGTGGAACCCTCGGCTGACAAGACGTTGTTGAACCTATTTTTCTCTCAAAATTTTGCGAACCGAAAAATTTTTGCAAAAAGGCCCCTCGTTCGAGAAAATGCTCGACCGAACCCTCCAACTAATGGTCACTTTTTCAAATCGCAAAGGTCGAACGAACTAGCTGTAACGAGGAGCGTCAGAAGAGAGTCGTTGGGCTCTCGGTCGACAAAAAGGTCGACCGAACATGTCACTGATTTGCTATAAAAAGGACCCCAATCCGCCCATTCTACACACAATTCACTTGCTCTCTTCTCCACCTCCTCTCTAGTGATCTTTAGAGCTATTCTTCAACAATACTCTTGTACTACCATACCTAGTTCTTCTTCCACCTCCACTTGTTCAAGATGGCTTCATCTTCATCGTGTGGCAAGAAGAAGCAAGTAGCGGCGAGGAAGGGAAGACAAGTCACTCCAGCCTTAACCGTCATCAACGACATCACCTTCAACGACGTTGCTGCTGGAGAACGCTACCTCAAGCTCACCTCAAAGACCCCTCTTCCTCGACGCCCGATGGACACCAACGACTTCACGCTCCTTGACCTCCCCGAGCTCTTCAAGGTGCAAAAGCTGACGGAGTTTCTTGAACCGTCCTTTTGTTTCTGGTCCACCCAAGCCGTAAATGAGTTCTACGCTAATCTTAATAGGGACTCCAATAACCCCTTCTCTTTCACTTCCATGGTTGATGGGTTAGGATTCTGTTTTTTTTTAAAAGACATCCTCAAAATGTTAGATATAGATGAGGAGGAATATGGAGGTTTCATAGATTTAACCACTGGTAACCCTTTATCCAAACTCTCCACAAATGATAACACCATTAGCTTAGGAGATGTAAAAAGGGTCATCTTCCTTCCTAATACTTCATGTCATGAGAATAGGGGAACCTACTATACTACATCTCTCACCCCTGAAGCTAGGGTAGTAAACCTCATTATTTCCCACAACATCTACCCTAGAGCAAATAAAACTGAAATCCCACAATCTAGGATGTACCTAACCTATGCTATCCTAGAGAGTATTCCAGTCAATTTCATTTACATTATCCTATCTAACATGTTTGAATTCTCTGAAAATCCTCCCTATGCTGATTTTGTGTGCAAATCATTCAATTTTGCCTTGACAAAAACCTAGAGGATCTCAACTACAAGTGTGATAGGCGTCCTCAAAAACTCACCAAACACACTGTAGATAAGATCCTTGAATTTGGACACAAGAGGGCTAGGACCGAAGGAGTGACATCCACTGAAGCCAATCCTCCACCTCCTATTCCTCCTGGCTACTCTATAGAAAATCTAGCCAATGATGTGTGTTATCTCAAAGGGGCTACCTTTCACCTTGGGAGACAATTAGATTACAATCATCATGCCATGACCTATCTTAATCAAAGAATGCAAGCCTTGTCTCCCAATGTTCCCGACACTTACCCATATACACTCTATCCCGGGAGTCTCTACCCTTTTAACCCTTCAATTCAATACACCCAAATCCCACAGCCACCTTCACATGATCTTTCTCATACTCAATACTCACCCATGCAACTCCAGGACATTGCTGCCCACTTCAGGTTTGATAGGGTACCTACATTTCTGGAGGCATATGCTCTTACAAAGACAGGTGCACTTGATTGGCAAACACTTGTCAAGTACTATGGTGATGCTCCATTTCTTGGAAAAGATCATGAGGTTGATGTGATCATGCAATCCTTCAAGTGATGATATCCTATGTAGTGAGTAGCACTACTTATGCAATCATTTCTAGTGAAGTCTATGATGTTATCTTATGTTGCTATCAATGTAATCGAGCTTGTTTATGTTCACTTGATCATGTTAGTAAAATCTATCTTGTGGCTTTCATTGGACATTCTCTATCACTTTGATTTGCATCTTGTGTATCATATTGAGGGGGAGTATCTCATTCAGGGGGAGTAATATGATTATATCGCTATATTTTTTAAATGACAAAGGGGGAGAAATAATATAAATCAAAATAAATGAGTTTCATGCTCTCTTGGCTTAACATTAATTGATGTTATATTTCTTAAGAGATGGATACTATATTCCATATCTCTTTAGGAACAATTAGCACACATTTTATGAAAACAAGAATATGTTCTTCATCTAAGGTAAATCTCAAGTATGAAACTCATCTCATTTGAATCATTTTGATTATATTTTAGAAATGTTTGCCATCTTCAAAAAGGGAGAGATTGTTGGCTAAATTGGACATTAATATACCCTTTGTTTTGATGATGACAAACATTTCATTCTTGTAGATCTAACGTGCTACTTGACTATTTCAGGGTTTAAAGGAATAAGGAAATCCTACCAAGTGGGAAGATGAAGATAAATGCAAATGGAAGATCAAATGCGCTTAATTGTATAAATGCTCATGATTGTACTCAAATGTAAACACTTGTACAAAAATATAATGTACAAGTACTTAGACATCATGTAAATCAAGTGTTAGATCTTCCCTACCCACTTATAACCCTTAGATAGGTTTTCCCCCAAAGTTAGAGGCACCAACATACATTGAAACACACACTTTGTAGGTGATTCAAAAGTCTAGAACAGGGACACCCTCGGTCGAAGAACTTGTCGACCGAGACACTCTCGGTCGAAGCTCTTATCGGCCGAGAACCACCTCGGTCGAAATTATGAGCATTGTTCAACAACTTACACAATTGTGCTCTAAATTAGTCTTCGGTCGAAAATAACCTCGACCGAGTGAGCAACGGTCTAAAGCTTGTGACCGTTAGACTGGGTAGTTGGTAGTTGAAAGTTGGAAATAGACGTTGCAATACGTTTGCCTTAAACCCAGGCTCGGTCAAAGAGAACCTCGACCGGGACACAGTTCGGTCGACCAAATTGTCGACCGAGCAGGGTTCTGGATTGTTCTTTTCAAGCACAAACAAATTAACAATTACTAGCCAACTAATGTACACCTAACGGCTAGTTAAGCACTAAGAACACTCTAGACACTCCCTAGAACGTCCATAGACACTTGCAAACCATTCCTATAAATAGGAGAGGCCTTAGGACACCTAAAGCACATAAGCTACACTTGAGCATTCACTATTGAGAGCAATCAAGCTAAGATTCACTTGTTGTCTTCCTCCTTGAGCTCTAGAAGGTGTCCTATAGCTACTATCTCCTAGCCACCACACATAGCCATGTTCATCTTAAATGGATAGGAGATTCTAACGCTTGATATAGGATCAAAGCGTTGTGCTTCATTGTTGTATTCCTTTCTCCCAATCTCCCTTCACAGGTACAAGTTGTAATTTCTCCTTGGCTACTCCAAGATCGTGGAGGCTCTTCCACTGAGCGCCTTTTTTTCTTCTTGACCTAGACTGGTCGTGAACTTCTTTTCTCAGAGAAGAAGCAATGACGTGAGGAAGAAGCATCGGCTAACTCTGTGCCAGCAGTCGCGGTAACAAAAACTCGCATTCGTGCATCCATTAGCAGCCGAAGAAGCTTCTTTTCTCCCCTTTTAAAGTCTCCATACGGGTTACAAAAATTACTTTAAAAGAACAGCTCGTTCCCTCGCTGGTTTTGGCTAACTAGCAGCCGAAAAGGTAGCCCCTAACTCCATTTCAAACTTCTGAACTACATATGGCATTGGTGAAGCTACTTCGTGGAGAAGGTTGCTTCTAGAGGAGCTTGATATTACTTCAAGGAAGGCTGCTTCAAGGGTGGTTGGAGCTACTTCCAAAGGAAGGCCATCTCAAAGTGGTGGAGTTACTTCTAGGAGGAGAAGGCTACTCCAAGTGATTGAAGTTACTTCAAAGAAGGCTGCCATAAGGAGGATTGAGGCTACTTCAAGGAACGTGATTGTATTTTATGTAACATCCTTGAGAGGTAATAAAATTCATCACTTTCAAAATCTCAATTGGAAACAATTGGGTAGTGAACTGACAACTTTTGTATTCAAAGGTTGGAACCACTCTAAATACAAGTGTCTTCCTTGTTTCCTCCTTCTTTGGTTGAGTGTTTGAATTATCTTTAAATCATCAAAAAGCTCTATTCACACCTCCCCCTCTAGATCTTTCACCAAGTATTCCTAAAAATCTTTGTCTTGCAAATTAATATTCAGAAGTTAGAATTACAATGAAATCATGTTGTATGTTAAATATAGATCTATAGATGCATTATTCTATAAACAAAATTGTTATTCTAACAAACCCATCTAGAGTCTTGATCAAATGTATGTACAATGAACATATTAAGTTGTTGATGTCAATTCGTTATGGTGCTTCTTGTTAGGATTTGATCCATTATGATGCTAAAAATATTTATATAGACCCAGTCACCTAGTTCTTAAGGGGTTTTCCATGTGTGTCATATAACCCAACTCCTTGAAATATATTTTTGTTTATGCCTTATGATATCCAAACTACAATAATCTCTCTAATTTTTATTATTTCATCTTTATCTCTCTCATTAAAGGACATGTCAGTTAATTTAGTGTGATTATCATGCGCCTTTGTAGAAACATGTGATTAACTGATTACATTATTGGAAGCATGAAAGAGTGGCAATAGTTAATGTTGTACAACTAGTTAGCAAAGAGTAATGAAGATCATATCATCATCGTCGCCGTCATCATCATCATCATTACCATCTAAGTCTATTTCAACCATGTTGGGGTGGGCTACATGGAATCTCCTTCCTAATCAACTCTATTATGGTGGGCATATCATGATCAATATGTAAAGATCAAAATCTCTCTTCATAAGCTCTTCCTAGGTTAACTTTAAACATGCTTCTTCTTTCAAGTGTGCTTGACTCAATAGCATTGGTTTGAATAGGTACATTAGTCAGTTCGTGTTGAATGTGTTTATACCATTGGATCATATACTAGGGCAAAAAGGGCTAAAGACTCCATTCCATGGGATCAACATTTGCCGAAAAGTCACTATAGAGCACCTAAGAGAAATGAAAAAGGTTATTCTTGAGGTTGAACAAAAATTGAAAAATGACATGTCAAAGCATATTTCTTTTCATTTTATTTATCTTTGAAAGAGTTAGAGGGAGTTATTTTGTATTTTTATTGATAAAGATACTGGTATAGTTAACTTTAAAATAAATAATGTTTATTGCTGTATCCATTGCAGTATGTATCAAGTATTTTTTTAAATTAGCATATCATGTGTTCGTACCCCTAGCCGTATAGTATGCATCCATGTCCATGTATGTACATGTATTCCATAGGTAATAACCATAAAGTAATAAATAAGTGATCCACACAGCTAGTTGGCACTATTTCCAAACTTAATAGGATCGCTAAGAAGAAAGGAGCGACTAATCCTAGATTCAGATACAAAAACACAAAATTTCAAAGATTTTTCAGAAAGTGAAATTAGTCGACTATATATTAACATTCATGATTCAAATATTTGGTTATGAATTTCTACTCACATGAGGATTCGTTATATTTTACAATCATATTTTAGAAAATTGCCTCAAAGATATTTGGGGGTATGTGAGGTTGTAACAATTAGCAAAAAAGAAGTAGGATCATTCTCACTCCTTAGCTATTGAGTTCGAGCACTTGCTAGATTTGCTTCATTACTACTTGATTTGGAAGTTATCCACAAAGTTGTAACAGCACTTGTGATACCAATATTACGATCTCTCACACACATAGAGAAGGAATGCAGGACAGAGAGTTAGGAAAGGCCCTGTGCACTTCCATGGAACTATAGTTTGCTGAGGTTGGGTTACACTTAGTCAGAAACTTTGACTTCTATGGTGAAAGAAATAGAAGTGAGGTACAAAGGCCCCAAACATCGAACATTTGTGAATAAACCTCAAAAAAGTTAATTTGACCCATTTCGATAACGCAACAAAAAACTATTGAAGTCAAACAAGGTTCCATAAAGTTGCATATGATCTATGAAAGTTTAAATTTACTTGTTACCATGAAAAAAGAAAAAAAGAAGGAATTGCTATGTACGTAGATGGGCTTTTGTAGTTAGTGAGGGGGCCTAGTTGTCATTTCAACATAGTTAAAAGTTAAAACAAACACATGCTCTAATAGTAGGTCAAGTGAAATGTAGAAATTTATCCAAAGTCAACCTCCCTATTCTTCTCAACGTTTCTTTGAAAAGTTTTCATGTGTGAATATGAAGGCCAGCTGTATAAACCAAGGATCCAACTTGCCAATTTCAACACCATTTTGACACCCATGAAAATGAAAACTGTGGGAAATACAAGTTTGTCGATGGAAACCATGGTGTTAAAAACCGATATGTGTTGTACATGTGGAGAGGTTGATGAACTGAGTACATGTGGTATATGAGAGTATATGCAGTTTTGGAATTTTTGTATAATTTAATCATTATATCTATATTTTTTGGAGGGGGGCCATTATACATATATTAATATGCGTTAATCATACAAATGCATATTTAATTTTTGCAATTACAAATTTGGACCCTAAGACTTGAGATGTATTCATATATACAAACATATCAGACAAGCAAAACACACCACACATACATATGAACACACAAGAAAGACACATGCAATCAACCACGACTACATGCTATCAACCATACAAGATGAATAGATGCAATCAACCACTGACTTAGATATATACAACTATGCAATTGTGATCTATATCAGTAACAACTAGCACATAATCAATACGAACTAGCAAGTAGCAACTACATCAGTAACACAGATAAGGATGAAGGTAAATATAGATACTGAAAACTGTAACATCGAGCGCCTAACAGTTAAGTACTAACATTAACAACTAAATCGGTAACATAGGGGGAAGAATGAAATCAGAGGAACGAGGAAGAAGAAAATAGGGAGGAGAGGGAAATCAGAGGAACGAGGAAGAAGAAAATAGGGAGGAGGAGAAGGAAATAGGAGGAAGGAGGAAAGAAGGATGAGAAGAACAGTAAGTAGGAAGAAGAAAAGGACCGTCAGTGAGTTGGAGGGGAAATGACGGTGGGGGCGACAGTGAGTTGAGGGGAATGACGTTGGCGGACAGTGAGTTGGAGGGAGGGGAAGCAACGTCGACAAGACAAAGGGAGGAAATGGAATCGCCAAAAAAAATAAGCGTCTGCGAGGAAGAGGAAGAAGATGCAAGGAGGAGGAGGAAGTACCTGCGGCTCTGGCTGTAGGTGTCGACGAGGAGGAAGACGCAGCACGCCGCCGCCGGAATGAGCCGCCGATACGGGAGAGATGGCCGGAGTCGCTGCTGCTCCACTTGCCCTACGGGTGTCGCTGCGTGCGCCAGAAAGCTTGGGTCGGACCTCGCGAGGTGTAGGAGCACTGGAGCCGGGATCAGGGGGGTCGCGGTTGAATTCAAAAAAAAAAACTGTGCGCCGCGTAATTAGCTCGCGTCCGCTTTGTGGACTTTTCGAACTAATCAAGTCCGAATTTCCTTTCGTTCTAGGTATTCCGGGGCTTGAATCATTTGTGATCAGCGGTTCGGTCGCTGGCCGCCGCGCTCATGCGGCCCTATTGGTGGCAGCAACTTGTAAGGGCCACTTTTTAAAATGCGGATGGAAACTTTTACAAGAGCTTTGTGATGGTATAAAATTGTGGAAAATCAACGTAAGATATGAGATTTTTCATAATAATTTTACTGATAGCATTATCTACATTAAAAAAAAAACTCGTATAGCTCAACTACTTTAGACGGTTAACTATTTCAACTCTCAACCGTGAAACTCAATGTTTTTATTGAATTCTTTTAAAATCTATATTGAAAAAGAATAAAGCTACATGGACACCATTTCAAAACCCAAAATGAAACACAAGACGTTCTCATGAAAAAAAAAAGAGTATCCAAATAAAATAACAAAGGGTATAACTAAAAAATGTTAGTTCATTTAGATACTCTTTGTTTTGAAGTGGAGAGCGACTTGGGTTTCATTTTGATTTCCAAAATGTGTCCACATAGCAAATCACATTAAAAATACATAACCAACCACATTATGTATAGAACAACAACTTATAGAGATACATGACGTGCATCACCATTTGAAGCCTAAATAAGTTTGTAGGTTGGAGGTATAGATTGACCATTAAATATTAATCTCTTTTATATACAAGATAATATAAAATGCTATTGGAGTATTATGTGATGGGAAGATCTCTCTCAGGTTAAAAGGTAAGTTTTATAGAATAACTATACGTCCAACCATGCTCTATAGGAGTGAATGTCGGGGGTGAAGAAATAAGGTCACAACAAGATGATGTGGTTGAAATGTGTATCTAAGATGGATGTTTGGGAAGACAAGAAAAGATCTCTTGAATAAATCAAAATATTAGGAATAAAATGGGGGTGACGAGCATTAAGGACAAGTTGCGCGAGGGATGACTCAGATGGTACAGACATATGCAACGTAGATCGACTAATGCGCCTATTCGAAGCAATGCTATTGAGTCAAGCACCATAAATAGAAGAAGAGGAAGACCTATATTAACATGGGATGAGCTTATAAAAGAGATTTTGAATCTCTACATCTCAACCAGAATATGGCTCATGGTAGAACTCAATGGAAACGAAGGATCCATGTTGCCGACCCCAACATAGTTGGGACTAAGGCATAAATGATGATGATGATGGTGGTGGTGGTGGTGGTGGTGGTGGTGGTGGTGGCGGTGGTGGTGGTGGTGGTGGTGGTGATGATGATGATGATTATTATTATTATTATTATTATTATTATTATTATTATTATTATTATTATTATTATCATTATTATTATTATTGTGAATATATACAAGACTCACTAGTTGATTCGATCGGTTCACCAACCTGAGCCGATCGGTTCAACTCTTGAGCCGATCGGTTGGGGCAGCAGACTTGTGCAAATCAGTCAATTGCAGTTTTAATCAATCTGATACTCTAATCAATCGATCCAACACCTTGAACACTATGATTTTGAGCTATCAATCAACTAAGTGTCTAATTGAACTACTAAACTCCTTTAGTAATCAATCTAAACATTATTTGTGGATAAAGTCCTCTTCCAGGTTAAATCCTATGTGTGTGACCCTGTAGGTCCATTTCACATTGGCAGTGAAAGTCCATAACACTTACGACTTCACAAGCAAAGAGCGGTGCCTAGTCACACATCAGTGCTACCCAAGTGAAAAGGAAGGTTGGAGAACAACTTTCAATCCTACAATCCGTGAATGGTGTTACAGTGAATGTATAATCCCTTTGTCACTGATATCCTGAATGAACTCAAGGCACAAAACAGTCATCTTTTCAACGTTCATTCACTTTCTTGATCTCAGAGTAGATTGAAGGAGATATGTATGACATCAATATCACATACTAATTCACACATGTGTGTGCACTCCTATCTCAATCCTACTCATCAAGTGGCCATGGATATCAAACTCCCTCAGGAGGGACAAATCCCATATCTATCACTCACCCCTCAAAAGCCCCATGTGTCAAAGTCACCCAATCATCACCTTTATAACAGCCCATGTTTCAGGACTGTGTTTGATGATGTCAAAGTGTACCCAACGACATGTGTTGAGTGTAGTGATTCTAGGTCAAAGAATCACATTAACCACCATCACTGTGAGAACTGACTGTGACTACCATGTCATGGTTCCATGTGTCAAACTCACGGTGGGTCAGTCCGGTAAACTTGTTCTCTAACAAGTACCTATGTGTTTGGTTTGATATCTCCATATCATGACTAATGAGATTCTGTCATCAACCAACACCACAATCTAGTCTTGTGTGTCATTATTGTCTATCTACCTTCCACAATGACATCCGACTAGGGACATAATAAGAATGTACAAACTCTTAGCATATGTATGATCTCATCATTCAGGTCCTCAACCTGAAAGCATACATCATTGAGTATTGTCATTCTCTAGACATTCAATATGTTCTATCATTATCTCATATGACTGAACCAGAAAGAATTGGAAGCTTGCCTTTGATCTTTATCAAATCAATCTTAATGTATCCCACCAATCATCCCATGATTGGCTCTCAGGGCATGCATACCAACAATTAGCTATCTTCGACCACAAGTATTGAATATTAGGGTTTCGATAGTGAAGATTGCATCTATAAAAGGGAACCCTTATCGTCCATTCTAAGGGTCTCTGGTCGATGATTACAAGCCACATTTGCACTGCGTGAACCCTAGTGAGGACCAAGGACGTGACGACCACAATGAAGATATTGGTCTTCTTACACCAGGTGTCATGGCCCCTTCCATTGTTCTACCTACCTTTTCGCTATTGTATCTCACCATGAGCGAGTAGACATTTGTGATGGTGCATGGGACCAGCCCCAACAACTTGTATTTTATTCGATGTTTTATTTAACTCAACAATACTATTGCTAAATAAAGTATCATTCTGCTTATTTCCTTGCCTCACAAATTCACATCTTGCTTTGCATATATGTTATAATCATGGATGTGTAGGTTGTTGTAATCATGATAAGAACTTTGGAATGATCTTGTTATCTCCCTAATGTCATCACAGGATAGTGAGGTGATTGGGTTATGATATGCTAATGTGCCATGACTGGTCGGTCGTAGTTGTTGGGAAACATGGGCACAAAGTAAGGCAGCAGAAACAAAAATTTTATCTACCCATATTCACATAACAACATAATCGCATCAATTACTATGAAATAGGAAAGATAGTTTAATGAGTTTATATCTGGTCCTGGATCAAGTCCAATGACTTCAACTCAATACAATGCAACTATCTTCTAATAGCTCTTGGACAGTGTATGTGTAGCTCCTGGTCTTCACCACTGATAGTAGACTGGAACAACATCTGTAGTGGCTCCTCCGGTCTCACCACAAACTGTGGGATGACAAAATCCTCCTAGTGACGGGCAAAGGCCACCTTGCCTCTATGGAAGTCCACACAGACAACCTAGAACTCTTATCGTTCTGCTAGAACAGACAAGAAGTTGTCCCTCCCATTGGTGTACTAGTCACCAACCTACTCTCCCACAATGATGCTCAATTGTTATCTCCCTCACTATCCCTCCCTAGTCAGGTAGGACTTTCTTGGGCTCTCTTGGTTACCACAACCAGAGAGGATAACAATTGTTAGAGCAACTAATTTTCAATTATGTGTATTGGAAGCCCCCACTACCCCTCTATTTATAGGAGGGGTTAGGGTTAGGGTTCCCAATTAACGCGGGAGTGGAAGGGACCCAAAGATCATGAATTTTTGCAACCTACGAGTGTCAAAATGGTCGGTTCACATGTGAGCTGATCAATTCGCAGCCCAAACCAGTCGTTTCACCATGTTTCCCAATCGCACATGAATTGGCAATTCGTGTCCAATTAATGTTAAACATTAATTCCTTGCATCAATTGAATTGAGTAAGTGAAACAATCAACTTTTCTAACAAATTTGGGAAAGCACTAGAACCTTCGGTTGGCATGACCGAGTAGATCAGTTCACTAGGTGAATCGATCATCTCACCCAACTTGAGTCGATCGGTTCATCGAGTGAGACAATCGGTTCATCTAGTGAGCCGGTCAGTTGGTGCCCCGATTCATGTAGAATCAGCCAATTCAGTTCTAATCAACATGAGACTCCGAACAGCCATCCCAACACTTGAGTCGATCGGTTGGTAGTCCAGTCAACTGATTTGTTGCTTGAATTGAATACCTAAACACTTTATTACTCAATTCAATTATCATTTATGATACACTCCTCTTCTAGGTAAGTTCCTATGTGTGTGACCCTATAAGTCCCATATCACATTGGCAATGAATGCCCATAACTAGCTTATGACATCACAAGCAAAGAGCAGTTCCTAGTCACACATCAATGCTACCCAAGTGAATGGAAAGTTGGAGAACAACTTCAACCTAAAATATGTATAAGGTATTGTGTTAATTGAATAATTCCTTTGTCTTTGATATCTAGAATGAACTCGAGGCATGGGGTCGTCATCCTCTAAATGTTCAATCCATGTTACTTGAACCTAGAGAAGACTGCATGAGATATATGTGACCTCAATATCATATATTGATTCACATGTGCATGTGCATGCGTTTCTCAATCTCACTAATCAAGTGGCCATGGACACAAACTCCAGAAGGAGGGAAAATCCTATCTACATCACTCACAGTCTATCCCCATCTATCACATCTACCAAATCATCACCTTTATGGCAAACTGTGTTTTAGGGTTATGTTAGATGATGTCAAAGTACACCGAACGACATGTGAAGTATAGTGACTTTAGGTCTAAGAATCACAATCCTCAACTTCACTATGAGAGATGACTATGACTTACCAAGTATGGTTTCCATGTGTCACTCTCAAGGTGGGTCTACCTGATACATTGTTCTCTGACATGTATATGTGTGCTTGGTTAGATATACCATATCATGACTAATGACATTCTGTCATCAACCAACTCACACTCTGGTCTTATGTGTTATTGTTGTCTATCTGACTTCCAAAATAACATCCAACCAGGGACATAACAAAAATGTACACACTCTTAACATCTATATGATCTCATTGTTCAAGTCACATACTTGAAAACATACGTCATTAAGTAATTGTCATTCTTTATACATTCATTATGTTTCCTCATTATCTCACAAATAAGTGAATCTGAATGAATTGGAAGCTTGCCTTTGTTATTATTAATCAAATCCTTTATGTAATATTCCTTTGCAATCATCATATGATTGGCTCTCTGAGTATACTTGCCAACAGACTCCCACTTGCACTTAGAGGCAATCACCGACTGATCTCATCCTTTGTGATGTAAACATGTCCACCATGTTTTTGCCGTGTAAGTGTTAATCCAACGAGTTAGCAACACATTGCTTTTAGTCAGTATATTGTGTGTTCCTTGACTCTTCACTGTATGATCTCTCGTATGAGATGAAACTACCATAATATTCTATCTGATATTCCTTGCCTAACAAGTAGCTCCATTGTTGTCATAGTATCACTACTGTGTCATCAATGGTTGGAACATCTTTAAGTTCATCCATATGAACTTCTAGATCTATATAGTATCCACTCATGTGTTTGTAACACTATGATACTCAACTTCAATTGTATAATTGTAAATTAATGGTCATAAAGTTCAGAACTCTTTCCAACTAATAACTCTACTCTTAAGATTAAACACAAAACTTTAATATTATGACCATCTTTTGTCATTACGAAAGCTTGCATCAGTGTAACTCTTTATACTTAACTCTTCCTTGTTTCCATGGTCTTAGCAACTTATCTGTTAGTGCTTCTAAAGTACTAATGGATGTATTTAAATGACATTTCAATAACCTTTATTGGAAACTAAAATTATCATGTCATGTCCAGCACATACATGAACATGGAATAAGTACATTGATATAGCATATATGATAGATTCAATTGCTAGTGCATATGGCATCTCATTCATGTATTTCCATTCTTTGCAAGAATCGAAACATAGGGTTCATGAATAATGGATAGATTCTCTCTCTATTGAATCCTTCATACTGAAATCTTTCAATATCTTGCTATTTATATGTGTTCATATTTAGGTCATGAAACTTTCAAGAACTATCTTCATATATCTTGATCCCTATCTCATATGGTGTTTCACCTAATCCTTCATTGATGAAGGTGTTTTTCCATCCCAAATCTTAATATCATATCTTGAGGTGTCATTCCCCATCAATATGTGGAATATTTGTATATTCTCCCACTAAATCTTTTGTAATCACATATTTCATCTTTCATCTTAATTCAAATCAAAACCTTTAACTATCTTATCAAGATAGAAGGTCCCATATTTGAGATGCTCGTCTCAATCTTTACATTGAAACTTTGTAGCTTATAGACTTTATTTGATTTAATGAAGTTATAAACCTTTAGTATGTGTCATATACACATCCCTTCTGATATTACTTTTAAGGAATCTAGTTTTAAGCTTCATTTGCCACATCTCATAGTCTATTCTAGCTGCAAGAACAAGCACGACAATTGGTTAAGGAATTTCTTCATGTTGAACATTTTTTGAACTGACTTCAAAAACATGTATAACCAATTTGTCCATTTATGTTATCCATGTAGGTCTTTTAAATGAAAACCCAATTTTCACCTTTTGGATTTTACCCCTTTAGCTATTACTAGCAAGATCATACCTTATTAGTTTACATGGACTCCATTATGGCCTTAAGCCATGTCCCAGATTTGATTCTCAATAATTTCTAGTTGATATGTTGTCTCATCCTCTTATGACCAACCTATATGAGTTGTTGGATTCACAATCTTTTAGTCTCACATTCGTTCTACTAGAATTATGAGGTTTTGTGTTACATTATGAACTTGAGATTCCACAACAATTTGTGATTCTCACTGGTTCTCATTGTACCTCTTTATTGTTCTCAAATCTTTGGATTCTACTTTTACTCCAACTAATTCTTTTGGAACTTAGTTATGCTAGTAACAAAACACTTTCGTCACTGGATTGGGATTAAAGGAAATATTAAACAATTATGATTTGTGGATTACCCTTTTAAGAAATTACTTTCATTGTATAGGTTTTATTCCTTAAGACACATCAGGATATTCCCATATTCCATATCTCACATGGTGTCCTTTGAACCATTTTAGATGGTACATTGTTTTAGTGTTTATCATATTTCTTTGAAGGAAATTTAGAATATTGGATTAAATGATAATTATATCATGACTCATCATGATGTGATTCCTTCTTTCTGATACATCATTAGGTTTAGAATCGATTGTGATATGCTATCACCAACTTCCAGAAGGACCTCAAAATTTTGGGGAAAATTATTTGGACATTTGATAATATCAAAGTTTCTTAATACTTTTATCAAAGTTATTCTTCATTTATAATTTTCTTTGAACATTTCAAGATATTTATGTTTGTATTTTACTGAACGCAAATCATTATATCATCAACAAATGCTATGAAGTCTAAGTAACTATCTGTAGCATTTCTTTTGTAAGATCTTCATACGTTAACATGTATAAGGTCTAACAGAACGCTTATCCTCCACTACATCTAGTGAAGGATGATTTATCACATTGTGCACAAGTAAGACTTGCATGTCTCTCATTGGTTCAATAACAAAAAAGAGTCTAGATAATCATCTAGATATGCATTTCTCACATGCATGCTCTAGATGATAATGTTATATAATGTTAATTTTTTGAGTTATCAATTATAATCCTTTAGGTATTTATGTTGTTAGACATTTATCCATGATCATAGGATACTCAGGGCATTTGCCATACAAGATCATATATTTAAAATAGAATACTTAATATTATATTCATAATCATCCTTGTCATTATAAGATGCAAGAAATAAAATGTTTCTATTTATTGGCATTATGAAATAGCAGTTATACTAACTTTATTGATGCCCTAAGATAAATTCTAAATGTGTTCGAAGTTGTAGAAACTCTTTATTATTGAAATCCATCTTTGCCCTTTCATATAGGCTTTACTTCTTATTAGATCTTGCAGATCAACGTATTTTAGATCTACATATGGTATCCTATACCAAGATGAAGAAGTAAATTAGAATTATCTTATAACATTTACGCATGAAGTATAGGCCTCTACATCTTCCTTGTTCTTCTTTAGTTCCTATAACCAGAGGGGGTGATTCCTCTTCTAGTGTCCAGCCTGGTAACAATGATGACATTTGCCTCCCTTCTTTATTCTTAATTTTGCCTTGAGGTTTGAACACTTAGGCTTCTGGCTAGCGGTAGAACTCTTTTTAGCTTTGCCTTTGCCTTTAGACTTTCCCTTTGTCTTGCTGATCATCATCACAAACTTAGGCTTGTCTTTCTTCATTTTTGCCTCAGTTGTTCTCAACATTCCCAATAACTCTATCAATGCCTTGTCAAAGTCATTCATGTTGTAGTTCATGACAAACTAACTATATGACTCTAGCAGAGACTGCACAATCACATCAAGGGCCAACTCTTGACCCAAGGGGAATCCCATTATTGATAGATTCTCCACATACCCAATGAGCTTGAGCACATGAGGACCTACTGGATCTTCTTCTTCCATGTTACATTTGAATAACACTTTTGAGATATCATATCTCTCATGTCTTGCCCAGTCCTTTGGAACACATTCCTGAGATGTGTGAACATCTCCATAACTTCCTTGTTCTCATACTGTCTTTGCAACTCATAATTCATTGAGCGTAACATTAGGCATTTGGCATCCAAGACATATTCAATATGCTTCTTGTAAGCATACTTGTTAGCCCTGGGAGCATTAGGAAGAGGCTCTTCTGACACTGGTGTCTCTAGGACATAGAGCTTATGCTCTTGTGTGAGAACAGTTCTCAAGATCTTGTACCAGTCGTGGAAGTTGTTCCCATTTAATTTGTCCTTCTCAAGGACTAATCTTAGATAAAAGGTGTTGTTGTGTGTTGTCATTTGATTCTATAAAATAATTTGCAATTTGAAAATATCATTTTAGATTTCATTTGATTATAAATTTTGACAATGTTATTAGGTCTTTAATTAATCATCACTCTCACAATTTTATTCAAATTGATAGTCCCACATATCAACTCAGAAGATTGTGGCGTACAACCTTCTAGTGAGCCAAGATCCAAATAATTCAACTATCACCAAGCCAATACGCCATCATCCATAGTCAATCATTAAGGTAGACAACATTTGTCAATTGCATCATATGCAATTCTTAGATAGATGATATGCATAACTCTTTGCCATAATCATATGCATGCCTCTGGGCTTAGACACTATAAGAATCACCAATTAAGCCTGACATGATAGCCAACACGATAGATATGCACCCTATAAGGAAAGAACCTACATATATACCATCACACTTCTACAAAATAGATGGCGCACCATGTGAGGGTGTAACCTACACTTAGTTGATCAAGCTTTTTATGTGTGTTGCTAATGGAAAGAATCTTAGACTTAATATTATATTTGAGGCATTTTATGTATATACATATACTCTATCCAATCACAACATATATATAGTATGCATCATATACATGCTATATCCCACAATGTAAACATGCAATATAAAGTAAAAGGTGATGGTTATGGTCATACAACTGTATTTGATTGGAGACACGAGGAATTACTACCACCTAGGTTATCATCACATCACATGCATGAATTGACTATCAATGTAGATTTGTGCTTGCCAATCTAGGTTGATTGGTTCAACCCTTGAACTAGTTGTCTTGCCTCTTGGCCAGTCGTCTAGTCTCCTGAAACAATCAGTTGGCCTCCTATCAATTTGGTGTCTAGACTCCTTCCAAACGGTCAGTTGGACCCACCAGTCGGCCAGTTCGTGCCTGCTGCAATCGGCCCTCCTCGATCTCCCAACCTATCTTCTTGTCACATGAAGTGATCAGTTTGCCTGATGTGGATCGTCATCTTCATCATTGCAAGAAAAGAAACTATCCTATTACTACTATACTTATAATATGGTAATGAGAAACCTCAAGTTACATTTGAGGGGATCAGGGTTAGGAAAGAATAATACTTTTACATTGGGAATAAGAAGGTAGGGGCTTGGTATGCAAACTAAGATAAAATAGAAATAAAAACAAACCATTAAACCATAAACAAATATTTGGGTTATTGGCCATAACCACTCTACAAATAACCATCAAAACCGCTTTTATGGATATACGTGTAAATTTATATATATATTAGTTTAGGATTATATATGGTCTTTGATCAGATATGTGCATTAATCAATTTAAATATTCACATCGTATGTAATAAATAAATGATAAAATAAAAAATCTGATCGTATAGATTATCCCAAAACATAGTAGATTGATGCGGCTCTGATACCACTATTGATAAATGCGAGAATAAACCTAAGGTAGTGGAAAACACAATTTTTATTTATACATATTCCCAAAACATCAGAATCACGTCAATAACTATGAAATAGGAAAGATGGTTTAACGAGTTTATACATGGTTCTGGAGCAAGTCCAACAACTACAACTTGTTGCATTATAACTATCTTCTAGTTGATCTGGGATGGTGTCTATACATCTCATGATCTTCACCACTGACAGCTGATTGAAACAAAATCTACAACGACTCCTGCGGTCTCACCACAGACTGTAGGCTGACAACGTCCTCCCAGTGATGAGAAAGGCCACTTCTCCTCTATGGAAGTCCACATGGACCACCCAGAACTCCTGTCGTCCTACTAGAATAGACAGGAAGGAGTTGTCCCTCCTGTTGGTGTACTACTCACTCACCTTCTCTCCCACGATCATCCTTAGTTGTTCTCTTCCTCGCTATCCCTCCCTAATTGGGTAGGACTTGCTTGGGCGCTCTTGGTTACCACAATTAAAGAGGACAACCATTTTTAGAGCAAGTGATTCTCAATTATGTGTGTTGGGAAGCCCCCAATACCCCTCTATTTATAGGAGGGGTTAGGGTCAGCATTCTGAGTCAATGAGGGAGTGGAAGGGACCGAAAGATCATGAATTTTCACAACTTGTGAGTGTTGAAATGGTAAGTTGGCAACCAAACTGGTTGGTTCACATGCGAGAAGACCGGTTCGCAGTCTGAACCGGTCATTTTGCCATGTTTACCAATCACACATGAATTGGCAATTTGTTTCCAATTAATGCTAAACACTAATTTCTTGCACTAATCGAATTAAGTCAAATGATCAACTTTTCTCACAAATTTGGGAAAGCACTAGAACCTTCGGTTGGCATGACTGAGCCAATTGGTTCATTAGGTGAACCGATTGTATCACCCAACTTGAGCTGATTGGTTCACCTAGTGAGAGGATCGATTGATGCCCCAGTTCATACAAAACTCAACCAATTCAGTTCTAATCAACTTGACCCTCTAAATGGTCGTCTCAACACTTGAGCTGATCGATTAGTAGTCTAGTTAGCTGATTTGTTGCTTGAATTGAATACCTAAACACTTTAGTACTCGATTCAATTATTATTCATGATAAACTCCTCTTCTAGGTGAATTCCTATGTGTGTGACCCTATATGTCCCATATCACGTTGGCAGTGAATGTCCAAAACTAGCTTAGGACATCACAAGCAAAGAGCAGTGCCTAGTCACACATAAGTGCTACCCAAGTGAATGGAAAGTTTAAAAACAAATTCAACCTACAATCTATGTAAGGTGTTGCAATAATTGTATAATTCCTTTGTCTCTAATATCTGAAATGAACTCGAGGCATGGAATTGTTATCCTCTCAATGTTCAATCCATGTTCCTTGAACCCAGAGAAGATTGTACGAGATATATGTGACCTCAATATCATATATTGATTCACATATTCATGCACATGCGTTTCTTAGTCTCACTAATCAAGTGGCCATGGATATCAAACTCAAGTAGGAGGGACAAATCTCATCTACATCACTCACAGTCTATCCCCATGTGTTATTGCTACCCAATCATCACCTTTATGGAAATCCATGTTTTAGGGTTATGTTATATGATGTCAAAGTATATCGAATAACATGTCATGAGTGTAGTGACTTTGGGTCTAAGAATCAAATCACCATCTTTACTATGAGAGATGACTATGACTTACCAATTATGGTTTCCATGTGTCACTCTCAAGGTGGGTTTGTCCGATAAACTATTCTCTAACATGTATATGTGTGCTTGGTTTGATATACCGTATCATGACTCATGAGATTCTGTCATCAACCAACTCAGACTCCAGTCTTATGTATTACTATTTTCTATCTGCCTTCCACAATAAAATCTGACCAGGAACATAACAAGAATGTACATGATCTTAACATCTGTGCGATCTCATTGTTCAAGTCACGTACTTGAAGACATACTTGATTGAGTAATTATCATTCTTTAGACAATTATTACATTTCCTCGTTATCTCATAACTGAGTGAATCATAATGAATGGGAGGCTTGCCTTTGTTATTATTGATCAAATCCTTTATGTAATATGCCTTTGCAATCATCATATGATTGTCTCTCTGGGCATACTTACCAACAATAGTTAGGGAGTCCAGTCGGATGAACTAGGAACTTTAGTGTTGAGATTGGTCATTTCCAAGGGAGTTTAATCCTAGCAATGATTTGTATCTCATGAGGGAGCACAAGCAAAGCCTCTATTTAGTAAACTGTTATTTAGGAGTTAAATCTTGCTAGAATAATTACGTAGGATTTGGCAAGGAATCCCCATGCCTTGGTTCTTTTTATTATCACTTATTTATATTATTTCTATTGGCAACAATGTAGTTTAATCAATCAATCAATCAACTTTCTTGGTGATAAATATTACTCTTAATACTTCTGAACATATAACTACTTAAAAAGGTTGTCCTTTGGGTTTGATCATTAAGTATATTGTAATAAGGCTTCCATTCATCTAGAGTGGGAAATTAGTGCATAATTTTCGATTAAACCTAAGAGTTATTCCCTTAGGGCTTTTATTGATGTGATATTATGAGCCCCATTAAAAATTGGTGTCGTTACTAGGGACAATGAATGTTATATATTTTCAGAAGCTTTAAGTGTAATTGCTTTTTTTCCTTTTATGCTTGATATTATTGAAAATCCTTTAGAACTTTATCCATCATCTCATGGTCATTCTATCCTTTTTAGGTACTCCTAGCATATGCGAAGATCCAAAAGTCTTGACTCCAGATTTTTGTTCAATACTAAAATCAAGAGAACTCTTGAAAGACTTCACAAGTAGAAAAACATGGCAGATGCAACATATGTAGAAGGAGTTATTCAAGTGTGAATTGAAGCAGCTATCACAGACCAATGAGAATTCTCGTTGTTGAAGCTAGGATGCGGGTGGAAGACAAACTAAATACAAGCCTAGAAGCCACCAAAGCCACAGAGTGCACCAAACAATTGAGGGATTTTTCTATCCCCAAAGGTACCAGCTTGACTCATCTTGTCCAACCTCCAGGCAATTCGATCGAAATCAAGGCCCAACGGGCCAATATATTAAAGAATTTCACCTTCACAAGGATTAAAGATGATTGTTGAGAGTATCTCCTCAAATTCATTGACCTTTTTTTGATGATGAAGTCATCAGGCACCATTGAGGATGCCATGCAATTACAAGTCTTCAAATACTCTTTAATCAATAAAGCCAGAGCACGGTACAACACCCTTTGAGGAGATATGATCACAATGTGGGGAGCTCTAGAAAGACAATTCTAGAGAATTTTCATCCACCCTTGATGACATACTTGATCAGAGGACAAATCACTAGATTCAAACAAGTGCCCAAAGAATCTTTATACAGAGCATGGGAGCAATTCAAAGAACTCCTACACAAGTGCCCACATCATGACATTACCCAAAACCAGATCATTGAATTTTTCTATTAGGATGTGACAATGAGACTAAGACGTTCCTTGACTACTCCTCTTATGGGAACTTTATGTGGATGAGTTTTGACAGCACATTGAAGATCGTCAATCTTTCTATTGAAAATCAGACTTATTGGGGAAGACCTTCTGAAAGTAGCTATGGCAGAGGATCGTTCAAAAACCAAATCCATATCCAAATAACTAAAGTCTCTCTCTCTCAAGCTAAAAATCTTGAAAAATATTTCAGTGAATATGAGAGGAAGAACCATATGCCTCAGGTTCAAATCATTGTGCCTTCCTACGAGTTATGTCATTTAGTAGATCACAACATGATTCATTGCCAACAATTGTATGTTGCATTCCACAAATGCGAAGCTAAGAAACAATATATAGTCACCCAAGTTGTCTATCCTAGGATAAGAGTACTATAACCCAAATTGGGCTCACAACCACCCAGGTTTTCAATACGGGAACCCAACTCAGCAGACCCCATCACAGGCTACTCAAGCCAAAGCACCATCAAACTATACTGGCCCCACAACTAGAAAAATTGCATATTTAATTTCCAAAGTAGGAACTACCATAAACAATAATAGTATTAGAATCTGAATCAAGCCCCACAACTACAGATAGAGCCAACATCAACACAAGATCTAATAAAGACACTTCAACAGATGATGGAAACATACTAGACTCAATTGGCCAACATGATAACAAATCAAAAGGTGTTGGAATCACATATTGCTCACTAGAGGCTAGTCAGTAGCCTTATCAAAATGATCACAGGTCAATCAAAGAACAACCCCAAACATCTGGAGTAGTTAAATGATGTAATGGTGATGTTAGGGAACGTGTATTCCACATCCCCGACCCCTACTCACGTATCGATTTCTCCTAGTGGAAATGAGGGAATACCATTGGGGACCCCGAGTCACTTGAATGACCATCTGACAACAAATCTAGTAGAAGCCTAGACACCTGACCCTCTTATGAAGCTAGCTCAGCTGAGCACCAGTGAGAAGTCAATCCTTATAGCACCAACAGTCAAATCTAAACCATAGCAACACCAGAAGAACCACTGTATAAACCTCATGTACCCTATCTGGGTTGCCTTAAGAAGACTAAGCTTGACAATAGATTTGTGAAGTTCAACGACACTATGAAGAAACTCCACGTAGATATACCATACCTTGATGTACTTGTTGAAATGCCAACTTGGTGCAAACATCTCAAGACTCTTCTATCCAGAAAGTATATGACCAAGGAGTGTGAAAATGTGAATCTAGAACAAATGACCTCTAATATAGTTCAGAACCAAATGCCTCAAAATAAAAAAGATCCCAACTCATTTGGGATAGACTGATTCCTAGGAGACTACAGATGCCACAAGGAACTCACTGACCTAGGCGCAAGAATATCAATTATGCCATATACATGTGCCAACATCTTGGCTTCATTTATATCTTACCCATAGATATGACCATTCAATTGGCTAATCCATTCACGATGAAGCCTCTAGGAATAATAGAAGACATTCCTGTCAAGCTAAAACACACATATATCCCATGTGATTTTTTGGTCATGAACACTAAGGAAGACGATTGATATTTGTTGATTTTTTAAAGGCCCTTTCTTTCTAGTCATGACACGAGCCTTAATTGATGTTTAGACTAGGATCCTGATCCTACATTTAGGGAAAGAGACTCTTGAATATCGAGTTTTTGATGGCTTAAAGGCCCCCAATTTTCAGCAAAGTTTTTTTGCTAATTATGTCAATGAAACCAATTGAGACAAGTGCCTTATGAAGATTCCCTACAAATAGCACTGAATGGTGATGAATATGACAAGGAAAACTCTCACATAGAAATGTACGTAGAACATGGAGATGTCACAAAAGCATCACAATTTTGAAGACCTGAGGATGGCAAAAGAAATCTCCAAGGAGATATCGATGAAAACATCGCCAGAATTGAAGACGCTACCTGAGGGACTTAAGTAATGATTCCTCAACAAGGGGAACCTATCCCAGTGATAATAATCTCTAAGCTCAACATAGAAAAAGAAGAAGATAAGTTGATGACCATATTCAAAAAGGGGAAGAAAGCCCTAGGGTACAACATGAGTGACCTCATTGGAGTCAGCACAACTCTCTATATGCACAATATACCTGTGGTAGAAGACCACAAACCTTCATGGGACCCACAATGCTAGGTCAACCAAAATATGAAGGAAGTTGTGCAAAAAGAAGTAATCAAATTTCTACGTGTGGGTATTATATATCAAATCTATAACTCTCAATGGATGAGCCACATTCAACTAGTACCCAAGAAAGGTGGAACCACTATCAGTAAAAATGACCAAGGGGAATTCATACCCACAAGGACTGTCACGGGATGGAGAATGTGTATTGACTATTATAATCTAAACAAGGCAACCAAGAAAGACTACTACCCACTTTTATTTTTGGACTAGATATTGGAGAGACTTTCTCATTAGGAATACTTTTGTTATTTGGATGGATACTCCGAGTTCTACCATTTTTCCCATCCACCTCGATGACCAAGAAAAAGCTACTTTCACCTACCCGTTTGGAATGTATGATTTCAAACACATGCCATTTGGCCTTTGCAATGCCCCAACAACCTTCCAATATTGTATGACATCCATCTTTTTTGGTCTTACTAAATCCACCATGGAGGTATGAATGGACAACTTTTCAATTTACAGGGAATCTTTAACAAATGTCTTGACAACTTGGTCACCATTCTAGCCAGATGTGAGGAGGTGTAACTAGTCCTAAATTGGGAAAAGTTCTATTTCATGGTGCATGAAGGTATTGTTCTAGGTCATAAAATTTCTAGGATTGAAGTTGATCCAACCATGGTAGAAGTGATAGAAAAAACTACCACCACCTACAACCATGAAGGAGATACACACTTTCCTCGGCCACACTGATTTCTATCGAAGGTTCATACATGACTTTGCAAAGATTGCAAAAACCCTCACCAACCTCTTGTTAAATGAAGTTCACTTCGATTTTAATGAAGAATGCATGAAGATCTTCTCTACAATAAAGAAGGCCCTGACCACTATCTCGTAATCTGTGCACCCGATTGGTCACAACCATTTGAGATTATGTTCATCGCAAGTGATTATGCGGTTGGGGCCATCCTACGACAACACATCGATAACAAACATCAAGTGATTTACTATGCCTCGAAGACCCTCAATGAGGTGCAATGGATCTACATCACAAGAGAGAGAGAGATGCTAGCCATTGTGTATATATTGATAAATTACAATCTTATTTGATGGGATCCAAGGCCATAGTATACCTTTCTCATGTAGCTATCATATATTTGATGACAAATAAAGATGCAAAACCAAGTCTTATTCGATGGATCCTGCTTCTATAAGAATCTGATCTAGAAATTATGGACAAAAAAGGAAATGCAAATGTTGTTTTTGATCACATGATCTGACTCATCTACAAAGATAATAAAGCAAAAACCATCAACAAATCTCTCGTAGACAACCACCTATGGTGACTCGAGGTAAATTGGCCTTGGTATGCTGACTATGTTAATTAGTAGTCTGCATGAATCATTCTCTTGGAATTTAGATGAAGAAGCAAAAAGAATTTCCTACATGACGTTGTCTGGAAATTTTATTGGGTTGAACCATTTCTTTTTAGGTTATGCACAGATGGGCTCTACCGACAGTGTGCCACACATGAAGAATTAGAGGATATCCTGCAACATTGCCACTCTAGACGTACAGGTGGACATATGTCTGCCTAGAAAATTACAACCAAAATTTTACAATGTGGTTTTTACTGGCCAACCATTTTTAAGGATGCCTATGACCACACCCACCTATGTGACCAATGCCAATGCTCGGGCAACATCTCTAGATGAGACCAGATGCCCCTCACACAATGGTAGGAATGAAAAATCTTTGATGTCTGGGGCATTGATTACATGGGGCCATTCCCCCCCCTCATGAAAGTTATCCTATGTTGTTATAGCAATGGACTACGTCTCTAAATGGTTTGAAGCCATCCCCACAAGCTCATGCCAATCAAAGCCCATCATTAAAATGTTCAATGACATTATCTTTCCCTGATCTAGAGTAGCATGAATTATGATATAAGATGGGAGATCTCACTTTGCCAAAAGAAAGTTTGAGTCGTTGCTTAAGAAGTATGGGGTAAACCACATGACATCATCTCCCTACCATCCTCAGACAAGTGGCCAGGTTGAAGTTTCCAATCGGCAGATCGAATCCATATTGGAAAAAACCATAAGCAAGATGAGGAAAGATTGGACCTTGCAACTCAGTGATGCTCTATAGGCCTATCGATTCAAAACAACACTCAGAATAACTCCTTTCTATTTGATTTATTGGAAATCTTGTCCCCGCCCAGTGGAAATGGAGCATAAGGCCAGTTGGGCCATAAAATCCCTTAACTTTGATTTATCCTCCACCAAAGAGAATTTCTTACTGCAAGTCCAAGAGCTAGATGAACTCAAGATATCAGCTTATGAAAGTGCACACATGTACAAAGAGCATACTAAAATCTAGCATGACAATACATAAGAAGAAAGGGTATTAAAGTGGGGGTCCTTATCTCGATTTACAATTCAAGATTGCAACTATTCCCAGGAAAATTAAAAGTTGGATGGTATGGAACTTAAATGGTGAAATATATCTACCCTCGTGGAACATATGTTTTATGGGATAAGGTTGAAGGCAATTTTGTCATAAATGACCAGAGGATTAACCAACATCTTACCACTGATGACCTTCATTTTGAGAAGGCACTCAAAATAATGGAGAGGCGATACACTGTCAACATTAAGAATAAAAAACCTTCACCCCCTAACCAATCCTCGATGATGGTCATTGGTCAAGTCTATGATGCCAGGATGCAGACTAGGAGGTGACCTATCAACACTTTTTAGTTCTTATTTAAGATATAATCTCCTTTCCCTAAATGTCTATATTTTTTATTTTCATCATTTTTCTTTTTTTGATTTTTTTAAGACAGACACCAAAGGGGGCATCAACATTATGTCGAGCCAAACAATGTTAAAAAGAAGGTGTTTCCAGGAGGAAACCCAATTTTACTAGCATAGATTCTTTCTATTTTATAGTCTTGCTAGAAAAAGGGAGGGCCAAGAGGAAGAGGATTTCCTTAGCCCCAGTCTAAATGGCTAATTTTGTCAATGAGTCATCTAACTCACCAAAATATATCTAGCTGAACAAAGGCTAGTGGTGGGTTACTGCCATCTGACGATTAACAAACTCCCATAACTACTAGGATGACCTTGACAAGGAAGCCCAAACGATATGTCCAGTGACAAGATTGAACACATCCTAATGGATAAGCAACACAGATTGGGCCAGTAGAGTACAAGCTCACCTTTCACCGTGCCTACAGACACAACATCACGACCTATGTTCTGTGACATGACAAGCAACTCCGATTGTCCTGAGTCCCAAACACTCTAGGCCCTGGTACAATGATGTTGAAATACTTGACGAGATGCTATAGCCAGCCCGAACAAGCCCCTTTGTCTCTGCACATCACCGAGTTCTACTACAACATTTTGATCACCAATCAAAGACAAGACCACTCTGCTTCTTGGTACACATTACATGTTCCTAAATGAAGAATGCAATCGACGCTACGACATCATCCAGAAGGTCATGGTAACCCTTCCCTGGTGGGCTTGCAGTGACACATTATCAAAGTTGGGCATTCAAGGCCCTCTGAACAACATCCTTCACCTCAACAAGATTCACTCTTTTGCATATCAAACTTGTCCAATTTTCCCCACATTAACAATGGAGTTCTTAGCCTCATTTAAGAAACTGAGTAATGCTGATGGATGTTCCAACTCTTCAGTGAAAACAACAATCTCAATTCCTTAAATCTTATAGATATCTTCTATTAGGAAGTCAATGATGATTGACTGTCCTATTATGATACCCAAATCATATTCACCATAACTACAAATCATATGAATTCTGGGAAGAAATCATTGGTAAATCATGTTCCAAGTCTGAAAACATGAAAGCATCCATGATACATAGTCATGTGATCTGATACCTCCATTGGATTTTTTCATGCACAATTTTTTGCAAAGACTCCACTCAGGATGTTGTTACTACCACCAACCTTTACGCTATTTGGTGTGTTCTTCATCAACACCCCTTTAATTGGGGGAGTGTGTTCATTGAGCATCTTGAGCTACAGATATCATGTATCATCAATGGGAAATTCAATCAAGGCAGTCTAGTATCCACAATTGCTCCTACTTTGGAATTCCTAGACATCTGATACAAGGTCCTTCAACCAAAAGTAATCAACACCTGATCTATATCCCCTATCTTATATCAGGAAAGGTTCTCCGACCAGGACCCAAACTAAACACCTATGAAGTCACATTCCGCAACTCTTCACCTCAATTGACTCTACCCATTAGTGCAAAGTTTGCTTCAACAAATATCGCTTACAAACTGGAGGATTGTTCTGAACAAAATTAAGGGTTTCTATCAGGCCAATCCAGTATCTCCTTCTCCCTTCAACATTAACCCAGAAGTGTCAGCCACATGCTTTGGTAAAAAGGGCCAAGAATCTGACCATCGAGGCACTAAGCGCAAACGAGAGGACTCTGATGAGGATTGTAACGTCCATACACCACAACTCTTACTCAAGAAAGTGGTTGTGACTCAAGGTCGCATTGAAAGTGAACTACAATGCCATACTTATCAACTAAATCATATTTATCTTATGCAGTGCTCTCACGAGCAATGGCACATAAATTGCGACGACTACATGACAACCTATCCAAACCCTACTAGTTCTTCACCTCCATCATGACTTAGCCTTACTTTGGATGAGCAAAGGATTAAGTTCGGGATGGGGTGGGTGGTAAGATTCCAATCCACCCATTTATTTCCTATTAAAAGCTCTATTCTCTTCTTCTTTAGCTTACTGTTGTTCTATTTTATGTGAGTTGTGGCCTTTACCTAAAAAACCACTAAATTGTATGCAAATTATAAATATATAAGTGAAAATACTCACTTTTTCTTGAGCTAACCCGTTCAAAAGAAAAATTTTAAGGAACAAACATGTCTTGAACAGATTTGAGCCCCAAGGACAACGATTGAGCATCTTTTCCCCTTAGAAATGATGATAAGAAGAAAGAGTCAGAAAGGTCAAGCCACGTGTGCCCCCAATATGACAGGCAACAAAATTTTTAAATGCTTGTCTACCTTACATTAACTAAAATAACTGATATAATATTATGATCTGATTCCAATGTAGCAATGAAATGAAGAAGCACACGTCAACCTTCTATTTCCACCTCTCTTCCATCATTTCATATCTCTTCGCCAACCACAAAGAAAATAAACCACATCCATATATGCCAAACCCTAAGTTTTGGGGTGGCATCCCCTTCAATATATATATATATATACACACACACACACACACACACACACACACCACATCCATGGTTCTTTGTACCATGGAGTCGTTCAGTTGTACACATATAACCTTGCTTCTAAACGATAGTGATGCCTTGCAACAATAGCAATGTTAATGATAGTAATAATGCTGATAATAGTAGTGATGGTAATAATGTTAATATTAGTAATGATGATGATGAGGAAGGCAAAGAGTGGTGAGTTGGCCGATAGGTGTTGGAGTGTAACGGGCAATACATCTTGGGCTTGTGACGGACGTCACATCTCTCTCTTTGGTGTGTATCGGCCGATAGGCCTTGGTTGGTGGTTGCACGTTTGTGGAGTGTTCCTTCTCTCACTCTCTCTCTCTCTCTCTCTCTCTCTTGGTGGTTAAAGATGGTGGTGATCTGGCCGTTATGCTAGCAGGAGTATCGGGCGTTGTGGTTGGGGTGCTGTGACGGGCGTCACACTCCCTGGTGTGTCGACCGGCAGGAGGTGTGACGGGCGTTGCCCGATACACATGGAATTCCCGACACCCTCTCTGACGCGCGTTATCTCCTGTAACGCTGTGTCGCGCAGCGTTGCTGCTTTGTGAACCAGCCATTGTTGCTGTGTTTGGGTGAGGGTTGTGACGAGTTTTAGTGAGGGTCTTGTGATTTTTTAGTGACGGTTCTTTGTACCATGGAGTCGTTCAGTTGTACACATATAACCTTGCTTCTAAACGATAGTGATGCCTTGCAACAATAGTAATGTTAATGATAGTAATGATGCTGATAATAGTAGTGATGGTAATAATGTTAATATTAGTAATGATGATGATGAGGAAGGTAGTGGTAATGACATACATGATGTGATCCTTATACTTATATGTTAATGATAATGCTAAGTGGTAGTTACACTATTAGTTGCTTAATGATGATAATAGTAATAATAGTGGATGGTGACAGTAATGCTAATGGTAATAATAGTGCTGGTTTCATAGTAAGTATAGTCCTTATGTTGAAACTATGATTATTGTATTCCCTAACCATGCAGGTGATGATTAGCCATGAAAAGGCTATGAGGCATAGGTGATGAGTAACATCACTTTGATAATTATTCTATGAGGTTGTAGGTATGATGTGTTTGTCCCATGATGTTGATGTGGGCCTTGAAGAGGCATTGGCAGTACATGATGAGGATTGAGATCCTGTGGTATGTGATGATCCTTGAGATGGATCTAGATGGTTGGCAAGAGGCCAAGCGGTAACATGTGATGTTGGATCCGTGAGGTGGATCAGGTGGATGTGGTTACAATAATAATATAATGTTGAGTTTATGTTATTTACTTTCTGTTATATTTTGCATGTTATACAACTTGATTGAATCCTGCAATCCATCTAAAAGACACTAACTAATCACAGTGAAATATATCATGTAGTTGCCCTGGCCATAGATCCATCATCGTTAGGATTTGGTGATGGTGAAACAGGTTCTCCTACGAGTTAACCTGGAAGCGCATATTGTTGAATATGTGTAGGTTGCTCCTAGCCTGAAAATGAGGAGGTAAGAGTGTAACTTCGGTTGCAGACTCAAATATATGTATGTGTAGAGCATGGTGAATAGGCCCATGGCTCAGGATATGTGATGTGAGGAGCATGAATGTGTTCATGGCTCAGAGCACGGTGAACAGGCCCGTGGCTCAGTTTCACTAGCGCCGAGACCTGTACCAAGGCAGGCTAGAGTGAGGGTAGCCTATGGAGCTGACCCTGTGGCTAAGACCACTTCAGCATGAGACTGTGGTCCTGCTTGTGTTGTACTCGTGTACTGACCACGAGGTGGGAGGTAGTGGAGTCTGGCTCTTCCATTGACCTTGTATGGCACCGGCTTGGGTTTCGTAACCGAAGGTTGGATTTGAACGGTACGGTTCACTTCCTCAGGGCATAATAATACGTAATACAACCGTTTAGTAATTTCTGCGTAAGATAAACACGAAACATTGGTTGAAGCCTTGTTTGTGTAATATCTCTATTATATCTTGCAGTTACTTCTATATTCATCAGGTATGTGGTAATATGTCTCATCTTGATAACCATGTTATGTGATGTTATATCTTGTTCTGATAATCATGTTACCTAGTGATATATCTTATCTTGTCAATCATGTTCCATTGAGAGATACTTGGTTATATGCTTTTGTACAGCTGGTAAGCTTGTCGGTAAGAATAGCTTGGCTTTATATAGACTGCTCTTGCTATACCTGTTATTAGTTATCTGCTGTTATAGTTTATCTTGCTAAGGTTCTGTAGTTGCGGTGGGAAGTTATGTTCCCTGCTGGGACAATTGTTCAATTGTCTCACCCCGCTGGTTTACACCCTTTTTAGGTGGTCGAGTTGGACGTGGTGGTGGTCGTGGTGTTGCGGCCGAGCAGCTTGACGAGCAGTAGAAGGCAAGCGATGGATATGCTTCTGTTTTGGATGTTTTGTAGTAAAGTCTAGAGTCATCCCTATACTCTCAAGTTCTTGGCAGTGTTTTGACGTTGTTTCACGATGAACGATCGATGATGTTTGTATATCCTACTGTTGGCCAGATGTGGGCCTTTATGTATATGAACAGGTGGTGAACTCATGTGATGGATGAACAACTGTTCCTGAGCTGTGGGCACGTATCAGATCTGGTATATGTATATATATATATGTGACCTGTTTTCCTTACAGGATGAGGACCAGAATGCAATAGCTTCATAGTTTATCAGTTTTCCACAATCGGTTTTAATTAACCCGTGTTTTTGGTAATCTGTGGTTATGGTGATTTCCGCACGTTTTCGCGTAACACCTCGCTGTCTGTGTGATAGTGGGATGTGTTGCCACAGTAGCTATGATACCATTTATTAGACTAAGGGATCTAGAGGGGGGGTGAATAGAGCAACAAAATTTCTCACAAAATAGATTAGACCTTCAAATTATATTAATTAGGAGCAAAAGCTAAAAGGCAATTTGAAATCCTATCTAACAAGCATAGAAAGGATGGGAGAGATTGATAGAAAGCACTTGATAAAGGGATGTAGAGTGGTTCCACACTTCAAACTAGAAGTGAGTCATTCCACTACCTAGAGAGGTCAACCTCTAGGACTTTAAAAGTGCTTTTCTCTATTATATCACCATAGAGATTTACAGCAATAGACCACCAAAGGACTTACCCATCCAAACATAAGGAGATCTCCACGTTAACCAGGAACTTACCAACTTAGCTTGAGTCTTAAGCCTTCACCTAGGTCTTACCCATTCAAGCTCAAGTCTTCCACCTTGAAGGACTTTGCTTCTCCTCTTGGATCTTCAACCTTTGCCTTCTCCTTCACCTGGGGAAGATCACCACATCTTCATCAACCTTGAAGAGAACCAACTACAACTCCTTCTTCACTCGATGGATCTTGCTTCAACTTTTCTTCATGAGAGAAGGGGATAGGGAAGTAGTGGAATATTGAGAGATTTACATGCATAAAGGTGGAGCTCTCTTACAATAATCCTAACTCACTCACAAATCACAAAATGATGTGTAAACTAGAGAGATAAAGGGTCTCAAGGGTTGGTATCACACTCAACTATACCAAGGACCTTGTGTGTAGTGAATGAGCAATCTTGGAATGAACTCCAAGGGGTCCTATTTATAGTTGAGGGTGTCCCTTGAGTTGCGGAACACTTAGGGCCGAAATATAGCCATTTTTTGCTCAAGGCAATGGATCTATTTTCATCCAAACAAGTCATCAATGGTTAGAATCACTTTTTCTAAAATTTCTATACAGTACATTCAGTCAAGATTCAATAAAGGTAACTCGATCGATCGGCTAAAAGACAAACCTAATTTTCAAACTATCAGTCGAGTTTGTCTTGGGAAACTCGACCGCTCAGTTAAAATCACATTTGGTCAGTAAGCCGTTTGATCGAGTTTTGTGAATGCACAACTTGACCGATGCATATATCAGAAAATTGATCCATGGGATCAATTGATATTGAAACTCGACCGATCAACAACATGTGATCAATTATCTAATTTGATGAAAGAGTGATTAAAACTTGGTACTAAGTGTCCCACATATTTTTCTCATCTTATTTACAAGTCATATCATCAATACAAGTGATTACAAAATTCTTCTAAGGTCGTTTGAATGGATTTCTTTATTAGCACACTTGCATTGCATTTGACTTGAACTTTGACACGCTAGGGCTTGTGTAATTTGATTCTTTTCATGTACCTAAAACTTGAGATCAATCTTGAATACACATATTAGATACATATGAATGGAATGGTTGAGTCATTATAAAAATATGGACAATGTATGACCTCTAGGTTAACATCCCTAACTTGTGCTCCCTTCTACCTTGCACAGACAAATCAAGAGTATTGTTGAAATGAATCTGTTCTTTGTAGGTTCTCGAGTCTAGCGAATAGAGAAACAAGGCCCAATCGAGGGATATCGAAGTGTGTCTATGTGACCTCAAAGGACTAGGGTCGCTTGATCATGTTTGGTGGAATGAACAACAAAGTATGCTCAACTGGGAGAGGAAGCCTGGATCCTAGTATCAATTGTTTGTTCTCCTTTTTATTTTTCTTTACTCAAGACGAGAAAAGGTTTAAGTTCGGGGTAGTTTGATTAACATATTTATACCCATCTTTTCATATAGTTTTATTCACTTTTTAGGGGCTATTGTGTTTCTATTCCCTAATTTTATCCTTAGATTTACTTAACGAAAATTATCTTCCCTTTTTTGGACTTTAATGCATTTTATATACTTTGCATGAAGAAACAATTAAAAATACACATCATTGCCTAAAAGTGCAATAAAGCCCTCACGATGCCATACCTCAAGGGAAGGAAGGCCCCATAAGTTGTCCATTGTAATAACTTCCAACCACCCAGTCAAGCGATTGGCTCCTCCAGTCGCCTGACTCGATCCACTCTCTACCCAGAGTCCCCCAGATTCTACAGTTTTGATGTGCGCTCTCTGCATCCAACCTACCCTAGTTTGAGCCATGTTAGTTTGTCAGAGAATTGAATATGATGTCCAAATTGAATAACCCATGCAAGTCGCCTGGTGGATCGAGTACAGACCATGAAATTAGCTACCTTCGACCTCAAGTAATAAACATTATAGTTTCGACAGCAAGGAATGCATCTATAAAACAAAACTCTTATCGTCCATTATAAGGATCTCTGATCGGTGATTATAAGACACATTTGCATAGAGAAAACCCTAGCAAGTACCAAGGAGGTGGTGACCACAGTAGAGAGATTGGTCATCCTGCACCAGACATCATGGCCCCTTCTAGTGTTCTACCTACCTCTCTGCTGTTGTCTTTTGCCATGAGCGAGTAGAAGTTTGTCTTCCTACACCAAATGTCATGGCCCCTTATCATGTTCTACCTACCTTTCCACTATTAACTCTTGCCATGAGTGAGTAGACGTTTGTGCTCGGGCATGGGGAATGACCCCAACAACCTATATTTTATTATAGCTTGTATCTAAACTCAACTATACCATTTCTAAATAAAGCATTGTTCTGATTATTTCCTTGCCTCACAAATTGACATCTTGCTATGCATATATTTTATAATTGTGGATGTGCAGGTTGTTGTAATCATGATTTGAACTTTGGAACAATCTTGTTATCCCCCTAAAGTGTCAACAAGGGATAGTGAGGTGATTTGGGTTATGATATGATAATGTGTCAAGGTTGGTCGGCTGTAGTTAGGGAGTCTAATGGGATGAACTAGGAACTTGGGTATTGAGACTGGTCGGTTCTAAGGGAGTTTACTCCTTAAAATTGATCTTTATCTATACATTTCATTACATTATGTATGCCCTTATTAAATCATATCTTATCTTCTTATCTTGTTTCCTTAATTTTACTCCTTACCCCAGATATCATTTGTAGCACATATCAACATGTGATGATGTTTTCTATCTTATTTTTTACAACGACTATATTCTTATGCCCTTTTCAGGGTTACTTAAAGGAATGTATATATGCATATTGTACGTGAGGATAGAATACCCTAGACTCTTTGTCTTAGTACTTAGATCAAAACTATCAAGTGATATCCTTCACAAGTTGCCCTAGGTTGGTGTAATCATATAGTTTGCAGATATCACAAATGATATAATATATATTGATGTTGCCAAATCTTATATATGATTGTTAGTGTAACACCCTCCTTAAGCACACACATGCACGTCGTGGAAGCAACATAGAGTTATCCATAACTCGTGTACTCAAAGGGGCATTACATAAAACTGACATTCATAATAAAAATATAATTAATTCACATAAAATTAAAAAGATAAACATTCTCATGACTTTTCTTAAAATAGGACATAAATTATATCACATGGATAACTCATTTAACATCTTCATACAAGTCTCTACTATGAAGTTCTAAACATGGAAACATATACCCAAATCTATAAACATAAGGATCATCTTATAGTTGGCACCCCACCAGATCTTAAACTGCTTTATTCTTATGCTCTAAGTCTCAAGGTGTTACTTCTACTCATGCTTCTCACATGCAGACATCTTGTATGCATTCATGCAGTGAAGAAACAGTCATTAGAGTAAGTGGCATGAGTATTCTAACATATACATTACTTAAGTAATACGGTAGTACAACATATGTTGTTAAACATGATACACATGGAACTAATGATAAAATGTGTAGTAAATCTAAAACATGACCAAATACTCTTTCCTTACTCTTAGTTCTTTCTTTTTACATATCTTTCTATGGAGACCCGTACTTTGGTACTTGGATCTCATGACCTCCACTAAGGTGCATGGGTCACATAATATGCACTCTGGGCATGGGTTATGTACCTGGATCATCCTGCACTCTGGTGTTTGGACCTCATTATTTGCACATAGGACCTAGGCCATGTCTCTCTTATATTGGCCTTTACTAGGGTGCTTGGGAAACATAACTTACACAAAGGGCATGGGTCATATCTTTTTTGAGTTGACCTGCACAAGGGCTTGTATCTAACTCAATAATCTGATGTCATCTTATTAAATATGATCTTAACCTGAATCTTAATGCATTCTGATCTTAGTATGATCACAAACTAATACCTTGAATCTAAATACACGTCTTAATTTGGGAAATTAATCATGTTATAATGTATTCAATCTTATAAATTGACCATGTACTTGATTCTTATATCTGAATCATTATAAGATATCTTGATCTTAGGAACATGTATGAAAATAACCAAGAAGGTATGAAAGTCTTAGTTGCATATCTAAACTTAAGATATTAGAACACTAAATCACATAAATCATGAAAGTCTTATTTAAAAACTTGTAAATATACTGAGCTTAATAAATATGAATACTCATGGGCATGAACTACTTACCTAGATCAGTAGCAATCAAGCTCCTAAAATCTCCTGACATTAAATCATAACTATCTTTTAATTATAACCCAAACAAATCTAATTAGGATTCAAAAACCTAACTATTATATCCTTGAAACTTTGAGAAAACAAAACTAAATCATGACCTATGACCTATCGCATTTTCTAGATCTCAAAAAGAAAATAAAAAACCATATATAATTCGACCCCATTAGACATGCCAATAAGAAGATATGAACTTCCATGTATCAGCCAACCATAACTCAAGAAACCATAAGTGTGACATATAATTAGATGAAAATGTGGATGAGGTAAATAATAGATGAAAGGAATGAACATGTTCTTGCATTAACACCAAAGCTATGCATCGTGATAGGGCAAAAATATAATTAAGGCCATTCAAATTCTCAGATGACATGAATCAAAAGATGTGCGTCACAACCCTAACTTTCCCATATGAAAGTGTGACAACTAGAAATGATGTAAGGGTAAAATATTGGAAACCCAACTTGTCACCTTCCTTGTTGCTTCTTTAATCACTCAAAAATTTACAGATCTTAGCAAAGATCCTACATCCAAATATCAAAATGCCGTCATCACCTTCTAGACACTAGGGGAGTTCACCATCATCTACGTGAGGTCCTAGCAATCTCAATGAGACCAATCAAGGACCCAGAGATGCCCCATACACAAATCCAAGATCTCTCCCACTATAGTATAGATCAAGGAGGTTGTTGGTAAGGTCAGAAAGGAAAATAAGCAGCTTCTAATCAACTAGACACCTTTTTGAAATCAAATCAAAGTCAGAGGTGAGCACCTTAGGTCAAAGCACAACACACAAAATACCCAAAATGATTCACATAATAGTAATGAAGAAACCTAGAAGAGAAAAACACAAACATACCACTTATTTTATTGAGTGACGATTTCAAGATCTTTAAGAGACTCAAAGAAACCATAGAGATATCCATAGAAGGTTGAGTTAGCTTCTAAAGCAGGTTCAAACTTGGCAAGGTCGGCATCAAGGTGTGGTTGAGGAAATCTAGATATGGTGCAAACAAGAGGTAAGAAGAAGGTGGAATTGATTGTAGAGGGTTGTGCCACTACTACAGAAACAACATTCAATGTCACTTTTCTGGGCGTCAGTTATTTAAAAAAACTGCCGCCTATAACATTACACGTCGGCTATTTAGTAAATCCGACGTCTATATTCGAAGACCAGCCAGACACGGGTACCACTTTGTATTCAGCGTTGGCTGCATAACAAACAACCAACGCCTAAAATCGCCCGCGAAATCCAATTTTCGAGCAAAACAAATTTGGCACATACAACGTCGATTTTTTTACCAAAAAACCGCCGCCTATATAAGACGAAAAATTGCGCGAAAAGTTCCATCTTAGGTGTCGTTTATCCGTTGATAACCGACGCCGATAATGGTTCCCGCCATACTATTTAGGGAAAATTTTGTCTAATTGGACGTCGCTTATTTAAGTAGAACCAACACCGAAGACGTTAGGTGTCGGTTGTATTTTATAACCGACGCCTTTTACCAACTTAATAGACCCTCGAACGGCCACTGTCCCCTTTCTTCTGTTTCATTGCTAGAATTTCTCCCCGGTGCTGCTGCCGCCCGACTGCAACCCCCACCCGCCGCTGCTACTGCTTGTGCGCCGCCGTCGCTCCGCCGCCGCTCCTTGCTCCTTCTGCGCCGTCATCTCCGGTCCTAGTCGCCGCGCCCTGTGGCTACCTGCCTGCCCTACGTCGGCGGTCCTGGAGCTCGCCGCACCTGCCCTACGCCGGCGGTCCTTTGCTCGACCTCACCTCGCCGCCGACCTGTCGACCTCACCTCGCCGCCGACCTGTCGACCTCACCTCGCCCTGCTCGCTTGCCCAGGTACCTGCCGACCTACCCAGGCGACACCCAGGCACGCCTAGGTGGCCAGGCATTCACCTAGGGTCCCAAACCCAGGTGCCCAGCCTAGTTAGGCCTGTGGGATGCCTGGGCGATGCTTGGGCTGCGCCAAGGCACAATGCTACTGTGTATTTTTTTAAATTAAGTTATTTACTGATTTGTGTTTAGTTATGTACTGGTTTGTAATATATTTATGTATTGTTTTAGGAATTAATTGATCATCTACTTCTGCCCACCGTCTCCCTGCCCGTTGCCTGCTCACCTGCCTGCTTGCCTGCCTACTCGCCTACCCTCCATCTCGCCCAAACATAGGTAAACCCTATTTTATTACACTGCTTGATGTTTAATCACATAGACTAACTCAACATTGCTACTTGTATGATCCTAGTGATTAAAAGCACTCTTTCTTGGTCCCTTCAGTAACTAATGTTCCCTTGAGATGAGTGTTAATTGATCTAGTTTGCTTACTTTCCTTGTAATGCCATCTTTTATGTGCTATGACATAGTCACCTTTAGAGTATTAAAATGATGCAACTTGTACACTTGTTAAATTTGAATCTATAAATCCTATGAATTGATATCACCCCACAAAATCAGTAGTCACTATTATGTCTTGTACTCTCTAGATCTAATACTCTTATGCTATTTTAACACCATGAGACATTTTTTGCTCATTCTAGTGGATTATTATGACATATGATGACCTAACATGAAACCATGCTCTTAAAGATATGATTTACATATCTATTATTGTGTTTGTTGGCCTAGAAACCCGTCCAAGATTTACTCATTAGGAGTAAATCTTGGATAGTCCCCGGTTTGGGACTGTTCTTGAACACCTAATCTCACTTAGGATGTAAGTGTATAATGTGTATTGGGTTTTCGAGAAAATTTCGGTAGCATTTCCCCGTTTGTTCTCTAAGTACATATGTACTTAGAGAACAGCGGGGAAATGCTGTCGAAATTTTCTTGAAAACCCAATACACATTATACACTTACTAGTGAGATTAGGTGTTCAAGGATGGGATAGGTGGTACACATTTATTATATATAAGAATGACATCACATGTGTTTGTTGGACTAGACATGTATGTTTATATTTTTTATTGATAAAAGATCACAATTTTAGACGCATGTATGTTTATATTTTTTTATTGAAGCTAAATGTTTGCTTTTTTAATATCAATATCATTTTCAGATTTGATTTTTTATTATCTTCTAGTTAATACAAATGCTAAATGTTTGCCTTTTTCTAGTTAATACAAATGCTAAATGTTTGCCTTTTTAATGACATTTTCAGATGGCTGACCATGATGAGCATGATGTCCATGATGAGCATGAAGTCCATGATGAGCATGCTGTCCATGACGAGCATGGCGAGGATACCAATGTAAGTTCTAAAAATCATATCCTATATTTCTATAAAATTCATTATCTTCTAGTTATGTCATATATCCCATATTTCTATATTGTGCTAATTAAGTGTGTTTATTTTTGTCAAATTTTAGGTTGATGATGCACATGTACCCACTGAAGCACTGGAGCAACTTGATGCGCAGCACCAAACACTTAACAAGAAAAGGGGCATCACTCTGTTGAAGAAGTTAATAGCGTTGAGTGGCAGTGGATCCAAATTGGTTGTTGAGTTTGATAATGGAGGAAATGCAATTGGAGTGAACCACAATAATTTTGTAAACTATCTTGGATGTGTCACTCGAAGCCATTGGGGTGTTAAGTATGATAATTGGCATAAAGTTCCTCAGGCGAAGAAAGACTTGATATGGAAGGATTTATGCATGAGTTATTATTATTTGCAATTCTATTTTGTAGATTACAAATTATATTATTTGCAATTCTATTTTTGGATACTAGTTAATAAGAATTCTATTTTACAAAATCTGTTTGCATTGGATGAGAAGATGCATCGTAAAAGCGTGATGCAACGCGCTGGAAAGATGCTTAGGAACTATAGGACAAATCTGAACAGAGAATACATAAAAGATGGTGATAAGAAGAAGAAATCAGCCCTTGAGCAGTGGAACTTCTTGGACAAAGAAGATTGGGACAATTTTGTTGCTTCAAGAAAATCTGAAGAATTCAAGGTATTAGGCGTCACTCCCAATTTAATTAATATACGTTGTATTCACCTATTCAAGATTAACATTTAGTGCTACTACCCAAATCATTAATGTGCATACTAACTAGGCCCTCAGTGACGCGCAAAAAGCAAGGCGTGCACTGAATGTGCATCACCACACTATGGGTCCAAAGGGCTATGCAAGCATTTGCCAAAGACTACAGGCAGAGTCTGCGGCTACTCAGGAGTTTACTGCTACTCAGGAGTCTGCCACACCCATGCCTCGCCATGATATCTGGATAGCTGGGAGGCAAAACAAGAACGGTGAAATAAAGAAGCCCGTAACTGCTGAGGCGACTGCGAAAATGGTAAAATACAACTCTTAGAGCAATCGTTTGAATATTGATTATTTGTGGTGTTAACTAATCATGTGTGTTGATGGTGATTAGCGGGAGCTGCAGGAGCAGAGGAAACAAGGCACATTCATCCCTCAGGGCACAAGGGATGAATTGACAGTTGCTCTGGGTAACCCAGAGCATCCTGGACGTGTTAGGTGTGCATGCGCTGGTATGGGCATCAAAGCATTCTTTGGGCCATCCCAGCGCAAACCCAGAGCGTGACTTTCACAAGAAGAGGTAACCTATTCTTTTTTAGAATGTTACTGCAAAAGGGAATTCAATAATAAGAAGCTAATGTTTCTTTTATCCATGTATAGGAGAATAAGAGAGTCGAGGATATAGTTGCTAAGAAGGTCAATGATATAGTTGCTGAGAAGGTCAAGGAAGAAATAGTGCGGTGGCAGGCATCTCAGGCTTCCAATCAGCCTATGGCGACCCACTCTTCTCCTGATGCACAGACTGTGAGTAATCCTGGAGACCCATCGCCTAGCACGTCTCCTGTAAGTATTGTTTATGACATTGTAGCTAGTCTTTTCAAGATGATATGTTTTCAAGATGATATGTATATATGTATAACATTCTTTACGTAAATTTGTAGGCATTGAAGACATGCCGCTTAAGAATGCAAGACTATGTTGTTGCAGAGGCGCAGGCTTACCCGTCCCTTCCTGGGGCAACATTTCATGGGACTCCAATGCCACATGGCTACGTTCGTGTGAGCCCGATGTGTGTATTACCCGATTGGAGGGAAGCTGCATTGCCATATGCCCACCCAGATATTGATACACTTGGTGAGGCAGAAGGCGGGGCGATATTGTGGCCCAAAGCAGATGTCGTCTACATTACTAAAATTGTAAGATAAATTTACATTACTTTAGATTGTTAATGTGTATATATGAGGTCAACTGATCTGAAATTATATATACAGGTTAAAAAGAAGACACCCGGAGCACCTAGGCCTCCACCTCCACTTCCTGCATTACCAAGTTGGGTTCCAACTGACCTAAAATACCTGTTAGGTCCTGCTTGTAGGGGAATGACATGTTGGCTATGGGCACATAATATACATTGCCCTATAGTTGTTTCTTTAGAAGCAGATTATGCAGGTCAATCATACGATAGCTCTTTATTTATACAAGATATTATTGAGCTGTTTATATATGATTGGCTGAATACATCAATGATAGAGACATGGATAAGGTGAGATCTTGTTTATACATCCATATACCTTGTGTAAGACCTGGTGATCTGGTTTCTTATATATTAATGCATACGTAATACATGTTTTACAGCTACTTAGTCGAAGATCAATGCAAACAATTTGCATTTGATCATGTGGGATTTTTGATTCCATCATTGATTAGTATGGTAGCTAAAGACCCTGATAGTGTTCAACAATACTGTATAGATGCTTTTAAAATTTTCGGTCAGCAAAACAAGACGATAATAATAGCTCCATTCAATGTCAAGTAAGTTTACTTTATTTATAATTTGGACTTAAGAAAATTCCATTTTTATTATGCATTTTGAGTTATTAATTTTTAACTTTTTTACCTATAGCGCTAGACATTGGGAGTTACTAGTTATTGTCCCCGAGACGTTCACTGTTTATTATCTAGATCCTGCGAGAAGTACATTGAACATTAAAATTGGACACATATTGAGAATGCCATTATTCTGGTGAGAAATATTTCATTTTTATATCCGTTAACATCTGTTATTACATTACTATTTAATTATGCAATTTACTGTGTTACATTAACATGTAGGGGTTTAGATGCATTCAAAAATGCTAGAGGAAATGTCCCAAAGAGAAAGAACCAGCCAATAATTTGGGAAAACATAAAAGTAAGTTCCCGACTCCAATGTATATATTATTTATGTGAACTGTGCTTAGTTGTATTTTTTAATATTTTGTATGTTTCAATTTATAGTGCGCTACACAAGACAACGGCTGGGCATGCACATACTATGTGATGCGATTTATGCAGATGATTATCCGACATGCCGCATTGGATATTAATAGCATACATGAGGTATTATATATAGTCTCATTAGTTAGTATGAAATATATCAATCTTATTTTTATATTATTACTTATATATATATCATTCTCTTTGTAGGTGTTTAAAACTGACCACACTATAGGTAAATGCTTAAAAAATGTAAATGCTCCATATACGATGGAAGCATTAAATGAAGTAAGAGAAGAATGGGCAAAAGCCATACAAGCAGTGACAATTGTAAGATATAATTGGGATGATGATAGCGATCCTGAATGATATTTTGTAAATGAATATTTCTGAATGTTTATACATATATTTGAATGTTTCTACACGTGTGAATGTGAAATTGAATTGATGTCTGAATGTATCTACTTGTGTGAAAAAATATTTGTTAATTTTGCAGGTTTGTGGCCTGTTTGTAGGCTGATATCAATGGATGTCGTAAACCTGCAGTTCAGGAAACTGAACTGCAGGTTCTCATCCTGCTGATCAGCCACAGCAGGCCTGCAAACTGATAAGAAAAAAAAATTAAAGTATAGGCGTCGGTTATTTATAGAACACCGTCATCAAAGTCCTACAGCGTCGGTTATTGGATAAAAACCGACGCCTAATATGACAAACAACCCGACCGTGCAGGAAAGCATGGCCGTGGTGGAAAAGGCGTCGCATATTCGTATAAAACCGACGCCTATAGTACTAAACACGGTCGTGCAGCGAAGCACAGCCGTGTCGTCTGGGAGTATGGCGTCGGTTGTTCGGTTGTTAATCGACGCAGAAAGTGTCCTAGTCGGTGCTCTTTTTTGTGGCGCGAACCCTATAGACGTCGACCAACTATATATAACCGACGCCTATATATCATATAGGCGTCGGTTAGAAAACTGACGCCGAAGAGTTCGACCTTTAGCGGCGCCCACATAGGCGTCGCTTGAAAACCGTCACCAAAGGGGGTTAAATAACCGACGCCAAAGGCGTGTTCTGTAGTAGTGTGCAAAGGTCCAGAGAGGTTTGTTAATAGGTTTGATGCCTCAGGGTAACAAGGAATGCCAACTACAATGGGAAATAAGAGATGTGAGAAGTCTGTTGCCGAATGGGAACTCTAGGGCACAAAATCCCATAGTATTATGTGTGGGAGTGTTTGGCTAGATGTGTGGATTGTAGGGAGGAAACAATTTCTGGTGAAGAGATGTAGGGAAGGAGATCAGGTTGGACGAGGACTGCAACCACTATAGACTCTATGGAAGACTGGACTTTGGGTGAGGGAGACACTCACATAGTTTTAGATAAGTTTGGTGAATCCAAATAACTAGGGTTTAGAAGATATCCATGGGATCAAATAAGAAGATAAAGGATGTGCATGACAACACAAAATATCAAAAACTTTGGTCAGCTAGAAACATTGAGATGATTTCCATTAAAAACACCCAAAAACTACATAGAAACTCTCCTAAAATTTTGAAGTGATCAAGTAATATTCAAACAGTACTAAAATTGAACCACAACATATCATAGGGTCTAGAACATTTCCATCTAATTGTACTTATGTTTTGACTATCATTTATTCATGAATTATGTATGCATCATTATCTTGATTTAAATGCATAAAAATATTGGATAAATTTAATTGATCTTTCATTGCTTAATTATTTGAGTAAATTTTGAGATTAAGAGTGATAATACACTTAATATTTATCTTGCTCTCATTTCATGCCTTTTAGGGAATATATCTTAGAGGAGAGAGAAAAAAGAGGAAGTCAGACTAATTACTATTATTATCCTTCGAGGTAGTTGAAATATATTAATGTATATTTGAAGAAGAAAAGGTATTTTCTATTCATTTATTTTCCTTAATTAATTATTATAAACGAAATATTATTTCATTATATTTTTACATTCAGTCCCTTCACTGGATTTTATTTTTAAAAACCCACATTAAAGGTTCAAATGAGTTATGAAAATTTGGGATGTTATAGTTAGTGTCTTTATAAGAGACCTTGTTTATCCTTCTCTTACATAACTCTCTAAATCCATTAGGATAAATATGTTAATATAATTATATTAGTCCCCTTAATCAACTAAATAAATGTAAAAAATAGTAAGATTCCAATTTTTTTTGCATTACAATAAACTTGGGACCCCAGAAACCCCATCTTTATTAGTTGGTATTTGAAGCCCTTGAATGTGCCTTATCTTGTGTCATGTTGCCCACTATTCACATTTAGATGTTTCATATTGTAGTCATTCCCCAATAATATGTATTTTATATGAATATGCACATATGGATGTTATTTGCATGATTTCCAATGTAAGGAGTGGGATCCCATAGGCATCCACTCCCTACTAAAAATAAAAAGGCAACATCCACCAACAAAAACTTTTTCTTGAAAGGGATGAAACCAAATTTATTTAACATGATTGTATCATAACACAAAGTAGCAACAGAATAAAAGATGCATTTAACCACGGAAAAGCATCTTATCATACTAATCTTTCACCACACAGGGTGCCATATAGGAAAAACTAACTACATAAAGGACTAGCTGAGGATCACCTAACAACTTCAAGCAAAGTCTCCCACAAAGTCAGCTACACTTGTTGTGGTCCAGGTCCTCCTAGATTTCCTTCTCCTTGTCCAACACCTAGGGTTGGAAGCATACCCCATAAAAGGAAAATAAAAGAGGATATCAACAAAAAGCTGGTATGAGCATGCTAAAAGAAATTTGAGAAATATATATTAGGAAAGAGGTACGTCAAGCATAGAAGGCTTCCCATGAAAAAGGTAAGAACTACCCAAAAGGGCATAAAAGGAAAGAATCATAAAATATGATAAAAGGAATACTTGCCATAAAATCAATAATAAAAGTGGTGCCACAAAAGCACACATGAAATTTTTAGGGAACAAAACCAATAACAACCTGCATGTAGGTGAGATAAACATAGCACTAGAACAAAATAAATAACAAAGGCATCCAAGCCTCATAAACTTATAGAGATTGTCACATAACCAAACTCCCAATAAATATAAATGTTAGGCTAAACCTCACAAATTTGAAACTCGGGTATGGGGCACATAACCTCCATCCCAAAAGTAAATAATAAGGGAACATAACCCAAAACCAATGCAAATTATATTACTCTAGGGCTACTGAGTCACATAACATGCTTAATAGGGAGGCAAGTAAAAGTTATAGTTGGATTTTACAAATTAATCACCACATAAGTGATCATCATTATCATCCACCTCAAAGTGGGCATATAATATCAAATAGAGTTCCATATTGAACAAAGCATAATAAAGATTCCAAGAGATGTCAAAGAAGATATTATGATCACAAGATTAGTAAAAAATATGGTACTTCACATGAAGCATAATTTCAAAAGAAAGAGACATGGTGTATAGGCTATTGTCTATAGGACCAAGCGAAAGAAAATATAGGTTATTTCTCAACATATAAGAATAAGAGATGCAAACATACATTTATAGAGAGGAATTAGAAATTTCTCAATATAGGAATAATGTGGGATGCAATCATACCTCTCCACATAGACTTAACTAACAAGATTACTTCTAGATCCAAATATAGGTTTCCAAAGCAGCTAATATTATGCATGTGAAATTAGGGTTAGAAGTGCATTGATTATTCGAATCCCTAAAAATTTCCTTTTTATTATTAATGAATTAGGTTATTAAAACCACGTCATATTTTAGGTTATATTTTCCTAAGTTTAGAACATATTTTCTTATATTTTTGACTTTTATATATTTAGTTATGAATTATATAAGTTGTTACTTATTTAGATTAATCCATTAAAATCACCTCTTTATAACATTATATTCAGGAGACAAAACCAATACCATTTGAAAGATTACATTTTTCTAAATCCAAAACATATTTTATTTTAATTTTTAGACAAACGAATCAAAAGATATGAATTTATGAAAATCGGCCAATCTCAAGCTGTCACGTTAGCATCCACATGTTTAAGTGGCGCGTGTGGCGGGAAGGCGTTAGACGCGCAAAAATACCAGGATGGGCTACACAAAACTGAAGAGAACCTAGAACATGGAAGAGAAAAATGGTAAAAAGCCACGCTATCATCTTCTTCCTCCAGCCAGCCCGCACGCCGACGGTTGGTTGGGGGGGAATTTAGGCGTTTTCGCAAATCATGACCGAACTCAAAACCAAAAGTTGCAAATGAAAGCTAAAGCAAAGAATAACTCAACCATACCATTAGTTTGGACAAGGATGGCATGCATAAGGAGTAGCAAGGGCTGCAAGGTATGAAGGAAAACTCGATCTACGTCGCTCCACGCTTGGCCTCCAATGAAATTGAAAGCACGAGAACGTCAGGCGATGTCTAACACACAACTATGTATCCATATTTATAGGTATGAATGTGAAACAATTTAATTTGGTAAGGGACCTTCCATCCATAAAGAAAAAAAATTGGGCTCTTCTCGAATTCTCCACGAAACTTAGCAAACAAGGGCTCAAAACGTGCGGAGTTATATTTGGAACACAAAGGCAAAAAAATCATGTCAAAAAATGGACTATATCCCGAGAAATTTGAGTTTTAAGATCATACCAGAGACCCCATTGGTTCCAATCTGACCCAAGGTAGGAGTTGATCAGGAGCCATCTGATATGGGATCCCACAGTTGAGAATGCACGCAAAATCTGACCTGGAAGTGACACATTAAATGAAATTACAATCTGATTCGAATAAAGTGTGAATATAATTAATTTCCTTTTTCTCATTCCTCTTTTGAGGGTGCAAACAAATCCCAAATTAGATGAAATTTTGTACATAGGCTAATTTCGATATGTAGAATCCGAATATAAAATTAGATTTGCCTTTTGAGAACTTTTAATGTGTTAAATAAATCAATTACTATTTCCCTTTCCTCCTTCATTAATGGTTATAAGATTATCCAAATTTGATGAAACTTCAACCACACGTCATATTTAATGTGTTGGATATCGATTTTCCATCATTTCACATGTTGGAGTTTTTGTACAATTATTTAATATTTTGAAGGTTCTACACACTTTCTCTCTCCTGATTTCATCTTTTAATCAAACTTTCTCCAAATTGACTGAAAATTCACCAAAAGGTATATTTTAATATGTAGATTATTAATCTAAGATTATTTTCCACTTTTGGATTCATTAAATATTTTATTGCATATTTTAAAGGAAAAACACCTTTTCTTTTCTAAATAAAATATATATGATTATTATTATCATAAATTGGTGAAACTTGGCCTCCAAGCCAAAGCATATCTAAAGAAAAAGAAGATGAGTTTATTCTTATCCAATAAGTTTTCCTTTTATAAATTTTAACCCATTATCCATGGTTTCTATTATTTCTCTTATTAATAATTCAATATCTCATTAACATGTTTTAAGCATTATTATTGATTCCTTTTTCTCTTCCTTGCACCATAAGGAAAAGGAATGATCTAGAATGAATCTACTCTATCATTAACTCACATAAATTTATTTATTTCGTATTTGTGGAATTATAATTCATTATTCTCAAGTATGGACACCTTGTCTTTTTATGCACATTATTATTTCATGTGACATATTCTATGTACCTATCATTGTTTTTATGATTAATTTGAAGGTATTAGGTAATATTAATTTATATTCTACATGTTAGGGAGATTTATTCATGCATTAACATATTTAAGGTCACCAAAGAGCATACCCTTATCCTTGTTTGGCTAAACCTCAAAGACTAAGGTTTCTAACCTCTTAATCCTGGAATAAGATTAAGTTCTAGGTTTCGATATGCTACATCATACCGCCCCTTAAAGTGATTTCACCCTCAAAATCCAAACAACTATCGACCACCCCTTAAAAAGTTTCATCCTAATAAGTCAAGCAAAACTATAGGTAAAAATGTAACTTCTTTATATATATCCACAAGGTACCATGCAATAGGAGACACAACTTGAAAGTCTAACTATGGGACTATGGTTTACCTTCAACTTGATCATCATCATAGACTTCTTAACCATCCAAAGCAAAAACTCTTCTGGATCACCTTTCCATAGGTCTTTTACCATTTTTGTTACCATTAATCTGATGAGGCACTTGAGGTTGTTATTGTTGAGCCGGTACAAGTCCATTATGAAGCTGAGGGCACCTAGGGCGAATATGTCCAGGTTCATTGCAATGATGGCACACAACTTGCTTGATTCTTATCTTGAGAGCACTTTCCTAGAGGATGGTAACTGTTGCACTTAGCACACTTGTCTCTTCTCTTCTCATCTCCTGAGGGTTTCCTCTTCTTATCAAACTCCCTAGGTTGAAACCCTGGGTAAGACTCCACGACCAAAGCTTTATCAACCATCTACTAAAAGGTCAAGGGCAGCTGTAGAATAAGAGCATGACCCACATTGTAGTTGAGTCCTTGTAGGAATAGGTCAGTCCTATGTTCCCCACTTAAACCAACTGTATAGTGTTCCAACATCAGAAAGTTTTGTACAAACATAGAAACATATAAGGAGCCTTGCTTCAAGATATAGAACTCTATTTATTTCTTCTTTAGGGTAGCAGTGCAGATGTACTTCCCACAGAAAAGCACCAAGAACTGCTCCCAGGTCATGGTAGAGATATCATGTGTCCTTCCTATCCCATTCCACCAAACTCGAGCGGGTCTATACAAAACATATGAAGCAAACCTAACCTTTTGGGGGGGAGGACATGCCATTCCATCAAAGGTCCTCTCTAAGGCTAGCACCCAATCATCAACTTTGTTGACCATATATATTTCATCTTCACCCTTGAAGGAAGGTGGTTGCATCTTCATGAACTCCATGATTGAGAACTCCTTAGGCTTTTCAGGCACATACGGGTCTTTCATCTTCCCCGCCATGGAAGTAGCAAAAAGTTGTCAAAACATAGCCAACTCTTGCTCTGGAGAGATGACTACACCCGTACTAGCAGAAGCTGGGGGTCTCCTGACATACTGATCTTCCACTTTCAGATGGAGGAGTAACTTGAGTCACTAGTGTGGTAAAGGGTGGATCCATCCTTGACATCCCAAACCTAGGATCTGGGGTGTATCTCTCGCCATAAGGGTTTTTGCCTACAGAAGGCAAGGATACTAGGTATAAGCAACCTATGGAAAAAGGTAAACATACTAAGGGAGACAAGTTTGAAATAATTAGATAACCAAAAGCTATAAGCTCTGATACCATGTTGTAAGGAGCAAGATCCCATAGGGATCCACTCCCTACTAAAAATAAAAAGGCAACATCCACTAACAAAAACTTTTTCTTGAAAGGGATGAAACCAAATTTATTTAACATGATTGTATCATAACACAAAGTAGCCATGGAATAAAAGATGTATCTAACCATTACAAAGCTTCTTATCGTACTAATCTTTCACCACATAGGGTGACATAAAGGAAAAACTAACTACATAAAGGACTAGTTGAGGATCACCTAACTGTTGGGTTTTGTGGAGTAAACATGCACGGAAAAAGCAACTAAAAAAATTCCACACAACCCAAAATAGGATCTCATTGACAACAGTGTATTTAGAAAGAGTGTTTGCGAGATATACCTTATCGCGGAGCAAGTCTGGTGACGTCCCACTACACAATGGTATGCAACATTGCTAGCCTACATGGATGGAACTTCTCTCCTGTTCACTGAGTGCATCACAAGAAGATCCGACAATGCTTCTTTCGTGTGGTGATGTATGCCACTCGTAGCGTGTACGGAAGCTCGTAGATATCCTCCAAACGCAGGCGTCTCAACGTCTACATCTCTACTTCATCCACGCAGATGGACTGGAACTCTGCATCACACTTCCTAAGCAAGCAGGAAGGAGTCATCTCTGTGTGGCGGCGTGCAAGCATCGCGGTGCTCTCCTTTCTCTCCCGAGGACAGTGACGGCTAGGGTTTACGTATGTGAGCATAAACTAAAAATCCTCTCTCAATATCTTATATAGATACCGGCCGTCAAGCCCCTTTAAATAGGAGATGAGAGGAAGTAGGATTTCCGAAACCCATCGGTAAATAGAAACACTGCGTTAATTAAAATACTTGTGGATTAATTAGAATATTCTAGAATTAATTAACCAAATAATCACATTAATTGATTAATTAATATCCGACTCCTTGCAATAGCTCAGGATGGCTCTATGGGCACATATATATACCAATAGACTCTCACTTGCACTTAGAGCCAGTCACTCCAATTAATCGGCTCAAACATTCCAATATTATTCTAATGGATTACATAAACATTTTAGTAATCAATGTGATTCAGAGCAATTCCAATCAAATCCACAATTATACTTATATTCCAACACATCCTATGCTTGTGACCCGGTAGGCTCCAAATTACGTTGGCAGTGATATTCATAATCATATTATGATTTCACAAGCAATAATTGGTATCTAGAAAGACTTCATTGCCACCCAAGTAATTAGATAAGTTGGAGAACAACTTAACCTACCATTCATGATTGGTGTTACTGTGATTGTATAGTTCCTTTGTCACTGATATCCAGATTGAACTCGAGTCATGGAACTGTTATCCTCTTCAACGTTCAATCCATGTTCCTTGAACTAGAGCAGACTGTTTGAGATATATGTAACTTCAATATCACATATTGACTCACATCAGTATGGCCATGCATTTCTCAGTCTCGCTTATCAAGTGGCCGAAATATCAAACTCCCATAGGAAGGACAAATTCTATCTACATCACTCACAGTCATCCCCATGTGTCATAGTACACCCAAGCACCATCTTTATGGCAATCCTTATTCAGGACCACGGTGGATGATGTCAATATACACCGAACGTCATGTGATAAGTGTAGTGACTTTAGGTCTAAGAACCACAATCACCACCATCATTATGAGATGTGACTCTAACTACCAATCATGGTATCCATGTGTCACTCTCAAGGTGGGTCTGTCTGATACACTATTCTCTAGCAAGTATCTATGTATTTGGTTTGATATCTCTATATCATGGATAATGAGATTCTTCCATCAACCAACATACATTCTAATCTTATGTATTATCGGTGTCTATGGATATTTCCACAATAACAACCGATTAGGGACAAAATGAGAATACATACTCTTAGCATACATATGATCTCACTGTCCAGGTCATCAACCTGAAGACATATGTCATTAAGTATATTATTCTATAGACATCTATAAATTTTGTGGTCATCTCACAATATAAAACAAAAACATATAGATTGGAAACTTGCCTTTATTGATATGATCAATGTAGTATTACAAGTCATTTACATAGTATCCCATTACAATCATCAAATGATAGTCCCTATGGGCATACATACCAACAGATTCCCACTTACACTTATACCCAATCACTCATGAATCTCAATCCAAGTGATCAAACATGTCTGTCATGTTTCTACTGTGAAAGTGCTTTTATGAGCGGGTCAGCCACATTGCTTTCTGTAGGTACTCTGCAAATCTTCACATCTCCTCACTGTATGATCTCTTGTATGAGATGGAACCACTGTAGAATATGTTTGGAATGTTGGTGTGATCTTGGTTCTTTAGCTTGTGCAATTGCTCTGTTGTTGTTGCAAAACAACTCAATTGCATCACTAGCGCTTGGAACCACTCCAAGTTCAGAAATGAACTTCTTGATCCACACAACTTTCTTTGCAACATTAGATGCGACAATATATTCAGCCTCTGTTGTAGAATCTACAACCGTCTCTTGCTTGGAACTCTTCCATCTCACAGCTCCGTTGTTCAGGTAAAACACAAATCCAGATTGTGATCTATAGTCATATTTGTCAGTTTGGAAGCTAACATCCGTGTAACCCTTTACCACGAGCTCTTCCTCACCACCGTATACCAAGAATTGATCCTTAGTCCTTCTCAAGTACTTTAGGATGTTCTTTACGGCTATCCAGTGACATTCACCTGGATCTGACTGATACCGGCTCATCATGCTCAAAGCATATGACACATCAAGACAAGTACATAACATCGCGTACATGATAGATCCAATTGCTGATGCATATGGAATCTTACTCATGCGGGCCCATTCATCACATGAACTAGGACATTGGGCTTTAGAGATCGTAACCCCATGGGACATGGGCAAGTTACCTCTCTTAGAAGCCTCCATGCTAAACCTCTTTAGCACCTTGTCAATGTATGTTCTCTTGCTTAGGCCTAGAAGCCTTCTATATCTATCTCTATAATCTTGATTCCTAGTATATAGGATGCTTTGCCTAAATCCTTCATAGAGAAGGTCTTCCCCAGCCAACCTTTTACTGTCTGAAGAGTAGGGATGCCATTTCCCATTAATAGTATGTCATCCACATACAATATGAGAAATATGATTGTGCTCCCACTAACCCTTTTGTAAACACAAGGTTCATCTTCATTTTGTTTAAAGCCAAACTTTTTTACTACTTCGTCAAAATGTAGATTCCATCTCTGAGATGCTTGCTTCAATCCATAGATTGACCTTTATAGCTTACAAACTTTATTGGCTTCCTTTGGATTGATGAAACCCTCAGGTTGTATCATGTACACATCCTCGAGTAAATTCCTGTTAAGGAATGTTGTTTTAACATCCATCTGCCAAATCTCATAGTCATGATAAGCTGCAATGGCAAGTATGATCCTGATGGATTTAACCATGGCAACTAGTGATAAGGTCTCATCATAATCAACACCTTGAATTTGACGGAATCCTTTCGCAACCAATCTACCTTTACAGGTTTGAACATTTCCATCCATGTCGGTCTTCTTCTTGAAGACCCACTTGCACCCTATGGGTTTTACCCCTTCAGGTGGATCCACCAAGGTCCATACCTTGTTGGTGTACATGGATTCCATCTCAGATATCATGGCTTCGAGCCATTTCTCAGATTTTGGTCCCTTAGTAGATTCTAGATAGGAAGTTGGCTAATCTGCTATGCCCAATTCGTCACTGTCTTGAGTCATGAGAAATCCAAATCTCTCAGGCTCAAGTCATGTCCTACTAGACCTACGAGGTTCCTGTGTTACATTTGGAACTTGAAATTCTACAACAATTTGTGAGTCTTCATGTTCCTTATGTACCTCCTCAGGTTCTATGCTTTCTTGTTGGTCTCAAACTTTTTCAAGCTCTACATTCCTCCCACCGATTCCTTCAGAAATAAATTCCTTTTCAAGAAATACAACAGTCCTAGCAACAAACACTTTGTTGTCAGTTGGTGTGTAGAAGTAGTATCCTCGAGTTTCCTTGGGGTATCAAACAAAATAACATTTTTCAGATTTGGGTCCAAGATTTTTAGGAAATTGTTTCCTAACATAAGATTCACATCCCCAAATCTTTAACATAGACAAATTGGGACGATTCCCATTCTATATCTCATATGGTGTCTTTTGAACCGATTTGGAAGGTACGCGGTTAAGTGTTTGCGGTTTCAAGAGCATATCCCCAGAACGATATTGGAAGTTCAGATGAACTCATCATTGATCATACCATGTCTAATAATGTACGATTCCTTCTTTCTGACACACCATTATGTTGTGGTGTACCAGGTGGAGTCCATTGTGATACAATACCATGGTCTCTCAGAAGGTCCTCAAACTATTGGCTTAAATATTCGCCACCTCGATCTGAATGGAGTGCTTTAATACTCTTACCAAGTTGCTTCTCTACTTCATTCATGAAAGTCTTGAACATTTCAAGAGTTTCTAACTTGTGTTTCATAAGATATACATAGCCATACCTACTGAGGTCATCAATGAAGGTAATGAAGTATTGATAGCCTCCTCTAGCATTTGATCTAAAAGGTCCACATATATCAGTTAGTATGAGCCCTAGTAGATCACTGGATCTCTCATTGTATCCAGTGAAAGAAGTCTTGGTCATCTTCCCTAATAAACATGCCTCACATGTCTCTAATGATTCAAAATCAAAAGAGTCTAGATAATCATCCTTATGGAGTCTAGATATGCGCTTCTCGTTTATGTGCTCAACATGACAATGCCATAAGTATGTTTTGTTTGAGTTGTCAAGTTTTAGCCTTTTAGTATTTACGTTGTATACGCTAGTCTCAAGTTCTAACAAGTAGATACCATAAGACATAGGGGCATTGCCATAAAATATATCATCTTTAGAAATAGAAATCATTCCATTCTTAATGTGAAATTCAAATCCACTCTTGTCCATACAAGATACAGAAATAATATTTCTATTAATGGCAGGTACATAATAGCAATTCTCTAATTCTATTACAAGGCCCGTAGGCAAAGATAAATTAATAACTGCAACTGCGGTGACATCAACTCTTGCTCCATTAGCGACCCACAGCTTGATTTGGCCCTTTTGTAAAGGCTTACGTCTTATCAGATCCTTCATATTTGAACATATGTGAGACCCACATCCGGTATCCAATACCCATGATGAAGAAGTATTTAAGTTTATCTCAATAACATATATACCTGAAGTGGAGATCTCTATCCCCTACTTCTTCTTCCTCAGTTCCTCCAGGTAGAGAGGACGGTTTCTTTTCCAATGTCCAGCCTGGTGACAATGGTGACAACTACCTTCTTCTTGGAGATCCCACCTTTAGCTTTGAGCACGGATGACTTTGGTTTCTGCCCGACTTTAGAACCTTTCTCAGCCTTGCCTTTGCCTTTTGACTTTACCTTTGTCTTGTTGATCATCATCACAGACTTGGGCTTATCTTTCTTCATCTGTGCTTCATCTATCCTCAACATGCCCAACATTTCTGACAATGGCTTGTCAATATAGTTCATGTTGTAGTTCATGACAAAATGACTATATGATTCAGGAAATGATTGTAGAATCACATTAGTGGCCAACTCTTGACCTAGGGGAAATCCCAGCTTGGATAGGCTTTCCACGTACCCAATCAAAGTGAGTATATGGGTGCCAACTGAGTCTCCCTCTTTCATCTTTCTCCTAAACAAAGCCTTGGAGACATCATATCTCTCCTGTCTTGCTTGATGCTGATACATGTTCTTGAGACGTGTTACCATCTCCATGACTTTCATGTTCTCATGTTGCTCTTGCAACTCATAGTTCATTGAGCACAACATCAGGCACTTGACATCCACAACATTATCAAGGTGCTTCTTGTAAGCATCCTTTCCAACCTTGGGCGCATTTGAGGCGGGTTCCGCTGGCTCTGGTGTTTCAAGGACATAAAGCTTACAATCATGCGTGAGAACAATTCTTAGCGTCCTAAACCAGTTTTGGAAGTTGGTTTTGGTAAGTTTGTCATTCTCAAGCACCGATCACAATGAGAAAGTGTGAGTGGAATTTTCCATTTGATTGCTATAATAGAAAAAGTTTGCATTTAGTCCAAAACATTTTGACTTGTAAAGATTTGATAAACGAGATTAATTATGCCTTTAATTAATTACACTCCTACTATTTAATTCAAATTGATAGCCCTCACTATCAACTCAGAAGATTGCAGCGTACAACCTTCTAGTGAGCCAAGATCCAAAATAATTGGATCAATTCCCAGCCAACGCTGGTGTCAAAGACCAAATACTATTGTAGGCAACTTTTGCCAATTGCATCATATGCAACTCTTGGATAGATGATCATGCACAACTCCTTGCCATGATGCATATGTGTGCCTCTAGGTACTTGATCCTATAAAGGTTCCCTAGTTAAGTCCAACCCATAAGCCAACATGATGAGTGTGCACCCTGCGGAGGCAGACCCACACACCCACCATCACACTTCTACAAGATAGACAGTGTACCACATGGTGGCGTGCCCACACATAGTCGATCAAGCTTTTCATGTGTGTTGCTTTATGGAAGGCAACTAAAGATTAATATTATTAATTGAAGGGTTTTATTAATACATATACATATCCAAACACCACATACTTATAGTACATGTCATATACTACTATATCCACAGCCACAAATGATAGACATGCAATCACAAACATAAATACATCGGTTATGACCATACTATTGTAATACTTTAGAGAAACAAAGGATTACGGTCCAACTATGGTCTTATGCATCTCATGCAACAACACAAGTGAATCAACATGTAAGGATCAACATTACAATGAACAACTTCATGGATGCTCCGTGAGGTTGGAACTTCAAATTGCTTCTTGGAATTGGATATTCATGTTGCTTCTCCATGGATGCTCCTTGGAGTTGGATCTTCAAGTTGCTTCTTGGAATTGGATCTTCATGGTTCTTCTCCATGGATGCTCCTTGGAGTTGGATCTTCAAGTGGCCTCCTTACATCAAGTTTACAAAGGCTAAAACTAATCCTATATCTATTACATCATATGAGTACAAATATAAAGGGAAATAATTAATTACACTTTGAAATAAGAGATGAGGCTCGACATGCAAGCTGAATACTTTATACAAAGGATCCATGTACAACCATATACATCCATATCATTCACAAACAAACATATCCACAAGATTGACATCCACATTCATTCACAACATTCATAAAAGGGGATACTAGGCCATAACCGTGCATGCATTCACCACATAAAACAGATTTTTAATGGAGACGTGTATGATATCATAGGTATATCTACATATATGTATATACATATTAAAATTGCAATATTTTTAATGCGGGACATTCCAAAATAAATAAATTTTTAGCTCCCACACAGACTATGCAGGGTACACATGGGCAACACCCCTATGTGGGGATCCCGCTAAAAGGTCTACAGATGGGGGTTGAGGGGAGGTCGCCCCTCGTGGGGTCTCAAGGGCAGAGCCCCTGAAAGGTCTATGGAATTTTACATCCGTGCACTTAGGAAAATCAATATTTTCCATAGTCGACCCCATCTGAAACGTCAAAAAAAGAAGCCTACGGCGTATGTGGAATTAGGTTTAGATTTGCACATTAGCAGTTTTAATTTGCATCATATGCAACATAGAAAATAGTATACAATGATTTGATCATATCAAAATGAATCCAAATACACCTTAGATCGACGCTACTCTGATACCACTGTTGGGTTTTGTAGAGAAAACATGCACGGCAGAAGCAACTAAAAAATTCCACGCAACCCAAAACAGGATCTCATCGACAACAGTGTATTCAGAAAGAGTGTTTGTGGGATATATCTTATCGTAGAGCAAGTCTGGCGATGTCCCGCCACACGATGGTGTGCAACGTTATTGGCCTACACGGACGGAACTTCTCTCCCGTTTGCTAAGTGCATCACAGGAAGATCCGACGTCGCTTCTTTCGTGCGTTGATGTATGCCACTCATAGCACGTACAGAAGGTCATAGATATCCTCCGAACACAGGCGTCTCAGCGTCTGAATCTCTACTTCATCCACGCAGATGGACTGGAACTCCACGTCGCATTTCCTAAGATGGTGAGAAGGAGTTGTCTCTTTGCGACAGCGTGCGAGCATCACGGTGCTCTCCTTTCTCTCCTGAGGATGGTGACAGCTAGGGTTTACGTATGTGAGCATAAACTGAAAAGCCTCTCTCAATATCTTATATAGATATCGACCGTCAGGCCCTTTAAATAGGAGACGAGAGGAAGTAGGATTTCCTAAACCCATTGGTAAACAAAAACACTGTGTTAATTAAAATGCTCATGGATTAATTAGAATATTATGGAATTAATTAATTAACCAAGTAATCATATTAATTGATTAATTAATATCCGACCCCTTGCAATAGGTCGGGATGGTTCTATGGGCATATATATATATATATATATATATATATATATATATATATATATATATATATATATATATATATATATATATATATACCAACACTAACAACTTCAAGCAAAGACTCCCACGAAGTCATGTAAACTTGTTGTGGTAAAGGTCCTCCAAGATTTCCTTCTCCTTGTCCGACATCTGCGGTTTAAAGTATACCCCACAAAAGGAAAATAAAAGAGGATATCAGTGAAAAGCTGGTATGAGCATGTTAAAAGGAAATTGAGAAATATATATTAGGAAAGCGGTACATCAAGCATAAAAGGCTTCCCATGAAAAAGGTAAGAACTACCCAAATGGGCATAAAAGGAAAGGATCACTAACATATGATAAAAGGAATACTTTCCATAAAATCAATAATAAAAGTGGTGCCACAAAAGCACACATAAAATTTTTAGGGCACAAAACCCATAACAACCTGCATGTAGGTGAGATAAACATAGCACTAGAACAACATAAATAACAAAGGTGGCCAATCCTCATAAACTTGAAACCTGATAGAGATTGCCACATAACCAAACTCCCAATAAATATAAATGTTGGGCCAAACCTCATAAATTTGAAACCTGGGTATAGGGCACATAACCGCCATCCTAAAAGTAAATAATAAGGGCACATAACCCAAAACCAATGCAAATTATATTACTCTAGGGCTACTGAGTCACACAACATGCTTAATAGGGAGGCAAGTAAAAAGTATAGTTGGATTTTACAAATTAATCACCACATAAGTGATCATCAATATCATCCACCTCAAAGTGGGCATATAATATCAAATAGAGTTCCATAATGAACAAAGCATAATAAAGATTCCAAGAGAATGTCAAAGAAGATATTATGATCACAAGATCAGTAAAAAATATGGTACTTCACATGAAGCATAATTTCAAAAGAAAGAGACATGGTGTATAGGCTATTGTCTATAGGACCAAGAGAAAGAAAATATAGGTTATTACTCAACATATAATAATAGGAGATGCAAATATATATTTATAGAGAGGAATCAGAAATTGCTCAATATAGGAATAATGTGAGATGCAATCATACCTATCCACATAGACTTAACAGAACAAGATTACTTCTAGATCCAAATCTAGGTTTCCAAAGCACCTAATATCATGCATGTGAAATTAGGGTTAGAAGTACATTGATTATTCGAAACCCTAAAAATTACCTTTTTATTATTAATGAATTAGGTTATCAAAACCATGTCATATTTTAGGTTATATTTTCCTAAGTTTAGGACATATTTATTATATTTTTTTGACTTTGACATATTTAGTTATGAATTATATAAGTTGTTACTTATTTAGATTAATCCATTAAAATCTCTTCTTTATAACATTATATTCAGGTGACAAAACCAATAGAAAGCTTACATTTTTATAAATCCAAAACATATTTTATTTCAATTTTTGGACAAACGAATCAAAAGATGTGAATTTATGAAAATCGGCCAATCTCAAGCAGCCACGTCAGCAGCCACGTGTTTAAGTGGTGCGCACGGTGGGAAGGCGTTAGACGCATGAAAAGACTATGCTGGGTTGTGTGAAACTAAAGAGAACCCAGAACGTGGAAGGGAAAAATAGTAAAAAGCCATGCTATCATCTTCTTCCTCCAGCCAGCTCGCACACCGACAATTGGTTGAGGGGAAATTTGGACGTTTGTGCAAATCGTGACCAAACTCAAAACCGAAAGTTACAAATGAAAGCTAAAGTAAAGAATAACTCAACCATACATTTAGTTTGGACAAGGGTGGAATGTGAAAGGAGCAACAAGGCCACAAGGTACAAAGGAAAACTCAATCTACGTCGCTCCACGCTTGGACTCCAACAAAATTGAAAGCACGAGAACATATGGTGATGTCTAACACAAAATTATGTATCCATATTTATAGGTATGGGCATGAAACAATCCGATTCAGTAAGGGACCTTCCGTCCATGGAGAATGAAAATTGGGTTCTTCTCGGATTCTCCATGAAACGTAGCAAACAAGGCTCAAAACGTGCGGAGTTATATTTGGAACACAAAGGTGAAAGAATCACGTCAAAAGATTGACTGTATCCCGAGAAATTCAAGTTTTAAAATCACACCAGAGACCCCACTGGTTCCCAATCTGACCCAAGGTAGGAGATGATCGGGAGCCCTCCGATCTGGGATCCAACTTCTGAGAATGCGCCCAAAATTAGACCTGGGCATGAGACATTAAATGAAATTACAATCTAATTTGAATAAAGTATGAATATAATTAATTTCATTTTTCTCTTTCCTCTTTTGAGGGTGAAAATGAATCCCAAATTGGATTAAATTTTGCACATAGGCTAATTTCGATATGTAGAATTCGAATATAAAACTAGATTTGTCTTTTGAGAACTTTTAATGGGTTAAATAAATCAATTACTATTTTCACTTTCCAAAATTAATGGTTATAAGATTATCCAAATTTGATGAAACTTCACCCACAAGTCATATTTAATATGTTGGATACGAATTTACCATCAATTTTACATGTTGGAGTTGTTTGTACAATTATTTAATATTTTCAAGGTTCTACACACACACTCTCCTGATTCCATCTTTTAATCAAACTTTCTCCAAATTGAGTGAAAATTCATCCAAAGGCATATTTTAATATATAGATTATGAATCTAAGATTATTTTCCACTTTTGGAATCATTAAATATTTTATTTCATATTTTAAAGGAAAAACACCTTTTCTTTTCTAAATAAAATAGATATGATTATTATTATCCTAAATTGGTGAAACTTGGCCTCCAAGACAAAGCATATCCAAAGAAAATGAAGATGAGGTTATTCTTATCCAATAAGTTTTCCTTTTATAAATTTAACCCATTATCCATGGTTTCTATTATTTCTCTTATTAATAATTCAATATCTCATTAAAATGTTTTAAGCATTATTATTGATTCCTTTTTCTCTTCCTTGCACCATAAGGCAAAGGAATGATCTAGAACGAATGTACTCTATCATTATCTCACATAATTTTATTTATTTTGTATTTTGTGGAATTATAATTCATTATTATCAATTATGGACACCTGGTCTTTTTATGCACATTATTACTTCATGTGACATATCTTATGTACCTATCATTGACTTTATGATTAATTTGAAGGTATTAGGTAATAATAATTTATATTATACATGTTAGGGAGATTTATTCATGCATTATCATATTTAGATCACCAAAGAGCACACCCTTATCCTTTTTTGGCTAAACCTCAAAGACTAAGGTTTCTAACCTCTTAATTCTGGAATAAGATTAAGTTCTAGGTTTCGGTATGTTACATCCAAGTACTTTGACCATTACTTGATGGAAGGGAGAGAAGGAGGTGGAATCTATGGTTTCTCTCGGCTTGAAGGAGTACAAATTGAAGCAAATATAACTCCCAACCTACTCCAAGTGATAAAAAATTACATTGAAGAAAAAATCTCGATGAATGACCAAGTTTAAGACTGAATTGCAAGATAAAGCTCCTAAACAACTGTGCTAACTTAACAAAATCATTCCGATAAAGAAAAAAATCACATACTTGACATCAAAGTGAAGATACCCCAGGACACTCATCCACCAAAACCTTTCTCTCTAGAATTGCATGGTTCTCGACAGATAGAACAATGATGATGTACAACACATTCGTGCTAGGTAATCTTCAAAATTGTCACTCCTAAGTACACAACCATTACTGAACTCCCCCACATGCCTATCATTGTTGTGATACTCCAACTCCAAAACCATAAAGTAATCTAACCATTTTACACTGCCAATATAACCATTTTCCACCACCACGCCCATTCTCACACTCATCCACCACGACCCTTCTACCCAGAGCAACCATGTTACCTACCGAACCCTACTGCTTCCCTACTATCATTTTACAATCTTACCTCCCACTTAAACCTATGAACCCACCACTATATAAACATTAGAGGCAACTTAGAGCACAAGGATAGCTCCTTGAGCATTCATTCTACCCAACTACCAACTACCTCCCCCATTTCCTCTCCCAGGCATTGTCTTCCACCCCAAAACCCTATATGTTAGGGTTTTGTCCATTATCCATTACATTTTCATGCCATTTTACTTTGAAGGAGGAAAGTGCTCAAGATTTTAGCTGTCAAAGAAGAAGGATTCAATGACTAAATTGAGCTCCATGTCTTCTTATAAGTCTCTTCTCCTTTTTTGTATTTTCCATCATCATGAGTAGCTAAGCCCCCTTGGTGCGCTCTTTGGAGGAATAAACGTGACGTTGATTCCATGTTGGTTTATTATCATTGTAAACACTATGATTCCATTTGGAAATGTTATCTTTATGCTTCTATCTCATTTCACATCTCTTTCTATGGTGATTGATGCTTGAAACCACCTATGTCTAAGAGAATGATCTGTATGTGGCTATTTGGGGAATAATTTCTAACTACAACTAGTGGATCCTTAGTTAGCTGCTCCTCTTCTTGACATATCCATCTACTCTTCTACACTTAGGTGTGAGATCTAAGTATCTAGTAGTACCTCATTTAATGTGCTTAGCAAAGAGCATGTGTATAGGTTGAATGGAGTGTAAAAGAAGGTGAAATACCCTTCTCCAACACCCCATGCCACCCTTTGCCACTATGTACAATAGAAGAATCACTCCCGTAAGCCTAGACTAGTGTGGTTGTCATTATATATACCTATAAACTAGTCAATGAACCTCATGAAGTTGTATAGGGGGTAATAGATACTAGCTCTTATATATACAACCTATACCACCCTGGTCAACTAGTAGTACAGGAAAATTCACCATCATTACACTATGTTGGGATAAAGACATGCATTCTCTCCCCCTCTCCCATGCTTGTGATGGAGGACAAACGTCCGGGAGGGTGGTAAACCAAGGCGGCAACTGGGATCATTACACTATGTTATTTGAATAGATCACATGGTTTTATTGAATGTTTTGTGTGTTATGGCCCTAACTAGGTCGGTAGTCACATTTACTCCCAAACATCTCACCACCTTAATTAATTACTTATAATCCTAATTGTTTATTTCCTTAGTTAGTAGATACTTAGTTAGATTCCATGCTTGTTTACTTAACTAATTTCCATATTCATGCTAGTCAACCCTTGTTAGAGTGGTTAATGCATGTTCCTAAATATTTGCATTAAAGTTTCCAGTTTAGTTCATTGCTTGTCTTCTAGTGTAATTTCTAGCTTATTGGATCTAGTTGTTCTCTTCTTACCTTGTTTTGTTAGATTGTTCCCTTTAGTACTACTTTTTTTAGTGTATTGTTGATTTCCAGTCTAATTTACTATAATTACCTTTCTTGCTTAATTAGGTAGCACTAATTGTCTAGGATTAGATTAGGTTTGACTCTTTCTCTTTTCCATCACTTATCACCATTAGTGTAATCCAAACTCCAAATTCAAACCCTAAAACTGTACACTCTGAAATAGGAACCTAGTAAAGCAAGCCTAGCTCTAGTGCCTCCATCTCTTCCTGTGAATCAACCCCTAACTTATATGTTCTATACTACACTTTGAACCTATGAGCTTGTGGGAATAAAGTGTTTTGTATACGTGAGCATGTAGATTAGAGCCTTATAAATCTTTTTTATCCACACTTGTTCGTTATCAAGGCTGATATCTAAGTCGTTGTAGTGGGCACATCAAACTGTCTCGATGCATAGTTTGTGCCCTCATACTTTTATCTTATTTCTAAATCTCCATTAGAAATAGTCTTTCAATCGTGAATTATGTGTGACCATCTCTAGTATAATTACATGTACAAACCTTACATTTTTTTTATCTATCCTCCCAAACAAAATTTTGATATCTTCTATGTTGAGTTGAAGAGTTAGTGGGAGTGTTCTAGCTTAACTAGTCTCATATTGTCTTTTCCCCTCCCATAGCTCATATCTTTGGATCTACACTCTTTTAGACCCTTCTCTCTTGAGAAAATCATTTTGGTTTTATTCTCATTATCTCACACCTTAATTTACCTCTTTATGGATGTACATAATCTAGTTGTAGGCTGTAAACCACATGTCCATTTAGGCTCTTGATGATTGTCTCCTACATGTCAAACAACTCTAGTATAGATGTCATGAACCTAGATATGATGAGATTGATATTATCCATGACATGAAGTGAAGAAGTTTTACAAAATTTTAAAGTTGGGGTTCTTGCTCCTCGATGCCTCACCTTAGGACTCCTAGTGTTTAAATAAGAAAGAAGGACCCATGATAATGTATAGACATTACTCGAGTGTGAATTAGATGACTTTGTACGTTAGGTCGAAGTGGTAGGTCGGAGTGAACCAAAAAAGGTAGAAGTAATTATGAACTAGAAGGGCACCCTAAAACCCCCTAACACATGGATTTTTAAGGTTTATCTATATTTGAGGGAAATTTATGCAAGAATCTAAATATATATATCTCCTTCTCACAAAGCTATAGTGATATGGTGTTTGTTTGACCATTTTCTTATGAAGAAGGATTTCATGACCTTAAGAAAAAGCTTACCTCTAACCAATCTTACCCTTACATGTTAAAAGAAAAACTATGTGATATACAATAAGGTACCCAAACAAGGCTCTAATTGTGTTCTCAGTTGAACAAAGAAAATTAGCATGTGCATTGGGCTGGAGTTATTATTCCTATTAGTAGTTATATTCATTATTTAGTAAACAGAGGACTACTCCATGTACTATAAATTTAGATTTCCAAGAATCATCCCTCTCTTCTTAAGGTGAATTTATCCCCTTAATAAATATAAGGTGTTGAGAGAATATTTGATGAGATCAAATTGGTTTGAAACAATGAACTGTCAACCTTTGAAAAGTTCATTGACTATGGTTATCACGTCGAATTTGGATATGTTTTTAGTTTTACCTCATCTAGTTTTTGTCACAACAACTTATTTTCTTGTATAATTATATGTAAGAAAAATGGTCAATTTCTATAGGCATGAATTTGGAATATTAGTCCTACATGGTGAGGACCCTATGTTTTCATTAATCTAAATTGCAAACCACTATGAATACATAACATGCTAACAATGGATGGTGTATAGGTAGAAGGAAAAAAACCACATGGTTGTTGGTATATGGAAGATCTAATCATCTACTCGTGTTGCTTTCAAGGATGACATTTTTAAGGACTGGAGTGTGGTAACATACTAGAATTTGTAATCATATTAACATTGATTGTTAATATATTTGTTATAATGGAAACATTCGTATATGTTTGAGAAGATCCTATTATAATTGTGTTAGGTGGTCAAGCTAAATTAATAAAATCAACCCCATTAATAAAGAGTCAAATTGATATCATTAATAATTTTGAGTCATAAGTAAGAACCTTATGGTTCCAAATAAATTGAATAAATAGAATGGCAATGAGAAATCATTAGTTAATCTCATATACATTGACTCCTTCATAGCACGAGAAACGCATCGTACTAAGATATTTATTTGTTCAAGTTTTTTTTTGTCAGGAGGCAATCTTATTCATCCCGCCCTCCTCGTGCGAGCTAAATCAAAGTTTTTTTTGATAAAAGTTCTAATAAATACACATTTCCAAAACCGAGACATATAAATATAGGTGATTTACTCAAAATTGAGACATATAGCATCCCTCACCTTTTGGTTCCAATTGATGGGTCACGGACGTGGAGGAAGGGGGTGAGGGCGATCTACGAGCTATAGAGTGGGCGAAGGTTAGGCCGCTGAGTCTTCAACTCCTCCAACTTGCCAATCGGTGGCGAATGGAGATGGAGGTCCCTCTGCCCAGGTCACATCTGCAAATATGCCGCGTAAGGACAAAGCTCAAGTGTCCGCCGTTGCCAACCCTACCAAAACATCACCCAGATTAGAAAGGGCCCCCTCATCCTTTCAACTTGCTGATTGGTTCCATTGCAGCAGATTGGATCGCAATGAGGTTGAGTTGGAGCTATTGGACTTCGTTGAGCCGACAATCAAGAATGGGAAGAGGTGCGCCTCCATTTCTAGCCAGGACAGTGTCGCGCCTGACTGGGAGGAGTATTGTTCCATTAGATTTGTTGGTCGAAAGCCGTTTGCTGGTCAACTACTTGGTTGGATCCGAAGGCAGTGGAGATCAAGCGGCCCAGTTGAAGTCTCTTCCGAGGAAAGAGAGGGATACATCATCAAAATGCCTTCCAATAGTGAAAGGGATAGGGTCTTGGATGAAGCCCCGTGGTTCATGGATGGGTCATTGATTGTGGCTCACTCGTGGAAACCGAGCGCTTCTCTTCAACCTCTTTCCTTCACTCATGTTCCGATATGGTTCAAGGTTGAAAACTCGGGAATTACCTGGACTCACAATCACATTTCATATGTTGCGAGTACCATTGGGCAGCCTGTGGATGCAGATGATCTTTCTGTTGCAGCAGGCTGTCTTGGTGATGCCCGGGTGTGCATTGAGATGAAGTTTGATTCCAAGCTACCGAAGGAGATGATGGTAGAGGTTGACTCAATGCCCAAGACTCTGAAGGTGGAGGCTGTTGCCAAACCGATGATATGCCCAAACTATAAGAGATTTGGACACAAAGCTACTGTCTTCCCTATGAAGATGAGGAAAGCCCCGCCTAAAAGTGACCTTTAGGTCCGAGTGGGGAAATCTCAAGGTGCTCGAGACATTGCCAAAAAGGCTTCTAAGAAGTCTTCCACGGCAGGTCAAGGGGATAAAGTTTTGAAGCAGGTGGAAGTTCATGTTTATGACTCTGCTGTAGTAGATAATGCTCTCTGTGAATCTATTTCTCAACAGGTCAAGGATGTTGTTCTTTCAGTTGTTGGAAGGCAAAAGTCTCACACCCCGCTCGGCATCCCAGAACCTGACATGTATGGGTCCTCTCCGGTAATCTGTGCTGGGAATCTCAACCTTGATTGGGAACTGGAGTTGAGCAGGAGAAGCAGAGGTGAGACGAGTTCTTCTTCATGGAAGATTAATAGATTTTGGAATAGCAGTGATCTCTCCACATATTTCCATCTGGAAAAGGAGAAGTTATTTGACGAAGACGATGAGTCTAATGTGGATTACAATTATGAACTGGACCTTGTTCCTTGGGAGGCCAACTCGCTGGACTTCAGCAAGTTCAGGCCTAATAGGAGGAAAAAATCTCCTAGGAAAAGGAAGGATGGGGGGTAAACTTCTATCCTCATCTCTTTTTCTCTTCATGATACTTGCTTTTCAGTAATCTTTTCTGAAATGATTTCATCTGTTGCTTGGTTTCTGGAGGTCTACTTGGTTTCTTCAACCACACTCTTCTGGGTGTGATTCATGGTCAGTGGTGGGGGTCTAGGCTTGATCCTCTGGTGATTGGTGCAACTGATCTAACTATTGAAGATTGGTTATTTGTGTGGCTGGTGATAGGAGGAGATGTGCCAGTGGCAAATGTGCTCCTTTTGTTTCTTTCTATTTTTGTATTGAGTTTCTAAGACTCTGTGCTGACGTTTGATGGAGTGGAGGTTTGAATCTGGTATCCTCCTTCTTCTACATTCAGTAAGTGAGTTTTATGCCAAGGAGAAGGGGAGTCAGGTCCCTATTTCTAGATATTGATGCTGATGTACAACTGCTGAAGTCACTTTTATGATCCAATTTGGTACAATAGGACGGTGCTGAAGATAAATTTCTTCTTTAGAAATAGCAGTTTGAGTGATATTGGATTGATGCCAACAAGGGAGTTCAAATACTGAAGTCAGCTGATGCTCTCCTCTTCAACTGTAAAGTCTTCACAATTTGTGGGTGTGCATATTGAGAGTGGAGCTCCTTTACTGTTTGGGTGGAGTATCATTGGTTTTTTTTTTCTGTATAATCACTCTTTTGTTGTCTTTATCCCCACATCTCTCTTTCCTTTGGGTCTTCTATACAAGAGCTTTGTTTCCTTTGTTTGCCTTGGTAACCTTCCCTTGAGGGTTAGGGGGTGCACTTATGTTTGTACCTAAAGTTTTGGAATCAATAGCAACAACGTTTTTAGCCGACCAAAAAAAATTGAGACATATAGTTTTCAAATATAAGAGTATATAGTTCCCAATGGATAAACCGTTGTAAAATACATATTTCTAGTACATTACTACTGACTATAATACTAACATTGAAATCTAATAGTAATTCTACTAGGATTTTTACAAGTAGAATAATTTTAAGGTATTAGAAAATATTACCTGATTGTTATTAAAATATTAAACATTATTCGTATAGTTGACAAAATCTAATATATGCATAAGTATAACCCATATTCAACAAGTTAACTAAAATATACCCCAAATTGATTCCATATGCTCTTAAGAAACTAGTTTGAGCGGTACCCAATAAAATTTGGATCATAGTTATAGGGATGTGTGGTGCGATTCTTCTCAAGGTCTGTGGTGCTATTCTTCCCAAGGTCACACAATAGCAAACTAAAAGTGGCTAGATGCAACCCTAAGGGAAAACACAAATATCTGAAAATTTGTATTAGGACCTAGTCCAACGCACATGCTCAACTAATCACACGTACCCACAAGTGCTCGTGGTCTTATTGTAGTATAGGCTAGTGGTAAGATTAGGGTCAATCCTTAGGGAGACAGGGGGCACTAGAGCTAGGTTTGTGTTAGCTTTGTTCCTAATGTGGAGATTAGGGTTTGAAGGTTTAAATATGGGGTTGGTTTGATTATACGATGATTGCAAGCAAGAAAGAACAAGACATAAACTAAGTTAACGAATACTCTAGATTACTCTAAGCAAATTAAGGCTATCAACCTAAGAAAGGCAAGCAATTAGGCTAGAGCAATGAGTTATACTACACTAGAAAGCTCAAAAGAGCCCTAACTACTTGAGAAATAACTAACTATCTAGAACTAGGCAATTAGCTAAGAATTAACAAAGGCAATTGACTACACTAGCATTAACAAGCTAAGAAGGCAAAAGTGGATTTTAAGCAATATGATGGATAGGTGGGCCATTTAGGAATGCGACTTGATATTAGTTGGAGGAAGGTCAACAAAGCATGCAAATCGCACATTTCAATCTAGATTACCAAACCAAACAACAAGGCAAGTGCTATTAGAATATACCCTAAACTATTAGTTGGTGAACTAGGGCTATATGTAATTCTAATAGGACTTGGTAATTCCAGGTTTCTAGGGTAAGTGGTATTAGGGAAATTGAGAGCCAAGGGTAGGAATGGGAGTAGAGATGAGGGTGTTTTACCTCATGTTACTTTCCATCTAGCCTTTAGGAATCTCTAGGCAATTGCAGTAATCACACTTACACTAGCTACTTAGATCTCACACTTACTTGTATAAGAAGGGAGATGTGTGTAGGAATGAAGGAGGCTAGCTAGGGATCCACTAATTGGACTTAGGAGCCATTCCTAAGATTGCCACATACATTCCAATTTCTCCTAGAAGCTAAGTGTCATCAAGCATCACAAATCAAGCAATTTATGTTTAAAAGCACAAACCACATGCAAGATAATGGGAAAAGAGATAGAAGCAAGAGGAAATCATCATAGAATAAAATTATGTTTATTACAAGTTATTTTCCCCCAATATGGTATCAAAGTCATATTTTAACCCCAAACAACCCACCACTAGGGGCTTAGCTAGACATGCTCAAAGAAAAGATAAAAGAAATGAGAAGAAAGGGGATAGGACTCCATGGATCTCGAAGTAGCTTCTTCTTCTTCACCTCATAGATGTTATAGAATGACCTCTCTTCTCCAAGGTGGGTGAAGGGTATGGAAATGAAGGAGACTATGGTAAAAACCCTAGAAAACTAGGTTTCTATAGTGGAAATGGGGTGGAAATGGTGGATGGATGGCTTGAATGCAAGGAAGGAGGCAATGAATGCTCTAGAGTAGGTGGAGGGGAGTAATGGCAGCTGACCTAGTGATGTAGCCACCACCCATGTATATATAGGTGGTGGTGGAAGCACTAGGGTAAGCAGGGGCATTGTTGAAAAAATAGTGCAGAAAATACTAGGGTTTAGGTGGTAGGACAGCCGTGCTAGGCAGCACGACTGTGGTGGGTAAGGGTAGGAATGACCATGATGGTGTGGAATGGTTGTTCTAAGAAATGGAAAATGTCAAGGGAATTTTGGTGAAATTAAGGCTAGTAGCACGATCGTGTTGGGCAGCACGGCCATGGTGAGGGCTAGGTTAGAATGGTCATGCTGGGTAGCACGACCGCGGTGGGGGTGGAGGTTGTTCTGGGTAGCATGCCTATTCTCTTCTTTGGCAGCACGACCGTATTGGATGGCATGACCATTTTGGGGTCTTCATAACACGACCGTGCTGGGTAGAATGACCATTTTTGTCAAGTTGTTGTAGCTTGCAATTTTGATGTTTGACTATGTGATTTTGGCATTGTCCAGCACGGTCGTTCCTTGGCACCACGGCCGTGCTGGGGTCAGTGGCAAATTCTCTTTGAAACTTCATGATCGATGGACTTCTTTGATTGATGTCAACCCTAGGCAATTAGGGGTAGGTTTAGGGATCTTCAGGACCTTCTTTGGACTCCTCCATGGGTGGAGGAACCCTAGAACTCCTTCCTTCTCTCTCATCCATCCAAAGAATGGTCTGAGTACCTGAAAAGTATGCAAAGAGTGTCCATAAGTGCATTTGACAATAATATGCATATCGGGGAATTTAACTTGCATTCTACTATGTTTATACGTGATTGAGATACAAAAATACACAAGATGAAGCCCTAAAATAGGCCTGCAACACCACCCCAAACTTAAAACGTACTTGTCCTCAAGTATGCTCTAACTCAATCTCTCTCTTCTGTTTTCTTTCAATAAATAAGAGTGACAAATGTATTGCAAGAGATGATTATTGACTAAATGGTCTTAGGAGTGACTAAGTGCATGTGTTCCACCTCTCTCCTGTCCACTTTCACAAATCAATCATGAAAAGAGCACTGAGCATACAAACTTCAAATATAGATATTAGAATACACACGCTTTCCGTATGTCCTTCATGTCATTCTCGGTAAACCATTTCATGCTGGCATTAATCTATGATGAATAAGAGTGTTGTTTCACTTTCATGCTTTCAATCTTATGCATCAAACCACACCAAATGACCCATATGGCTGTAGAAAGGGTAAAGTGATCTAGATTTGATGTTTTCTAGATCAATGGGTATGAAAAAGGAATAAATGATTGCGGTAAGAGAATGAAGTGTTTTTGCACACTCATCTTTTCCTTATTTAGATGCTTTTAAACAGGAGAATCTTTATTTTCTTTTTTCTTTTTTCTTTTCTTCTTTTCTTTTCTTTTACCCTTGGTGTCGGTAGGGCATATGGTGGATAGAGTGAAGCAGGGAGATGTAGATATGGCCAACCCAAGCTTTGGAAATGGCCAAGGCTAAATATGTGCACTAAGGCATCCTTTCATGGGGCAGAGGTATGAAGATGGTGAAAGAAGAGTCGGGTCAAAGGGGGGTCATTAGTGTAGTCCTCAACATAAGATCTCCTGCATGAAAGCTAATCCAACACTTCACACTACATGATTGAACAACATGAGATTCACATTTATATCATGCAATTCCATAGGCTCTAAGCGTTCATAGCTTACTCAAATCACAATTCAACCAAGACATTCACAAACTTGAGAGAGGTGATGCACATGTAAAAAGTCAAAAATTAGGACCATATAGCAAAAAACTCTAAGAAAGTGGCATGTATTTGTCAAAGACCAACATTTTCAGTTCAAAAAGTGGAGATTAAGTCAAAACATGCTTTTAGGCAAGAGCATCCAAGTTTGGGAAAAATTGGCCAAAATGATGCCAATTTGCATTCAATCACATCTAAACCTACATTTAGGGAAATTAAAACATAAAGTAGCATATCCTAGTTAAATCACACAAAAATTACCAAAATATACATGGAAATGCAATGCATGACATGGCTGAGCAAAAAGAGCAAAATTTTTAAAAAATTACGCAAAAAAATGCATGAAATTGAACCACATGTATGCATGGATGCAAGCAAAAGGAAATCTATACTAAAAATAGTAATGTCAAACAAATAGAGATCAGGTGAGACATGCATCAACAAAATAATCTAAGAAAAGGGGCATACCACCCTACCACCCAAACTTTTGAATCATGTTGTCCTCAGCATGAAACTAAATCTTTGGAGTGATAGGGTAGATGTCACTACTCTGGAAGTGTGAGATCTTGTAGTGGGCCGACCTGTAGGGATGGATGCTGGTAATAGTGGCCCAGTAGTCCTCTTGTAGAGACGAGTATGTCTCCTGGTAACCAGATAATCCAATCAATTTAATCGATCCACTTGATATTGTGTCAATCATTTTTCACTAAAATGTGCCTCATTCCTCAACTTTGACATGTTTCAAATGTCTCATCATCAAAACTAAAACAAAACTATCAAGCACAAGTGTCTGCGTGTGTATTTTATGGAAAAAGAAAGCATGATAAAACAACAAGGTTTGATAATCTCAAACCACATGGGTTTCCTCCCACGTGCTATATTTATAGCCTTCAGCCGAGCTTGTTGATTTCTTTACTAAGTGTTGACACCCCCGGTGTCTCCTTTCTCTTCCACAATAATCCTTTCTAGAGTTTTGACAACATGGGCTTCATCCCAAGGAGTGTACATCTATTATAAGTAAGGACTTGATCTCCTCTGTTCTAGAGGATCATAGTAGCCTAGACTATCTCCAAAATCTTCTTCACCCAGTCAGTATCTTTCTTCCTCAGTGAATATAAAGAAGTCAAACTTTCTCCTTCGATGAGTGACCATCAGAGTGCATGTACACACATTAATCTCCACACCTACGGTGGACAAGAAGGGTCTCCCCAATATGAGGTATTCCTTTCCATTAATAGGACCATAATCCATGATCAGAAAGTCGGTTAGGTATTCCATGTTTATCCTTTGATCCAATGTCACTATCTCATTTAGCAATATGCACAGGGGTTTCCTCTTAGTCCCATCACCCAAGACAAGGACACAATCCACCGGTTCCATTTTATTTAGGCCGAGTCGTAAGTACATGCTCAACGACATAATGCTTGTTCATGTGCCTAGATCTAGGATAGCGTGCTCAACATGCCACACACTGATATATCACGTGATAAGAGGGACTCCCATACTGTCCCTTTTTTCTGAGAAACTAATGTCCAGGATGAAGTTCACAGATCTTGTTGTAATGATTTCTTTGGGTGGCAATAACACCCGTTTTATCCTCCCTGTGCAAACATCCTTTACCAATGAAATGAATGATTTGATGCCTGCTATTCCTTGCTTCAAGTTCCCTAAGATATTCATGATATGACTATTCTTCTCTTGGAGAGAGGGGTCTTCTAAAGCATCATGGAATTTCTCACCAATTGCATCAAATGTTTTTGTAGAAATTTGTGGGCCTTGAGCAGGTATAATGGTGATTCTTGTCTCATCGGGAGGTCTTGGATCCTAATAAGGTATTGCATCAAGTGTTACCATGTCAATGGCATGTGGGGGCAGCAAACACGATCTTGTCACAGAAGGATAGAAGAACTGAATCTATAGCACTTACTTCCAAGAAAGGGTGGGATAGTTGATCTCATAAACTCAAATGGGGGGCAAACACAAGGTATCATCTTCTCTATCAACAGTGGGACACTTGAGGGTGCTCCTTCATCACCAAAGGGGGGGGGGCAATGAGAGCTTGGATGTACTTGGCATTTTCAAGCAACAAGGGAGCAACAAACTCTTTAGCACTCTTACAATCTTCGATAGATTCTTTTGGCACTGGATTAGCATCACCAACCTTGATCATTTCATCATCTCCTTTTTAAGCTCTTGAGCAACTTTTTTCACCCATATGATTGACACAATATTCACTTGTTCATGAGAAGAAGGAGGAGCTTTTGAAGATGAATGTGGCGGTGGTCTTTGGTGAGGTGGGTTAGGATTGTAGAGTATGAAAGTTGGTTGTTGGGGAGGTTGTTGTGGAGGTGGGGGTTGATAGGCATGTGATGGTGGTGGGGGATATTGTTAGTTGAAAGGGGGTTGTTGAGGTGGAAGAGCATATGGATGTGGTGGTCCTTCATACTGGTGAAGTGGGGATACTTGTCCTTGTGGTGGGACATAAGCACCTTGAGTAGCACTCACATAACCACCATCATTGTTTGGGTTGGCCATGGGTTGAGAAAGGAGCCTCCCCTCTTCATGGAGGGAAAGTGAGAGAGAGATATGATCAAGCCTTTTTTCAGGACGTCTAATGTTTTGTCCTTGATACGACACCTCTTGCTTCACTTCAATCAGGCTCCTTAGCCTTCCTAGAACTTCTTCTTCAAACTTAGAGTTGTTCTTGGGACCGTGATATTGCCTTGGCTGCCCTTGTCCTTCCTCATTTTGTTGTTTCCATGAGAAGTTTGGATGATTCCTCCACTCAGGAGTATAGGAGTTTGACATCAGACCTCAATTGTTTCGGTTACCAAAGGCATGCAAAGTGTGAACTTCTTCATCTACAACATCAATTGCCAAAGTAGATTGGCTAGAAGAACCTCCAGCTTGGTTCTTCCTCATGTTCATCATATCCACCATCATTTTGATCATGTTGGGGTTGGCTTCAGTCTAGGATGGAACTATGGAGGAAGTGGAGGGATGTAGTTTCGATCACAGTACCCCCCCTTTACTTGAGGCTCGGCGGTGAGAATTATCAGCAAGGTACTCAAACAAAGGCCATGACTCCTCAGGTGTCTTTGTCATGAAGGTGCCCCCACATGACGAATCAATATTGTTTTGGCTCAATTCCACTAGCACAGTGTAGAAAGCTTGAACCAGCCCCCAAAGAGGTACTTCATGATGTGGGCAGTCACGAAGGAGCTTCTAAAATCGTTCCCAAGCTTAGTGAAATGGTTCATTCTCTTTTTGTGTGACGGAAGTAATGCATCTCTGCATATGGGTCAACTTGGAGATTGGGTATAACTTCTTGAGGAACTCGTTCTTCATCACTTTCCATGTCAACATCTCAAGCTTGGCCATGTACCACTCCTTGGCTTTTTCTTTTAGTGAGAATGGGAAAAGGGTTCTCTAGATGGAGTCATCGGTGGCGACGGGTGTGCGGAAAGTGGAACAAGTTTCAAGGAAGACATCGATATGGTGGTAGGCATTCTCCATCCCACAATAAGTGGGGAGGAGTCCAAGAAGTACAGGTGGAATGAAGAATTGTTGACCCGACATTTGATCAACAAGGGTGACAATGCGGGAGTTGTAGTTCCCTGGGGTGAAGTACTCATGAAGAGGCAGTGGCGTAGCCACATGGTGGCCTGGGTGGGCACATGCCCTACCCAGGTTTTCAGTTTATCCCTAACTAAGTATAAGATGCCATGGAGTTTGATAGAAAAAAGCTTATTGTGCCCTACCCAAGTTCTTCAATTTGATCTCTATACTAGTGTTGCCCTCCTTAACCAGATTTTCTGGCTCCACCACTGTGGAGAGGGCGGTTGGGTTGTGGTTGAGCATCTCCATGAGGTTCATTTTCTGCCATGTCGACTGCTTGGTGTTGTTTGTGGTGGCTTTGGCCTCTCCTTCTACCTATCTTGGGGTCATATAACACCAATTCGATACAAGTTGAAAGCATATGATGCATGCACAGCTGTCACCTGCATAATGTAGAAACACGCAACAAAAGCCAAGTTAGAATGAAAATCTTCAAAAGTAAACAAAGAATAAAGAATAGCAATGGTGAGGGCAGTAGGAAAGGCTAAGTTACACTAACTAGCTAGGCTGAACACCTCACTCCCCGACAATAGTGCCAGAAACCTTGGTGCGATACTTCTCAAGGTCACACACTAGCCAACTAAAGGTGGCTAGATGCAATCCAAAGGGAAAACACAAGGATGTCTCAAAATTTGTATACAGACCTAGCCTGACGCGCATGCTCAACTAATCACACGTACCCGCAAGCGCATGGGGTCGTGTTGTAGTATAGGCTAGCGAAAAGATTAGGGTCAATCCTTAGGGAGAGAGGGGGCACTAGATCTAGGTTTGTGTTAGCTTTGTTCCCAAACGGAGATTAGGGTTTGAGGGTTTAAAGTTGGGTTTGGTTTGATTACACTATGATTGCAAGTAAGAAAGAATAAGAAAGAAACTAAGTTAACAAATACTCTAGATTACTCTAAGCAAATTAAGGTTATCAAACTAAGAAAGGCAAGCAATTAGGCTAGAGAAACAAGTTATACTACACTAGCAAGCTCAAAGGAGCCCTAACTACTTGAGTAATAACTAACTATCTAGAACTAGGCAATTAGCTAAAAATTAACAAAGGCAATTGACTACACTAGCATTAACAAGTTAAGAAGGCAAAAGTGGATTTTAATCAATATGTTGGATAGGTGGGCCATTTGGGAATGCAACTTGATATTAGTTGGGGGAAGGTCAACAAAGCATGCAAATATCACATTTCAATCTTGATTACCAAACCAAACAACAAGGCAAGTGCTATTAGAATATACCCTATACTACTAGTTGGTGAGGGCTAGGTGTAATTCTAATAGGACTTGGAAAGTATAGGTTTCTAGGGTAAGTGGTGTTAGGGAAATTGAGAGCCAAGGGTAGGAATGGGAGTAGAGATGAGGGTGTTTCACCTCATGTTTCTTGCCATCTAGCCTTTAGGAAACTCTAGGCAATTGCAGTAATCACACTTACACTAGCTACTTAGATCTCACACTTACTTGTAGAAGAAGGTAGATGTATGTAGGAATGAAGGGGGCTAGATAGGGATCCACTAATTGGACCTAGGAGCCATTCTTAAGATTGCCACATACATTCCAATTTCTCCTAGAACCTAAGTGTCATCAAGCATCACAAAACAAGCAATTTATGTTTAAAAGCACAAACCACATGCAAGATGGGAAAAGAGATAGAAACAAGAGGCAATAATCATAGAATGAAATTATTTTCATTACAAGTTATTTCCCCAACATGGTATCAAAGTCACATTTTAACCCCAAACAACCCACCACTAGGGGCTTAACTAAACATGCTCAAAGAAAAGATAAAACAAATGAGAAGAAGGGGATAAGACTCCATGGAGCTCGAAGTAGCTTATTCTTCACCTCCTAGCTGTTGTAGAACAACCTCCCTCCTCCAAGGTGGGTGAAGGGCATGGAAATGAAGGGGATTATGGTAGAAAACCTAGAAAACTAGGTTTCTATGGCAAAAATGGGGTAGAAATGGTGGATGGATGGCTTAAATGCAAGGAAGGAGGCAATGAATGCTCTAGAGTAGGTGGGGGGGAGTAATGGCAGCTAACCTAGTGTTGTGGCTGCCACCCATGTATATATAGGTGGTGGTGGAAGCACTAGGGTAAGTAGGGGCATTGTAGGGAAAACAATGTAGAAAATGCTAGGGTTTAGGTGGTAGAACGACCGTGGTGGGTAAGGGTAGGAATGACCGTGGTGGTGTGTAATAGTTTTTCTAAGAAATGGAAAATGTTAGAGGAATTTTAGTAGATCCAAGATAGTTGAGAGTTGTGTGGCGAGCTGATGTATAGGTGGACCTGTTGTCTTAAGATCCTGTTGTTTAGTTGTAGTACATGTATATGTAAAAGTTTGTTGTTCAATATGTAATATCAAATGTTGTAACAATTCATTATGTAATTATGTGTTGAATGGTGAACATGTGTTGTATGGTTTTGTTATTGTTCATGTGCATGTGCTACTATTGTTTCCTTCTGACTTCCTCTGATTTTCTTCTTCTTAGCCTAGTGTGTGGTGTTTACATTGGGATTCTCACTGAGGTGAAGGTTTCAATTTAGATGTCACACATCAGATTAAGTTTTAGAAAATCTGGGGACGTCACACCTCTACTACCACTGTAAGTCACCGACAACCAATGTGGTGGCTAAGAACTTCATCACACCTACCACTTATCATTTCCACAACTTCGTCCCACCTTCTTCTTCCTCATCATGTGTCCTGTGTTGACATAGAAAAAAAATATTGCAACCAAGTGTTTCAATAAGGGCAAAAGAACAACACAACCTATCCTCCTTCATATCCTTCCTCCTCCTCTCCATGACCTACAACTCTACCACCCACCTTCTCCTTTCCTCCTCCTTCCCTACTACTATTGCAAACCTATATAGTAGAAAGAGAGACAATGCAACCTCCAAATGCAAAGACCAACAACTACCACAATAACATTCATCTCGATTGCTTGATTTCCTTCACCCCTAGTGATATCTTCATTCTCATCTTCTAGCATTGGTCCTCCTGGCATCAACAATACTGAGGAAGCAAGATATGTAACATTTGTAGGGAATAAGATCTCATCCAAAGAATATGAGTAGCCTGTCAAGGATAGAGGGCAATTGTAACATACTGAAACCCATCTTCTTGATTCTAGAACCCCAATCCCATGATTAGGAGATTAGAATGCTTGCTTCTTTAGATTTGACCAGACAAGGATTAAGTCACGCCTTAATGTAGTTGTTTGTAACCCTAATGCACATAGTTAATGAATGTAACATGAATAACTCACCCTAACACGATTACACCTGAAAAAATATACATCAGATTCTATAATCAACATCGTATGTCATGATACACTTAGATTAACATAATAATGTAAACATATGCTAACATGTAAGTGAGTTTAGGAAATATGTCAATATGTTTCCTTTTCTAACTATTATTCACATAATGTCTAAGATTTTTTTAATAATAGATATAATGTTCTTGATATATGAAACCGAATAACAATTGGAGTTGAAATGTCCATAGAAATGAATAATATAAAATTATCTAAATAAATATTAAATTAATGGACTAAATAGGATAAATAGGAAAAATTTGGAAATTCATGTGTAATAATGTGAGGTAACTTTTTGGGTAACAAAATGAAAATAATAAGACTCAATGTAATGGGTGTTGACAATATTGATGTAATATATAATAAATATAGTGGAGAAGAGCCTAAACCCTATATGTATTAGAACTCACAAAAATAAACTTCAAAATCCAAATCTAATGGAAAAATTGTGATCCTTAGGTCACAATTAGCTTGGTTTCCAAGTTTCACATTAATTCAACAATCATGACTATCCAAATTTCTTTAAGAAAAGAAATCATAAGATAAGATCAAAAATATTAAATGAATTATAGAATAAATTTAAAAGTGGAAACAAATTTCAAATTCTGATTCTAGATGTCCTAATTAGTTTATTTGTAAAATTTGTCTTTAATTAAATCATGTTTAAACCCCAAAATTAATAAGGAAAGAAAAATGTCTTTAAATGCATATATATATTCAATGAACTAATAATCAAAAGACAAAGTTTCCTATAGTTTTGGATTTTTTTTGTCGATTTATCTGTGCCAATATAACTTAATGGATTCTGAATTTGCATTAATGCATTGTATCTCTCTAGCCATCATATTTCAATCATATGACTCAACAGTCATCTCCTACCTCGGGTAGGAGACCGCGTTTCTTCCAAACAATATTTTCTGTGGGTTTCTGCTGAGAATCCTCTTGTCTCTCAACCTTTATTGAGATTTTCTTCCCATTGTTTTCTAAATATGATTTCGCTCCATCCAATACCACTTTGCTAACCTTATTTTTCTCCAACTAAAAACCCATAAAGTGATCTTTTTCCTCTTTACTTCTAGAATCAACAAAACCAAAATTGTCTTGTATATAAAGGGTTCCTAATCATCCCCTACCTCACAAACCAAACCCTTGATTCAATTCACCCTAAAATCTTGCATCAGACTCCAACAAAATCTAGCTCTTTTCTTATACCATTAAAGCTGTCATTGTCTTTACACATCATGATGATCCAATTTCCCTTTCCTAGAGCTCCCCATAAACACCTCGAACTCTTCCTTGACTCTTACTTACCATGGTTTGCGATGATTCACCCTACCCAACTTCATGAGTAGTGTGTGATCAATGATATCACGTCATGCTACCCCAGGATTCCTAGAGATGCATAAACAAAATGGATGAGTCCTAGGGAAGCTTTTGGAGCATTTCTAGACATCATTTTCCCTCTATATTGGTAATAAGCTAGATTCGAATTCCACCTTCCTTCATACAATTTTTGCTTTCCAATTGGTTTTCCTACTCTGTAGCTATTACTGGCTTCTAAAACTAAGAAGGTATTCTCTTTAGTTGAGTCCAACTGAAGGAGATGGATTCCTCCTCTCCTAATGTGATTCCCACTTCATATGGATGGATCAACAACCATGATGTTGGTTATGGCTCTCCAACCATATTTCAATGAGGACGAAGATTGAAGGTGTTGATTTTCCTTCATCGCCGATTTTTGAGGTTTTGTTTTGTCGCAGGCTCAGGGTTATAATTGTCTTTTCCCTAATTTGTTTAGTTTAAAAACCACACGAGCCTTTGGAGGACGTTCTTACACTTTTTGCCTATCACTTGCTAAAGTTGTAAAACAAAATGCAAGGGCAATATCATCTTTTGGATTTCATTTTATTGATCCAGTTTCACTAAATTAGATTATCTTCAAATATTTATATAATAAAAGAAAAAGTAAAATATGTTTTGGAATCAAAAAAGTATAATCTACCTAATGATATTAGTTTCTTTATCTAATTCCAATGTAATGAATATGTGCTTTTTCAAGGATTTTCCAAATGAGTATAATTTCTATAATTCATATTTGATAATCTATAAGTAAGAAAATTAAATAAATATGCTATGAAATTAAAAAATTATAATATATAGGATAGTTTGGTTTAGTTAACCTAATTCATTAATAATTACAAAGAAAATTTTTAGGATTTATGCATTTGATGTGAAGTTAACCCTATATATATGATAGGTGTTTTGAAGACCCTGGCTTGAACCTAGGGTTGACTTTGAACATAAGTAGACTCCATTTGAGGTATGTTTCATCCCTTACTTCCATATTGAGCAATTACCCATGATTATCACTCTTTTGGTCCTTTGGTATATGCTACTGTATACACTTTTCTCTCTCTTCTCTGAGAGGTTGGTTCATGTGATTTAGATGATATAAAACTTATTTTGGACATTCTTATTAACTCTAACGTTGTAGTTTGCTTTATGATGAAGCCCTAATTGTTTATCTGAACTATTTTTCCCACTTATGCGATGTATGTTTCATATTTTCCATTTATGTGATCAAAATCTCATTAATTATATTTGTATGACTAGCCCTAGAGTAATATAATAATTTTTTTGGGTATTATTTCCCTAGGATTTTATTCCCCTATATGATATTATTAGGTGCTAGGTTTTATTACCTTATCATCACTGAGGTTCTAGTCCTCCTACACTTTTATATATTGGGATGAAGAACCGTATGCCCCATACCCCATCTTATATGTCAAGGGATCTTGGTTATGCGCCATTCTTTTCCAGGTTTCGGGTTATGTACCCTAACCGCATCTGACTTTATATTTGCACTAGTGCGATGCTTATTTCACTTGCATGCAGGTTGGTTATTGTTGATGAAGGGTTAGGTTCCCTAGTAGATTTTATTGTGCTTATGTGGCTTTTTTTTAGTAGTTTGAATAATGGAAAGTGCATATTTGAATATATCTTATATAGTTTCCTTTTAATATCCGCTTGGATGTTTGTATTCCCTCTTTCATGGAAGCCTTGAATAATTAATTATTGTCCTTTTTCCATAATGGGCTCAATCCCTATTTATATGCTCATACCGACATTTTGTGTTGATAACATCCATTTTATATTCTCTTGTGGTGTATGCTTCCAACATGTTAGGTGATACATATGGTGGACATGACAAGATGGCTTGGACTTGATTATTGAAGCTGACTCTTGGGATATAGTCTTGAGATAGTTTGGATATCCCTCTACTTAGATCTTAGAGTTGTTGCTTTCATGTAAGACCCTTAGTGGGAGGTATGTAACTTTTTAAATTTGAATATAGTCATTATAGTTACTTTCGTTGCTATAATTTGGTCTTATATGCCATTCAATTGAGAAAAAAACATAAACTGATTCCAACATAGTTGTTGGCTTGTTTGGATTAGATGGGTTTATTCCTCAAATTAAGTAGGAGTGTATCCCCTCCCAGGTCCCACTCCTTATAAAAACTGTTGTTCGGACCACTTCTCGCCAATGCAACTCCAGTTCACATCTTCTCCCTTATTGCATTATGTTCTTCCTTAAAACCATCACAATGTTTCATTACATGTGCTTTAACATGGTTATTGATGGTTAAAACTTGTATATTGTCTATTACATGTGCTTTAACATGGTTATTGATGGTTGAAACTTGTATATTGTCTAGTATATAAAACATGTTATCACATGACTTCTACCAAGTAGTACACAACCATCTACATGTTAATGATACCTACTTCATACATGTTTACTTGTACCTCGTTGGACATATAAGTATATACATCTTCGTTAGATCAAATCCCTATTTAACATCTAACCTGCCTCCTTATTCAATAGTTATCTTTTTTATGTGATATTAATCAATATGTTTCCAAATGAGCCACTAGATTTATGTAGTGTGCATAAATTCAAACTAATCATATGCATATAATACATTGAAAATATATGATCTTGTATCCTTATTTTCCATTTAGATTTAACCAATCATCATACCTAGTGTAATTGAAACCCTCAAACCTAATATATGACCTATCATTTTTCACTAACAAAAAATAACTACCATGATGCCTTACTTTCAAAAAGATAAATTGCATGTTGTATCTATCCTAAAAACCTCATCACTTGTCAAAAATCATCCTTGTGCCAACCAAGGTGGATTAAAAAGCTCATATTGCTAATGACCATCATTCCCATCATGTTTCCTAGAAATTAAGTCTATAGTCCTAAGGGTATTATTTGACTTTGGGTTAATCATAATACATATATCTATATTAGGATTTGACACATTCACGATATAAAGCAAATGACATGAGTAATTTACTTCTAGGAGGAATACATAATTTTGTGAATCAAATTGCACCCTAGTAGAGTTAGATTGTGAACTTGCATGTGTACTTCTCACTTGAGATGTTTGGGCATCCATCTCTTTTAGTACCCCTTTTTCTTTTGCATTCTTCATCTTGAATGAGGCATTATCTTTTAATTTATCCAAACCAACCAATATTTTGGAAGTATCATTACATGTTCCTTTTAATCACTCTTGATGTTGTTGGATCCTTACCCTTATTCAGGTTATTTCTTAATTACTACTTGCCACACTCTACTTTGTAGAAATGGTGGTGCTTACCTAACATAGTGTAACATACGAGTGGGGTGTATGGCCTTAGTTGCACATGCTCTTTGGGCTTAGTCCCTTAATGTAGGAGTGTATGACCTTAGTTGCACATGCTCCTTAAACATAGTCTCTAAATCAGGGGTATATGGACATGGTTGCACATGCTCCTTGGGTTTGAGTCCCTAAATAGTTAGTATGTGGTGGTGCAACTACCACTTCCTATATTGTTAGACATTACTAGTTGAGTTGTTCACATTTATATTGTGTGTTCTATATTTGTACATTGTTGCATTTCTATTTATGACAAGTTCTATTAATTGAGTAATTTGACATCTCTTGAAATGCCTCATAATAATTTTTGCATAAATATTCCTCGTATCTCTTATTGCACTCTATCTGCTCTTATTGAATTTTACACCACTTGCATCTTAACTTTTGTTTTAAATCTTTCTTCATGTTGCCCAAATAACACTTGTAGTACATACCAACGTCTGCTAGTGTATTTTATGTTTCTTATATTTTTGGGTACTCTAATTATCCAGAGTAGGAGATAGTTGAGGATGAGATAGATACTTGAGATCAAGAGGTTACCTTTAAGGAATAGAAAGAGAGATGACCAGGTTTCCCTCTGCTGGCCTTCATTTTATTTTATTCTCAATTTTAGACACATAATGCTCTCTTGAAGCGAACCTTTTTGTTTTGGGGACAAATGGTAAACCTTGATACTAGTTGGGTATTTTCATCTATGTTTACATACTGATGTGCTTGATTATCCTCCATCCATTAGGATTTAATTTCATGGCTGAAATTCATTGTAACTATTAAAATATTTACCTGGGATTGGATATATCTTGTTACCAAATGTAAAGTCGGGGAACCCCAAACTGAGTCTTTACACTATGTTTGTAATATAATCAATAGAAAGCAATGAAATCAAGGAGATTTTTCCAATATTAAACCACAGTTTGGGGAAGTACTAGGGATAAGATTGATGTTAGGGCACAATGTTCCACTTGCACTTAAAATCTCCACTCCATCTTCCAAAATGAAAATTGAGGCATCTAGGTTTGTAATTAGGTAAAATATATCATTTAAGTACTTTTATATTTTAAATATGACTAATTTTCACCTTTTTTTAAATGCACCTTCAAAGGTCTTCCTACCTTCAAAACATTTTCCCAACCTTTAATAGGTCTCCTGAACCTTTGCAAAAGGTATGAACAACCATTGAAGGTCTTGAAGCTTTGCAAGAGGTTTGACTAACCTTTAGCCTCAATAAGGTCAAAGTTAGCTATATCCTCACAAACTGCCTCCAATTTGAATTCTATGTTTTCATTTTCATTCTATGGTTCTACCCAGTGGCCGATCCAAAAATCATAGCAGGGGGGGTAACTTTAATAAAAAAGACACTTACATGATGAATTAGACAATTCATTATTACGACATTTCTTCACATTAAAATTAAAACACAATAAGAACACAACAAGAATCACAACTAGTATGTCAAGTTAACAACTAAAAGGTCTTTAAATTAGCAATACATTGGAAACCTATAATTAATTTAAAGGAGAGAGTTGAATTCGACGGGTTTTCATGTTCTGAAAATGTTGTAAAATATTTTCATCGCTAACTTCCATAAACACTTCTCACTCAATGTAGCATACCATCAAGTCATTCAACCAGTCATCATTTATCTTGTTACACAGTTCAGTCTTGACAATGTTCATTGTTGAAAAAGCTCATTCAACTGTTGTTGTTGCATTGGTTAATATTAATGCTAGCTCTATAAGATGGTAAACTAATGGAAAAACTACATGTTCTTCAGTTTGTACCATCTTCTTAGCAAGGATGGCAAGATCATTGCAATTTGTAAATTTTGACCTTCTTCTCACAACATGAATATAAATTTCAAGTTGGTCTTTTAAAATCACACAGTCATATGCAGAGAAATCAACGGATTAAAGTTTAGTCAGGCAAATAAGTTTTTCAAAATCAAACCTAGAGAAAGAATTTCTTGGATCCAGACAAGATATGCATGTTAACAACTCTGTAGAAGTTTCACTAAATTGACTATTTATCTCAGTAGCTATCAAATCAATCACAACATTAAAAATATCAACATGATAATGATGTTAACAACTAACCCATTGTACCTCACGTCTTGAAGAACCTCTTATTGGTATTTTATCTTCCATATCTAGTATTGGAATAGACTTCATCACACAAAAGTTCTTTACATCTTCTAGCAATGCATCCCATCCACATTCTCTCATGTTTTGCAATAGTTCTTTAATTGATGCAATCAAAACCATTGCATTAATGAAATTTTGATCTTTTCTTTGCAATGTCTGTGTAAGGACCCTGACCTTCGTTTAGGGTTTACCCTATTTTCTTTGCTTAATCTTGGTGGTTTGATGCTTGCTAATCACCTTTAGTGGTGATTAGGGTTTGGTTGTGCTTTGTTGAGAATTGGAGGGGCTACTTGCAAATAACCCAAGTTTAGGGTTTTGTGTGTAAGTTTGCCATCTTGTGAGGTGTTTCCCTCTCTTTGCTTCCTCTAGGGTTGAGAGGAAGGCTTGGGCTTGTTGCTTGAGTTCTTTGGGCCTTGGTTGAGTTTGTTTGGGCCTTGAGGTGCCTTGTTTGGGCTTGGTGGAGCCTTGTGTCAGCCAAGACTTGCCTTGTGTCGACCAAGACTTGCCTGTGTCGCCCAAGGTGAGTAGTGTGTCGACCTAGTGTGGCTTGTGTCGCCCAAGTGAGTGTGTGTCGCCCAGGGTACCTTGGTGTGTCGCCTAGTGGAGCTGCTGGTTGTGTCGCCCATGATGCTTGGTCCAGCCTTGACCATGTTTGGTGGACACTTGGTGCACATCTTGGACAAGTGTCTTATGGCTTGCTAGAGTGGTGGCTTGAGCTCTAGGACAAGTGTCCCTTGGGTGGACGACACATAGCATGGATCTACCTTGTTTTCTCCTCCCTTTCCTTCTATATAGGTGGTTCTTTCCCTTGCCTTAGCTTCCTTTGATCCTTTGATCTTTCCTCCACCTTGAGTGCACGACACTCCCTTCCTTTCCTTGTGTGGTGGCCGATACACCCCCTTGGAGGAGCTGTGGTGGACGATATCCCTTGGACCTTGGAGTTCTTCTTCTTCCTTGGAGCTTGGAGCTTAAGGCGGGTTGCTTAGCTTCTAACCCTAACTCCTTTACCTCTTGATTATGTTCATGTTCATATGTTAGTAGCTAGTTCCTTGCTTTTGTACCTTTGGTGGCCGATCCTCCTTAGGGTTTAGGGTTTCCTTGTGATCTAGTGTACCTTGCTCTCTAGGGTTTGGAGTTTCCTTGTGCTAGAGGTAGAAGATGACCTGTATTGGGTGATACCCTCCCATGTTGTGGTGTGTTGGGCGACACCCTTGCCCTTGTGATGGGCGATAGGTTAAGCTAGTGAAGTGTTGGCCGATATGGTTGTGTTGGATGACATGATGGTTCTTGTGATGGACGATAGACCAAGTATGATATGGTGGTCTGTTTGGGTTGGACGATAGGGCCAAGTATGGCATGTTTGCCTGGGTTGGCCGATAGGTGTTGGAGTGTAACGGGCGATACATCTTGGGCTTGTAACAGGCGTCACACCTCTCTATTTGGTGTGTATCGGCCGATAGGCCTTGGTTGGTGGTTGCACATTTTATGGAGTGTTCCTTCTCTCTCCCTCTCTCTCTTGGTGGTTGGAGATGGTGGTGATCTGGCCGTTATGCTAGCAGGAGTATCGGGCGTTGTGGTTGGGGTGCTGTGACGGGCGTCACACTCCCTGGTGTGTCGGCCGACAGGAGGTGTGACGGGCATTGCCCGATACACATGGAATGCCCGACACCCTCTCTGACGCGCATTATCTCTTGTAACGCTGTGTCGCGTAGCGTTGCTACTTTGTGAACCAACCATTATTGTTGTGTTTGGGTGAGGGTTGTGACGAGTTTTAGTGAGGGTCTTGTGATCTTTTAGTGATGGTTCTTTGTACCATGGAGTCGTTCAGTTGTATACATATAACCTTGCTTCTAAACGATAGTGATGCCTTGCAACAATAGCAATGTTAATGATAGTAATAATGCTGATAATAGTAGTGATGGTAATAATGTTAATATTAGTAATGATGATGATGAGGAAGGTAGTGGTAATGACATACATGATGTGATCCTTATACTTATCTGTTAATGATAATGCTAAGTGGTAGTTACACTAGTAGTTGCTTAATGATGATAATAGTAATAATAGTGGATGGTGACAGTAATGCTAATGATAATAATAGTGCTGGTTTCATAGTAAGTATAGTCCTTATGTTGAAACTATGATTATTGTATTCCCTAACCATGCAGGTGATGATTAGCCATGAAAAGTCTATGAGGCATAGGTGATGAGTAACATCACTTTGATAATTATTCTATGAGGTTGTAGGTATGATGTGTTTGTCCCATGATGTTGATGTGAGCCTTGAAGAGGCATTGGCAGTACATGATGAGGATTGAGATCCTGTGGTATGTGATGATCCTTGAGATGGATCTGGATGGTTGGCAAGAGGCCAAGCAGTAACATGTGATGTTGGATCCGTGAGGTGGATCATGTGGATGTGGTTACAATAATAATATAATGTTGAGTTTATGTTATTTACTTTCTGTTCCCCGCTGGGACAATTGTTCAATTGTCTCACCCCGTTGGTTTACACCCTTTTTAGGTGGTCGAGCTAGACGTGGTGGTGGTCGTGGTGTTGTGGCCGAGCAGCTTGACGAGCAGTAGAAGGCAAGCGATGGATATGCTGCTGTTTTTGGATGTTTTGTAGTATAGTCTAGAGTCATCTCTGTACTCTCAGGTCCTTGGCAGTGTTTTGACGTTGTTTCACGATGAACGATCGATGATGTTTGTATATCCTGCTGTTGGCCAGATGTGGGCATTTATGTATATGAACAGGTGGTGAACTCATGTGATGGATGAACAGCTGTTCCTGAGCTGTGGACACGTATCAGATCTGGTATATGTATATATATGACCTGTTTTCCTTGCAGGATGAGGACCGGAATGCAATAGATTCATAGTTTATCAATTTTCCACAATCGGTTTTAATTAACCCGTGTTTTTGGTAATCTGTGGTTATGGTGATTTCCGCACGTTTTCGCGTAACACCTCGCTGTCTGTGTGATAGTGGGATGTGTTGCCACAGTCTGGGACAACTCATTGTTTAAAACCAACACCTTCATCATTAGAAATAAGATAAATACAAATTCAAAAGTCTCCATTGTTTGTATCAATCCTGAAGCTTTGCCTCTGTTAGCAGAATCAATCCATCATGAGAAACAAGTTCTAGTACCTCAATTACTGAATCATACATCATAAAAATGTAGACTAGGGTTGTATGATGTGATGCCCATCAAGTATCACTAGGTCTTGCTAGGATAGTTTCTTGATTTTTGCCTCTTCCAGAAAAAAATTCATTTTTCTCCAATTTCTCCATTATTCTATCATGTTGTTTTTGAAGAAATGTGTTTTTTTTTACAAGAAGAGCAAGCCATGGTAGCAATCAAGCTTGTATAACTAAAGAATTCGCTAATAGATAGAGTGCCTTTTGCAACAACAATAACTACTAATTACAATTGATGGGCAAAGTAATGAATATAAAATGCAAATGGGTTTTCTTTTAGAATCAGTGCCTTTAATCTATTAAACTTTCCTCATGTTAGAGGCTCCATCATATCCCTGCCCTCACAGTCTAGACATGCATAATCCATGATGAGCAAACAAACTATCTAAATCTATCTTTAGTGAAGAAGTTGAGGTATCAGTTACATGTTCAATGCATATAAACCTTTCAATAACTTTTCCTTTCTTATCCACAAACCTATATGACCAAAATTATATGAATTAAAAATATGAATAATATCATAAAATTTAATATTTTAATTAAATAGCATGCAAAAGGAAGTAACCTCACAATGACAACCATTTTCTCTTTTATTGATGCATCTTGTGATTCGTCAACAAGTAGAGAGAAATAACTATCTCCGAGCTCTTCAATGATGGATAACATTGTTTTCTCTACACAAGCTTTTACCAAGTCCTTCTGAATTATTGCATATGTCATTTGGTTATTCCTTGGTGCATTTTCATTAAGCACTGATGCAACTTCACAATTATTATCTTTGGTATACTTCACCAATGCTAGAAAATTTCCTCTATTGTTTGAATTAGAGGACTCATCATAACCTCAAAAAGCCAATCCTTGCAATAGGAGAAACCTAACTACATGTTAAAATGTCAACTAGTAAACAAAAATTAAGGTGGTGTCTTGAACAAATTTGGGAAAGAAGACATGAGCAAAGAATCAAAATTTAGACAAGGGAACACAAAATATAGACACATATAAAATGGATGCTTTTACAATCACAATAGTGGGTTTAATAATTGACTAACCATAATCACACACTCAGTTCTAAAAGATAATGATTAGACAAAATGGTATAAAAATCAATTCAATCTTAAAACATTGATCACACAAAATGTAACAAATTGGAAAAAAAATCATAAGATTCATACCTCTAGTGGGTGTCCCCTAGGAACAGGAGTGTGAACTTTAAATCAATGTTGAATTTCTAGTGATGCACCTTCGAGAAGAGTAGTAGTAGGGAGATTACAGAAATATGGCAGACATATAATGAAATGGAAATCCCATAAGCAGAGTCCCATGCAAAATGCAAATTTGAAAGTCATATTATAATGACTGTGCTATCAATTTTCTAAAAGAGACCTTCCCCACAATTACAAGTGCATCCAGTCACGTACGGGAGGATAATGATATACTACGTAATGTTATTAAAAAATATATCAACATATACCTATTGATTGGAGCGCTGCTTCTCAAGAGTCAAGTAAGTGTGCAACATGATGAAGATCACCGCAGTATTGCACTGCGATTCTTTACGACCTGAATGTCATGGATTTGCCGTGCCCACACCATGCAACACATAATACACAACAATATTCAGACTCCACTGATAAGACAATGGAAAAGAATTTGTTTTCGACTACCACCATTGTGTGCCGTAAATTAGAATTTTTCTGCTGGTCTGTAAAGTTGTTGTTGGCAGCCCTGAGGAGGAGCAAGAATAGGACGACGACCACAAAGACTTACATGAGCCTCTTCGAACAGGGAGTAGTTGGGACCTCGCTGACTGCTTCCCAGATCAGGGAGTTTCTAGGATTTCTATTGGAGGCGGAACGTGAAAACAAGAGTTTTACCCAGCCGCTCGTTCCGGTTTGCCTTTTTGGGCTTCAATTTCCTACAGCTGCGAGCCTGCGAGGAGGCTTGGAATAGCCGAACAGGAAAACAGTCGCGGGGACGCTGGGGAGAGTGGAAATGTAGACGTGATACTCGAGAGGAATAAGGAACGTCACTGCCGTTTCGGGGGTTGCTTCATTCCCGACAACACCCCACCCCTCGAGCTACGCCCTTGGTTCTACCATTTAAAAATTGTAATGATATTTTTAGTACATCATTTGATCTATTTAGAGCAAATTTACCTCAAAGTCCTAATTTGTCAAAATATAGGGTTTTACTTTGCCAAAGACCAATTGAGCATCCCTAACCAGTATAATACATGTTAATTCATAAATAACCAAATTAAACAAGCTTTCTACATGAAAATCATTAAGAGTAAAAAGAAGATTAATATTAAGCAGGGCATCGATTCTTATAGTAACACTTAGATCAGTGGTGTAATAAGGTTGATACTAGCTCAAGAATCAAGTTTAAGAGTTGGCATGGTCATTTTTGCCAAACGGTCTCATTTTGGGGTTAGTAGTACATATATGTCCTATGTCGTCGGTTATTTTTTTTGTATATCTCGTCTGTTATAAAGTGACAGATACGGCCCCACGTTCCGGACACTGTCCAAAACGTTTTGGACACGTCTGGGACATGTCTTGTCCATTTTAGACTTATTTTAGAGCCCGGACACAACTGGACATGGCCCAGACACCCATTGAACACAGCAGTGCAGCAACTTCTACTGCTGCTGCAACAGTCTTTCAGAGTTTAGATGCTGAACACAACTATAGTTATGTCTTGTCATCGAGAAAAGATAACATAGAGCTGCGATCTAATCAAAGTTGGTATCAAATCTGTCAGCTAGAATCAGTATGTAAACTCTTATCTGAATTAGATATTTTTGATCACATTATAGTCTAATGATTTGGTTATTTGAGTGGGTGACGCAGATCATACGTCGTCGGTTATTTTGCAAAATCGATAAAATATATATCTTGTCCATTGTAAGTAATAGACAAACTGACTAAACAACACACCACATGTGACAAAAATGTGCTAAGGTACCTCGTTGGTTATTCCTAGAAGAACCGACGAGGTAATTGCAAACTGACGAGATAACACATTGTGTACTATGAAAACATGGTTTTCCTTGGGTGTACCTCGTCAATTTTTCCTATAAGAACTAACGAGGTAATTGTTAATATCCGACGTGTATTTTGTCGGTTTTAATAGTAAAATACTTTTATCTTGAGGAAGGAATTTGTCATCGATTTCTTTTACACAACCGAGTAAGTAGTTATATGTAGTCAGTTTTTTTATGAAATAATAGATTATGTATATTTTTATATAGAACAAGTCTACATGCCTACTATCCAGCTGCTAGCCTTTCTAGAGCCTACAACTCTCTAGAACTATAGGATATGTAAGCATCACAACCTAACAACAGGCCAACAAACCTGCAAGAAGAAAGAAATATATATACAGTAAATATTCTATCCATTTCACTTGAATGCACACATATATGCATGAAGCCACGTCTCAATTCTCATCCACACATTCAGTTTCTTATATATGCACAAATACACATCCGAAAGTGGACTCAATACCGTCCAATCCTCCTCATGCACTTCACATTCGATTCACACACACATATACATGAACACATATACACATCAATTGCCATAGAGTTTAAGTCCATGTGTATAATACATAAAACAAAATATCGAAATTAAAGTTTGAATACAATATCAATCAACCATCTTAATTAGATGACAAGTCCACATGCTTGATGAAGCAGTATGCCCACTCTTTGGGTAGGCCATTCAACTACTCGAACGTATAGGCTTCAGTGGTATCAAGAATCTACAAAGAGAATGGGACATAATTTACTTCATTAATTATGATCCAAGACTAATAATAATGCCTTCGTTGTACATTTGATTTCTCGTATCACTAGCCTGACAATGTTGCCATGTATATCATCACATAATGTTCACATGCCCAATCATTGTCTTAAACATGGCACTTTAGATTTACAATCACGTTAATCAATATAATTAAGCAGATTTGGTAATATATATGTATTGAAGTGACAAGACTATATACCTTAACACTCGTCCAAGCTAATGATTTCCTTTTTTTGTATCTTTTATCCCTCTGCTGCTATGAAATACTTATATACCCCTATAAGATAAATTAATAAATATGTTGAATTATTAAATTATCATATGATGCAAACATTAATAAATATATTGAGAATGGAAAAAAATATACTTACACGTAAGCAATTTCAACGGGTGTCCCTCATTTGGTGTTAGTTTCATACTAAAATGATCAAGGAAATACACAGTTAAAATCTCGAGAACAATACTACAACCGCCAATGCTTATTTTCGAGTGAATAGAAGGCAAATAATATAAAAATTGGGGTCTACAACAATTGTATATTCATAACTTAGGAATATCAACAACCAAGCTCAAAACTTACACAATGTTGAAGGGAGATATTCTCACAATCTTGGAAGTAACACAAAAAACCTTCATTGCGGTACTCACGTAATCAGTGGCGTCACTCAGATCTCTAGCTACAACACTAATCATTGATGGCATTAGAAATAATACATTCGATAATTTGAACTCATCACCATGTAATACAAATGACTGAGCATATATATATGTAGTAATAAGTTAATATATAGAAAACAATTATGAAAATGTACTTTTCGCATATTACGAGGTATTTAGAATCATCATATCTAAAGTTCTATCACTATTGTGTTCATCCATTAATAATGAAATAGCTCAGAAACATATGTCAACATTGTAATAGTGTCACGATCTGTACCTATGGCCTCCTCTTGAAGGTTGATCACCATGGTATATGATGGATATGTATTGTCTAACCATAGTATCAACCACTTGCAGTAGGGCCTAAGGAGTTGAACATCTCCTATACAATACAATGTGGGGGCAGATGCTTTAGAATTGTAACGTTCCCATATTCCTCCTTCTCAAAACCATGTGGGCCCGAGAGGGCAAACTCCAAAAATGTTAGAAAGTCATATTAGAGTGCGATGCAGAAGCAAAGGCATGTAGGAACAAACAACTATTTATACATACACCATAACATTCTCTACATTCAACATGTATATCAACTACAACATGAATGATTACAAATCATAACTAAACATTGAATGAGAATCATACAAGTCTAAACATGTATGCTAACATGATGTTAACACAATAGGTACAACTTGAACACTGCTCACTTCTTATTTTTTCTCCCATGCTAATTATAAACTTAAAACATACGTGAAACAATGGATCAAAACCCGAGGTGTTGTGTACATCGGCAGAAAGATACATATATTTATGGTTTTTCATAACTTTGAGATTTGCATAAAGAAAGAAAGATCATAGAAAACAATTATTTATTAAGCAAAATACACCAATTTGTCATGTTTGTAGATGAGTTTCATTATCAAGGTGGACCAGTACCAAAATGTATATTTTAGGCCCTACCTTGTATATCAAGTACTCTAGAGAACTCCCTACACACCATGTGCTCTAGGCAGGTGAACTAGTCAACATTAGTCCATTCCCTCGTAAGGGGGATAATGAAAACCTTAATAATAACAAAGCATCTACTAATAATTTATGTTTTCAAGTGACAAAACACTAAGTAATTATAATACTAAATCTAATATTTGCAAAAAAAAGAACATGCATAGATTCCATGATTCAACCAAGAAAATCAAGTCATGTAATTAAATAAACCAACATACCTTGATAAATAGATTCCTATCTTATCATTAATCATCAAGAAATCTGGTCATCGCATGACTAATAACGATTAATCATCATTAATACAAGGTTTGTTATTATTAGTGATATTTAGGTCCATATCAGGGTTTTGACAAAACCTAAGTTCTACAGATCTTAAACTGATCTCTAATATATTTCTACTCATTAAGAGGTCATGATTTAGGTCTAGTTCCATTTTCATAATTTTTCGATGATGTATATAGTTTCTAGAATTAGAATGAGGTTAAAAACATGTATTCATGATTTAATGATAAAAGACCTACTATTTAGGTGTCTTTCTCATATAAGAGTCTGAAAATAGGTTTCAATAATCACAAGGGTTCTACAAGAACTTATGAGAAATAATGTCCAATGGTTACTATCTATTCCATTCAAATGAATCCTAAAAAGAAGTGTTAACATGTATTATATAAACCATTAGTAATGAAGGATCAAAAGCCTTATCTAAGTGTCTTATATGAAATTAAATATTTTTATAAATCTTGCATTTTTTGGGGAATTTATTGGTCAAAGGAGTTATTTTTTATGGTTTTTGGAAGATCTCAACATATTCTATGGACTAAAAGTTGTTTTACCTGAATGGGAAAAGCTACAGCTGTCAGATCTCATCCCCTTGAGGTCTGCATTATGCCAAGTCACCCTAAAGGAGGGGGTCCTTGGTTCTCAGTAGGCTGACTGGATGCATGCAACCCATTGGTTCTCTAGGTAGGTTTATTGGGCTAGGCTCTTGTTGGTGGGTCAGACCCATTTCCAATCACTCTCCTTGGCAATACCACTTGCAATCATACTCCCACAGTAGAGTCTACATTGTTTCATCTTGGGTGAGCATTGCCACAGTGAAGGATGTCAGTGACTGATCGTCGACTTAAGACTCATCCTCATCATGATCTCTTCTTCTCTCCATGTCTCTCTCTACAGATCCACATTCTCAGCTTCTCACGTAAACCTTTAGTTTGTAGCTCTATTTATCTTCTATATACAAGTGCCACCGCACACATGAGATCTAGCAAAAAAACCACATCTTGCACCCCCTCTTCATCGATCGTTCATGTTCCATCTATCTTTGGCACTAGCATAACCTCTACCTTGACCATATGTCTCTATTGTATAGGTCTCCCTGTCTTCACGATAGTGATGTTGCTGGTGGTGGTGGAATTTGATAGCCCAGATGGTGGCAATATTGGTGAATCATAGAGGAATTGAAGGAAGTGAGACTAGAGGTTTCCCCTCTATGCTTTGATCTACTCATCCACGGTCACACACCAGTAGGGGGCCTTCACGGACTCGACTAAGGCGCCTGATGCTTATAGACACACATTGAGGGTAATTTCCAATTATGTCTTCCTCCTCCAATCATTGTGGGATTGTAGTCCACAAAGCGAGCAAACCAAGCCCTTATGGTCCTAGTAGTATCCTCACCCATGCCAGGTGGTGCTTCTATATTGCTCCTATTTTCTCTTCAGAATACCAACATGGGTAAAGCTTTTGACAATGATAGAGTGGAGTAGAGGAGGGTGGATTGTTCTCTCTCCCTTGAGTCATTGCCTGCAACCAGGGAGTCAATCAGTGGCTCTGGATATGGCAGATCATAACTATTTCTCACTTTTCTCAACTCCCCATGATTATGGCAATGGCAGATAAGGGTAGGACTTTGTCCTCGGGCTCTGAGTAAATTGGAGGTACACCATAAAAAATACCATATTTTCCATGCTTAAAAGTATAAATTTTCACACTATATAGTGTGGAATAGAACAATATACACACCATTTAAAAACATAGAAAAACTGAGTGTGTAAAACTATCCACCCTTCATTCTTTCCACTTTTTTGTGTGACATCCAGATATCCACACTTTTTCTCTTCACCTCTTTTGTGTGATATCTAAAATGTTCTGCTTTTTTTTTTCTTCACTTTTTGTGTAATTTTTAAGAACATCCACACTTATTAGCATAGAAATTTCATTTATTATATTTACACTTTTACATAGCTAGAACTATTTAGCTACTCTAAAAAGCATGGTAAAAATGACGATAAAGGTCAAAAGCATATATACTAAAAGCGTGGAATGATCAGAAAGCAAACTATTTTATTGGTACTTCTTTATCAGGATTCCCTTTTCAAGTTTTTGAAGAGAATAAATTTAAAGTATTTATTTGATTTTAGAACACATGCACATATCCACAACAACTAAACAATATGGCTCTCAGTAATACATGTAAGGTAAAAAAAATCACATATTCAAACAATGGATATTGTTACTTCAAATTGTAGTTTCAGAATACACCCAATCAAAATAAAGAAAAAATCATACAAACACATCAACTTTCCTCATTTGGATATAGTAGATTGTTATGCACATTTAGATTCAAGAGATCCTTTTTAATCACTACTAATATATCTTCAACGTTGACTTTGTATGTGCTCATAAGCATTCTAAGTTATTAAGTGAAAGCATCCTCACAAATATCATCTATGGAACTCATCCATCACCCTATCAAATACAAAATAAACCAAAAACATTTCTTATAATGTAGAATACAAATGTTATCGCATGCATCCCATTAATAGACACAACTAAAAATAAATACACAAAGTGACAAGAAAGATGACTTATGTGGTCTCCATAACCAAAAAAACCATGGAGAATATATGACAATTGGTTCATGTCATTAGAATAAGTTATTAATAAAATGAGTAGCCAACTACAAGAGAAAATAGTTCCATGTCCAAAAGTTCACACACAAAAAAATGAATACAATCATTCTACATTCATAAAAACTACTCTAACTCATTACAAAGTGAAAAAGAACATAACAAATATGAGATAAAAACAGGTGTAGCCCTATTCATTTGTTTGAGAAATATGAAACCATCCATTATTCCTTTGGTGTTAATAACAAATGAGACTTGTATAGACAACTAGATAGTTTCATGATCCCCCATATGAAAATCAACGAGATTTGTTTAACTTGGAAACCTTCCAACTGAAACTGCTCCAAACATTATAGTATCTAATCATGTATTGCCCAACTTGCAACTCGGCTCCAATCACATGCTTCATAAGGGCATCATTTTCACCTATACCTTCAACAAGGTCATAAGATACAAATTCAATGCCCTGTTATGCAGCTTTTCTTCTCTACAACTCTATGTAGGCTTCAACTCTAGGACCATCAGTATATTGTCACCAGTTTTCTTGTTGAAACACTTCATATTTGTAAAAGTGACTTTTGCTAGATTATTCAGGCCCTTCCCCCAAGGCACTATTTTTGTTCCATCCTTGTATACAATCACTTCATGATTGTAACATTGGACAAGTCACTCCAAGTAAAAAAAAATCTAATGTCAATTTCTCCCTCAAACTCGATGCTACCAAATACATGTCTTCCAAAAATGAAGTCCTAAATATGACATCAAAATCCAAGTCCTTTCCTTAGTAGCCAACTCTTGGATTCATTGCATCGAGAAGTATTCAAAATGATAGTTTTGGCATTAGTGCCTCAATATCAACACCATGCTCATAAACCATTGTTGCTTCACAAACTCTTATTCTAGAAAATAGAGTGTAAGAGGAGTCCACTTTGTTGTCACCATTCTAAGCATTGTATTTTCCATTCACCCTACTTGAGGACTTCAATGGTTCTACATGACCATTTTTATAATGTTCTTGTCCATTATTTTTTGGAGCTTTTCCATTCTCATGAGTTGGGGAAGTATTATTCTCTAAAACTTCTCTTACTAGTGTCTTTTTAATGGCCATTTCTCAATGAGATAGGTAACTAGTGCCTCTGGGTTCTCCCTAGGAACAAAAAAGGGCATATGCTATGGGAGTACTTGGTGTCTCCTCTTCATCATAGAAGAATGGTACGTTTCGACCGACACTTTTAGGATTTTATTTTCTAGGAGGCAACTTTTATCCTTCTTTGTGATAAATGCCTATAAGTCAATAGTGCAAAAAACCCTCACGATAATGGGCTTTTCAGATGCTGGCATGCTTGAAATACCATATTGAATGGATGATGAGCTTGTACGACCAACTGAAATTAGGTGTAGGGAAGTTGGAGTACCAAAAGGATTTGTAATAGGTGTTGGTTGTGCAACTACATTTGTCTGGGAAGAGACAACTTGGACAAAAGTGCTCTTCCCCAAGACACTTGATGCATTTTTGCCAAAACCACTTGAAGTAGTTGGCTCAAGACCAAAACTAAGAAACAGGAAATGACAACGTTTGAGATAATGTAGTTGGTTGAATTGGAGTTGTAAAATCTTAAGTTGTAAGACCAAAACCTACAAGGACAAACAAAGACATACGTGAAGGTGTGGAACTACAAGATAAAATTCCTCCAAAACTAGTTGGTGTGCATTAGAACCAAAATGTTGGAGTTGTCTGGCAATATTGACCAAATAGTGATGGAGCATATGATGTTGTTGTAGAATAGTAAAACAACCCTACTGATTGTGTGTTTCCAAATGGTAACCCATAACAAAAAGCAGATGTGGATCTTGTTGCAAATGATAAAGTAAATATTGTTAAAGATTCAAAAGTAGATGAAGCATGTCCCAAAAATGTGGAAGGTGTGGTATTGTTGGTATGCATATCCAAAGAGACAATCATATGATGATTGCAATGACATATATTGTAAATGATTTGATTAATAATAAAAGACAATCTTCCAATTTATTTTGTTATTTGGTTATGAGATAATGATGCAACATAATAAATGTCTAAAGAATGATATCACTCAATGACATATTTCTTCAGGTTGAGGACCTAAATAATGAGATCATATGGATTTCAAGAGTATATGCATTCTTGTTATGTCCCTAGTCGGATGTTATTGTGGAAGGCTAATAGACAACAATAATACATAATACTAAAGTGTGCATTGGTTGATGACAAAATCTCATTAGTCATGATATGTGATATCAAACCAAGCACATAGATACCTGCTAGAGAACAATGTATCGAACAAACCCACCTTGAGAGTGACACATGGAAACCATACTTGGTAGTTAGAGTCATCTCTCATAGTGATGGTGGTGATTGTAATTCCTAGATTTGAAGTCACCACACTCATCACGTTTCATTCGGTGTGCTTTGACATCATCCACCGTAATCTTGAATAAGGGTTTCCATAAAGGTGGTGCTCAGGTGCACTATGACACATGGGGATGAATGTGAGTGATGTAGATGGAATTTGACCCTCCTACATGAGTATTAAATCTTGTCCACTTGATAAGTGAGACTAAGAACCGCATGACCATGTTGATGTGAATCAATATGTGATATTGAGCTTACACATATCTAAGACAGTCTGCTCTAGCTCAAGGAATATGGATTGAATGTTAAAGAGGATGACGATTTGATGCCTCAAGTTCAATTCAGATTTCAGAGACAAAGGAACTACAAATCATTGTAACACCAATCACAAATGATAGGTTAAGTTGTTCTCCAACTTCTACATTTACTTGGATAGCAATGAAGTCTTGCGAGATACCAATCATTGCTTATGAAATCATAATATGACTACAAATATCACTTCCAACATAATTTGGAGCCTACCGGGTCACACACATAGGAAGTGATCGGAATAGGAGGAAGTGATTGGAAATGGTCCGTATAAAATTGAATACCAAAATATTTAGGTAATCCACTATAATAATATTGGAATATAATTTGAGTTGATTAGTTTAAGTGTTTAATCCAATTAATTAGATTTTATTGTTAAGGCGGCTGGATGATCCAGAGTGATTAACTAGATATGGATAGTGGAAATTTATTAAACCAAATAATGTAACTAATTAGTAAATTAAGTGATTCTAGAATATTCTTTTAATTGTCCACGAGCAGCTTGTTTTAAACACAACTGCATACTTTTGTGTTCCCAAGGGTTTAGGAAACATGCTTCCTTTCCTCTACTATTTATAGGGGTATGACAGTCAGATTAGATAGAGATGTTATTACACACTCTTATATGTGAACCCTATCAGTCATCATTCCCAAGAGAGAGAGAAGGAGAGCAACTGATGCTATCACATCGTCAAGTAGAAGGTTGCTTCTTCCCACCGGCTTGAGAAGTGTGATGAGGAGTTCCAGTCCATCTGCATGGATGAAATAGAGACGTAGACGATGAGTTGTTTGCATTCAGAGGACAGATGAGGATAGTCTATGCATGTGAGGAGCAAAGCACATCATTGGCTAATGGACGTCGCCGAACATGCTCCCTGCACCCTCATTCCAAATATATGGTTGTCGACGACATCCTCAAGTAGGGTATGCAAAGAAAATTTTATTACTTCCATTGCATCTGTCGCCTCCATAAAATCGAACATGTACTAGATTCAAATGCAGGTGTAGGTGCAGATCCAAAGAAAGGTGTAGTAGAGAGGAACCAAATAGACTTAAAGAGGATGGGCTAAAAGGGGAACTGAAGGCAAGACTAGATGTTGCACCAAATTTGGAACAACTGTATACCAATGAGATTTTGACGAAAAAGGCTAGCCGATGTTGAAGAAAATGTGCTTCCTGGTGTTTGACCATATGTTCTTATAGATCCAAATGGATTGGTTTGTGCATTTGTAAAAAAGGCAATGCCTGATGCAGGTTGTATAGAGCTTGCCTCACCTTAGTCACCTCTGTGATGATATTCCCACCTCAATTCTTGATGACTTTTGTCTTTGTAGGCAGCCATCACATATATAACTCATGCTTCCCAGTACCCTGGGACAAGTGGTGTGGCCATAATCTTCTCATATCTCGAGGATCCATAAAGAGGGGGGGGGGGCTTCCAGCTCCAAATGTTGATTTGGATGGTGAATAGGAAAGATAACTAGAAACACCAAAATGTGGTCCTTGTACTTCCAACATTGTAGAACCAAAAGTTGGGGTACTTGTAGCACTAAATGCTAAGTGATTGAGAAGTTCTAGAGATGCCAAAAGCAGAAATGGACAATGTGCCAAAAGGAGGGAGTATCAGTACTTCCAAAAGTAGGGGTAATAGTATCACAGAAAGCCAGTGTAGTTGTAGCTACAAATGTAGGTTGGTTGGATGAGTAGAACCAAATGGACAATTACCAAATGTCGATTATGTTCACTAGAAAGTGCTTCCAAATAGATTAGAATGGGCAGTGGTTGATAAAAGCCTCCAAATGAATGTTTTGTCCAAATAATGAAGAAACAAAGGAAGGAGATGAGGTCACTCTAAATGTAGGAGTTGAGGAAATCTTGAATTCAAGAGTTGAGGTACCAAAAGTAGGTGAGGATGAATCTTCAAATGTAGATGTAGTAGCTAAGACTGAAGGAGTTCATCAGAAGACCATGGTTGATGTTCCTGCTAAACATAGAGCTTCCACTATGAGTGCAAAAGAGGTTGGTATTGGGACTTCCAAATGACTTGGGAACAAAAGAATTAGTGGAAGCATTGCTTGTCCGACAAAACACAAACTGCGACCCAAATGGGATACTTGACAAATGCCAAAAAGGACTCGTTGATGATGGTTTCCAAATGGTTTGTGTTGGTGAGAATAATCTATATTAGTAGCTTACATTCTGCATATGTAATAAGTTTGATTTTGGCCCCTGGGTCTCCCCTTTCCCATGTTTCTCCGATCCTACAATGTGTAATAAAACAAACACACCATGATTTTGGTTTAGAGTCTTTGTGATGATCGATTAGAGAGTAACCTGATTTGGGTCTAAGCTTAGGATATAGGATGGTAGGGTTAGGAACTAAACAAGAAGTCCATGCTAAGGAGTAGGGACTATCGGAAACCCAACAAAAGTATCAATAGTGCATTTCAGTCCATACATATACTGTATTATTCATAAAAAATATATTTATACACCTTGAATAGGGTGAATACATGAATTTGCATTGTTACTCACCTAGAATTAGCACCTTTCATTTGAAAGTATGCAAATTTATGAGTAGGATCATCTATGCATTATCTTTCCATAAAAAAATAGTCAAATATGAAAGTAGGGATGATAATCTAAAAGAGTGGTCTTATAAGTTGGTTACGTGCCCTACTAGGGGAAATTTCTTGGTTGCTCAACCTTTTTTTCTTCTTTATACCTTTCCGTTCTAGGTGCATTTCAACTATTCAAAACAATAGTTAAACTATTCCGTTCTAGGTGCATTTCAACTATACAGTTTACACTTTCAAGTGGGTTGAATATAAGTAAATTATCTTAAATGAAATATAAAAAAACGAAGCTCAAGTATTCTTTTAAAAGACCAAGGTACATATGTTTATAATATCATGTTTCAAATGCCTCTCTTCAAATAAACAAATATAATACAAAAATCTTATAACTCGTTGTGGAAATATATTCAAATATGAAGATATAAATATGTAATTGCATACTTTTTCACATTATAGAGTGATGATTGCAACTTCATCAAATGATCTTAAAGCTTCTTGGATCCTTATCCATCAACATTATTCACAACAACTATGCCATTACTATATAAATTTAAGTTTCACTATTCTACTAAGACAAATAATGTCCCTAGGTTTATTCAGATAGAGGAGGAACAATACTTCATAGTCAAATCTTATATAATAGTGATGACCATGTGTAGTCAATGGTGAATAATAATCTATTTGACAATAACTAGATTATCTCCAATGAGGTTATCCTTATTTATACATGCAACAATGGAATGCCAAATTAACATTTCCCAACTTCCATACTTCTCTCTAATGTGATCAAAACATGGATGTTAAAGCTAAACTTCCATAGTAACCAACCTATTCCCTTCAAAATGGAAAGAAACATCCATGTGAGTGAATATAAGGCTTCTTAGTTATTACTAAGATCATGTTCAAGTAACAATTTTGTTGAAATTTGGGAATGGAACAAATGTGGTTTCTTGTTCACAAATTATTAAAGAAATATTAGTCATAATAGTTACATAATAAGAGTACTCATGAGAGGCTCCCATGCATGCTTGGAAGAGGGGGGGCAAGAAAGGGGGGAAGAGGGTTTGTGGTGGCTAGGTTATATTGGTGCAATGTGCTATGATATTATGGACAAAGTAAGAATGATTCTCATTCAATTAAAATGGGAGTACACAAGCTTTCCAATATATAGTAATAGCATAGTTTTTGAGGCAAGCGTCTGGGAGTTGTACTAAGAACATAATAGAAGGACAATGATAGAATAGTTGTTGAGGCATTGCCTAGTTAATTAGGTGCTTATGGGGGTCACCTAACTGGACACTCAACTTGTTAGCCCAAATAGGTAGCCGCCCAGGTGGCTAGGAGACCGCCTAGGTTTCCTGGGAGGGTGCTGATGTGACTAGGCACTCTCTTTTTTTCTTGGTAGGTCCAATTAGGGGCTCAAATACCCCAACCCACATTATATATTTTTGATTTCATGGAGAAACAACGTACCATATTGTCATTCCCGTTATCATTTATGGTTGAATCATTATATCCAAAATAAAATATGACATTTTGGGTTTTAATCTATAGAAGTGGAAATGTGGAAAACAAAATTCTTATTATATATTGTCATGTATTTCTTATCATTCATAATGGAGATTTATATCTACATATCTTATTATTTTTACTTAATTACTAATTATGTTAGAGAATTTCAAGGATTATTGGAAGCACAAAGTATGTGTTGTAGTATCAAGTATTTGTTCTCACCTGCTTGTTTCCCCTTTTATAAAATTAAACTTTTCATTACTTCTATTTCAACTTATTTCAAGGATTTTCGTTAGTATTATGCTATTTCAGTTGTAGTGTTTATATAGACTTATATATAATACATGTATATAAATTTTAATTATATCTCCTGGTTGACTACATGGGAACCTAGGCGCCATGGTCTCTTACCCATAGTAGGCCACCATTTGGCCACCTCAACAAGTATGAATGTTAATGGAGCTTAGCCCAATAAATCAATATACAAACATATGGCATGCATCAATTTAAGTATTAAAAAAATTATATGCATGGAGAGGCTTTTAGACCCAAACTGTACATAAAACGAACAAAGCTTTCAAGTGACGTGACTCAAGTTTAATGATTGGGTGAACCAGTTGATCCATTGATGTAAGGGTGAGACCATATATATAATATACTTGGACACACACACACCAACCATATATATATATATATATATATATATATATATATATATACATATGTGTACATGTCTATATATGTATAAGATCCACTATAAAAAAATCATGAGATAATATATTATGAATCATTAACATAAAAAAATAAAGCATATGTTCGTAAACAAGAAAAATAATGGTCACCCAACAAGTTATAAACAACTTAATAAATGAATCTTTGAATATATAAATGTTGGGATATGCATGAGGGGATTGAAATTATAAATATGATCATTTAGAGATGAACAATTATATTAGCAAAACCTAGTTGGCCTGAGAGTCGGGACACAATTGAATATGTTTACTTGAGAGTTATACATTGTTCATATTTTGATAATGACTTAACCATTCAATTCTTATGTATCGAATATGTTTGTTCAAGATTGATTTTAGGTTTTAGGTACATGAAAAGGATCATTTTACACAAGTCCTAGCTGGTTCAAGTTCAAGTCAAAAGCAATGCAAGTTTGCAATTTGGGAAATCACTCCAAATGACCTTAGATGATTTTTGTAATCACTTGTATTGATGACATGACTTGTAACTAAGATGAGAAAAAATCAGGGATACTTAATTCCAACGTATGATCACTTAAATCTCAATTTAGAAAATTTGTCATAGGTTGTTTATCGGTCGAGTTGGAAACTTGACCGATCTAGTGATGGATTTTTTGGAGAGACCAATCAGTCGAGTAGCGCACTCACAAAAATCGACTAATTGATCAACTAAGAAAAACTAATTTTGACTCATCGGTTGAGTTTCCCAGAACAAACTTGACCGATAGTTTGAAAATCAACTTTGTCACTTAGTGGGTCGGTCGAGTTATCTTTATTGAAACTCGACCAAATGTACTATACGGAAAATACATAAAAAGTGATTATAACCATTAGAGAGTTGTTTTGAGCGAGAATAAATCCATTATAACTTAGAAAATGACATATTTTTCCCTTAAATGATCCCACAGTCAAGGGAACACCCCCATCTATAAATAAAACCCCTTGGAGTTGATTCAAGTTTGGTCATTCATGCTATTCTAAGTCTTTTCTATAGTTGATAGTGTTGCAACTCCTTGAGCCCCTTTCTCTCTCTCATTTACTTAAAGTATTTTGTGATTATGAGTGAGTTAGGCTAGTTGTAAGAAAGCTACTTCCTTGTGCTTGTAAATCTCTCACTTTATTCCATCTTCCCTACCCCTTTTCTCAAAGAAGCAAAGGTGAAGCAAGCTACTCTGAGTGAAGGTGAAGTTGTTGTTGTTCTTCTTCAAGGTTGAAGAATAGGTAAAGATCTTCTTCATGTGAAGGAGAAGGGCAAGGCCAAGATTCAAGAAGAGTGGGCAAATTCCTTCAAGGCCTAAGACTTGATGCAAGTGTGGGTAAGTCCTTGTGTAGGTGGAAGACTCTTGTCTTAACTAGGTAAGTCCTTGGATGAATGGTGGTCTCCTTGTATATCTTATGAATGGAATATAAGTATACATAGATTACAAAGTCCTGGAGGCTGACCTTTCTAGGTAGTGGATTGACTCTCTCCTAGTTTGGAGAATGGAACCACTCTAAACCACCTTATCCAAGTGCTTGTTTCAATTTCTCTCACCCTTGCTATGCTTGTTTAGTTTGGACTTCAAATTGCACTTAAGTTGTTGGTGTGGTATAATTTGAAGGTCTAACTTATCTTGTGAGAATTTTGACACTTTATTCACACCCCTCTTAAAGTCCTAGATCCAATAGAATCAAATGGATTACTGCATAAAGTAGGGTCTTAACCAAAAATGGGTTTTGAATCCCATCCATCCTGCTACACATATCGAGTTGCGGGTGAAATAGTTTTTTTAGCTAGGTCGGGTCGGATTTCAAAACCCTTGGGCGCTTAAACTATCAACTAAGCAATGAAAATAAAAATGTACAAGGAAAAACAACCAAAGTAGAAGAGGAATTATAAAAGCTAACTTATAGTCACGAAATTGTAGACTTCTTGATTGAATCCTACCCTTCTAATCCATGAGTTATCCCAAAGTGATTATGGTATTTTTCAAGTTGTTCATCAAAAGAAACATGTATAAGACTAAGTAAAAAAATATAACTTGTAATATAATTGACTGGTTACGTTAAATAAAAAAGAATGACTCACAAATTATGCTTGTACTTCGGTGAGAAAATAGACATATAAATGAATACAGTGCTTTTGTACTTGTCAGTTAAAGAAGGGGAATGGAAAAATACTTCTATCAGTAATAAAACTATACATCAAAATCATTACTCACCAACCTAGATACTCTGTCAAACATATACAATGCATTATCCATCAAGTGCTATTTTGAAGTTCACGAGATATCCAGAATCGATGGGGTGGATATGTAGAGGCTATAAGAAATTGGGTACTTAAAGATCAATATTATAAATGCCTTTTCAGCCCACTACTAGAATTCATATCTCTGGTTTGACTAGAAACTACCTACATCAGTTTATAAGTTCATCTGGTTAACATGATCATCATATATTTTAATATCTACAAACAAATAGACAAAAATCAAAATTTTAAGTTCTCTAATACAAAAGTCATATTTGGGTTTCCCCTTAAGAAATCTACATCAAGTATCCCTCGGTCGATGATCGATTAAAAAATATCCAACGACGGACAATAATGGTAAACATGTACTCTATGATTTCGAGTATCACTACTATAGAACAGGCCTTTAGCGTCGGTTAATTAAGGGATTTAGTGTCATTTTCCAAGTGAAACCCAAGTGGGCGCCGCTAAAGGTAGACCCCTTTGGCGTTGGTTTCCAACCGACGCCAAAAAGCTTCCCGCCATCGAAAATGCGCCAGCAAAGGGACTATAGGCGTCAGTTTTTTACGAACACCGACGCTATAGAATTGTTACAGACGTCAGTTATTAAAATAACTGACGTCATAATGCTTCCCACCACTGAAAACGCGCCAGCAAAGGGACTATAGGCGTCAGTTTTGTAAGATAACTGACGCCATCTCCCCTGCCACCACGGCCATGCTTCCCAACACGACCGTGTTTCCTGGCCATATCAGCTGAACCGATGTCAGTTTTGTAATAATAACCGACGCCATATCCCCTGCCTGCCACCACGACCGTGCTTCCCAGCACAGCCGTGGTTCCTGGCCACATAGACGTATGTTTTTTTTTATCAAAAACCACCGCCGTATGTCTTTGGTGTCGGTTTTGTTCAAATAACCGACGTGTATGTTAAGATTTTTTTTAATCAGTTTGCAGGCCTACTGTATGGCTGGTCAATAGGATGAGAACATGCAGTTCAGTTCTGAACTGTAGGTTTACGACATCCATTGATATCAACCAATAACAAGCCACAAACCTGTAAAATTAACAAGATAGACAATATTATATATATGTGATCCACACACATGTATAAGCACATTTAATTCATATTATTTTTTCATGACACACATGTTGAAACCAGTACAACCTGTAGTTCCATTCATTTCATCTCTTTTCACATTCAGACACATGTAGAAATATCTATGTATTGACCGTCTTCACACACATATGACAATTCATAAAAATTCATTCACATTCACACAAAAATAATTATGAGAATAAAGTTATTCTTTATTCATCATTGTCATCATTTTCATCATTGTCAATAAAATTAAATCTAAAAATTCCCACTCTTTGTAGGGCTTTTGTCCATTCTTCTCTTACATCATCTAATTCATCTCCCGTATAGGGAGCATGTACATCAAAACACTTTCCACATGTGCTGAAGTCAGCAGTTTTAAAGACTTGTAAAGAGAATGACATATATATATAATTAATAATATATAATAAGATTGATATATTTCATATTATCTAATAAGACTATGTATAATACTTGTTGTATCTTATCGATTTCCATTACGGTATGTTTGATGATTAGGTTCATAAATAGCATCACATAGTAGGCGCATGCCCAGGCATTGTCTTGTATAGCACACTATAAATTGAAACATACAAAATATTCAAAAATAGAAATAAGCACAGTTCACATAAATAATATATACATTGGAGTCAGGAAATTACTTTCACATTCTCCCAAATTAGTGACAGATCCTTTATCCTGGGGACCTTTCCTCCAGCTTTTTTGTACTCTTGTAAAGCCCTACATATGTTAATGCAACCCATTAAATTGCATAATTAAATAGTAATGTAGTAACAGATGTTGACAGATATAAAAATATGAAATATTTCTCACGAGAATAATGGCCTTTTACTTGCATGTCCATATAATTCTAACTCATTCCCCACAGGATCTAGTTAATAGACAGTGAACGTCTTGGGGACAATAACTAGTAACTCCCAATGCCTACCACTACATGTAAGAAAGTTAAAAATTAATAACTCAAAATCCACAATAAAAATGTAACTTTCTTAAGTCCAAATTATAAGCAAAGTAAACTTACTCGACATTAAATGGAGCTATTATCACTGTCTTATTATTTTTACCAAAATATTCAAAAGCATCACATCAGTATAAAGTAACTGAGGAAGGGTCTGTATCTACAAGACTAATCAAAGATGGAACCAAAAATTCCACATGGGAAAACCCAAAATCTCTACATATCTTGTGTAAGTGGCTGCAAAACATGTATTACGTATGCATTAATATATAAGAAACCAGATCACCATATATAAAATAAGGTATATGGATGTATAAATAAGATCTCACCATATCCACAGCTCTATCATAGATGTGTTCAGCCATTGATAACTAAACAACTCCAAAATATCTTATATAAATATCTTATTTTCGTTTGATTGACCTACATTAATACCTATGCATTAATATGTACATATGCAGAACTTGTATTACGTATGCATTAATACATATGCTAAACTTGTATAAATAGATTGTTATCGTATGATTTACCTACAACATCCTCCAGAATAGTAACAATTATAGGACAATTTATATCATGTTCGCCGATCCATACTGCCACACCCCTACAATTAGGACATATCAAGGCATGTAGGTCCCTTGGAAGCCAACTTGGTAGTCAAGGAGGTGGAGGATGAGATGTAGCGGGTCTCGTCTTTTTGACCTGTATATATAATTTTAGATCAATTGACTCATATATACATACTAACAAATTAAAATAATGGAAATTTATCATACAATATCAATATAGAGGACATCCGCTTCGGGCCACAATATCACTCCACCTACTGCCTTACCAAGTGTTTCAGCATCTGGGTGTGCATGAGGCCGTACAAGATCTATCCAGTCAGGGAATACATGTATCGGGCTCACACATACCACACCATCCGGTATTGGATACCCATGAAACATGCACCCTTTAAGGGGTGGGTAAGCCGACGCCTCTGTAATGATATATTCTTGACTTTTTAGTCGGCATGGCTTCAACCCCTACAAATTTATATAAAGAATGTTATATGCATATATACACAAACATATCATCTTGAACAGACTAGCTATTATGTCATAAAAATACTTACAGAGGACGTGCTAGGTGGTGGGTCTACAAGATTACTCCCAACCACTTCTACAGTAGGAGAAGAGCGGCCCACCATAGGTACTGTCTAAGTGGCAGGCTGAGATGCCTGCCACTTTGCCATTGCTTCTTGGATTCTCTTCTCAATTAATGAATCTACCTATACATAGATAAAAGAAATTCTAGCTTCTGATTATTGAATTCCCTTTTGCAATAACATTCTAAAATAAGAATAGGTTACCTCAGCTTGTGAAAGTGTTGAGATGGCCCAAAGAACGCTTTGATGCCCACACCTACGTCTGCACCCCGAACACGTCCAGGATGCTCTGGGTTACCCAGATAAACTGTCAGTTCATCCCTTATGCCCTCAGGGATGAACTTGCCTTCCTTCCTCTACTCGTGCAGCTCCTGCTAATCACCATAACAAAAATTAGTAAGTAAACATAACAATAATCAATATCGATCGATTGCTCTAAGAGTTGATCTTTACAATTTTTGCAGCCGCCTCAGTAGTTGCGGGCTTCGGTATGTCTCCCTTCTTATTTTGCCTCCCAGCTATCCACATAGCATGGTGAGGCAAAGGTGTAGGAGCAGTAGTAGAGGACTCTGCAGTCTCCTAAGTAGCAGTAGGCTGAGCAGACTCAACTTGTAGTCTTTGGTGAATGCCTGCATATCCTGTTGGACCCATTATGTGGTCATTCACATTCAGTGCACGCCTTGCTCTTTGTGCCTCACTGAGGGCCTAGTTAGTTAGTACATTGATTTGGTTAGTAACACTAAAGGTTAATCTTGAATAGGTGAATACATAAAATGTATATTAATTAAATTGGGAGTTGCGCTTAATACCTTGAATTCATCTGTTTTTCTTTGGGTAACAAACGCCTCCCAGTCTTTGGGGTCCAAGTCGTTCCATTGCATTGTGGCTTCCTTCTGCCTAAATTTATTTTTTAAAGAGAATACAAACAAAAAATATTAATGCAGAGTTAGTGAAATAGTGATCAATGTCTAGAATTGGAAATCAATCAAGAACCTCTTATCAGCATCGCATATGTAATCTCGAGTGAGATTGGTCCCATAGTTCCTTAGGACCCTCCCACAGTGTTGCATCACACATTTATGGTGCAACTTTTCATCCAGATCAAATATGCTATGCAAATTAAATAGAATTTCTATTAATTAGTATCCTAAAAATTAGTAATCTACACAAATAGAATTACAAATAATAATAACTCACGCATAGTTTCTTCCATATGTGGTCTTTCTTCCCCTTAGGAACTTTATGCCAGGATTCTAGGATAGGACTGCAATGGCTGTGAGTAAGAACCCCAAGATATGAAACAAATGAGTTGCGGTTCACTCCATATGGATTTCCTGCATGATCGAAATTCACAACCAATTTGGGTCCATTGCCCCTTTGCTATATTAACTTATTCATCATTGTGATGCCCCTCACTTTCTCAATTTTCTTTTGCTGCTCATCAAGTGTTGTAATTTCTTCAGCGGGTATATCAGCAAGCTAAAATTTGATAAAAACACACTTACATGATATAATTATAAATGAACATATAGATAGAAACATCAGGGATATATTCTTAAAACTTACATTGTCATGCGGCGCAATCACGTCCTCACCCTCATGGTGATCACCGACATGGTCATCATGGGAATGCTCAGCCATCTGAAAGTTCACATTCAAATTATAAATTTCACATTGTAAAGTAACACTAATTGTAAAGTTCACATTGTAAAGTACACATTCACATTGTAAAGTAATTCACATTATAAAGTTCACATTCACATTGTAAATTAATTCACATTGTAAAGTTCACATTCACATTATAAAGTTCACATTCACATTGTAAAGTAATTCACATTGTAAAGTCCACATTCACATTGTAAAGTTCACATTTAGAAAAATAAAATATATAAAAAATATAAACATTCATGCCTCTAATATTGTGATCTTTTATCAATTAACAATCCTTCATTGTGATCCCCACGAACATACAAGTCATTGTAATCCCCAACTTCAATGTTTGGTGGTGTTGGCAACCCAACTCAGAATGGACTGGAGTCATCATACTTATCATAGTACTCTTCTTCATCTATAGGATCTTCAATGAACTGTATTTTACCATGAAGAACAACCGACCATTTATCATTTGCAGGATCATCGATATAAAATACTTGTTTCGCCTGTGATGCCAATATGAATGGTTCACCCTTCTCGCCAATCTTTTCAAAGTTCACTAACGTGAAACCCAATTCATCCACTATAACTCCTTTGTTGTTATCAACCCAATTACATTTAAAGAGCGCAATTTTGAAATCTACATAGTCAAACTCCCATATGTCTTCAATGACACCGTAATATGACATTTTAGCTTCACGTGGACTCTTATCCTTTGCACTTGTAAAAAACAATGAAGACGCTTGAAGGGTAACCCCACTGTTTTGGATGACACTCTTATTTGACGCTTTGTGTAATATGAGAATCCATTTATGTCAAACCCTTCATAAGAAATAACATTCAATTTTGGTTTAAAGGCAAGGCATTTGATGGTTTCAGTAAGATTATCTGGTGTTTGAGATAGTTGATGTAAGACTTTATCTTCAAACCACTTAATAAATGTCTTGTTATGCTCTCTAGCAAGCCACATTGAATTGGATCGAGGATATTGTCTCTTGATGAAATTGGTATGTTCCTCGATATAAACACTCACTTCATCGATGTTGTGTAAAATATACAAGTGACCTTGCTCCAACTGCTCACGACTGATTACTTTTACCTGTGATCCCAAAATTCCTTTGCCAAAATGCTCCTCAATATTCTTGTCATTCACAGGAGCGTCATTAGCACTCAGAAAGTCATTGTAAAAATCCATAACCTCTCTCACCACATAACCCTCAATAATACTCCCTTCAGGCCGATAATGGTTTCAAACATCACCTTTAAAAATACTCATGTATCGTTCAAAGGGATACATCCAATGCAAGAAAACTGGTCCCAACATTTTCACTTCCCTAGTCAAGTGGACAAAAAGATGTACCATGATATCAAAGAACGAAGGAGGAAAATACATGTCAAGCTGACATAGGGTAACAACCACTTCTCTTTGCAATTTATCAAGAGTATTAGGGTCAATAACTTTGCTGCACAGACTGTTAAAAAGAAACAAAGTCTGGTGATTGCAAACCGTACATGCTTCGACAATATAGATCGAATTGCCACGAGCAATATTTGTTGCATTAGAGTGTGCCAATCATGAGATTTAAGACCTATCAACTTCAGATCTTTCATTGATACCAATGTACGGATGTTGGATGAGTAACCCTGTGGCACCTTAACATTTACCAAGCATTCACAAAAAGCTTTCTTCTCCTTTATAGACAACGTGTAACAAGTGGGAGGTAAGTATGTTCTCCGATCACTACTAACTACTTCTATTAATTATGTCCTTATTCCCATTTCACGTAGCTCCATTCTGGATTTTATCCCATCTTTAGTCTTACCTGATATATTCAACAGAGTACCAATGACGCTATCACATATATTTTTCTCAACGTGCATGACATCGATACAATGTCTGACTGTCAAAGAACTCTAATAAGGAAGATCCCAAAATATTGACTTCTTCTTGAATAAAGACTTATCAGTCCGTGTGGCCATCGTACATTGTTATCTCTTACCAAATTCATTGGTGATGTCTTTTACTCTTTCATAAACATCCTCCCCTGATATAGGTTTAGGTGCACTCTGTACCTCATTCTGTCCATTGAATGCTTTGCGCAACCTACGATGCAAATGAAATTTTGGAAGAAACCTTCAATGACCAAGATATATAGTCTTGCCTCCGTGTTTTAGTCATATTGAATCAGTGTTCTCTTCACATATAGGACACACTTTAGATCCTTTGACACTATATCCAGACAAATTCCCATACGTTGGAAAGTCATTCACAATGCAAAACAACATAGCGTGCAAATGAAATGTCTCTCTTTGTGAAGCATCATAGGTCATCACACCTTCACCCCAGAGCTTCTTCAAGTCATCAATCATAGGTTCAAGATAAACGTCAATATCATTTCCAGGTTGTTTAGGGCCCGATATCAAAGATGACAGCATAACATACTTATTTTTCATACACAACTAGGGAGGAAGATTGTATATAACAAGCATAACTGGCCAAGTGCTATGTTGGCTGCTCAATGTCCCGTACAGATTCATCCCAGATGTATAAAGCTCAAGTCTTAGATTCCTATTTTCTTCACAGAATTCAGGGTATAATAAATCAATCTTCTTCCACTGTGGGGAATCAGACGCATGTCGTAGGATCCCATCATTATTTTTCTTAACATCTGCATGCCACCTCAAATTCTTCACATCTATAGGATTGGTAAACAAGCGTTGAAATCGTGGTATTATAGGTAGATACCACAACACCTTGGCAGAAGAACCAGTTTTGGACTCCCCCGAAGTCGTCAATGTATACCTTGACGCACCACATTTTGGACAATCTTTCAAATCCACATAGTCCTTTTGAAATAATACACAATCATTCGGGCATGCGCGTATCTTCTTGGCCTCCATTCCTATTGGGCACAACAATTTCTTTAACCGGTATGTTGAGATTGGCAGCTCGTTTCCTTCAGGAAGAATTTCTTTCAATAAAGACAACAATGACGTGAAGCTTTTGTCGCTCCATCGATTGTTAGCTTTCAGTTTATACAATCTCAACACAACGCTAAGCTTTGTAAACTTACAACCTGTGTATAACGATATCTTAACATCATGCACAATGTTTCTAAACATGGGAGGTGGATTGGTGTGCTCTACCCCACAACTATCCAACATCGCATCAACGATGTCTACTGGAACTGCTTCGTTCACATCTACATCATCGAAGGCAAATTCTTCTTCCACACAAGCACTGCTATCGACATCCATTAATTTCAGGTTTGAAATCTCTCCATGCCAGTGCCATTCTGTATAGCCTTGTACAATCTCGTTGCACATGACATGACTTTTGATTTCATCACCAGTGCTGACTTTCAAGTTGTTACCACAATGCCTACATGGACAGTAGAACCTATCTCCAGGTTGTTTCCTATGTTCCTTGACAAATCTAATAAACTGGTCAAGACCATAGATAAACTCGGGGGTGCAGTGATTTGGAATGGACATCCATGATCTATCCATTCTATGATCAAAGAGAAAACAAGTATATATTAGAACAAGATTATGTTCTAGGGTTAAAAGATTAGGGTTTATGGTTAAAACTTTAGGGTAAGGTCTTATATATATAATTAATGGTTAAAACATCCTAAGTGAGAATAGGTGTTCAAGAACAGTCCCAAACCGGGGACTATCCAAGATTTACTCCTAATGAGTAAATCTTGGACGGGTTTCTAAGCCAACAAATACATGTGTTGTCATTCTTATATATAATAAATGTGTACCACCTATCCCATTCTTAAACACCTAATCTCACTAGTAAGTGTATAATGTGTATTGGGTTTTCAAGAAAATTTCGGCAGCATTTTCCCACTGTTCTCTAAGTACATATGTACTTAGAGAACAAATGGGGAAATGGTGCCGAAATTTTCTTGAAAACCCAATACACATTATACACTTGCATCCTAAGTGAGATTAGGTATTCAAGAACAGTCCCAAACCGGGGACTATCCAAGATTTACTCCTAATGAGTAAATCTTGGACGAGTTTCTAGGCCAACAAATACATGTGTTGTCATTCTATAACATTGATTTCAACATTTTGAGTGTCCATGCATGCTCATCATCAAGATAAAGATTACACATAAATTAGTATGACCTAGGGATGGAGTGATAATTCGTAATTGATTTCAAAATTTCAAACTAGCTCATGCATTATCATCAATCTACATCATACAATAGGGATTCATGTAGATGTTAGAGCGACACATCACTACAAAATCAGAGATTTAACATTAGGGTTTTAATATCTTACATAGATTGATCACAAGATTTCAACAATATAGTTAATTCAAGATTATATATGGTGAAATGTGTATTAGGGTTTTAATATCTTAATTCAACATGCACCAAAATTTACAGAATTAGGTCAAGCATTAGTATTCAATTACAAATGTATCTTCTTCTTCCTGCTCCCTCCTTACCAAATGGATAAAAGTAAGGCATGAACTGCATCTGGACTGGACACGGCAACCGTGGTTGTGTTGGCCGACCACGGTCGTGCTGTCCAGCATGACCGTGGTCGGCCAACACAGCCATGGTCGCCGTGTCCAGCCCACATGCAGGTCGTGACTTGCTTTATACATTTGGTATAAGGAGGGAGTAGGAAGAAGAAGAGGTGGAGGAAGAAGAAGAGATAGAGGAATAAGAAGGGCAACAACTTACCTATCAACAGAGTGGAGGAAAGAGAGCATGGTAGCAAGAGAGCGGCCGGCCGGAGCAACGATCGGGCTAGAACTAGAGCAGTGGCCGGAGCTAGCAGTGAGCGGCGGCGGCGAGCAGCGGACCAGCAAGTGGCAGCAGAGGTGGGGGCGGAGGAGCAGTGAGCGGCGGTGAGCAGATCGCCGAAACCTAAAACCCTGATGAATTGTGGAATGAATGAAACAGAAGGGGGAAGAGTCTGGCTCGTGTGGGTGCTATTAAGTTAATAATAGGCGTAGGTTATTAAAAACAACTGACCCTAAAAACTATAGGTGTTGGTTACCATAAAAAACTGATGTCCATTGGACAATCTTAACCCTAAAAAATTTTGCGGAGACGGCGCGCGAAACCTTATCAGCGTCAGTTTTTCCACAAAAACCGATGACCTTTGGAGGTAATTTTTTTTGTCGTTAGGTGTCAGTTATTTGATCAAAAAACTGACACCGTATGTGAAACTTTGGGCATAATTTTTTCGCTCGAAAAATTGGATTTGGCGGGCTATTTTAGGTGTCGGTTCATTATAGGGAACCGACGCTAAATAAAAGGCGATACCCATGTCTGGATAGTCTTCAAATATAGATGTCAGTCTCTATAATTAGCTGACGTTGTAGGTTTTAGGCGTCGGTTTTTGTTAATAACCGACGCCTCAAAATATGATGTTATAAGCTATTTCTGTAGTAGTGTATCTATCTACATTTATAGAAGGATGTTTTAGTTATTGGTTCTCTATATCTCTGATATGTAGTATAGCTTGAGATCCTCTTTGAAGAGAGGCTGCCCTTACTTGGCATTGTCTGTGACATTTTCTCTTGCATAAAAGGGACATAAAGGAAAGTTCTTTTAGGGAGGAATCAAAACCGAGATGCGAGATGATATTATTACCTTTTATATAGAAAAAAGGATTGGGTATCACACTATACAAAACCCCTTCAAATTGTTGACTCATCAATGCCTACCAAAAGGGACATAAATAAGAGTACTTTTAGGGAGGAATCAAATCAATATGATTTTCTTACCTACTATCTATAACAAAGTATTTGGCATCATACTATATAGAATCCCTCTAAATTGTTGACTCGTCAATACCATTAGAGTGGTGGTTAAGGTAGATAGTGGAAGGGAGAAAGGGAGAGAGGAGGGTGTATGCGATCCTTGAAAAGATGGAACTGTCGTTAGGGTGCATCACATGCATCTGGAGGGAAAGAGAGGAAGGGGGCGCAAAAAGTAGAGGGAATAAGTGGTGGTTTGGGAGAAGGAAAGCATGGTTGTGGTGTGTGATAGGAAGGGAAAAGAGGAGAGTGTGTGGGATAGAATGGGTCATGGCACGTGGGTGCTTTATAGTTAAAGATTTTTATTGCACTTTCCAAAGTGTGGTAAAAAAATGTGGTTGGTATACTTGCTTTGTGGTAGTTGTAAGAGATGATTCAAGCATCATCTAATGTTGATCTCAATAATATCAAGACTCCATGTAGTCACCCATCCAATTGATGCATCATTGGTTGGGAAAGGTTACAAATACACCACAGAACTAGTGGGCCTCCAAAGTCTTTTTTCCATGTGACACATCCAAGTCTTAGACAGTAAGACCTCTAAATCAATGATCTTATCCAAACTCAAACATATATCAATTATTTTATGAAATTGAATCCTCAATAACTTCATGTAAGAACATGCTTTGACTCTAAATTACTAATCAAAGATTTCTTTTAGTGTATAACACCATAAGAAAAATGTTGGTTCCCAAATTTAATTGTTCAGACCTCCAATAAGGATACTCCAAAGCAGAACATATATAAGTATATTTAACTTATACTATACAACAATATACCTCTAGCATCATCCACATAAGTTCAGATTACTTAGTATGTCCATGATGTATCCCAATGCTAATTATTCAGTCATATGAATCCATTTATACTTCATTTTAATACTTAGCTCTATAGATCCTCAAAATAGACTAATCACTAGTACAAATCATCTTCATGTACATAAATGTCCTTGGATAGCTATTGTTGAACCTCTAGTGGCATTATAGTCATACTTTTGGGTTAAAAGAATCAATTGTTGAATGAAAGTCACCTTGCATTGGAATTAACCAACCAATAATAGATGTGGGCCTCGAATATTGTATCGATCAAGAAAACCCTAAAAGTTGGGTCATCACAGGAACCATAAGGGACTTCTTAGCTATTTTATATGCATGCATACATTCTCATATTAAATTCCAATTATATATAAATTTAATATACATTTTCATACCTCAGGAAATGCACCAAGTCATTTGGGCCACCCAGTATAGCCACCTTTTGCCTCTCTGGTTGTGGTGGCATCTGAGTGATCGTAAGAGAGTGGTGTTTCTTCCATGTCAAAAAGACACATATTATAGACACACAAAAATGATAAATGGGAAGGAGAACAACATGAATTGTATCAGAGTGTGGAAAAACGTTGCCATCTACCACAATATTGTATGATGGAACATTGACGGCAGGATGAAATTTTCTACCCACCTATAACTTTATGATCACAACATTTAAACTGAGACACATATATATTGACTTGAGAGATTATTTTATCACAATGCATAAACACAACATACAAATTGACTTAAACTTAATCTTACCCCAGCCATGCCACAAGGGTTCTATGGAGTACTCCTAATACCCTCCTTGGATGTGTGACAGTGTACACGATCCATGACTACTGGAGGAGCTCGTATCAGCTCAGAAGCCTTAAACTACTTTGAGATTGTAATTTTTGATCTTTGCATGTCCTCCTGGTCCATTTCCCCTTTCTTGACAGATTTGTGTTTTGCTGGGATGAGCCAAAATAAAATTTTAGCCCAAATCCAACTCCAACGGTCCTAACATGTCCATGATGCTCTTCCATCCATAGAGCAACTATTAAATCATCATGTGTGTCCTGAGGGGTGAACTTGTTGTACTTTCTTTGCTCACCCAACTTCGGCTATTCATCATCAAAATCAACTAATCAACAAAACTTAACAATCATGGGAAAAAGAACATTGACATGCATTCTGAGACCAAGAAATTTACCATTTTTTATCCACCTTTTTTTTATCCACCTCCTGGGTTGCTTGGACGGGGATTTCTCCAATTTTTTCCCTCGTATCTATCCACTCCAAATATTGAGACAATTGTCCAGGAGCACTAGAAGACTCAGTAGCATAAGAAGTATAAGTAGAAGGCCCTTTCTCCTGCTCTCTCAACTAACGATGTTTAGCATAGTTACCTAAACCCCACCGATGGTTGTGCATATTCTTTTCACACATTTGAACATCATGCATTACCTAATTAATTCAGTAAGAATATTGTTAACTAATTATAAGAATTCATAAAAGATCATAATAAATCATAAGGATGTAATTAATTCAATACTTGAACTCATCCACTTGCCTTTTCTCAAGAAACTTTGGCCATGCATCTTTATAAAGATAGAGCCATTGCATCATTATTAGATCCAAGGATGTAGCTGCTTGTGATGTAAGCCTGCAAATCTCTATGTCTTCTCCTGATGAGCTGCATAACCTGCTTGTGATGCAACTTTTCATCAAGGTCATACAGGCCCTGAAAAGGTTCAACATTCACTACTTTTAGAAATATGAAAAGATATAATAGGAAAAGACTATAAAACACAGATGCAGATATCTCATCTCTAACTCCCTCCAAATTAGGTCTTTAAGGGCCTTGTCTATGTATCTCCAATCTTCAATACGGAGATGCATTTTTCTTTGACCAAGGACCCCACACTAGTTGAAAAACTCTTTGGTAATCGATATGCCTTCTTGATTAAATTCAACGGCTTCCTTTCTTCCCTTTGTACCTAGTTGAGGATTTTTTAATCAATAGTTATCCCTCTCCTATGTGTACATGGAGCAGCCCCATTGTCAACCTAGTTAGGAGGCCCAACATGACCTTCACGCTCAAGAATGTTGTGCTCCTGGTCATATGCCATCTATAAAATCAAAAGTAAACATATGAAAAAGTCAGATCACATATGAAAAAATAATCATGTTATATAATGCAAATATAACATATGAAGCATAGAATGGACTAGAGTACTTAATGCATGTTTGTAGTATACCTTAAACTAATATCCTATTATGTGATCTTCACGTGTATAGTCATCGGTGTTAGATTCAACATTTACACATGGAAAATGAACAGAGAATGGACTAGATTAATCATACTTTTCATAGTACTCTTCTTCATCAAAATGATTTGAAATGAACTGTCTTTTCTCATGAAAAAGGACAGATCAATTTTCTTTTGTAGGATTTTCAATGTAGAATACTTGCTTTTACTGTGATACCATGATGAATGGCTCATCCTTCTTGCTTGTCCACTAAAAATCCACTAATGTGAAATTGAGTTCATCACATAAAACTTCTTTGTTGTTATCAACCCATTTACACCTTAATAATGGAACTCTAAACCTATGTAGTCAATTTCCCATATGTATTTAGTGACACCGTAATAATACATATTTCCTTCACGTGGACTCTTATCCTTGACACTATAAAAATACAATGAAGACATTTGAAGGGTGACCCCACAATTTTGGACGACACTCTTATCATCTTGACCTTTTGTGTATTATGAAAATCCATTTATGTCAAATCCTTTTTAATATGTAACATACATCTTTGGCTTATACATGAGCCATTTGATAGTTTCTATAACATTATTTGGTGTTCGAAATAGTTTACTGAATACTTTCTTTTCAAACCACCTAATAAATGTCCAATTATAGTCTTTAAAAATCCACATTGAACTGGCTCCAAAATATTTTGTCTTGAGGCTATTGGTTCATTCAATGATATAAATTAGTGTTTTTGGAACCAGGCCAGATCATCCAGTCGCACCGGTCAAACCAGTAAACCGATGGCCGACCAGTCTAGAAACCTAAAAAATCATTCATGTCTCCTTTTCTGGTCTAGCTGGTTAGAAACACAGTCCAACCAGTCCAGTCAGTTGACCAGACCAAATCGATCCAAACCAATGGTTTAATTAGAAGAATAAAAAATAAAAATAAAATATAGAAGACAAATCTTGGCCCACCTAACTAATTAGACAAATTTCAACAATGTGAAAGGAAATACTCACACACCCAACAACCAACTTTGTTTCTCATAGCACAAAAGAAAAATGAAGGTAAAAGATAAACCCTTTGCCATTGTTCCTATGATATTTGAAGAGTTAGAGTATTCAGAGGATATAGTTTAGGAGACCACTATAAGTAAAGATGATTTAAATGTTGGGTTGGTGAGAAAATGAACTTTTTGGTGGAAAATTTGACAAATAAAAGTATTTGTGTATCTTTCTATCATCCATGTAGAATTTATTTTAGTTTTTATTTTAGTTTTAAATATCATAGGTTCAAAAACACATATCACAATATACGATTATGAATATGACACTTAGCTATTATATTTTATATGGATGTGTTGTGACATTTCACGTTGGAACAAATTTACTTATTCACATGAACAAAATTCAACTTAATTTAAAATGTTGGACAAGTTTTAATCATTGTTGTTAATTCAAAATAATATTGGTAAATATGATTAATTTATAGTAATAAGTCAAGAATAAAATGAAATTATATGCTTTATTGTTATAAAGGTATGCATCACAATATATGGGTACACATACACACACACACACACACACATATATATATATATATATATATATATATATATATATATATATATATATATATATATATGTGTGTGTGTGTGTGTGTGTGTGTGTGTGTCTAGTTCAAGCGGTTTGACCGGTCTGACCGCTAATTTCCTTATACTATGGTGACCAGTTTGGTTTTTTCCAGATCGCTATTTTGTCAATGTCATGTTGATGGCATTTCCGATCTAATCGGTTCGACCACAACGGTTGAATCCAACTCAGTCTGATCTGAGTCAACACCAGTTTAACCACCGACCTGGTTCCAAAAATATTGATATAAATACCCAATTCATCAATGTTGTGTAAAATATACAAGTGTACTTGTTCCTAGTACTCATGATTGATATCTATCCCTTGTTCTCCAAAAGTATTTTTGTCAGAATAAATGTCAGAATTCATAATATTAGTAGGAGTTTCATTACAACTCAAAAAGTCATTATAAAAGTTCATAACCTCTCGAGAAAATAGCCCTTAATAATACTCCCTTCAAGCTGATAACGGTTATGAACATCACCTTTAAAAACACTCATGTACCACTCAAAATGATACATCCAATGCAAGAAAATTGGACCCAATATTTTTATCTTTGTAGTCAAATGGACAACTAGATGTATCATGATATCAAATAATGAAGGTGTGACGACCCAATTACAAATCAAGTCATCACCAGTAAAAATGCGGAATTATCACAAATAACAGAATTAACAAAAACCACTAAAATTTAAAACCATTTTACACGTAGGTCCATTCCCAGAAAACTCTCACACAAAGAACCAAAACATCATATACACATGGTTCACATTATACATTTAGTGTTCTATCTCTTCTCAAGGATATCAAGTACCAGTTGCTTTACTTAAATATACACAACAACAACATAAAAACCTCGAGATAAGAAAACCAAAATCTCAAGTCGTTCATGAAAACCATAAAGACTATCTCCCAAGGACTTGAGAGTACTGAGATGACACATATACTTCTATCTACAAAACCCTGATAGACAGTGTACTCAACCTGAAATACTACTGCTGTCCTTGCTAATATGATCCTTCTTCTACAGTCTGATTCCTAATCCCTCGTCTGCATCCACCTAAAAATTGTGGATCCCACGGGGTGAGACTATTGTCCCAGCAAGAGATATAACTCTCATCCAACAATATTATTATCACAGAATATATATAAAACTGAACTGTAGGTATCTTATTGTTTAATGGATATATCTTTAAGTGCAAAGCATAGATATTGATAACAGATCTATAAGTCATCTTTTACTTGAAAAGGAATATGAAGAACATGTATAACATTTATCTACTCAGATGTATAAAAGTAATAAGGCATCAACCAATGTTTTCGTATTTGATCCTTAAACAAATATACTACACGACAGATTACATGTTCACATTCACAATTAATCCCAAAGGAGATGAGATATATCACTCATACTCCAACCGACCACTAGTAAGTCGAAATCGGTACCATACAAGGTCAATGGAAAAGCCGGCTGTCAAGACCTCACCTTTCTCGGTCAGTACGAGAACACTTAAGTAACCCATAGGTTTAGCATGACATCCAGTGTCTGATGTAATTAGCTATGTCGGGGTATAGCAACATCTTTTCTATAGAGTTACTTCCATAGCATGTACTCTCTTTGGGAGAAGACTACTTAGCTTTCCTGGATTATCAGGATGATAACTGAGCACTCCTATTTTGATTTTATCAGGAAGTACACTGAGTAGCCTGATGTATTTGGGGAGTCCAATGAGCACCCTTATTTAGTTTGGGAGTCCACTCAGCACCCTTATATTATCACATATTAAAAAGTATGTGTTCCGAGTAAAACTTGTTTCATCATTTAGCAAATGCTGACACTAAATAGATCTATGGTCTGGGCAACTACATGATAACATTCATCTTGCTTAATTAGGTATATTACTGTATCTTTTAACATCAATAAAGTTATAAGCAAGAATTATATCAAATGCTATAAAGAAAAGCATAATTGCATTTATCAGATACTTTCATATTCACTGAAACACATAGATCACTTAGATTCTCAATCTCTTGTCATCATCATACTTGGGTATTCAAATTCTTCATTCATCACTGAGTACTGTCATCACTTAGCAGATGATCATTACCTCTAGGTCATCAGACCCATATATTTGTTCACATAGTCCACATAGCTCATTGAATATGTATCACATAGTCACATAGCTTATTGGTTTTGTATTACATAGCCACATAGCTCATACTTAACCATGCTTATTTCCTTAAGATACTTACATGGTTATTATACCATGTTACCAACAATTTCAACATATGTCTTAACCGTGTAATATTAAGAAACACATCCTCCATAATGAATTAGGGTTATAATCAACCAATTAGGGTTTCAAGATTCCATTAGCAAGGATTATTCTCTAACTCATACTCCACTCATCTCAGGAGTATTAGTGTATGCTATTTACACACTTATATTTCAAGTCCTAGTTTCTCTTTCATCCTCACTAGGATGTAAATTACTTAGTTCACATCTTTAAGGTCTTCAACCTTATCATTATCAAATTGAGTTAAACTCATTGTGTCTCAATATTACATTAATCATATTCATCACTTAGACAATCTTAATAAGTTAGGTCATGCCTACCATATCAAGTAACATAATTAATAATGTTATTCTATTATATTTGGAAATGCATATATCATCTTAACAAGTATCCATTTTGATAATGTGGTGAAACCACATCCTCATATCGGGTATAGGGCATATCCCTTACCATTATATCGTGTAACCATGTTGGTTAGGTATCACTTTACCTTTCTCATCTTAAGTCCACTTCATACTATGTATGGATTAAACCACTACCCTTATATTGGGTATAAGAGTGTATTGGAATCTCATATCGTATACTACGGTACACCATATCGGGCATACCATTATGGTTATACCATATCTAATACAACAATATTATTTTGGTTTTTCACCTTGGTTGGTCATATTCATTCTCAATTAAACTTCCATATTAGTCTCTCATCATATCGGGTAGCCTCTTGGATTTCCATATCGGGCACCATCTTGGGTCATCATATCGTACACCCTCTTGGATATCATCTTGGACTTTCATATTGTGTATCTATGTTAACCATCATATCGGTTTACCTATCCTAGATACCATATTGGGTTTCACCTCTAGGTATCATATCATTTTCCCTCATGGGATTACCATGTCAGGTTGGTGTGTTGGGCACCATATCGGATATAGGTATTGGGTACCATATCAGGTATAGGTATTGGGAACCATATCGGGTACCCAATTTAAGTGATATCTCATGACCATATCGTGTGCCCATTATTGATAAGAAACTTACACTCAATTCATGACAAGATGGATACCAAATTTATCATTTAATACAAAGGAGGTATATCGAGTTTCAAAGGTCAAATAGCATATCGGGTTCCCCATCCTCATTATAGGGTTTTACTCATATCGGGCATAAGGTATTGTTTCACCTTTGTATCATGTGCAAGTTATAGATAAGGATCCTTCATATTTTCCATAAGACTGATTATAACCTACCTTTATATTGGGAAAGTCTATATGTTGGTTCTCATATCAGTTTTCAAAAGTCTCCCACCCATATCGGGTGTAGGATCTTCAACCCATATCGGGTTGCAAAGGTTTTCAACCCATATCGGGTTGTCTAGTGATGATGTCATCATCATCAACCTCAAGATTATTATCTAATTCAAAATCATGGATAACAATCCTAATTACTTATTGGAACTCATGATTACACCAATTGATCAAAGGAAATCCGAATTTGCAAATAATCAACAAATTGAACAATATTGAAGAAAGGATAATATTATTGGAGGTTTTAAGTTATATAACCCGCCTCTCAAAGAGATTCCAAGCTTCAAGCTTCAACTCCTCACATCCCAAGGTTGAATATGAGCCTTCTTCAAGCTCCAAGACTTGAGCTCCAAGGTCTTGCACAATATCTCCAATCATCTTGGGCGATATCACCTCACTTGGTTGCTTCAACCTTCTTTGGCTGATATCTCTCCTCTTTGGATGATACCAGGCTTCACCTCTCCACTCTCTTCACTAAGGGAAACATAAGGAAGGATGTTGCATGATACAAGAGAAAGGGTCACTTACAAGATCTGAAAATCTTTCCAACAAATGAAGGTCAAGGTATTTATACTTGAGGTTTATAGAAAAGAGTGTCATATGTGTCATTAAATTAAGGTACTTCATGCCACCTAGACATGCAAGGTAGAAACATACTCTTGCATGCATTCCACTATTATCTTTCCATGTAAAAAGGATAAAGTAAGGGATAAACATCGGCTCTTGAGTTGTCTTCTAGGGCAAGTCTTCTTCCACTGACTTATTATTATATTCAACTCCATCATTTCCAAAACAAAAGCAAATTGATGCTTCATCATTTTCTTGAAGTGACTTGCCTGTCATGGGCCAAACCAAAGCTCCAAAAACCGATAGGATGCTCTCCCTATGGCTCTATGGCCGATAGGGACTCCTTTCCTAAGTCCACAATCGATATGGCTCATGTGTATAACTTCAACTTATGCATTTTCTTATTTTCTTCATTTATTAAGAGTACTCTTTTAAGATGATTCAAACATATTGTATCCTCGTTTCTCTCTTCTCTAGATAATACTAGGAAAGACTAAAAACAATCTAGATGTGGTAATTTGCACATTAACCCTATATTCTATATATATTGCAATTTGCACTACAATTGATGCATCAAGCACTTAGCATTATTTACACAAGTTCTCACTTTGGGTTAGGCTATGTACAAGACACCAATTAGCATCATATTCTCTTTTTAGAATACATTCATCATGTAACATTTGCAACATAATCCCTCATCTCGGGTAAATTGCACTTTTCACTTAGATCATCATATAATGCACACACATAATTTGCATATAAGCTCAAATTTGAAAATAAACTCCACATAGGCCTTAATTACTTTTTCAAAGGATAAGAACAGGTCTGTAAGAAACTTACTTAAGAAAAACATATAGGGTTAGGCCATAACCCAGGTCAGGGGTGTTACAATTATCAACCCCTAAAAGAAGGATTTTGTCTCCAAAATGTCAAGAGAAACGAGAAGGGTATTTCCGCCTCATCTCTTCCTCTAACTCCCATGTGGCTTCTTCAACGTCACAATGATACCAGAGAACTTTCACCAGAACTATATCTTTCTTCTTCAACTTCTTGACTCTTCTGTCAAGAATCATCATAGGGCCCTCCACATAGGATATATCTTCATTTAATTCAAAATCTATAGGTTGCAACACCATTTCTGTATTGGGATGACATTTCCTCAACATAGACACATGAAACACTGGATGTTGTCTATGTAGCTTAGGTGGCAATTCCAACCTATAAGCTACTTTCCTGATCCGTGCTATCACTGGGTAAGGTCCCATAAATTTAGGGGCTAACTTACCTTTCTTCCCAAATCTGATAACATCTTTCCAAGGACAGACCTTGAGATACACTTTGTCTCCAACTTGGAATTCTAAAGGTCTACGACGTTTATCAACATAAGACTTCTGTCTATCCTGTGCAGCCTTTAGCTGTCGTTGTATAACTTTAATCTTTTCAGTTGTTTGTTGTACTAACTCAGGACCCAAAAGTTGGTATTCTCTTGTTTCAAACCAGCATAATGGAGATCTACAACATCTACGGTATAATGCTTCATATGGTGCCATATCAATACTGGCATGATAGCTATTATTATAAGCAAACTCAATCAAGATCAAGTGTAGATCCCAACTTCCCACAAACTGAAGAACACATGCTCTAAGCAAGTCCTCCAAGATCTGTATAGTTCTTTCAGACTGCCCATTCGTCTAAGGATGAAAAGTCGTACTAAACTTCAATTGTGTACCTAAGGCTTTATGTAATCATTCCCAAAAATGACTCATAAACTGGGGACCTCTATCAGATATAATCGTGGATGGAACTCTATGCAATTGCACTATCTCATCTATATAGATTTGTGCAAGCTTCTCAACAGTGTAGGTTGTTTTGACAGGAAGAAAATGTGTTGTCTTAGTCAACCTATCAACTATCACCCAAATGGAATCATGACTTTTGGATGTCCTAAGCAGACCAACCAAAAAGTCCATTGTCACATGATCCCATTTCCACTGAGGTATAGGTAGGGGTTGTAACATTCCTATAGGATTCTGGTGTTATGCTTTAACTTGCTGACACACCAGACATTGCATAATGAACTAAGCTACATCTTTCTTTAAACTGGGCCACCAATGCATATCTTTTAAGTTATGATACATTTTATGCTCCCTGGATGCATTGCATACATGGATGAGTGAGCTTCCTCCATAACTAACTTCCTCAAGTTATTACTATCATGAACTATCATCCTACCATGGTAACAAACTAAGCCATCCTCTTGACTCATGGAAACCATCTTGTTTCTCACTACCTAACTCTGGCCTAATCTGTTGAATCAAAGTATTAGCTTGTTGTGCCTTTTTGATTTGTTCCTTCAGAGTGGGTTTCACATGCATCTCAGATAACAACCCTGCTAACAAAGATACTTCTAACTGTACATTCATATGTCTTAAAGAGACAAGCATATCCTGCTTATAGCATACTAAGGAATTCAACTGTGCATTATCTGTAGGTGAAGATGAGGATTTTCTACTGAGTGCATCAGCCACTACATTGGCTTTACCTGGATGATAATCAATTGTACAATCATAGTCCTTGATTAATTCCATCCACTGACGTTGTCTCATATTCAGCTCAGGCTGAGAGAAGATGTATTTTAAGTTTTTATGATATGTATAGATCTGGCACGTCTCTCCATAGAGATAATGCCTCCATATCTTTAACGCATGAACCACTACAACTAGTTCTAGATCATGTGTTGGATAATTATCCTCATGTTTCTTGAGCTGTCGAGAAGCAAAACAAACTACATGATCATTCTTCATCAACACACAGCCTAAACAATTCTGAGAAGCATCACAGAAAACAACATATCCCTTTCCCTGCTCGGGTAGAACTAATACAGGTGCACTAGTCAACTTTTCTTTCAACAACTAGAAAGAATGCTGACACTTGTCATTCCAGACAAAAGGAACTTCCTTCCTTGTCAACCTGGTTAAGGGCAATGCTATAGAGTTGAAGTCTTTGATAAACCTTCTATAGTATCCTGCCAAACCTAGGAAACTGCGAACCTCAGCCGGTGTCTTAGGTTGTTCCCACTCCACAACAAATTCTACTTTCTTAGGATCAACACAGATACCTAAAGTAGATATAACGTGTCCAAGAAAAGATACTTATGATAACTAGAATTCACGCTTGCTAAACTTAGCATATAACTTATGATGTCTCAACAAGGTCAAAGCTTGACGAAGATGTTGTTCATGTTGTTGACTGTCTCTAATGTATACCAAGATGTCATCTATAAAAACCACTACAAACTGATCAAGGAACGATCTAAAGATTCTATTCATTAACTCCATGAATGCAGCTGGTGCATTAGTTAGTCTAAATGACATAACTACGAACTCATAATGACCATACCTCATTCTAAAGGCTGATTTAGGTATGTCACTCTCCTTGATGCGCAATCGATGATATCGTGACCTTAGATCAATCTTCGAGAACATTGTTGCACCACACAACTGGTCAAATAGATACTCAATCCTTGGTAAAGGGTATTTGTTCTTAATAGTCACCTTGTTAAGTTGTCTGTAATCTATATATAGTATCATAGACCCATCTTTCTTTTTAATGAAAAGAAATGGAGAACCCCACGGCAAAGTACTCGTTCGTATAAAACCTTTCTCAAGCAACTCCTACAACTGTTTCTTAAGTTCCCGCCATCTCAGCTGGTGCCATCCTATAAGGGGTTTGGGCTATAGGTTGCATATCTGGAACATGATTAATATCGAAATCAATCTCTCGAGGTGGAGGAACACCTGAAAGTTCCTCAAGAAACACATCCTCGAATTCCTTAACAACCAAAACATCAGGGAGGCTAGGGTGATTTATTATGGTATCCACCACATGTTCCAAGAATGCAAAGCATCCTTGTCTCATCAACTTCTCTGTTACCATAGATGACACTAGATAGGTTGGAAGAATCTTTCTTTCCTCCTGAAAAACCCATGTCTTATCACTGTATGTGAATGTGAACATAGCCTGCTTGGAACCACAATCCAAGACAACTTTATACTTTTCTAAGGTATCCATCCTGAGAATTACATCAAACCCATGCATCTCAAGTGGTATAAGATCCACTTGAATGTTGTATTCTGAAAAAGAAAGAACACATGTAGAACATACTTCCCGCAACATCACAGATCTGACTAACGAAGTTTCTAACAATAGAGTATCCTTTCTAGGATTAACAACCATATTCCAGTCATGAATCACTTCTCGAGTGATGAAGGAGTGTCTAACACTCAGATCAATTAGAACAGATACAAAACATGATGAAGACGTATCAGAATGAAATAATTCCATCTAATCTATCATGACTCATGGGTTAACCACTGCCCCTGGCTGATTCATAGCGTAGAATCTTGCCATTGCCTACTGCCGACCTCATCCTCTATTGGTCGGTGTAGATGATCCTACCTGAGATACTTGTCCGTGTCCTCGAGATCCACTACTGAACTGCTGTCTCTGATAGCCCTACTGACTCTGCCTCAGTGGTTGGGTTACTTCCACATCCCTAACTGGACAGTCCTTTATCACATGCCATGTCTACCTACACCTGTAGCAAACTCTGTTATCCCACTGCAACCTAGGCGGTCATGTCACTAACATCAATGTTGAGCTTTGGGCTCCTCCTGATAGAAAACTACAACCCCTTCCTTGGCTAGATGTCCACTGTGTCTGAGTATTGAACCTCTGTGGTTCCACAGGTGCAGAAAACCTTGGTTTCTTAAAACTACCAAACCTCTGATTCTGAGACTGTACATGTGCCTTCCTAGTGTTCACCTCCCGTTTCTCTGTCACATACCTTTCTATCTGTCTAACAGACTCCACAAAGGTGGAAACCTCTCTCTATTCTCTAGAGCAGATACAGGTGTGGTCAATTCAACGTTCAAACTCTTCTTAAAACGCCGAATCCTCTGCTCATCTGTGGTGGCCATGTGCGGACAAAACCGCAGAAGCTCCATAAACTTAGCTTCATATTCACTAACCTTCATTGTTCCATGTCTAATTTGTTCAAACTGTGAAATCTTCTCATCAAGATAAGTCTTGGGAAAGTATCTACTGACAAATTCTTGTCAGAATTCCTGCCATCCGATCTCAACACCCGGTCTTTTATCTTCTTCAATGGCCCACCAATGACCAACGCTTTGACGTGGCAAATATCGCACTAACAAATTCACTCAGGGTTGAAATCCCCGAGCTTTTACCAAAACCTCGTGCAATAATACCACCTGCAAGAAAACGAGTCTTATCACAATATAGTTAAGGATCGAATCCCAAAGGACAACATTTTTAAGAATCTTTGTTAGTCAAGTCTAGCTCAAGTGAGACTAATATTTAGAATGATTGTTTGGTTTTTGGTTGATTAAACTAATTGCAAGAAAGTAAAGAGCAGAATTAAAGTTTGTTCTAGATTAATGGTATGGAATCGCTGGGGTGGTCTCGGGTTTCACCACCACTGCACATGCAAACACATCTAAACACATAACATCTAGGCAAGTAACTAACTATCCAAATGAAGTTGTTGTAAACCCTCCGTGAGGATAGGCTCACGTAAGCGTCACCTTAGGGATCCGATTTCTCGTCACCCTTCAGATCACTCACTTACGGCTCTGAAGATACAACATCTAACTAAGGCTGAGTGCCCCCCTTATGGATAGGCACACAAAAGCATCACTGTGGGCTAGATGGCTCGTCCCCTCACGGATCACACACTTATGACCTCAAGGAATCATATCAGATTTCTCACCAAGGAGTCAACCGTGCTAACAAACAAGTAAGTAGGTGATTAATCTGCAAGTAAACATTGACGATTAACAAAGAAGATACAACATCTAACTAAGGATGCGGCTCCCCCTTGCGGGTAGGAACACAGAAGCGTCACTGTGGGCTAGATGGCTCATCCCCTCACGAATCACACACTTGCTACCTCAAGGAATCCCATTCCATTTCTAGTCCAGGAGTCTACCTCATCAATCAACATTCTACCCTACATATAGAAGTTCTCACAACATAGGGAAGAACAAGATGAAAGAAAGCAAGTAATCAACTACAAGCATATCAATTAGCAATGAAATGAAAAGTTATATACATTTCCTTGGAATGTTAAATGAAAAGACATGAATGCATGGGCAAAGGGGCTAGTCCTCACACCCCAGCAAAAAGTAACTACCCGCTCATGGTGTGAGAAATAAGAAGAATAAGAGAGAGGGAAGGTTCCACCATGAGCATGATGCAGAAGGTAGTCGTAGCTCGGTGAAGATGATGTAGTCTTCTATGTCGCATCGGGGCAAATTTAGACGAGGAGGAAGAAACACCAAAGTGGGATGGGCAGACCTTCTTCTCCACCTTCTTTCTCTTCTCGGTCTCCTTGCTCGTAGTAGAAGGAGGTGTGGGCGGCGTGATAATGGCGCGGAAGGAGGACGACAGTGTGGAGGAGATGGCGAAGGCGTGGAGGAGAAACTAGATCGGACCTTGTGTGTGGGCAGCCTATCGGCGTCCCTAGAACGATGCCCAAATGAGGACCCTCGGGGTCCTATTTATATGCTCGGATTCGGTCCTGATATTTTTCCAGTGAACTCCTTCCAAACGGTTTGGTCCGAACGGTTTGGAGACCGTTTGGATGTCAAACGATTTTCTTGGAAATCTGCCTTCAAACGGTCTTGCAGATCGATCGGATGATCAAACGGTCTTAGGAATGACTGGCCTATCGGTCTTGAGACCGTATGGTGCCAATCGGTCTTGAAACCGTTAGTCGCCAACCAGACTCCTCTTGCTAGCTTCAAATGGTCTTAAGTGATCATACGGTCTTGAGGGCGAATGGTATTGGGACCGTATGGCTCCAAATGGTTTTGGGTGATCAAACGGTCTTGAGGGCAAATTGTCTTAGAACCGTATGGATCCAAATGGTCTTAGAACCAAACGGTCTTGGGACTGAATGGCTCTAAACAGTCTTGGGACCGAATGACTTCAAACGGTCTTGGGATTGAATGGTCTTTGCTTGTGTGTCCCAAATGACCTTCATCCAAATGGTCTTGGATCTTCGTTGTCCAAACGGTCTTGAGGACCGATGGCCATCAAACGGTTTTTGTTGTTCAAATAGTTTCGTTGTTCAAACGGTTTTGTTGTCTAAAGGGTTTGGCGATGCAAACAGTCTCGAAGACCGACGGGTTTCAGACGGTCTTGAGAACGTTTGGCCTCATGCAGTTTTGAGACCGTATAAGGGGGAATGATGAAAGGGGGACCGTGAGGGAGAAAGACTAAGACCGAGAGGTCAAAACCGAATGGGTAGACCGCTAGGACAAAACGTTTGGTGAAACTGTTAGGTGAAAAACAAAGTTGAGAGGATCTTTGAGTGAATTCCATATGATGGTTGAGCCTTATCAAGACCTGCACAAAATTAATATAAATCTAGTAAATATTCTAAATAATTGGATCAATTGAGAAGTCATGCATTTTGTAATATTAAGAGGATTGAGAATGAGAGAATTGAATTGAATTAATCCCAAAAGGGCAACTGAAAATCATGATGAATAGAGATTCATCAGAATACCCCGAACTTAAATGGTGCTCATCCTCGAGTAACACAAAATTTGAAACAGTCTCCAAATGAATACTTTCTGATCATGTGATTGCCTCCTCTTCACATCATGATTGTTTCCTTTCTGCTCAGTGTGACTAATCATCTCAAATTTTGAAGACCACTAAACACATCTTACCATGTCTTCGTTCCTGAGTTCATTTTCCAACATCACTTCCTCCTCACTTTTTTCAACAACAAGTGTTTCTAAGAGTTTTGTAAGAGTCCATAGATACCCGCAGAACAACAAGTGTGCACCTAATATGACATTGGTGTATTTCAGGGTAGTGGAGGCATTTATTGTGCCTTTAGGTAGAAAAGGGAGTGAAGGGTGGTATGGAATAAAGAAATAAATCTCTCCTCTATTCGACTTGAGATTTTTATTATATTATTTGAAATTTCATTTATTGAATTTTTTGTGTGTGAATCTCTCCTCTATTCGACTCGAGATTGCATTTCTTTTTGTGTGTGCTTTGGCATCTTTTATTGGTGGTATGCCCCTATTTAATTGTGAGGGGTATGGAAGAAGCGAATATAGAGGGAAGTGGCATGCTACCCCGAACTTAGGGTTTGGCACTATTTTGGCTATTTTTGTTTCTTTTTTATGAATGGAGGGGTATGAAGATGATAGAAGAAGTGTAGAAGAGAGTTTAGATCAGAATGCAACTTGATTTACAATTCCGTACACCATGTCATTCTCTTTATCATACTCTTCTCAAATAATGACTTGATGGGGATCCGGTGGGGATTTCATATTGTTGTTCCACTAGTTAGTTAGGAAGTACGATGTGTTTGATACCTATTAGTTTGATAGATACTTGCCATTTTTACATAGAGATCATGATGTTAGGATTCATAAGCTTCACAAGATGATTTCAATCAAAAGGCTAGTTTTTAGAAGAAGGTCCTTTTGAGGATCTACTTCGAATAAGGAGGGTGTAATTATTCAAAATGCATAAATATTAAAATAAAAGGTGTCAAAACTTCATCAAGTTTCTGTGCAATTCTTTGAAAAAACTTTAAAATTTTGGTAATTTGAAAATTTTGGTCAAAAATGTAACGATGAAATCTTAAGGGTGAAGGTGGAAAGTTAAGTACGTACCACACACCCTCCACCCCAAACTTAGAAAACTTCTCATCTTGAGAAAACTCTAAATCTGAGATGGAGGGGAAAATTCAAGCCGGTCGGACCACAAGATGTGGTTGCATTCCAATCAGGTGCGTCATCCATATGAAAATCTCAAAAATAAAGACCAATTAAAACTTAAGACAACGTTTCGTGATGTAATTTTTATTTATTGCAAAATTATCTAAAAAGAAGAAACAAAATTAAGTAAAATTTCAAATTCAAAATTAAAACTAAATATGAATTTATTTATCGGGTTTCCTCCCGACAAGCGCATTTGTTTTACATCGATGGCTCGACTGTATTCCTTTGACTTTTACGGTGGATTGTAATCTGGTTTGAAGAGATCCAGTGATTCATTGATGCCTGTGTCATCTGAGGTGAAATATCTTTTCAAGCGTTGGCCATTAGCCACAATGTCTCCTGATTTTTCACTCCATAGAACGAAAGCACCATGCAGGTAGATGCTCTTAACAATGTATGGTCCATTCCAATGGGAACGGAGTTTCCCTGGGAATAGCAGGACTTGGTCTCCTTCTTTAATGTCCTTCCTCTTGAGATGACCATCGTGCCACAACTTTGTGCATTCTTTATAGATTCTAGCATTCTCATAAGCTATCATTTAGAGTTCTTCCAGCTCCTAGAGTTGTAGAATCCTGGCTTGGCCTGCTTCCTTCATATCAAAATTAAGTTGTTTAATTACCCACCATGATTTCTGTTCAAGTTCAACAGGAAGGTGGCAAGCCTTTCCAAATATTTATCTAAATGGTGTAGTTCCAAGGGGAGTTTTGAAAGCAGTTCGGTAGGCCCACAATGCATCATTGATTTTCACATACCAATCCTTCCGATTGTGGCCTAAAGTCTTTTCCAGAATAGCCTTGAGTTGATGGTTAGAAACCTCTACCTGTCCACTAGTTTGTGGATGGTAGGGTGAGGCTACCTTGTGAGTTACACCATATTTTCTTAGCAATGCTTCAAAGCTTCTTTACAGGAAATGAGAACCTCCGTCGGAAATCACAGTGTGTGGAACTCCGAATCAGGGGGAAATGATATCTTTGAACATCTTGATGATAGGTTTGGAATCACTAGTGATGGTTGGTATGGATTCAACCCATTTTGAGACGTAGTCCACCGCCACTAGGATGTATGAAAATCCATGAGAAGATGGGAATGGACCCATGTAGTCCACCCCCCAAACATCAAATATCTCGACTTCTTGCCACAAATTCAGTGGCATCTCATCTCTCTTTGTTATATTGCCTGATATTTAATATTTGTCTCATGATAAGACAAAGTCATGGGAATCTTTGGATATGGTTGGCCAAAAGAATCCACATTGTAAAACCTTCAAGACAGTCTTCTTAGAGCTCATATGTCCTCCAACTGGTCTTGAGTGACATTGCTCCAAAATAAGTTGAGCTTCTTCTTCGGTGATACATCGTCTGTATAGGCCATCAACACAGAGCTTGAAGAGGTATGACTCATCCCAGTGGTATTGCATCACATCATGCATGAATTTTTTGAGTGCATTTCCGGTGCATTCGGGGTGAATGACACCCACAAGCAGGTAGTTCACATAGTCTGTGTACCAAGGGATAGCCTCTGAAACTTTCAATAGCTGGTCGTCTGGAAGAGAATTGTTGATGGGGATCTTCTCGGTTTCTAGAGAATGGATACAAATGAGGTGGTATGCCACGAAATTCTCTATACCTTTCTTATCTCTTATCTCCAAACCAAACTCTTGTAAGAGGAGAATCCATCTAATTAGTCTAGGTTTTGCATCTTTCGTTGCCAGAAGGTAATGGATAGCAGCGCGATCCTATAGATGATGACCTTCGAACCAATTAGGTAGGATCTGAACGTGTCAAAGGCATACATGACTGCCAGAAGTTCTTTTTCGGTAGTGGCATAATTCCTCTGAGCTTCGTCAAGTGTCTTTGATGCATAGTAGATCACATAGTGTTTCTTTTCTATATATTGGCCCAAGACAGCACCCACTGCGTAATCGCTTGCATCACACATAATTTCAAAAGGATGGTCCCAATTGGGAGCTCTAATGATGGGTGTGGTTGTAAGGGCATGCTTTAGTTTGTTGAAACTTTTAACACATTCTTTGTTAAAATTGAATTCAACATCCTTTAGTAACAAATTTGTCATCGGCTTGGTTATCTTTGAGAAGTCCTTTATAAACCATCTGTAGAAGCCTGCATGACCTAGGAATGCTCGAACTTCCTTTACATTGATAGGGATAGAGAGCTTGGAAATCACTTCTATCTTGGCTTTATCTACTTCAATTCCTCAATTATTGACCCTATGGCTGAGGACAATGCCTCCCTTCACCATAGTGACACTTCTCCCAATTCAGCACAAGATGTGCTTCTTCACATCATTTGAGAACAAGGGAGAGGCGCTCAAGGCATGAGTCGAAAGAATCTCCGTACATAGAAAAATAATCCATAAAAACTTACATGATTGTTTCAGTTAGACCAGCGAATATGGCTGCCATGCAACGCTGGAAAGTTGCAGGTGCATTGTAGAGGCCGAATGGCATCCTTCTAAATGTCTATGTTCCAAATGGGTAGGTGAAAGTAGTTTTCTCTTAGTAATCTGGATGTATGGGTATTTGATAGAATCCATAGTAACCATCGAGGTAACAAAAATATTCTTGATGAGGCAGTCTTTCTAATACTTGATCAAGAAAAGGCATTGGGAAATGATCCTTTCAAGTTGCCTTGTTTAAATTCCTGAAATCAATGCACATCCTCCACCCTATAACTGTTCGAGTGGGGATGAGTTCATTGTTTTCATTTTATATTACAGTAGTTCCACCTTTCTTTGGGACCACATGCACGGGACTCACCCATGGTGAATCTGATATCAGATAGATTATCCCAGCAGTGAGCAGTTTAATGACTTCACGATGGACTACTTCCTTCATATTTAGATTTAATTTGCATTGATGTTCAATAGTTGGCTTGTGATCTTCCATCATGGGGATTTTGTGCATGCATAGAGCTTGACTGGCCCCAATGAGATCACTCATCTTGTAGCTGATTGCTTTTCTTCTTTCCTTCAATTCCTTCAAAAGTTTATCTTCTTATTCTGCCATCAGATCTGAATTTATGATGACGCGGCAGACCTTGAGTTCATCTAGAAATGTGTATTTCAATCCTTCTGGTAGGGGCTTCATTTTAGGAGCTTGTGTCTTTTCACATGCTTCTTCAGTAACATCTACTGCTTTTAGTTCGTCAACCTTGGCTATAGGATCTTCTTTAGCAGCATCGAGGCGGAAAACACAACTTTTCACATGTTCGTCATCTGAACTCTCTGCATTTGGATTAGTAAGGGTCTTCCCTAAAGTATCTTCTTGTTCATAATCCTCCTGCGTGAGGAGTGACATCTTCTCTACGCACTCAATCAAGTAGACTTCCTCTTGCATGCTTGGTCTTTGCATGCTTTCAAAAACCTTGAATTCAAGAGTTTCTTTACCTAATCTGAGCAGCAAAGTTCCTGCTTCAACATCGATCAGAGCTCTTGCAGTGGCGAGGAATGGACGTCCAAATATGAGAGGGTATCTAGTGTCTTCCTTTATGTCCATGATGAAAAAATCACACGGGACATAGGAATCTTTTCCCACCTTGACCGGTACATCCTCAATGATTCCTAAAGGTAAAGTCATAGTGTTATCTACAAGTTGTATTGTCATTCCGGTTGGGAGCAGTTTAGAAAACCGACCCTTTTGCAAAGGCTAAGTGGCATGATGGAAATGCTAGCACCAAGATCTGCCAATCCTTTCTTACATGAAGAATCACTGATATGGTAAGAGATTCCAAAAGATCTTAGATCTTTCTATTTCTTAGGCATCTTACTCTGGATGATGTCTGAAGTGGTTGTCGCTAACTTTACTGTCTCATATTCCTCAGTTATATATTTCCTTGTGAGGAGATACTTTAAGTACTTTGTCCATGTTGGTATTTCATCCAGTACATCAAGAAAGGGTATATCAACATGGAGTTTCTTCATTGCTTCTTTGAACTTATTGAATCGAGTGTCAAGCTTTGTCTGCCTTAAATGGGCTGGGAAAGGTATATGATGCTTGTACACTGGTACTTCTGGCTCTGGTGTTTCTGGTTCAACACCGATAGGTTTTTCGGAACTTGGATCGGCTGTCTTATTAGTGATCACTGGTTCTTTTGGTTGAGACTCAGGTGTTGTAGAGTCTTGTACAACCACAAAGTCATCATCGTCTGTAATAACTACTGGTGTCTTGATAGGGGGATCTGAATAGTCTTTTCCAGACATGGTGGTGACAACTTTAAGTTGTTCTGGATACTTGGGATTGATTTCCGGTTGGCCAACAAAGGCTCCACCAGGTGGTTTCATACTAGCTGCCAGTTGTGCTAGTTGTGATTCAATAGCTTTCTGATGGGCATACTGGTTAGCTATCATAGTTTGCTAGCTAGCTATTCGATGTTTGTTGTGATTGTAACATCTTTTCAATTGTCGATATCTTGTCATCAGGAGAGTTGGGGCTAGCTTGTTTCCCTTGTTGTTGGTTCTTGTTAGGGACTAGGTTGGGGTTCTGAATTTGAAAATTGTTCTGATAATTGTTGAATTTCCTATTCTAAAAGTTTCCCCTAAAGTTTCCTTGATTCCCGAAATTTTGTTGTTGGTTATACTGGAATCCTGGTGGGCTTTGTTGCTGATTATTTGAACCAAATTGTCTCAAGTTTTCCACTCCTAAAGGATTTCCATATTGGAAACCAGGGTGGTTCCTGTTCTGACTCAGATCGTAATATCCTTGACCAGGGATGGTGTTGACAACATTAAGATTTTCCATTTGACCATTATCTCATTGTCCACATGCATTGCTTAGAACAACATCGTAGAGAACATTGCATGCTAAAGTGGAATGATCAGTACCCTTACATGCTTCATAGAACAATGAAGCTGACTTGATCTGTTCTTGTTGTTGAGGTGGTGAAAATCCTCTTTCAAATGCAGCAAGGGATGATTCAATATGGTCTTTCTTTGCAAATAAGAGTTTGAGGGTCTCAGCGATAGACTTGTTTTCAGGAATAACTTCAGCCATAGCTACCTTCAACACTCCTTTTCCTACAGACCTTCCCCAATTAGCTTGATTCTCAGCTCCCAGGGTGATGACCCTCCATGCGTTGTCATAACTCTGACGCATGAAGTTTCCTCCAGACGAGGAGTCTAAAAACCTCTTGATATCGTCGTCCACACCTCTGTAGAAGATTTCAATAGGTTGATTCTTAGGGATTCCATGGTGTGGACACCTTCGTAGAAGGTCTTTATATCTTTCCCATGCTTCAACAAGGGTTTCTCCAGGGGCTTGAGTGAACATTGTTATTCGTCCCCTAATTTCATAAGTGAGAGAAGGAGGATAGAACTTTTCTAGAAAAGCATTTTGAAGCTTCTCCCAAGTGGTGATGGGTTCACATTGCAAGGAGTTGTACCAACTTATGGCTTTATTCTGCAAGTGAATATTCAAACATTCGGAGTCAAATAGCATCATCAGACACTCCATTTTACTTCATCATAGAACATAGATCGATGAATATCAAAACATGTTCTTGACTATCTTCTCCTTGTTTACCATAGAATGGGTTGTTTTGTAGCAAGGTAATCCAATGCGCTCGTATCTCAAAGTTGGGAGCATGGATAGGAGGAGGTTGGACTGGGTGATGAACATCAGCAGCCTTAGGGATTGAGAATTCCCTAAGATCCTTTTGTAGTTCTGCCGCTTGCACTGTTGCTTGTGCTGCTAAGATTTCTTCTTGAACTGCAGCTCTGGCTTCTTGCATGAGCTTCTCTCTCTATGCATTGATGACTTGAGCCACCCTTCGGGCTATTTCCTCTTCTTGAGCCATTCTTTCTTGGTTCTCTTTGTTTTGATGATGAAAGGTTATGTCTATCTCCGGATCAAAGTTGGTCGTGAGTCGGGGACTGTTCAAACGGTGCATACACCAGTCTTGGGGGTACCTAAAATGAAAAGATCTGAAATAAGATTGATGGAGTGGAATGAAATTCAAGTAGATGATCGATTGTATCAAAAGAAGAACAAAATCCTAGATTAGCCTTAAAAGAACTAGATTTGACTAACTGATTCCGTTATCCCCGACAACAGTGCCAGAATTTGACGTGGCAAATATCACACTAACAAATTCACTCAGGGTTGAAATCCCTGAGCTTTTACCAAAATCTCGTGCAATAATACCACCCACAAGCGGACGGGTCTTATCACAGTATAGTTACGGATCGAATCCCAAAGGACAACATTTTTAAGAATCTTTGTTAGTCAAGTCTAGCTCAAGTGAGACTAATATTTAGAATGATTGATTGGTTTTTGGTTGATTAAACTAATTGCAAGAAAGTAAAGAGCAGAATTAAAGTTTGCTCTAGATTAATTGTATGGAATCACTGGGATGGTCTCGGGTTTCACCACCACTGCACATGCAAACACATCTAAACACATAACATCCAGGAAAGTAACTAACTATCCAAATGAAGCTGTTGTAAACCCTCCGTGAGGATAGGTTCACGTAAGTGTCACCTTAGGGATCTAATTTCTCATCACCCTCCAGATCACTCACTTATGGCTCTGAAGATACAACATCCAACTAAGGTTGAGCGACCCCTTGCGGATAGGCACACAGAAGCGTCTTGGGCTAGATGACTCATCCCCTCATGGATCACACAATTACGACCTCAAGGAATCTTGTTAGATTTCTCGTCAAGGAGTCAACCGTGCTAACCAACAAGCAAGTAGGCGATTAATCTGCAAGAAAACATCGACGATTAACAAAGAAGATACAACATCCAACTAAGGTTGCGCCCCCCCCCTTGTGGGTAGGAACACAGAACCGTCACCGTTGGCTATATGGCTCGTCCCCTCACGGATCACACACTTGCTACCTCAAGGAATCCCATTCCATTTCTAGTTTGGGAGTCTACCTCATTAATTGACATTCTACCCTACATATAGAAGTTCTCACAACATAGGGAAGAACAAGATGAAAGCAAGCAAGTAATCAACTACTAGCATATCAATTAACAACGAAATGAAAAGTTATATACATTGCCTTGGAATGTTAAATGAAAAGACATGAATGCATGGGCAAAGGGGCTAGTCCCCGCACCCCAGCGAAAAGGAACTACTCGATCATGGTGCGAGAAATAGGAAGAATAAGAGAGAGGGAAGGTTCCGCCATGAGCATGATGCAAAAGGTAGTCGCAGCTCGGTGAAGATGATGTGATCTTCTACGTCGCGTCAGGGAAGATATGGATGAGGAGGAAGAACCATCAAAGTGGGATGGGAAGACCTTCTTCTCCACCTTCTTTCTCTTCTCGGTCTACTTGCTCGTAGCAGGAGGAGGTGTGAGCGGCGTGATAATGGCGCAGAAGGAGGATGACGATGTGGAGGAGATGGTGGCGGTGTGGAGGAGAAATTGGATTAGACCTTGTGTGTGGGCATCCTGTCGGCATCCGTGAAACGATGCCCAAATAAGGACCCTCGGGGTCCTATTTATAGGCTCAGATTCAGTCCTCACATTTTTCCTGTGAACTCCTTCCAAAGGGTTTGGTCTAAATGGTTTGGAGACCGTTTGGATGACCGAACAGTTTGGAGACCATTTGGATGACCAAATGGTTTGGAGACCGTTTGACATCTAAATAGTCTTAGAAATCCGCCTTCAAACGGTCTTGCAGATTGATCAAATGACCAAATGGTCTTGGGAATGATTGGCCTATCAGTCTTGAGACCGTATGGTGCCAATCGGTCTTGAAACTGTTAGTCGCCAACTGGTCTCCTCTTGCTGGCTTCAAACAGTCTTTAGTGATCATACGCTCTTGAGGGCAAACAGTCTTGGGACCATATGGATCCAAACGGTCTTGGGACCGAATGGTTCCAAATGGTCTTGGGACCGAATGGCTTCAAATGGTCTTGGGACCGAATGGTCTTTGTTTGCGTGTGCCAAACGACCTTCATCCAAACGGTCTTGGATCTTCATTGTCCAAATGGTCTTGAGGACCGATGGAAATCAAATGGTTTTCATTGTTCAAACGGTTTCGTTGTTCAAACTGTTTTGTTCTTCAAACGGTTTTGTTGTCCAAACGGTTTGGCGATGCAAATGGTCTCGAAGACCGATGGGTTTCAGACAGTCTTGAGAACGTTTGGCCTCATGTAGTTTTGAGACCGTATAAGTGGGAATGATGTCAGGGGGACCGTGTGGGCGAAAGGCTAAGACCGAGAGGTCAAAATCGAATGGGTAGACCGCTAGGACAAAACATTTGGTGAAACTGTTAGGTTAAACCGTTTGGTGAAACTGTTAGGCAAAACTATTAGGTGAAAACCAAAGTTGAGAGGATATTTGAGTGAATTCCATACAATGGTTGAGCCTTATCAAGACCTGCACAAAATCAATATAAATCTAGTAAATATTTTAAATAATTGGATCAATTGAGAAGCCTTGCATTTTGTAATATTTAGAGGATTGAGAGTGAGAGAATTGAATCGAAATAATCCCAAAAGGGCGACTGAAAATCATGATTAATAGAGATTTATCACGCTTCCCTTCAGAAGGTATAAAACATGTTTGACCTTATCAGCTTCTGGGATATCAAGGATCCTAAAGGCTTTCTCTATCTCAGTAAGCCATAGATCTGCATCTGCTGGGTCAGTTGTGCATATTCGGTGGCTCCTACCCGACGCAACCGTTCAAAAGTCTTGCTAGCCCCATGTCTCTCACTAAACCCTCATGTCCTAGGGGCTGGTGCTGGTATTCAGTCAGCCATGTGCATCATTGTTCATGATCTGCCTAAAAAGAGCGTGAAAAGCTGGGTTTTCTATCAGAGTTTGGTTAGGCTGGGGATTCTTAGGTACTGGTTCATCTCTAGCCTGATCTCTTGTACCACCTACTGGTGCAGCAACACTACTCTCAGTAGCGTGTTCTTCATGCGCTCCAGACATCTTTGGTTTCTACTTCTTCTCATGTACGAGGAGAATTTACTATAAGATATACTGGAGGACACTAGAACAGACTCAACAAACTTAATCCTATGTCTATGTAGACTCAGCAAACCTTAGGCTATGATACCAAAACTTTGTGATGACCCAGTTACAAATCAAGTCATCACAAGTAAAAACACAGAATTATCACAAATAACATAATTAACAAAAACCACTAAAATTTAAAATCATTTTGCACGTAGGTCCATTCCCAGAAAACTCTCACACAAAGAACCAAAGCACCATATACACATGGTTCACATTATACATTCAGGGTTCTGTCTCTTCTCAAGGATATCAAGTACCGGTTGCTTTACTTTAATATACACAACAACAACATAAAAACCTCGAGATAAGCAAACCAAAATCTCAAGTCGTTCATGAAAACCACTAAGACTATCTCCCAAGGACCTAAGAGTACAGAGACGACACATAGACTTATATCTACAAAACCCTGACAAATAGCATACTCAACCTGAAATACTACTGATGTCCTTGCTGATATGATCCTTCTTCTATAGTCCGATTCCTAGTCCCTCATCCGCATCCACCTAAAAATTGTGGATCCTACAGGGTGAGACTATTGTCCCAGTGAGAGATATAACTCTCTGTCAATAATATTATTATCACAGAATATATATATAACTGAACTGCAGGTATCTTATTGTTTAACAGATATATCTTTAAGTGCAAAGAATAGATATTGATAACAGATCTATAAGCCATCTTTTACTTGAAAAGGAACATGAATAACATGTATAACATTTATCTACTCAGATGTATAAAAGTAATAAGACATCAACCAATGTTTCCATATTTGAACCTTAAACAAATACACTACACGGCTGATTACATGTTCACATTTACAATTATGCCCAAAGGAGATGAGATATACCTCTCATACTCCAACCGACCACTAGTAAGTCGAAATCGGTACCATACAAGGTCAATGACAGAGCCGGCTGTCAAGACCTCACATTTCTCAGTCAGTACGAGAACACTTCGGTAGCACTTAGGTTTAGCATGACATCTAGTGTCTACTGTAATTAGCTATGCTGGGGTATAACGACATCTTCACTATAGAGTTACTGCCATAGCATGTACTCTCTTAGGGAGAAGACCACTTAGATTTCCCAGATTATCAGGATGATCATTGAGCAATCCTATTTTGATTTTATCAGGAAGTACACAAAGCAACTTGATGTATTTGGGGAGTCCACTGAGCACCCTTATTTAGTTTTGGAGTCCACTAAGCACCCTTATATTATCACATATTCAAAAATATGCATTCCGAGTAAAACACATTTCACCATTCAGCAAATGATGATACTGAATGGATCTATAGTCTGGGAAACTACATGATAATGTTCATCTTGCTTAATTAGGTATATTATTGTATCTTTTAATATCAACAAAGTTATAAGCAAGAATTATATCAAATACTACAAAGAAAAGCATAATTACATTTATCAGATACTTTCATATTCACCGAAACACATAGATCACTTAGATTCTCAATCTCTTGTCATCATCATACTTGGGTATTCAAACCCTTCATTCATCACTGAGTACTGTCATCACTTAGCAGATGATCATTACCTCTAGGTCATCAGACCCAGATATTTGTTCACATAGTCCACATAGCTCATTGAATCTGTATCACATAGTCACATAGCTTATTGGTTTTGTATTACATAGCCACATAGCTCATACTTAACCATGCTTATTGCCTTAAGATACTTACATGGTTATTATACCATGTTACCGACAATTTCAACATATGTCTTAACCATGGAATATTAAGAAACACATCCTCCCTAATGAATTAGGGTTATAATCAACCAATTTGGGTTTCAAGATTCCATTAGCAAGGATTATGCTCTAACTCATACTTCACTCATCTCAGAAGTATTAGTGTATGCTAATTACACACTTATCTTTCAAGTCCTAGTTTCTCTTTCATCCTAACTAGGATGTAAATTACTTAGTTCACATCTTTAAGGTCTTCAACCTTATCATTATCAAATTGAGTTAAACTCATTGTGTCTCAATATTACATTAATCATATTCATCACTTAGACAATCTTAATAAGTTAGGTCATGCCTACCATATCAAGTAACATAATTAATAATGTTATTCTATTATATTTGGAAATGCACATATCATCTTAAGAAGTATCCATTTTGATAATGTGGTGAAACCACATCCTCATATCGGGTATAGGGAATATCCCTTATCATTATATCATGTAACCATGTTGGTTAGGTATCACTTTACCTTTCTCATCTTAAGTCCACTTCATACTATGTATGGATTAAACCACTACCCTTATATCGAGTATAAGAGTGTATTGGATTCTCATATCGTATACTAGGGTACACCATATCGGGCATACCATTATGGTTATACCATATCTCATACAACAACATTATTTTGGTTTTTCACCTTGGTTGGTCATATTCATTCTAAATTAAACGTCCACAGTAGTCTCTCAACATATCGGGTAGCCTCTTGGATTTCCATATCGGGCTCCATCTTGGGTCATCATATCGTGCACCCTGTTAGATATCATCTTGGACTTTCATATTGTGTATCTATGTTAACCATCATATCAGTTTACCTATCCTAGATACCATATAGGGTTTCACCTCTAGGTATCATATCATTTTCCCTCATGGGATTACCATATCATGTAGGTGTATTGGGTACCATATCAGGTATAGGTATTGGGCACCATATCGAGTATAGGTATTGGGCACCATATCGGGTACCCAATTTAAGTGATATCTCATGACCATATCGTGTGCCAATTATTGATAAGAACCTTACACTTAAATCATGAAAATATGGATACCAAATTGATCCTTTAACGCAAAGGAGGTATATTGAGTTTCAAAGGTCAAATAGCATATCGGGTTCCCCATCCTCATTATAGGGTTTTACTCGTATCAGGTACACGATATTGTTTCACCTTTATATCATGTACAAGTGGTAGATAAGGATCCTTCATATAGTCCATAAGGCCTATTATAACCTACCTTCATATTGGGCAAGTCTCTATGTCAGTTCTCATATCAATTTTCAAAAGTCTCCCACCCATATCGGGTATAGGATCTTCAACCCATATCGGCTTGCAAAGGTTTTCAACCCATATTGTGTTGTCTAGTGATGATGTCATCATCATCAAAATCAAGATTATTATCTAATTCAAAATCATGGATAACAATCCTAATTACTTATTGGAACTCATGATTACACCAATTGATCAAAGGAAATCCAAATTTGCAAATAATCAACAAATTGAACAATATTGAAGAAATGATAATAATATTGGAGGTTTTCAATTATATAACCCACCTCTCAAAGAGCTTCCAAGCTTTAAGATTCAACTCCTCACGTCCCAATGTTGAATATGAGCCTTATCCAAGCTCCAAGGTCTTGCATGATATCTCCAATCACCTTGGGCGATATCACCTCACTTGGTTGCTTCAACCTACTTTGTCTGATATCTCTCCTCTTTGGCCGATACCAGGCTTCACTTATCCACTCTCTTCACTATGGGTGACACAAGGAAGGATGTTGCACGATACAAGAGAAAGGGTCACTTACAAGATCCAAAAACTTGCCAACAAATGAAGGTCAATGTATTTATACTTGAGGTTTATAGAAAAGAGTGTCATAGGTGTCATTAATTTAAGGTACTTCATGCCACCTAGCCATGCAAGGTCGACACATACTCTTGAATGCATGCCACTATCATCTTGCCATGTAAAAAGGATAAAGTAAGTGATAAAGATCGGCTCTTGAGTTGTCTTCTAGGGCAAGTCTTCTTCCACTAACTTATTATTATACTCAACTCCATCATTTCCAAGATAAAAGCAAATCGATGGTTCATCATTTCCTTGAAGTGCCTTGCCCATCATGGGCCAAAAAAAAGCTCCACAAACTGATAGGATGCTCTCCCTATGGCTCTGTGGCTGATAGGGACTCCTTTCCTAAGTCCACAATCGATATGGCTAATGTGTATAACTTCAACTTATGCATTTTTTTGTTTTCTTCATTTATTAAGAGTTCTATCTCTTTTAAGACGATTCAAACATATTGTCTCCTACTTTCTCTCTTATCTAGATAGTACTAGGCAAGAGTAAAAACAATCTAGAGGTGGTAATTTTACATTAACCCTATATTCTATATATATTGTAATTTGCACTACAATTGATGCGTCAAGCACTTATCATTCTTTACACAAGTTATCACTTAGGATTAAGCTATACACAAGCCACCACTTAGCATCATATTCTATTTTTAGAATACATTCATCATGTAACATTTGCAACATAATCCCTCATCTTGGGTAAATTGCACTTTTCACTTAGATCATCATATAATGCACACACATAATTTGCATATAAGCTCAAATTTGAAAATAAACTTCACATAGGCCTTAATTACTTTTCTAAAGGATAAGAACAAGTATGTAAGCAACATACTTAAGCAAAACATCTAGGGTTAGGCCATAACCCAGGTCAGGGGTGTTACAGAAGGGGGGAAATACTTCTCAAGGCAGCTCATGCTAACAACCACTTCTCTTTGTAGCTTATCTATATTCTCAGATGCAATGACTTCGCTACATAGAGTGTTGAAGAAGAAGCAAAGTCTAGTGATTGCAAACCTTACATGCTTAGGAAGGATAAATCAAATAGCCACAAGAAATATATGTTGCATTAAAGTGTGACAATCATGAGAATTAAGTCTTATCAACTTCAGATCCTTCATTGATATCAATCTACAGATATTGTGTGAGTTTTCTTATTGTACCTTAACATTAAGAAAGAACTAGAAATAAGTTCTCTTCTCCTATCTAGACAAGGTGTAACAAGCATGATGTAAATATGTGAGGCGACTCTTGCTAGCTTATACTATTGATTTGTTCCTTGTACCCATTTAAATAAGGTCCATTCTGAATTTGATGCAATCTTTAGTCTTTCCTGGTATATTCAATAGAGTACCAATGATGCTATCACAAAAATATTTCTCAACATGCATGACATCGATACAATGTTGAATTGTCAAAGAACTCTAGGAAGAAAGATCCCAGAATATCGACCTCTTTTTTAATACAAACTTTTCACCTGTAAGAGTAGTATATGGTCTCTTACCAAAATGATTTATAATGTTGTTTACTCTTGCATAAACACCCTCCCTTGACATGGGTTTAGGGGCACTCAATTCATCAATTGAGCCATTGAACACTTTTCACAACTTTTAGTAAGGATCACCTTTGGTAGAAACCTTCTATGACCAAGATATACAATCTTATCACCATGTTTTAGTCAGATTGAATCAATATTTTCTTCACATACATGACATGCCTTGGAACCTTTTATGATGTATCCAGTCAAGTTCCCATAAGCTAGAAAGTCATTGATAGTATGAAACAACATAGCACGTAAATCAAACATCTCTCAACACAAAGCATCATAAGTCATCACACCTTCTCCCTACAGTCTCTTTTGGTCATCAATCAAAGGTTCAAAGTAAACATCTATACCATTAACACGTTGTTTGGGGCCTATATCAACAAGGATAACATGATGTATTTATTCTTCATATACAACCACAGGGGAGGATTGTATATAACATTCAGGACATGTGAAGTGCTATCTGTAGGTATGCATTCCCAGAGAGCTAATCATATTATGATTGTAATGGAATATTTTGTAAATGATTTGATTAATAATAAAGGCAATCTTCCAATTTATTTAGTTTTATTTAGTTATTAGATAATGAAGAACATGATAAATGTGTAAAGAATGATATTACTCAATTACGTATGTCTTTGGGTTGAGGACATGAATGATGAGATCATACATATGTTAATAGTATATGAATTCTTATTATATCCCTAGTTGGATGTTATTGTGGAAGACTAATAGACAACGATAGCACATAAAACTAGAATGTGTGTTGGTTGATGACATAATCTCATTAGTCAAGATATGTGATATAAAACCAAACACATAGATACTTGTTAGAGAATAGTGTATTAGATATACCCACCTTGAGAGTGACACATGGAAATGATGATTGGTAGTTAGAATCATCTCTCATAGTGATGATGGTGTTTGTAGCTCTTAGACCTGAAATCAATACGCTTATCACATGTCGCTTGATGTAATTTGACATCATCCACCGTGGTCTTGAATAAGGGTTTCCATAAAGGTGGTTCTCGAGTGCACTATGACACATGGAGATGATTGTGAGTGATGTAGATGAGATTTTCCATCATATATGAGTTTGATAACCTCGCCACTTCATAAACGAGACTAAGAAATGTATGGTCATGTTTGTGTGAGTCAATATGCGATATTGAGCTTACACATATCTCAGATAGTCTGCTCTAGTTCAAGAAACATGGATTGAACATTGAAGAGGATGACGATTCCATGCCTTCAGTTCAATCTGGATATCAGAGATAAAGGAATCATACAATCACTGTAACACCAAATACAAATTATAGGTTAAGTCATTCTCCAACCTTTTCAATTACTTAGGTAGCAATGAAGTCTTTCTAGATACCAATCATTGCTTGTAAGATCATAATATGATTATGAATATCACTGCCAATGTAATTTGGAGCCTATCAGGTCACACACATGATGTATTGGGATAGGAGTATAATTGTGGACGTGATTGGAAATGTTTCAAATCAAATTGATTACTAAAATATTTAGATAATACATTAGAATAATATTAGAATATAATATGAGTTAATTGGTTATGATGTTCAAGCCAATTAATTAGAGTTGAGTTGTTAAGTCGGATGGCTAAATCCAAGTGATTAACTAGAGAAACGAATGATGAAAAAACAGATAATCAATTGATATGATTAATTGGTTAATTAATTTATTCTAGAATATTCTTTTAGTTGTCCATGAATGGCTTGTTTTAAACACAACCACAACCTTTGTGTTTTACTAGGGGTTTTGGGAAACCCTGCTTCCTTTCCTCTTCTATTTGTAGGGGCATGACAGCTAGATTTTAGAGATATGATCTTGTACATAAATCTTAACCATCATCGTACAAAGAGAGAGAGAGAAGGAGAGTGATCGTGATGCTAAAATGTCATCAAACAGAAGACTACTCCCTCCCACTAGCTTAGGAAGCATGAGGTGGAGTTCTGGTCCATCCACATGGACAAAATAGAGACACATACGCTGGCGTATATGTTCAAAGGACTGACGAGGACCACCTATGAACACAAGGAGTGACACACATCACTCCATGAAGGGGCATCTCCGGGCTTGATCCATAACAAGATATATCCCACACACCCTCATTCTGAATAAGGTTTTATCGACAAGATCTGCTTATAGGGTATATGGAGAAAAATTTTATTGTTTTCACTACGCTTGTCGCCTTCACAAAATTTAACACTATGTTTCCTATTTATCCATATAGATTCATCCCATCAGTACAAAATTCAACTCTAAAATTTTGGATTCTTCGCCAAATTTAGGGTACAATAAATCAATCTTTTTCCATTGAGGGGAAATTGACGCATATTATATCATACCGTTGTTATCTTTTCTACCTTTGCATGCCAAGTTCAATTTTGTACATCTACGATATTAGCAAACAAGTGTTGAAACCACAGTCTTATTGGTAGATACCACATTAACTTGGTAGGAGACTCAATTTTGGTCTTACCCAATGTCATCCTTTTGTACCTAGACGTCCCACGTTTCAGACATTCTTTCAGATCAATATAGTCCTTTTGAAATAGCATAGTCATTTCAACATGAATTTATCTTATTATCCTCCATTCTCATTGGGAACAACATGTTTTTTGTTACATACGTTGATATTGGAAGCTCGTTGCCTTCATGGAGAATTTCTTTGAATAATGAAAATAGAGAAGTGAAGCTTTCAATCTATTGTAAGCCTTCAGAGTATACAATCTCAATTCAATTCTCAACTTCAAAAACTTAGTTCACCTAAGTATAACAATTTCTCAGCATCATACACCATGTTTTTGTTGGTAAGGTATGACCAGAGAGCCAATCATGTGATGATTGACATGACATAAACCATAAAGAATTTGATTAATACTTATAAAGGCAATCTCCCAATTCATTATGTTTCATTCGGTTGTGAGATAATGAGGAAATATTATGAGTTTTTAGAGAATAATATTACTCAATGATGTATATCTTCAAGTATTAGCCTTGGGGAAATGAGATCATATGGATGTTAAGAGTACATATACTTTTTCTCATTATGTCCCTGATCGGTTGTTATTGTAGAAGGTTGATAGACAATAATAATACATAAGATTAGAGTGTGGGTTGGTTGATGACAAAATCTCATTAGTCATGATATGGCAATATCAAACCAAGCACATAAATACATGTTAGGGAACAATGTATAGGACAAACCCACCTTGAGAGTGACATATGGAAACCATCATTGGTGGTCATAGTAATCTCTCATAGTGAAGGTGATGATTGTGATTCTTAGACCTAAAATCACTTCACTCGTCACATGTTGTTGGGTATGCTTTGACATCATCAAACATAGTCCTAAAACATGGGTTGTTATAAAGGTGATTATTGGGTGACTTTGACACATGGGGATAGACTGTGAGTGATAGATATGGGATTTGCCCCTCCTACTGGAGTATGATATCCTATCTACTTGATAAGCAAGACTAAGAAATACATGAACATGCATATGTGAATCTATTATATGATATTGAGGTCACATTATCTCAAATAGTTTGCTCTTGGTTCAAGAAACATGGATTGAACATTGAGAGGATGACGATTCCATGCCTCAAGTTCATCCTGGATATCATACACAAATGAATTATACAATCACTACAACACCTTACACAGATTGTAGGTTGAATTTATTCTCCAACTTTACATTCACTTGGGTAGCACTAATGTGCGACTAGGCACCACTCCTTGCTTGTGTTATCATAAGCTAGTTATGGACATTCACTGCCAACATGATATGGGACCTATAGGGTCACACACAAAGGAACTCATTTAGAAGATGAGTTAAATCTTGAATGATGATTGGATTGATTCCTAGAGTGTTTAGATATTCAATTCACACAACATATTGAGAGATTGATTGACTGGACATCTCAAGTGTTGAGACGACCGTTTGAGCATCCAAACAAGTGTCTCAAGTGTTGAGACGACGTTTGGGTTGTCATGCTTAGCAAAGTTTGAATTGGATAAAGTTCTATCCAATTTGAGGCATGAACCAACCAGTTCATTCTAATTAGGGGTGTCAAAAAATCAGTTATGGGTCGGTTCCAGGTCGGAAAACAATCGAGTTTATAAAAAATGGCTCAACTTGGAACCAACCCAGAACTAAATTTTTACAAAGTGATATGTCCGAAACTGGAACAGGTATCATAATTTGAAACCCAGAACCGAACCTGGACCATACACTTTTGTTAATTATACACAAAATATAGTAACTTGTACACAACTATAGCTAATATATTCCAAATCTGTCAACCTAGATTCAATCCGGGTTGAACAAATCACCAAACCAAAATCAACCCGGTTTCAATTCAAACATCAACATCCAAATCTATAACCAAACCAGATTGATAAAATTCAAAACTAAACCCAATTTTTTATGGGTCAAATGAGATTGGGTTCACAGGTTCAGACAAATTTTGACAACCCTACTTCTGATGAACCAATCAGCTCATCTCAGGTTCACCGGAGGTCTGTCTTAGTGAACGATACATGTGTCTTGCCTGGGTGAGAAGGCTTAGTTGGGCCGAATGAAGGTTCTGCATTTTTCCCAAACTTATTTTATTGCACATTACTTGTGGTGCAAGGGGTTGATATGTAATATTAATTGAAATCAAATTGCCAAATTTATGTGCGATTGGGAAATTTCCATACAACCATCTTGATGTACAACACAATCATCTTGCATGACCAGACGAGAATTTTGGTGGTCGCAGGTTGGGAAAATTCAAGATCTTCTGGTCCCTCCCACTCCCGCACAATCCTATACAGATTGGGAACCCTGACCTTAACCCCAACTATAAATAGAGGGGTACTGGGATCTTCCCATATCAAAATAACAACATAGACAACTGAGAATCAGTTCCTATGACAACTATTGTCCTCTCTAGTTGTGGTAACTGAGAGAGACCAAGCAAGTCCTACCCGACAAGGGAGGGATAGCGGCAGGAGAGAACAACTGAGAATTGTTTGTGGTGGGAGTGAAAGTTGGTGACTAGTATATCAACGGGAGGGACAACTCCTTCCCGTCCTTTCTAGTTGAATGATAGGAGTTCTAGTTTGTCTGTTTGGACTACTCTAGAGGCAAGAGTCCTTTGGTTTCTGCTCAGAGAGCAAAGTTAGCCAGAAGTCCATGGCGTGACAACAAGAGTTGTTGCAGAAGATGTTCTATTTGTTGTTCATGGTGAAGATCAGGAGCTGTACAACCACCATCCAAGAGCAACTAGTTGACAGTTGCATTGAAGTGAGGTTTTCACTGGACTTGACCCATGACCAAGTATAACTAATTAAACCATCCTTCCTATTTTATAGTAGTTGATATTATTTTACTGTTATGGGAACACAAATGGATAAAACTTTTACTTCCATTGCTATACTTTGTGCCCATATTTCCCAACAATGTTGACAGGGCCACATAAATTTATTATGATTTAAGATACTAAATAGGATCAGATTTTTGGTTTAATCATTTATTTATTACATACAATGTGAATATTTAAACAGTCTCATATGTGTATCCGATCAAAGTCCACATAATCCCAAACTAATATATATGGGGTTAGGAAGTGTGTACTGGCTGGTACATGCAACTTATGTGTATCTGCTATTAAAATGGCATATATATAATTAGTTAATCAAACCCAACCACATGGATACAATCTAAATTGTTTATATTAGATGTGCTTAAAATATTACAACCAGCTCACATGCATATCATGAGATATAACAATTTATCATTTGACGGTTCCTGCAATTTCTGGAACTTACCGTTGATAAGAAAAAATATATCTTCTTTAAGTAGACAATCTATGAATGCAAGATTTATGTGATATTGTATACGCATGTTATCTAAGGGGTATGAGTATGACACACATCCATACAGTTATATTATTCTTAAGAGTTGTGTAATCATCATAAATGAAGATGAGTACACATAAGATACATGTACCAAGGTACACAATTCTTTTAGCATATATATATATATATTATATATACATATATATATATATTATATATATATATATATGCAATTACATGCATCACCCTAAAAGTAGTTTCGATGGTGGATGTATAGAGTGGTTATGGCCAATACTCAATATCTGTGTGTGGTTGGATGATTTGGTTTTATTCCTATTTATCTCAATCTACATACCAAGCCTCTACCTCCCTCATCCCTATGTAAAGTAAACTCTTTCCTACCTTTGCTCCTCTCGAATGTAACTTCAGGTTTATCTTTACCATGTAATAGTTTAATAGCAATAGGATAGTTTTTTTTCTTGCAACAATGAGGAAGATGATCATTGTCGAATGTTGTGAGATGAGTCGACCATCAGGAGGACCATGGAGGACAAAACGATGAAGTAGATGACCTCCTGGTAGACCCAACCAACTATTTGGAAGGATTCCAAACATTAGTTGGACTGGAGGCCAGACAACCGTCCGTGATGACCAACCGACCAACCAAGAGGCAAGACGACCAGTTCAAGGGTTGAACCGATCTACTTAGATTGGCAAGCATAGATCTACACCAACAACATGTTCAAACATGTGATGTGATGATTGACGTAGGTGGTAGTAATTCCTTGTGGCTCTAACCAATTATAGTAGACATGGGCATAACCATCACCTTTTGTTTTATTATTGCATGTTTACGTTGTGGGATATAACACACATATGATGCATACTATATATGTGGTGATTGGATACATTATATGTATACATATGATATATATAAAATTCCTCAATCAAATATATTAAGTCTAAGATGCTTTCCAATAGCAATACTCATGAAAAACTTGTTCAACTAAGCATAAGTTACGCCTCCACATGGTGCATTGTCTACCTTGTGGAAGTGTGATGGTAATAATGTAAGTTCTGCCTCCACGGGGTGCATTATTATCGTATTGGCTATTAGGTCAGGATTAACTAGTGATTCTCATATCGTCTGGGTCCAGAGCCATACAGATAATCATGGAAAGGAGTTTCACATATTAACTATCAAGAATTGTATATGATACAAATGGAAAAGGTTTCCTACCTTGGTAATTAATTGTGTTTTGTAGTGTTGCTAGGGCCATAGTTGAACTATCTTAGATCTTGGCTCATTAGAAAATTGTTCACTGTAATTTTTTGAATTAATACTCGAGGGTTATCAATTTGATCAAAATAATCATAACAATAATTAATTAAAGACCTAATTATTATCTCCTAAATTTAATCAAATCTAATCAAATCAAAAATGAGTTTTTGATAAAATTGCAAATTCTTTTGTAGAATCAAATAGAAAAAAAACAACAATCACTTTTCTCGACGATCGGTCCTTGAGAAGGACAAACTATCTGGGAACAACTTTCGTGAGTGGTTTAGGATGTTGAGAATCATTCTCACACAGGACCGCAAGCTCTATGTCCTGGAAATGGTAAAACTAGAGAACCACCTCAAAATGCACCAAGGCCTGACAGGGATGCTTACAAGAAGCATACTGAAGATGTTGTGGATGTCAAGTGTTTGATGATATGCTCCATAAACTGTGAGTTGTAGAGGCAGAATGAGAATATGGGCATGATTGAGATGGTCACACATCTCAAGAAAATGTACCAAGATCAAGTAAGACAAGAGAGATATGATGTCTCAAAGGCATTGTTCAAATGTAACATGGCAGAAGGTGACCCAATAGGTCCTCATGTACTCAAGCTAATTGGGTGTGTGGAGAACCTAGGCAGACTGGGGTTCCCCTTGGGTTAAGATTTGGCCACTAACATGATTATACAGTCCCTGCTAGAGTCACATAGTCAGTTTATCATGAACTAAAACATGAACGGCTTTGACAAGCCATTGACAGAGTTGTTGGACATGTTGAGAACAGATGAGACAAAAATGAAGAAACACAATCCCAAGTCTGTGATGATGATCACCAAGACAAAGGGGAAGTCAAAAGTCAAAGGCAAAGCTAAGAAGGGTTCTAAAGCTAGCCAAAAGCCCATGTCTTCAGATCTCAAGGCAAAGGGAGGTGTGAAAAAAGTAAGAGGCAATTTTCACCATTGTCACCATCCTAGTTATTGGAAAAGAAATTTCCCACTTTGGTTAGAGGAACCAAAGAAGAATAAGGAATGCATTGAGGCCTCCACTTCAGGTATAAACATTATAAAATAAATTTGATTACTTCTTCAATTTGGTATATGATGCCAAACAAAGATATGACATACTGACGTGCAGGATCTGATAAGAAGTAAATGCCTTCATGGAAAGATAAAGATGGAAAATATGAAGTAAGAGTTGCGAAAGACATAGTCTACATTTAAATTTATCTTAGCCCAATGGGCATTTAATAGAGTTAGTTGAACTGCTATTTCATTATGCCATTAAATGGAAACATTTACTTTAAAGCATATTGTATGACAAGGATGATGAGTCAATAAAGTAAGATATTTTTTTTTCAAAATATATGATCTTGCATGGAAATGCCCAAACATCTAATGGTATTTGTAGGAAAGACTTTGAGATGAATGTTTATTACGTTAATACCAAAGGATTATAATTGATAACACAAGATTGTTATTAGCAATAGTCATCTTGGACAACATATAAGAAATGCATGTCTAGAATACATATAGATGTTAATCTAGATTCCCTTGGTTACCAAACTTAAGAAAATATGTAGGTCTTACTTACACACAACATGACATAACATCCTTCACTAAAAATAGTGGGATGATGAACCTTTCATCATACCTCATACATATGATGCATGAAGATCTTATGGAATGAATGCTAAATTCATATCTCATATTCATTTACTAGTAATATGATGATATGTACTCAGTAAAATGGAAATATCTTGAAATGTTCAAGGAGATTATAAATGAAGTATGAATTTGATGAAAGTATTAAGACACTTTGTTGAGATCAAATGTTGATATACTTCACTTTAATACCTTGAGTACCTTCGAGATAGAACTGTGATAATGTATCACAACTCAAATCCATTTGAACATGATGATGTGTCAGAGTGAAGGAATTATATCATGACAAGTCATGATATGATTATCAATTAATCTGATCTTCTTATCCTTATAAATCTATACATGTCACTAAATAATGTACCATCTGAATGATTTATGAAATATCATATATGATATGATTTGGGAGTGTCCCAATATGTCTAAAGGATTAAAACCTACATTGAGAAAGTAGTTTTTTGAAAAGGTTTATCCACAAACCATAATTGTTGAATGTTACTAATCCCAATCCAATAACAAAATTTGTTTTGTTGATAGGATAACTGAGTTTCTAAAGAATCAGTGGGAGTAAAAGTAGAACTCGAATTGTTCAAAGTCAACAAAGAGGTAAAATGGGAACTAAGAGAATCACAAGTGGTTGTGGAATCTCAAGTTTGTTATATGACACAAAACAAAATAGTTCTAGTAGAATATATCTGAAATTGGAGAATTCAACGATTCAAATAGGTTGGTCATAAAATATGAACCAACTAATCGACTAGAAACTATTAAGTACCACAAATATGAGGCTATTGTGGGGTCCATGTAAGATAACAAGGTAGGACCTTGAAAGCATCACCTAAAAGGGTAATACCTAAAGGGTGCAATAGGGTCATGTGGAAAAGACCTACATGGACAACATAAAAGAGACAAATTGGTTGAAAAGTTTTTTAAATTAGTTCAAGTTGTTGAGCATGATAGAAATTCCTTTACCAATTGTCAGGCTTGTTGTTTTAATTAAAATAGACTAAGAAATTTAGCATATGAATATAAAACCATATTCCTCAAGGGGAATACACAAAGGATGTGTACGTGATACAACCTAAAGGGTTTTAAAACTTCACAAATGCAAATAAGGTCTATAAAGTACAAAGTTCAATATGGGATTGAAACAAGCATCTCAGAGATGAGATCTTTTATTTGACAAGATAGTTAAAGAGATTGACTTTAATCAAGATAAAAGATGGAATATGTGATTATAAAAGATTTAGTGGGAGCATATATGAATATTCCACATATGATGAGGAATAACTCAATATTGAGAATATTGAGATCTCACATGAAAACCCCTTCAATCAATAAGGATAAAGTGAGACATCTTATGAGATAAGGATCAAGACCTATGAGATAGTTCTTGAATGTTTGACAATGGAATTTTGCACACATACAATAGCAATGTGTTGAAAGAGTTCAACACGAAAAGGATTCAATGAGAGAGAATCCAGATTGGTCTCTCATGAACCATATGTTCCATTTCTTGAGAAGAATGAAAATGACATGATCAAGATGCCATAGGTTGTAGCAATGGATCTATCATGAATGCTATATATGTACTTATCCCATATAATCTTGTATGTACTGGACATGACAAGATGATACAAAATTCCAACAAGGGTTATTGGAATATTATCCATTAGTACCTGAGGAGTACTTAATGATAGATTGCTATTCGATAAGGATAGAAATAAAGGAAGAGTTGGATGTAAGGGTTACATCGAAGCAAGCTTCTGAAATGACAAAAGTGATCACAATAAAATATGTTTTATTTTAAATGAAAATGATATAATTAGTTGGAAGGGTTCCAAACTAATAGTCATTAATTCTATTCTACAATAGAAGCTGAGTATACTTGTGTTATGAACAAAGAGTGATACTATATGTGTAACATCCCTGACCTGGGTTATAAACTAACCCTAGGTGTTTTGCCTAAATATGTAAATAAATTCTTGTGATTATCTTTTGGCATGTAATTAAGTTCCTAAGGAACATACATTTTCAATTCTGACCTTTTTAAAACAATGATTGTAGTATTGTTTGGTAATACAGGGACCTATGTGCAAATTACCCAATTAGAGGGGTTAACTTGCAAATAACACAGGTTAAGATGTTCCTCTAACAAAGAGACATCATATGAATGAATATTATGAGGTATGATGGATTTCCCAAGTTTGGGCACCAAGGTGCATCTTGTGGAGCAATCCTTGTGCTTAAAACCCTAATTTTGGTGTAAAGTGCAATTTACCCAAAATGAGGGGTGCAACTTGTGATATACACTTTCTAGAAATTCTTTTATGACTTTTGACATCATTTAAAGTTATAATAATGAATGAGGCACTTCATTTGAATAATCATATTATAAGAAATACCTTTGTAATTAAACCACCAAAGTTGTAAGTAAAGGAGACCCTTATATGTATATGTGCACCATAGTGACAAGTTGACCTTCCTCGCCTTTAGTCCTTGGTCTTAGAAGAATTTTTACCTTAGATATGAAGAGTAGGGACGTTCCTAAAAGAAAGGAAGGACTTAGTTGTGAAAAGGAGGAGTAAGTTGTCCTTATGATGAAAATAACCTCAAAGTATATATGATCCTTTCCTTTGCAACCAAAGGCAACGTTTCCTTTCTTTCCTTCTTATTCCCTTGCTTATACCGACTTAGGACAGAGCTCATGAGTAGAGGAAGACGACCAAGTTCATCTAGGTAAGCTTTTATCATCATCTTGCTCGAATTCATGGAGGAAACCAGGTTACAAGGTTGGTTTCATGGTTATCTTACTTAGTTTTCTCTTCCTAGCCGATCCTTCCCAACTTTTCCTTGAAGAAACAACCTTGGATGACATGTGGAGCTCAAGCCACCATTAAAGTTTCTAAGCTTCGAAGCTTGGAGTTCTAGGAACAACGTTTGAGGTGGGTTTTATAACTCTAAACTCCTAGCTTTATTATGCATATCTTTGTTCTTACTTTTTGTGCTTAGTTCTTCTTCTACCTCCCTTCTTCCTTGCACTTTTGCAAGCAAAACGGTGGTGTAACTGACCTGAACAGAGGTTGAGGATGATTGGCATGGATTCCTAGGTAACTTTATCAAACGACCTTGGACCCTTTTGGTCCAAACGGTTGCAAACCGTTTAAGGTCAAACGGGTTCAACCCGTTTGATCTCAAACGATCTTGCAAGATCGTTTGGATCAAAATGGTCTCAAGACCGTTTGATAGGGTTGACCAAGGGACGACCGTTTGAGGGTCTGTTGATAATATATTGAATTTAAATTCTACAAAGAATTATAATCTAATTCCTAACCAGTTGAGAGTTGAAGGCACTTCAACACCCTAACCCTAATCGGGTTGAAATTGCTGATTTCAAGTATAGATCTTGTTGAGTTTTGGGTTGAAGGACCCAAACGGGTTCAAAACTATTTGGTAGTTCATCCAAACGGTCTCACACTCGTTTAGTGACACCCCAAGATCGTTTGGAGGTCTAGGGTTAAGGAAATTTGATGGTTTGAGGGTCCAATTTCAATAGGTTGATGAATTGATAAAAATGCTGATTTTAGATCTATTTAGGGTTTAACCCTTATCCAACCGACTTGGTTTTTGTTCAAACCTTGGGCAAACGGTCTCAAGACCGTTTGGAGGTCACCCAAACAATCTCAAGACCGTTTGGGACAAGTTTGGGCCTGATTGGAGGTCAATTGATAGGTTCAACCTTGATTTAATTTCACATTGTGGAACATTGATGATTATCCGATTGAAACCCTAATTGAGATAGACTTAACCCTAATTGGCTTTCAATTGAGGGTCAATTTGGTGTCCAATTGGTTAAGCTTAATCCTAATTGACTCAATTTGTAAGTGGTTTCACACTCGTTTGAGCTCAAGTGGGTTCACACTCGTTTAAGCTCAAGTGGGTTCACACTCGTTTAAGCTCAAGTGGGTTCACACTCGTTTAAGCTCAAGTAGGTTCACACTCATTTGAAATCAAGTGGGTTCACACTCGTTTAAGCCCAAACAGGTTCACACTCATTTAAGGTTAAATGGGTTCACACCCGTTTAAGGTCAAATGGGTTCACACCCGTTTAAGGCCAAACGGGTTCACACTCGTTTAAGGTCAAATGGGTTCACACCCGTTTAAGGCCAAACAGATTCACACTCGTTTAAGGTCAAATGGGTTCACACCCGTTTAAGGTCAAGTGGGTCCACACTCGTTTAAGGCTCAAATGGGTTCAAAGTCATTTGATATTAAACGAGTTCAAGGTCGTTTAAAACCTAAATGGGTTGAAGGTTGAAGGTTAAACCCTAAACCAATTGGAGACTTTCAAGTTTATGTATACTTAATCACTTGAAGGTGTAAATGGTTCAATGATGATCTAATCTAAACTCTAATGGTAACTTAAGACATTAAGGGACTAAGTGACTAATGATTTGACCCATGATGATGATCAATGGGTAAATTACCAAAATGCCCTTGAGGGGTTAATTTGAATGATACCTTGTTCTAATCAAACCCTAATCACTTGATAGTGATGATTTGGTTTATGTTAATCAAGGATGACTTGACCCAACCTATATAGAGTGGTGTAATCACCATCTACTAGTGAGAGGAGAGAGAAAATACCGTTTATGTTCAAAACTCAAGTAAAATACCTTCAATGTACCCTAATATGCAAGATTAGGTATGATCCACTTATGTGAGATCATGGAAACCCTAAATATGATAATTGGTAAATCTTAATCTTATCTGAGGGCTTTAATGATGATGTTCCTCATACATGGTGATATTATGAGATCAATTCACCATGAGGTGAATAGTAAACCCTAATTCTAGGATGACGACATGTAATGTGAATAGTAAACCCTAATTGGTGAAAATCAGGGAACCTAACCGGTACAACTTTTGATATGAATTGCTTACTATTATCAGTTGAATTAACCATGCAGGTTCTTATACCTGATGATGATCATATCTAGGTAAGGATTATGATTTCATATTCATTGAAAGCATGTTATTAGCTTTATGAATAATGACATATGTTGATGCCTAGTAAGTGGCATCTTATGAGAATGATAGGCTGTGAGAGCCATGAGTATCATCAAGGTCATGCTTGTCAGATGACTTGTGATGAGATGATTGAGAAATGATAATTGATGAGAGTTAGACTTGTTACATTTAATATTCTACTTTCATAGCTGTTGTTCTAATGATTAATGTTTGAGAACATGTATGATGATAAAAAGAATACTGAAATGTACCTAACTAATCAAGTATAATCATACCATGTAGAGCCCTGATCATAGATCCATCATTGTTAGGAGTTAAATGATGGTGAAACATGTTTTCCTAAGGGAACTCCTGGATCACATACTTTTGAGTATGTGGGGGAAGATGGATGTGAATACCCTTACATCCTAGTGTAGGAATTGATGTAGATGTATCTTAATCTATCAATCCTTCACTATGTGTTTATGCCGAGGTGATATAACACTAATCTCCCGAGGAATTCTTTTGTACCGCATCGATGAGAGATAAACAAGAAATCTTTCGATGGCGAAGAGAGTACAGAATGCCACTGTGACTCTAATAGCGAAGTACCAGAATACCCTGGTAAGCTATAGTAGCAGAGACACTAGATGTCCTGCATGTTGATCCTCATACTGACTGAGGAAGATGAGGTCATAAGAATCCGGCTCTTTTGATGACCTATGTATGATACCGATGCAACTTAATAGTGATCGGTTGGAGTATGAGCGGTATACCTCATCTCCGCAGGGCATAATAATGTTTGTAAAACATAATCAACCGCGTAGCATATCTGCTTAGGTTGAACTACGAGATACAATGATTGATGGTTACACTGTTTAGTATTCATGTTCTTCATATTCCTTAAATGTTGTTGTTCTACTTGATAACAATCTGTTGTTGATTACCTTAAAGCTTTATTGCTTATATTGATCTGTGATTGCTATAATAAAGCTTCTGGCGGAGAGTTATAACTCTCACTGGGACAATTATTTAAAATTGTCTCACCCCGTAGATTTCAACTTTTTAGGTGGTCGCCGAGGACGAAGGAACCAGTCTGCAGGTGATCAGTATCAGCAGCAAGAGCACCAAGGGCAGTAGTGAATCTCAGGTGGAGATACTGACTGCTAAGTCATGTAGTTAGATAGTCTTATGTCATCTCTGTACTCTCAGGTCCTTGGAGTTTGTTAATCTAAGATTTTGTATTTTGTTGTATGTAATCACTTGAGGAGTGGTTTAACAGAGATGTAAACTGTTACCTTGCTTTTATGAAAGAAGTTTCATGTCTTCAAGATCTTGTCTCAAAAAGTTTTAATTTTTCGTGAATTTACGTATTCCGCTGTTAATCGAATGCTTCCGCTGAGTTTATATCGTGGTTTATGAATCGTGTCGTTTCAATATGGATCTAGAAGTTCATATGATGAACTTATAGATGTTCCAACCATTGATGACTCAATAGTGATACTATGACAACAATGAAGCTACTTGTTAGGCAAGGAATATCAAATACCATATTACAGTGGTTTCATCTCATAGCAAAGAGAGAAGGAACAAGCAATATACTGACTAATAGAACAGTGTTGCTAACCTGCTAGATTAAGCACTTGTGTAGCAGAAACATGGTGGACATGTTTGATCACTAAGAATGAGATTCATGGGTGATTGGCTCTAAGTGCAAGTGGAAGTTTGTTGGTAAGGTATGCCCAGAGAGCCAATCATGTGATGATTGACATGGCATAAACTATAAAGGATTTGATTAATACTTATAAAGTCAAGATTCCAATTTATTTTGTTTCACTTAGTTGTGAGATAATGAGTAAATATTATGAACCTCTAGTGAATTATATTACTCAATGACGTATGTTTTCTAGTATGAGCCTTGGGGAAATGATACCATGCAGGTGTTAAGAGTACATATACTTATTCTCATTATGTCACTGATCGGTTGCTATTGTGGAAGGTTTATAGACAACAATAACACATAAGATCAGAGTGTGGGTTGGTTGATGACATAATCTCATTATTCATGATATGGTAATATTAAACCAAGCACACATTTACATATTAGGGAACAATGTATCAGATAGACCCACCTTGAGAATGACACATGGAAACCATCATGGTGGTCATAGTTATCTCTCATAGTGAAGGTGGTGATTATGATTCTTAGACCTAAAATCACTCCACTTGTCACATGTCATTGTGTATGCTTTGACATCATCAAACATATTCCTGAAACATGGGTTGTTATAAAGGTGATGATTGGGTGACTTTAACACACGGAGATAGAGTGTGAGTGATAGATATGGGATCTTCCCAACCTAGTAGAGTATGATATCCTGGACGCTTGATAAGCGAGATTGAGAAACACATGCACATGCATATGTGAATTAATATATGATATTGGGGTCACATTATCTCAAACAGTCTGCTCTTGGTTCAAGAAACATGGATTGAATGTTGAGAGGATGATGATTCCATGACTCAAATTCATCTTGGATATCAGAGACAAAGGAATTATACAATCATTGTAACACCTTACACAGATTGTAGGTTGAAATAGTTCTCCAACTTTCCATTTACTTGGGTAGCACTGATGTGCAACTAGGCACCACTCCTGCTTGTGATGTCATAAGCTAGTTACAAACATTCACTGCCAACATGATATGGGACCTATAGGGTGTCACACATAGAAACTCATCTAGAAGAGGACTTTAATCTTGAATGATGATTGGATTGATTACTAAAGCGTTTAAGTATTCAATTCAGGAAACAGATCGAGAGATTGGTTGACTGACCATCTCAAATGTTGAGACGGCCGTTTCGACAGCCATACGAGTGTCTCAAGTGTTGAGATGACCGTTTAGGTTGTCATGCCGATTAGAGTTTGAATTGGCTAAAGTTCAGCCCAATTTGAGGCATGAACCGACCGATTCATTCTAACGAACCGATCAGCTTAAACTCAGGTTCACCAGATAGCCATCTGAGTGAACGAGACATGCGTCTCTCCTGGGTGAGACGACTCGGTTGGGCCGAATGAAGGTTCTGGATGTTTTCCAAATTTATTTGATTCCACATTACTTGTGGTGCAAGGAATTCATATGTAATATTAATTAGAATCCAATTTTCAAATTTGTGTGCAATTGGGAAACTGCCAGACGACTGTCTTGCAGTATGAGATGACCGTCTCGTGTGAATAGACGACTGTCTTGATCACTAGATAGTCATTTTGGTGGTCGCAGGTTGCCAAAATTTAAGATCTTTTGGTCCCTTCTACTCCTGTACAATCTCGTACAGATTGAGAACCCTAACCCTAACCCTGTCTATAAATAGAGGAGTACCGTGGGATTCCTAGAGCAGAACAACAACACAAACAACTAAGAATCTATTCCTTTGACAATTTTTGTCCTCTCTCATTGTGGAAACTGAGAGAGACCAAGCAAGTCCTATTCGACAAGGGAGGGATATCGACATGAGAGAATGACTGAGAATTATTGTTGGTGGGAGAACAAGTTGGTAACTAGTACACCAACAGGAAGAACAACTCCTTCTTGTCCATTCTAGTTGAACGAAAAGAGTTTTAGTTGGTCCATGTGGACTACTCTAAAGGCATGAGTCCTTTGGCTTCTGCTCAGAGAGAAAAGTCAGCCTGCAGCCCGTGGCGTGACCACATGAGTCGTTGCAGAAGTTGTTCATGGTGAAGATCAAGAGCTGCACAACCACCGTCTAAGAGCAACTAGTTGACAGTTGTATTGACGCGAGTTGTTGTCGCTAGACTTACTCTAGGACTAGGTATAACTCGTCAAAGCATCATTTATATTTCATAGTAGTTGACACGATCTTGCTATTATGGGAATACATATAGATATTTTTTTTTATTTCCGCTGCTATACTCTATCCCCGTATTTCCCAATAGTTTTTAAATAAGTAAGGCGAATCTATACTATTTACCCCACAACTATCTAGCATTGCATCAACCATGTCTGCTGGAATTGGTTCACTCACATCAACATCGTCATTGCTTTTTTTTTTTCGACACAATTACCATTACCGACATCTATTGATCTCATACTAAGAATGTCTCCATGCCAGTATCATCTTTATAGCCCTGTACAATCCTATTGCACATGATAGGACTTTTAATTGTGTAAACAATGTCAGCTTTCAAGTTGTTACTACAGTTTCTATACAGCAATATAACCTATATGTAGATTGTTTTATATGTTCCTCTATAAATCTTACAAACTGATCAAGACCATTATTAATAAACTCCAGAGTGCAGTGATTTGAAATAAAAATCCATGATCGATCTATTTTATGATCAGATGAGAGACAAGTAGCTCACCGGGTGTTAGCTAATAAGTTAATATTAGAATAAATAGCTCACCCGATGTTAGCTAATAAGTTAATATCAGAATAAAATATGTTTGAATTGAGCCATAATCATCTATTAGCATTCACATTGATTAATGTGTACCACCTATCCCATTCTTGAGCATTTTATCTCACTAGTAAGTGTAGAATGTGTGTTCGATTTCAGTAAATTTTGACAACATTTTCCTACAATCTCCAATTAAACCAATGTAGGTGGACAAATACCTAACCTACATATATAACCAGAGAACAAAAGGAGAAATGCTGTTGAAATTTCTTAAAATCGAACACATATAAAATACTTACATCCTAAATGGGATGACACTACAAAAAAATGAGTTTTTAGTGAAGGTCATTTGTGAAGGACTAAATCCCTTCAAAAATATTGACTTTTTGTGAAGGGCCGTCCTACACAAACGAACTAGTTTCCTTCACCCGAATTCTTTATGGAAAAGACCATTAATGAAGGCTTAAAATCCTACTAGAATGTAAAAATTCTGTCACCAGGGTTCCCACCAAAAATTCCCGCCCTAGTAATTAGAACTTAATTAGTCCGATTAGTCAAAATGGTTTCCTTCATTTCTGTTTGATCACCCACTGCGGATGACGACTGCCGTCACCCGAGCAACAGCGCCCCAACAGAAAGAGCGGCTGCCGGCAAGAGGAATCCCCCCCCAACGGAAGCAGTGGCCGCCGACGTGAAGGTTTTGTCCGGAAGAAGTGGCCGCGTGGTGAGATTGCCCTACTTCGACTCTGAGGTAGGTCTCCCTATTTGTGTCCGTTCCCCCACTATGATGCTTTGTTTCTTGGTAATAAACTCGTCAATGTAGATTTGAGTCTTATCTATTTTTTCCTGGTTCCTAGATTTGGCCGTTCCTGAATTAAAGGATATGTCGTATTTTGATTCTGTACGAAAGGCTAAACTTTAGATAAGCAATGCACTTTAGAGCACTCGTCTTGGTTTTCTAACCGTCTAACAGAGTGTAGCCATAACTCTCAATGTTAACATGTGACATTTAGTTGGTAATTTCTCTCTAAATTCTTATCTTACTCCCTGCGACCCTTCCTCATATGAATGGTAACGATGTTGATTATAGACGATGTCGCACTGGTGTACCAGTTAGGCATCAGATTTTACAATGATGGCTGGCTTTAGATCTAGGCATTTAGCATAATATGTCCAGTAGTACTTGGGCACGATTAGAATTTCATTTCTGGATTTACTTTTAACTGTCGTGGTAGCCAATTATGGCATCGTAGTGATACTTTGCTTGACCAAGCATCACATTTTATCTTGCAATGTGTTTTTAGAAACTTTGGGTATTTTATATGGTCTTATTAGGACATGTTTCTCAGTGTCTATTATTAAAAATACATCACAATTTTCCTCTTCCTTAGTACCATACTAACATGCTATTGAATGTTCTCTATTTTACATTTCAACCTCGTGACTGCAGGTTGCTCAATGTTATTGTGGACATTACACAACATGGCACTCATGTATCTTACAACATTAATTCATTCTTTTTTTAGATTGCTTGTATTTAGAATCTTCATTGACATGAGTCGCTTTTGTTTGTACCTCACCTACTGTGAAATGCTAGCTCCGCCACTGCTCCCTGAGCTGAATGTGGTTCCGCCACTACAACTAGGTAATAGCCAGTGATGTATAGCAGACAGTAGCCAGTGATGCATAAAAGACAGAGAGTCAGATGGAATCAAATGATAGCAGGTGGTCGGTCACTGAGACCTAAGGAAAATGAACTGCGCCCAAATGGGGTGCAGTCGACCTACATAGATTTTTCACATAAGAAGACGTGACGATGCAGATCATTTTCCTAAGACGGATACAAGTTATGCCCAACCAAACCTAATTAGTTAGAAACCACAAGTACTTAGAAAACATGTTTTAGTTTTATGTCAAACCAAACGAGCCCTTAGGCCCGTTTGGTTGTGGTGAAAATGAACTGAATTAGAGCTATTTTAGTTGTATGTAGTTGCAGCCAACATGACATTTTTGAAAAAAAAAGGAAAACGAAATGGGAATTAGAACACAACGTTAAATGTTTGGTCTGACATACTTTTAGGATGGAACTTTTACTCAGTTGCCGTGTGATTAGGAGTACTTTTTTAGCCTTATACATTATGGTGGTGTTACCACCACGACACAATATGATAGGTTTAGTCAGACACTCTTGGTGACCTGCTATCTGTTAATCATATTTTGCACCACCCAGCTTGAATAACGGTGAGCAGAGAACTGGATGATTACGGAAAATAGACTATGCCCAAAATGGGCATAGTTTATTTTCCTCCAGTTTGTGCGTCATTGGAAGATGACGTGCAATTCATTTTCCTGATAGGAACTGCAACAAGGTCCAACCATCGCAAAAAGGATTGGAAGGGTTATGGAGATCGACATAGATGAGTTAGGTTGGGAAGCCACTACCAGAGTTCGAATTGGAATCGATGTCTCGAAGCCTCTAAAGCGTATGCAGACGATTAAAGATAAGAAAGGAGGTGTCGTCACAATTGAAATCAAATATGAAACACTACCCAATTATTGCTACCTTTGCGGCAAATTGGATCATGTAGATCCAGATTGCGAAGATGAAAACACCCAGCGAGGGTGGGGTGCCTGGCTTTGGGCATCGCCGAGAAAACCAAGGGTGTCTACGGCAGAGGAGATTTATGGAGCCAAACAAGCAAAGAAGGCACTGCAATTCCATAAAAAACCTACCGGTAATCAGGCTTCACATCTTGAAGAAGGATGAAATGGAGGTGTAGGACTGGTTAGTAATCGAGATGCGGGTACGAACAGTTGGGTGGAGGTGGAATCTGCAGCTAGACAGCAGGACGAAGGACCATGTGAGAACCTGGGAGAGACGGTTAGTAGAGGGGTTGGAGGAAGCATAGTTTCCTTAGAGGAGGGGATTCATATAGGAACTCTTGTCACTACAGCTACGGCCAGTGAGAAGCAACGAAAACAACTCTATGTACAGAAAGTTCTAGAGCCAAGGAGTCATACGACAAGAAATATCCAACAACAGAGAGAGCATGCGAGCGATGAAGTTGGTGGAGAAGGGTGTGTATCCCGTGTGCAGAGTATCGACAAGAAGGAAACCATTAATTTTCAACTCCCAAGCGTAAGTAATATCTTCGCTGCATTGAACAAGAATCTACATATCATTAAGCATGCTTCTATGGAGATAAAGGAAAAAGATCAAATACAGGAGGCAGAATTACGATTTGAAGAAGGTTCTTCTGGGTCAAGAAGGCAGACAAGGCAAACAAGGGGACAGAGACTGAAAACGAGAAAGGGAAACGAAGAAACTAACAAGCAGGAATCCTCGGTAAATGTAGTGGGTGAACAGGAACTACAAAGCTCTATAGGAAAAAGGTACTGAGAGGATGGCACCACAGAGATGGATATTGATGCATGTTTGGAAGATAATTTTCAGCCAAAGAAAAAATTTATTCAGCCGGAGGAGCATGAAAGGAGGCAGTTAGGCGCATCTTTTTAGTAGCGGGTTCTGGAGGAGACTAGGCCCGTGAACAATAATGCAAATCTTTAGTTGGAATTGTCGAGGACTGGGCGAACTCGACACAAAAAGAGCTCTCTGAACATGGTGTTGGAGAGAGAGCCCCAATCTGGTTTTTGTCTCTGAAACCAAGATTGCTGATGTCAAACTGGAGGAAGTTAAAAGATTATGTGGTTTTACTGAAGGGGTTTACTTATCCAATATAGGCAGATCAGGAGGAATGAGATTGTGGTGGAAAACATAGAAGTGGATATAACAAGCCTCTCACAACATCACATGGAGTGTTGGGTGTCAGAGAAGGGGGGCAGTAGATGGAAGGCGCTAGCGATTTATGTATGGTCGGATAAGCAACACAAATTTCACACATGGAATTTGATGAGGAAGTTAATGGTGGATAGGGACACACAAGTAATCTATTTTGGTGACTTCAATCAAATTACATCTAATGATGAGAAGTGGGGTGGGCCACCTAGGCCAGAGCGGTGGATGCAAGACTTCCGAGATGCCATAGACGATTGTTCTTTGATGGACTTGGGTTTTTCGGGAAGGCCATATACATGGGAAAGAGGTAGGAGCATGAACACTTTGGTGAGGGAACATCTAGATAGAGCATTGGCTAATTTCATATGGAGGGAGTTGTTCACGTCTTGCAAAATCATTCACCTTCCGTTCTACGAATATGACCACTCACCTATTGTCATCTCAGCAAATACAAGAACAAACAAAAAGAAAAAAAGAAGAGAGCGATACTTCAGATTTGAACCCATGTGGGCTGATGAGGAAGGGTGCTTTGATACTATAAAATCTTACTGGGAGAGGCTGACAAGAGAGGGGCTGATAGAAAAAATACAAGGGTGTGGTGAAAGGCTGACTGTATGGGCATAAAATCATTTTGGAGACATAAAGAAGAAAATAAAGCAGACAGAACAAGCCTTAGCGGAGGAACAGGAGAAACAACCAAACCATCTGGTCTTGAAGAAATGCGACATATCCAGAGAGAATAATTATATAAGGCAGGTAGTCATGTCATCTTAGTTTCCTAATAGGCAATGCTTGTCCAAAAACTTTTTCGATTTGTTCGGCTTCCATATTCAAGTCACGTAACACCTCCATCTCTTCCTTGCTCAATCCGCTCAACAAGTTCTCCATCCATCTCCACTTCCTGAAATCCCTCGACCTGTGGATGAACCTGCAACACAAGTTGATGCACAGATCTAAAACAAGAGACATGCAGGCATCATAGCAGGGAGCACATCAGCTGCCCCTTCCATGGCGACGTCTCCTCCACCCAGCACAACTACAATCACATAGATTGACAACCACTCTAGTAGCCATTGTCTACTTCTAGATTTGCAGCGCTAGTCCCACTACCTCATAGATAACTTGACGACCTGCAACAAGCCATCACAGATCTGCAACTATCTCTCCAACAACCTGCACACACATGTTCCTCGCCAACAATGGTGCCCTCACCAATGACAACCTACACTGGACTGCAGCCACCAGACACAGGTCACGGCCACCACTTGAAACTCCTCCATACTCACTCTTCCCTCTAATACATCCCTGCCTCTTACAGCCTGGGAAGAGAACAATCCGTCCAACAGTTTTCCTGGTGATCCCGCATCAGAGTCTATGTACTGCAGATCATCGACTTCGAAACTAGCAAGGTCATCGATCTACTGCTGGCCCCAAGAGAAACTATCAAGCATACATCAGAATATATCCAATAGGATTATGTAGAAAATTGTGTCATGCTTTGATCAACCTCTCCTTAAAAATCTCAAGCTAAGAGATAATCACAACAACATGCATGGACTACAGGTTAGTAGCTTCGTAATTTCCTATATGTTCTGAATTTGAGGAACCATTAAGGGACAATACGTTAAGGAATACATTAGTTAGTAAATGGAAAACAAAACATATCCATATTGATGCAAAACGATCCAACAAAATGTATCGGTTTGATGTGTATAGTAATGTATTAGTAAAAGGAGAAAGTTCTGGAAATTCTATATTCATACGTACCTACATTGTTTCAGATCTTAGAAAAATAAAAATAGTAATGATACCAGTAAATACGGTATTATTAACGGTAAGGATTAGCTATTTAGGTTTCAGATTTGTTTACCTAGACTAAACTATGCATTGAGATGTATAAATATATAAATTTTGTCCTAAATATAGTAAACAGGAAATCTGAAATTTTGCAACTATAGATTTTGTCCTTAATGCTAAACATTAGATTAGATAATAATATGAATTAGTAGAATGCAACTCAACCATATTAATAGTCAACTCAATATAGTTAACATATACACATATATACTAATACTAATAGTTAACATATACACATATACAATAACCAACCTCGTATGAAGCTTTCTAAAGATGTCACAAAGGTTAGACTATAAGAAGTCAATTACACCACACACATTCGGTTAATAAGCATGTTAGATAATCTACTGTTGTTCTATTTTGGTTAAATACAGAGCATGTAGGCTCCAATTCTAGGTTGAGAAAAATGACAGATCATACGAGTGATCTAATTGTTGGCTGGACAACTGTGTAGATCTAAAGCCCAGATTCTTGATGGGACTGTTACAAGGTCTACATAGACTTTTAGTTTGGGCACTAGAAATGTTATTCTCATTGGTCTTTTTTAAAATCCACTTATAAGCAACTGATATAATATTATGAATGTCATCCCTAAAATTATGTACATAGGGAGTTCGAAATAGTATATGGTAGTAGTACTATATTATGACAGCAATACTATATTACAAAGATATATAATACAGTAATATAAGATTGTTAACTAAAGAAACATATAAGAAAAAAATCTACTGATGTCTATAATTATACATGGTTCACCATACTTAGGCGAGCTCAATGCAAAAATATAGAGGTAAGTTGACAATAAAAATCTGTTACGCGTAGAATCAACTTTTTTCAATGTTCAAACAGAAAGTTTGTATAATCTGTATCTTGCTATACATCATCACTGTCTAAAGCGGTAGCTTTTTTGCTTGGCTCCTGGTATAAGATGGGGCTGCCTTTTATTTATCAGATGTGCTGCTATGCATGCTCTCGACCCATGTTCCTTACTGAAGCATGTATATTAATATTTGAATATAAAGATTATTCTTGAAAATCATTGGTCTGAGTGATGTCCATGATTGGTTGTTCATAAACATTTCTCTTTGCTATTATCTCAAATATAATTACATTTCCTGCTGGAACTATAATTGTGTGTTGTTCATCAGAAAACATAGTAGATTATGCCACTTTGTCTTGTTTTTTTGTTGCTAGTTTGGTCTGGTCATCAGAAACATCCTTCAGATTGTCCAATTCAGACCTGCTTGAGTCACGATACCGCTAATGAGTTATATCAGTTCTTCATCCCTGCTACCCTGAAGTGAATTATCATATTATACTGACAGTTGTTTGGATTTACTTCGGGTTTGGTAGAGAGAAGATTTCATTTTACCACACGAGCTTCTAGTTTCCCTGCCCAATTTACCACTGTAGTTAAGTGATGTAGAAGGACCAGAAACTGAGGACGAAGGTGAAGGTAGTTCAAGAATCATCGTAGTGGCTGGTTGAGCTTCCAAAATACGTTCACAATGAGTATGGAATATGAATTCATCCAATGCTGGAGATACATGGGTATGCACCCCCTGAACACTGGTGGTGGTAATCTATGTAGGAGAAGCAGGCAATGATAACATCCGTTGCGGAATCTCAGGAGATGAGGAACCAGATATAACAGTCGATTCAGCAACGTAGGAAGACTTCCTTTAGAGATTCCAAATCTTTTGTAGAGTGACTTGAGTTGAACTTCGATGTAGAACTGGCATAGCAGTAACAGGTGGAGACTCTTCTAGAGTCTATAAATCATGTAGTAATGAAAAACGGTTAGCCAAGGATCCAAAGTTCTTAGCAGTTTCTGATTGGTGGTTGTCTTTTGCTGAATTATGACTTTATGGCTGACGTTGAGGACGCTTTGAGTGTATATTTCTACTGTAAGACACTTCCCAGCATTCCTCTCTAGGTATCCAACGAAAATCAGAGTCAATCAAACTGTTGATATATGCCTTTAGGATTTGTTCTTTATCATGCGGGGGACATTCGCCTTGGTGATGACCCAATTTTTTCCACTAGATAAACATATTAAAGGCTAGGCTTCATATTCCACTCTCAACTACCTCAATGTAGGATATTAATTTATAACTTCATAGATGGTTTTCTTCTGATTCTTTGACTTTTTCCATGGTGGTGCCATTGCCATCTCCCTTCCCTGTATGTCTGTAACTAGCATTAGTTTCCCTTTTTATTTTTTTTCCTTCCATTAATGTTGTGATGATCATTCATAATTTTATATAGAATATGTTGGATTAACGACATATGGATACGGAATACAGGATATCTGACTTAAATATAGATCATCGTGTTGTATACAGAATACAGAATACAGAATACAGAATACAGGATATCTGATATCTTTAAATTTTAGGAGTGGACTACCAGCTTCAATACTCAGTACTGGAGACTGACTATTAAAAATGTGGGATTAGCCATTAGGTCGTTGATGTAGACAACTTGGGTTGTCATGTTGATTATTTGTTTATCGGCTTCTCTCTTACTGCAATGCCACTGTTTTTGCTAGTTTAAACCATTTCTTAGTTTATAATAATTAATTATATATTGTAAAGTCCTATGGAATTGTTTAATCAGTCAATATTTTCATAGTGCAGTTTTAATACCGTTATTTATACACTATTTTTCTATGCAGTGGATGCTATTTTCAACTAGTCAGGGATGTGTTGATGAATATGACTGTAGAAGATGCATACAAGAGATCAATTGAGACACTACTTGACTGGATAAAGGAGGTGAATACAACAAAGACTCAAGTTGTTTATCGTACATATTCCCCTGTCTATTTCAGGTTCATCTCCTTTAGTTTCAATACATATAAATCGCTTTTAAATTTCTTGGGAGAGCAGTAAAAGCTGACTTGAGCAGCTATTCTTGTGTAACCGACATTGTTCTAATTGTTCTACATCATGGAGTTTTAGTCCATATCCTTTTTCTGCTCCTGACATCACACACTTTCTATTTCTTGCAGTCCTTTGTGACCCGTGTAACAAGCTCAGCGATGATAAGTCTACTGAGAAAGGTGCATGGCCATATCTGATATGCATGTGATATGGGCTTAAAGACAAAGGTACAAGTGGAAAGATCCAATTGAGGTTTCAACAAGTGTAGCTTGCATCATGTAGCATGCCCGATGTTCTGACTGAAGATGGTGTCATTCCTGCGTATCCAAACTGCGAGACAATTTGCAGCAAAGGTGGTTAGCAAGTTTTGGTCTCCCTCAGTGAGTATCCAGCTGAGTAGCGACTAAAAATCACTCAAGGGGGTGCCACTGATTGGCGCTAGCAAATATGGTCATTGGCTAAATGAGTGATAAAGTCAATATATATATATATATATTTATTTATATTGAAATTTGTATTGATTAAAGGAAAAGGTCGATGTCCTTCCCTATGTGATGAACAATTTTTCTATGTGCAATAAAAATGTTTCAAAAGAGTGATTTTTTATTATTGTTGTGTCTTATTAACTAAATTAGTTTATTAAAATATCATTTGAGCCTGATAAAAACCACAAATATATCGCTTCATGAAATATAAGAAGGTTAAAACCTCATTAACAAACAAATAAACGTACATCACAATTGTAATTCATGGGAAACTAAATATATTTGTGAAGGCCTTAGAACCTCATTGAAAGTTGTGAAATTAGCTTTCACAAATGTATTTGGAAGGCCTAGGAAGTCTTTTTGTGAAGGTTAAATAGTCCTTCAGAAATGTATATTTGTGAAGGCCCTAGAGCCTCATTGAAAGTTGTGAAAGTAGCCTTCACAAATTATGTATTTGGGAGGCCTAGGAAGTCTTTTTGTGAAGGTCAATAGTCCTTCAAAATAATATTTGTGAAGGCTAGAGTCTCTCATCAAAGTATTTGTGAAGAGGCTTTTAGAGTAGGACTTTTTGTGAAGGAATACCCTTCAACCGAATTTTTTTTGAAGGAATTAATGTACATTTGTGAAGGAATCATCCTTCACAAATAGCCAATTTTCTTGTAGTAGGAAGTGATCAAAATGATTCAATGCCCTCCCAAGATTAATGCTCTACCATTTGGTTAAGCTGCTAAATTATAGGGTGCCCCCCTTATCTTGTATTTCGTATCTCCGCCTATGAGCAAGTCTATCATATTTGGGCACCACTACTTGCGCCAAAGTCTCCTCTCTTTTCGCATGAAATAAGTTATGATGCCTTGAATGAATAATTTTGTGAATATCTTGGTAAAATAGTAAGTTACACTAATATGCGGCTGTACTTCTGAGGAAAGAATGGGAGAATTTGATTTCCTGAAGCAACTAACATTGGATCATGTTACTGCAGACTCATTTACGCGTAACCATGTTTGTTATTTACATATTTGTAACAGTATTATGTATTTGTAGATCACTGTGCTTGGGCATGAATGCATGTTAGTATTGTAACCAATCAAGAAAGCGGTACATATAATTGTAGGCTAACCATATTCATATGTCTCTTCAAACTTGGTTATATGGTATAGGCCAGGCAGAAAAGGAGATTTGTACTAAAAGTAACCCAACCAAAGTTAAATACGTTTCGGCACAAAGCAGCTTTCCTTGTCTCTTGAGTAGTTGGACTGTGAAAGGCGGAAGACGACCGGGAGAGGATGTTGTGTCTAAAGACCTTTCTTTATCTCCATCGGCCGATCGCACCGCTCCAATCGCTCCGCTGCCGGATCCCCCGGCCACAGCTGTCTGTTCCACAACTATCTACTGTCAGCTTCCCCTCCGCCATCACCAACAAATCAAGACTCACTCTCTCGGCCGCCTCCGCCACCACGATGTCTACCACTGCCGCCGCCAACTTCACGACGGTCGAGCACGTCGTCCTCTTCCAAGTGAAACCTGACACAGACCCATCTCGCGTGGATGCCATGCTTTCCAACCTGCGCGCCCTCGTCTCCCTCGACCACGTTTCCCACCTTACCGCCGCTCCCATCCTCCGTTCCCGATCCTCCGCCGCCTCACCCTTCACTCACCTCCTCCACAGTCGCTACCCTAGCAAAGCCGACCTCTCTGCCTACTCGGACCACCCGGACCACCGCTCTGTCGTGAAGGACTTTGTCCTCCCAATCTGCGACGACATCATGGCGGTCGATTGGGTGGCCAGCTTGAACTCCGGTCCATTGGTTCTGCCGCCTGGGTCTGCGGCGAGGTTAACATTTGTCAAGTTGAAGGAAGGAACCGGGGAAGGGGAGAAGGAGGATGTGCTCTCTGTCATCAGTGGCATACAGGATTCCGTCAAGGGCGTCGAGATCCAGCAAGTCAGCTTTGGGGAAAACTTCTCCCCTGGAAGGGCCAAGGGCTACTCTTTGGCAGTGCTGGCAGTGTTTCCCGGAGTAGAGGAGCTTGATGCACTAGATGGAATAGCGAGCACACTAGAGGCTCAGAAGGAGAAGGTGCGACCATATATTGAGAGCGTCATCGTCCTTGATTTCACTGTCCCTTCATCCCCGTCTGCGAGCCTCTGAATCCACTATTCTTAATGTCGGTACTGTAGAAGTTCTTTTGGAATAATCCCGACATTTCTCAAAGCTGAAATATGTTAGCTGTTTGCTGCAGCTTTGAGTACGTATATTTAGCAGTTGATGTGCTTGATTGAAGGTATAATTTTCATCTCTCTTCTGCGTATGAACAGTAAAAGATTGACATCATGGATTTTGGTCTCAGTGTGTGGTCAACTATAACCGAAGTCATTGGGCTCATTTGTAATAAGGCAAACTATAGTTCCTTTTCTTTGGCACCTTAGATACTGGGAATGCAACATAGAAAACAATAAATGTCTATTTTGTTCCGGAAATCCTGTCCAAAAACTGGAGTTAGCAGTTTACGTGTAATATGTGAGCCTTTGAGCACTTCTTCTGGATTGGAAACATCAGCATTTAGACACGGTAAAAGAAGATCAGTCTACGTGTAATATGTGAGCCTTTGAGCACTTCTTCTGGATTGGAAACATCAGCATTTAGACACGGTGGATAATTGCTAAATGACACTTGCAGAAAACCCTATGATGTGGCAATTAACTGTCATGTTTACATACTTGGCTCGAGCATATTCTCGGAGTTCGTGATCTATCAACTCTGTCACTGATTACATTACAGAATCCAGTCCATAATATGATCACCGAAAATCTACTCGAACCCTTCTTTCTATCCATAACATTCCTCATAATGAAAATCCTAGTCCCTTTATATAGTGTCAGGAAATGCCAAGAAACGCCCATACTGCCTGCACGCTACCTGCTACCCTCCACTTACACCTGCCTTTTCTACTCCCTTCACCCCTCCAAAAGAAAAACCAACCCCTTCCTCTCTAACTTCATCCACTTCACCTGATGCATAGGGTGGCATTGTTGCTTATTGAAATGAGGAGATAGAGACAGAAGAGTCATTCCTGGAGAAAATTGGTAAGGCGTTGACTCATGAGGTGTTCTTGTGCCTTTGATTTTATTGATATACTGAAAAAATATCTCATGGTAGGCTTAGAATTTGTGGTTGGATGTTAGTTTGGTACAACATATACCCACTAGAATTTATAACTGTTTGTCAGGATAAGAAACAAACAGATAATGCAACGCTCTGCATGAACTGACCTTTCTTCGGAACAGAGCATAAGCCTCATTTCGAGTGAGGAAATTTCATATGATTCTTAGGCATTACCTTATGCTTAGCAAGGCAGAGTGGTTTTTTATAATATTAATTCAACACGAGCAAATGTGCTGTTAAGGAAAATAATTGCATTTATTGCCATCAGTCAAGTGTTGAAATGTTTTCTTTAATCACCCTTTGATTATCTTATAGTATCAGCCATCAGGTATTAATTGAACAGGTATATTAGCGTAAGTAGATAACTAAGACAAAAAGGGAAATGATAGCAAGTATCTATATGGAATCTAAAGACGCCTTTACTGAGGATGGGTAAGTAGAGGATATTGTAAACACTAAACACAATTCTAAAACAAACCATTATACAATATAGATATTAGTAGAAGTAATGTAGGCAAGTGTATAAACAAATATAAACATGATCACATTTTTAATTTCAAAAAGGGAAACTGAGGGAGAATGGATTCTAGTATTGGAAACTGAGATCCTTGTACAGGACTACAGGGTAAGGGAAGTGCATGAGATAACACGTTCAAACCGTAATGGGATATAGCCTATGTCATTGCGTCGTTTTTTCCATAAACAGACTAAATACTCTCTAATTCTCACTGAAAATCTGTAGCATGGAGGATATGATTCCAACTTGAGCATGTATGTCACTGAAAGAAAAGACTAATAAATTTGGCAACACGGCCAAAAATAAATTAGGCAACACGACCAAACAAATACATACAAAAGTCACCCCCTTAAACATGGTAAACTGGAACACCCCTGAAATGGTAATATCAACATATTTGATGAGCTTCTTTGGGGAGCGGATGAATATAGCAACCAGACCAAAGAGGACTTGCACGTTGCGCCATGAGAAGTCACATCGAATATACTCTAGACATTGCTGTGGAAGAGGAGAACGACTTTTACTTGCTATCGCTTGGAAAATGCAATGGATTGGAGTCACAATCATTAAAAACACTTTACGGAGTCAACAATGTTGCATTCTTGTCCATAATGTGGCATAATCTCAAAAGTTGTGTTTAGACGAACCTGTTAATGGAATGAATGTATGTAAGGTGTCTTGTCAACCTAGGTCTAGAAAGTGACAACTTGAGAGCCTTTGTGTCCACAAAGAAGTTGACATGATGCCCAGAGTTGGGTGTGGGGCCAATAAAGACCTGGTGATGCATTTGGAAGAATAAGCTCGATGATGACAAATATTGGAGTTCCATGAAGACAATGACAAACTTGAACCTACAAGAAGATATTCCTAATTTCTCCCCCCCCCCCCCCCCCCCCCCCCCCAATATATAGACCTGTCAAACTGGATTAAAATCCGTGGGCACTCATGGGTCGACCCGTTTAAGTCGGGTTCGGGTGATGAAATTTGCCACCCGCTGGAAATTATCCAAACCCATACCCACCCGTTTATTTAGCGGGTTTCGCAGTTGACCCACTTAAGTATATTACTTATGTAAAGTAGTTAGAATAAATAAAATGATCTACACTACTAACCATTAATTGTTAAGGAATTCCAGTCCAACTCAAACTTTCCCAACAAGATTTGATATGAGATGGATATTGGGGAAATAGAAATCCAACTCTATTACATTATCTAATTGTTCTAACCTAATCTGGAGTCGTAGCAAAAAAGTTACTAACTATAGTTCATTGATCATGATTATACATTAGAGAATTTTAATTTTACATTAAAGAATTTTGCCTAAAACTATGTATGTGCTTGAATGATTGTAAAAATATACCATACTATAATGACAATGCATAGTAGCTGCAGTTACGATCAAACCAATGTATAGTAGTTGGTTGTTCTTGTACTATATTTCATGTAAGAACAATAGAGAATTGTCTTCCTTTACCGTTACAGTAGCAACTTACACAATATTTGTTTATTGAACACATATTATATGGGCACCCGCGGGTGACCCACAATCCGTTGGGTTGGGTTTGGATTTGTCTTTCTTCGACTCGTTTAGAATTGCATCTTTTTGGCCCGCACCCGCGAGACCCAAACCCGCAACGACCCAACCCACCCACCCGTTTGACAGGTCTAATATATATACATTCATTTGTCTCTCTCTTCCCTCTCTCGATCTTTTCTTTTGTCACTTTTCTATGTTCAAGAAGACATGGTAGAGATTTAACTGATGTATTGCATGACTATAACTCTAGCACCTTTCTATAGAGTGAGAAAAAGTACAAGACTTGACTAACTCAACCACTAATGAGCTAAAGGCTGGCCCCAGGTATATATCATCTCACATAATTTAATTGAGTGATCTCAAGCATAGATGAATAATATTATGGTTAATTACAGAATAAAGGTTAAAGCAACGGAAGTAATAACAAATATACCTCAAACTTTGTAGCTTATGAAAATAGGATCCAAAGTATCTTTTCATATAACATCAATCAATGCAACTCTCCTATTACACAACATTGTGAACAAAACACAACATTTTCCTTCTTACACCTGACACCTTTTACAACTACGTGAATTGATGGATTTTGACGAAATTTAAAAAATAATTCCTCGCCTGTTCGTCACTAAATGGGAATTAAAGGGTAAATTGGACATATTCAAGTAGTAGTTCGAATTTAACAACACATTTGGGGGGTGGGTCCTTATATCTTTGCAGGAAGGACTGATGTAGCTCTGGTGAGTGGTGAGATACGTGTAATACTGTAATGGAGCTACAGCCTACAAGGCCAAAATTTCTCCAATATCCTTGAAAATATATAGTAATTCTTTGAGGACACTAACTGTGATTTAAATTTTTTTATGACGTGAAGTATGTATGCAATTTTGATTTTAGAGGGTTGAAACTGGAACTATTTTTTTTCTTCCAAAAGATGGTAGTTATGGTAGAACTTCAATACATGATAAAATATGAAAAACCTTCAGCACCTATGAAATAAGTATGCAAGGCGCTAATATGCTGAATAAATTTCTTAGTAAATGCACTTGTTCACAATATAATTTAAAAATATATAAAACAATCGTTCAAGCTACAACACTTTTTCTTCCTTTCATAAATAGTTCTCATATTTAAGTGTGTTTGTTGATTCATTCACATCGATGGTACTTGTTTTTCATAATGTAATGGTGTTTTGAAGGCTATCCCCTCTCCAATTGGAAGTTAGAAAAACTCTCCTTCAGTAGTGTCGGGTTAGCGGGTTAGTAGGAAAGCTCTCCCAAGGGTGATTGGTCTCATTTAGTTTTAACCTTGCAAGAAACACAGCTGCTTATACATTCAACTTTTCACTGGGTTGCACTGGTCTGTATTACCCTCTTCCCCCTCTCCCTTTTCTCTTTGTCAAAAATGAACGGCACTGAATTTCACATTAGTAGTATCGTTAACTTGCACAGAACTATTGAATTTGTTTCTGGACTTTCCCCTTGGTAAATTGGCAACCGGCTTTCTCTGTTTGTAACTAGCGTTCCTCATGCACTACATGGTTGCTTGCAATGCATACCGGTTTACTGGTATTACAAACTCCTTGGACTTTGTTATTGGAAAGCTGAGCTCTTGAAAAGTGCCGGACACCGAATCGTCTTGCAGGCGACATAAGCCATAACTTACTAGAATTTTGCAATTTACTTAAGCATGACTGTTAGTTGTTGCCATTCTACACTGCAAATAGAGTGTAGTATCCCGTCACAGAGCTTGTATTTGTACTATATAACCCATTGATCTAAACTTCGGCGAAGTTGGGAGAAGTTTCACCAATTTTGTCATTTTTGAGGCCTGGCAAAGTAGATGCTCATATACTTCGAGGTGGTCTCGATGCCGGATTGACATTTTCTGAACTTCCACGAAGTCAAGAGTGTAGTGTTTTGTCCAAATGTCGACGAAGTTGGTGAAGCCGGACCAAAGTTGGCACAGACCCAGACCAACTCCACCAAAATAGCCAAATGCTAAGTTTAATTGTATGGGATGACTCAAGTTGGCTTCCCACAACAGCTGTGGCCTCAACATATCCCATACAACTGAGACTTGGAATCTTGGAAATGTTTGAGTTTTGGGTCTTGGAGTTGGAGCTTTGGAGAGCCTTGAACTCTTGAACACGTGTTGCTGCCTTGCTAGGCAACTATCTATTCATTCTCTAATGGCCTCACTCCATTCTACCGTTTCTCTAGACTCTATAGTCTCCAGCTGCTTTTCTCTTAATTAACTTTTGAGTGGATCTAAATATCTATATATTAGCTGGGTTATATATTTTAGCTAAATCCAAGTAGATCTAGCCTAGATCTTATTAATTCTACCTTAGATCTAGTAACATCTACCTTAGGTATAATTAGTTTATCATCTTTAACTATTTGAGTTTGAAAAATGTTATGGTTTCTAAGTTCTTAACTTCTAGTGTGTTGTCTATTCATCTATCTACCTAAAGGGCTAAATGCATGTGATTTGTGATTTTGTGCTATATAAGGACAATGTAAGTTAACATTATGCCATGACCACACGTTTCCAATGAATGTTCCCTTCTAATTCACATTTTTTGTTCCAAAAAATGCATCGAAGTTTTTTTTTGAATCGAACTTTGCCTCTAAATTTTATCTAAGTTTTCACGAACTTCCACTTCCACTTTCACACATGGCAAAGTCGAAATAAAGTCAAGGTCCCGCACTGTGCTAGAACCGACCAATATGCTTCCAAAACCCCCTTATGTGATCATGTTTTATCATGTTTGAAGATGAACTGTTCTTTCTAGGCATCTGGTCATGGAGAACGCCGCTGCACATGCCTTGTAAATTTTAGGTTTCTTGTGGATGAGGAAACATTAGTTTCTTCAAAGTGAAAAAAACTTAACACGTAGATGCTTATATATATAAGGATCCCCTTGAGGACCTCCTTGACCATTCATTAATTGACATTATGAGCCATTTGGTGGGTCAGCTTGTTGAGATACCAAACTCGATCTATCTCGAGTCATGCTATACTTTTTTTCTGAATAAGAAACGTATCAGATCTTGCAACATTAGTTACTAGATTCCTATAGTTTTTCTTGATTCTGGTAAGATCCTCTTTTTGAAACTTGCAAGAATCAACCTTAAATATTTTCTATTGATTATGTTTAGTAATCATGATATTATCTCCATAGTGACAATCAAAAGACAACATACAATGCAATAGTACTGGTAAAAAAGGATTTACAGCTCTTTGAAGATCAAATTTAAAAGAAAATATACCGGCTAATGTCTAGAGCAATGAATCAAACTTCGGTGAAGTTTCAGGGAAATGTCAAACTTCGACCTTGGCAAAACCAAAGCCCAAGTAGGTCATCTTGGTCTCAACTTTGGTTCAACAGATGGCCCTTGACGTCGAAGTTTTATTTTTTGAATCGACTTTTGTCTAATATTCGGTGATGTTGTTGAAGTTTCATCAATGTTGGGCCAAAGTTAGGACCACCGCACATCGATGTTGTTTGTGCCCTAAAGGCCATAAATGCAGTAAGTGGCATCTGCACCGCTTCTTACAGCTTTAGTTATTAATCCTTATGGGGTATTGATGCTACTTCATATTTCATATGATACTGTATGGAGGATGTATGGTAAATTGCAATGATGTCTATTTGTATTGCAAAATTATCTCTTGCAACTGCAAGTGCGCATTGTATTTTCTATCTACCTAGGGCTGGAGTCTGAATCGTGTTTTGGTGTTAAATTAATACATGTAAGTTAGAGCGATATCATAGTTAGGGTTATGCAATCGAAGTTTCCTTCAAAATAGCGTCATTTTCTTTAAAAAATGCATCAAAGTTTGTGTCTAAACTTCCTCAAAGTCGACTTGAAGTCGAAGTCTTGCACCCTGCTCTAGAGATTATTTGTTACACTATTATAGTTTTGCATGCTGTGAATTATTCACGAGCAGTAGACTAGGTGGTTATGAGGTTTCCATAATTCAACTGGACCTCAAACTAGGAGGATTCTAGTTTCCGGTTCAGTTGTTCAACTGGTGGTTTGATTGGTTCAATTGGCCAGTTGGTAGGAGGAAGAGGAGGAATATGAAGCAGAAGGAGAAGACAGAGGGGGAGGTGGAAGAAGAGGACAGCTGCACACAGAACACCTGAAGAGAGGAAGACGGGAAGTGGAAGAGTGAAAGGGATACATGCAAGGGGAGGTGAAATCGGTGTCAGGATCCAGGAGGTTTTGTCATCTCTCTGCAGTCCAGCTGACTGACTAGTTATCTCAACTGAATAGGTTGCATGTTCACACCTGTCAGTCCATTGGCTTCTGGCAGGTCAGATTTTATTCTTGCTTCTGGCTAGCCTTTCACATTCTCGCGTCTTTAGGCTCATTGAACTGTGCTGGTCATCAGTTCCTGGTTCAGCTGACTGAACCTGTTAGTTGGGGTTCTGATAACATCAGCTGGTTCCTTTATGCATCTCGTTTTAAGAAAATGACCGTGCTTGAAGATATTGCTTGTGACGAGACAGGCACATTAGGTTATATATTGGTCGCAATCCTATGTTTTTCCTAAATCTAACCAGTTATTTCCTAAATAAGTTTTTTAAGATGCCCAAGTTAAGTTATTATGGTAAATGGTCATTGTTCATTTGTCATACTCAGTAGTCAATGTTGTTCTCCTTAATCCCTCTTACCCTATCCGTCATTAAGGTGTACGTATTTCGTAATACGAGTTTAATTTTTTTAAAGTTTGTCAATCTTGCGTCAGGGTGTCTCCTTGGAAACCCAAACATGCTGGGTGTCCCGCCTAGGGATCTCTATCAGCCGTGGGCATTCCCTGCGTATTGCATCTCATTCACTATTCTTTCAATATTCACCTTATGCATGTTTATGATTTAGGTCTAGTTACTGCTTAGTTTAAGCTGTGGTATGATTGCGTGTTTGTCACTAATACCGGCTATATTAGCATCCCATCACCATGTAAGCAGTAGCAAATAACGTCATCACAATTTTCTAGGTTACTGCAAGTCTCTCACGAGCTAAATATCAGCTCTCCTTCAGCCATCCTTTTGAATGGCAGAGGCAAGGTCATAGGATTAGGTTCAGATGATTCCACTTATCATGAAAAATCAATCTAACATCACATCGAAATCGGTATGGATATAAATAGTGATGCAAAGGACGACACTTTTTTGTTTTATATATCCTTTACATATTTGAACCCACATACATAATATCTGCCTCTGCCGTTGATCCTGCGGCCTCCAGAGATGACAGAAGAAAAGATAAGTGAGCCTCACTGGTGTGTCTGCTTCCTTATGCTCATTGTATTCATTTATGACTACTATTGTCAATCACCAACATGCATGGTCTTTGAACTGACCAACTACAATGGGGAGATAGAATATGCGGAGGTAGTGCTGACTCCGGATTTTGACCTCTGTATATGTGATACGAGGCTGCATCTTCAAGCTTCTAGTCATTATCATGCATGTGCCTAATGTCTTTCAAGGTACCAGTTCTTAGGTGTTCCACAATGCTCTTTTACATCATGTTGCTGCATGTCCTACTGTTAACTATCCTCATATCCTCTAGGTTGTACTTGATCATTGTAAAACCACCAGAAGTCCATCTCTACTGCACATCATCCATGATTTGTGGATGCTTGCTAGGACTGTCAGGTAAACAGAGGGTTGGTCATCTGAAATCCACAGGGTGCCCCCCACTTCTTTTCTTCCTAAACAGCCACCCCACGCCTGATTCATGTCGGTTACGTGACAGGATCTCACATGTTCTTGGTGGGTCACATCATATTCAGTAGCCATTTCTTAGTCAGTAATGTGTGCATGGGGCTTGTATTAGTATGCTATTACTGTCTATTATTCTATTATATCAGTCCATCAAGTTTTCTTTTATCCTGCACTCTATATTCTACTAGTTACAGTTCAGAACAAAATGTTGCAACATTCTCCGTCATCTTTCATTTTTCTGATAAGACCAATCATATTGGACATTTATCATGTTGAAAAAGGTATATCCCTAGTTTTGTCCCCCCTCCGTCCTCAGAGATTTTATTTTCAGTTTGTCTTTGGTGTAGGGCAGTGTTTTAAAAAGCGGTATGCGTTATGCGTGCGGAGAGGTCACTTTGTAGAATATATACGGTATGCGGGAGTATATGCGGTTTTAATTTTTTTAATAATTTAGTTATTAGTATATAAATTAATAACACAATTGCATATTTAATTTGTACGATTACATATTTGGACCCTAAAATTTGAGATAGATTAAATATAAAGTTTAAATGAAAAGTGGAGCACCATTTAGAATGCATTCTAGAGTTATTTAAGCAAAAACTTCAATGAAGCATGCAAGAAATGGTTTAAAACGTGTACATAACAATGAGTACTAACCAAATCATACAAAAAGATGCCTACATGTCCAAAACAAGAAACATTAAATGAGCATGCAACTCATGTACAAAACATCAACAAAATAGTACATTAAGAGAATGTTATTAATAAAACTATAATTTAGTTTGGGATGAGATACAAATGTCTATTTAAAAAGCATTGACTAATCGGCCTTATAAGCGGCTAAGTATATGCGGGCCGCTTATGCGGCCCGTGCGACCTTTTTTTGAAACACTGGTGTAGGACATGTTTGGTTACCTGGATGTGCGGCCTTTTTTTGAAACACTGGTGTAGGGCATGTTTGGTTACCTGGATTTTACCATATTAGATTGCATTTTGGACTCCAGTTCTGCAAATTTTAGATTTGGTTTGTAGGATTGGAGAAATGGGGTTAATCCCGAGATTTTTAGACAGAATAGGAATCCCACATTTTTGTTTTCATCAAAATTCTCCCGGATGCCAAAATCCATCACGGGCAAGACAACAGACACGAAAAAAGATAAATCCCAGACTTACAAAATCCAGCAAACTAAACATAAAATTTTACTTTACGAGATTTTGAGAATGCAACATTTCAACAATGCGGGATGGACATAATATATGATTTCAGTAAATCCAGCTAACCAAATGTGCCCGTATCATCTTGTGTTCATCCTAGTATCTTGATGCCCCCACCCATCTTCTCGGAGCTTCTATTTCAGTTTGTCTTTAGTGTATCTTGTGTTCTTCCTAGTATCTTGATGGTGAGTCATTTGCATAAACATTATTTGTATATGTTATTCCTAGTATATTGATGGCGAGCCATTTGCACCAACATCATCTATTTATGTTCTTCCTAGTATTTGCACCGTTTCTGTTCAGCCTTGTCTTCTTGAAATTCTGGTTGTCCCATTCCCTTTCTTGGCACAATATATGCGTAGCTATACACGTAGGTTTTCTGTTTGCAATTGCCAATTATGACAATCATTCCTCGGTAAGCACCTTTGACGTGCGATGTATTGTTCATAGTTCATACTGAGCTTGATGTACATTCTGGTTTCCTCAAACATAGGACATAAGGATACTAGTTCTAAAGGCTATATTAGCTAGACACCTTTCAGTACAGTAGTCCTTGTAAATGCTAGTAAGATTGCTACATTCTGTTAGGGCAGCAGTGGTATAATCAGATTTTCTGTACTAGATCGTACTAATCTAATAATGAAATTAGGGATCTTATAATCTAGGATTGCTGCTGTTTCTTATATTCTATAGTAGTGCAACTTCATTCTGGGTTCTTGTAGTTTGCGCATGCACAGCTCCCTGATTTGAACGGTGTATAAGACATGTTGAAGTAAAAGGGTGCCAGTAACTATGCAGCAACACTATATTGACTGAATTTAGTGGTAGTACATGTTGCCTACAACATAAAGTTTTAAGACAAGAGTTATCACTTGAAGAATAAATTTGGAACACGATGTATTTGTAATTTTGCACTTGCCTCTGCAGAGATGAATAACTACTAGAGCTTGCACATGTCCCTGATGTTTGAATTATTATTTTGTGCAGTTTTTTTAATATTATATCTCGTTTAACCTCTCTGTGTTGTCTCATGCAATTCTCTCAGCCAGCTAGTGACTAGGAATCAGTATTTACGGCGTTTTGATTGTCTGCTTGCATGTTCATCTTGTTGCTGTTTTGTGATTGATTACATTTCCTTGATTTATGCTAGACTACCTGATGTGTCTAATTCCCGATTTGGCTTCTGCTTTCTTGTTAAATTTGCTTCTGTTTTCTTAGTTCTTTTGCCACATATATTTCCAAACACATTTTTGAATAGTGATTGACCAATGTTTGGGAAATCAGTCCGCATGTTCACATATACTTCCGCTCATGCCTCAATACCCACATATTACTAATCGGTCCACTTAGTGGTTTCAGGCCATATAAGTGCCCACTTGGCGGCCTATAAAACACTGCCTTTTGAAACGCCCAATACTTGTACCCATACATAATACATATATGTATACATTTAGTAAATAAAACAAATTTCCGCGCGCACACACACAGAGATATTAATACAAATTACATGTATAAGATTCAACATTTGTACATATACCACACATTATATATACACATATGTGTTGGGTGTGTAGCAAGGAAACATAATAGAAAATAATTCTTCTTCATGAATCCTACAAGTAAGATCCATTTAACACAATAATAATGGATTGGGGTTTCAAGACATGCCTCATTGTGGAAGAAGTTTCAACACTTTGTCTTGATTGCTTTGAGTAGATCCCAGTCGTCTGATATGCTATCGATTATGACGTCGCCAGGGTTGACATCTAATCCAAATACATGAAGGGTTTTGGAATCCTTGATTTGTTGTCTTGTTGGTGGTTGCAGAATGGCATGGTCCATGGCCCCCGCTTGGTGGTGGAACAACTCATCCCACGTCATAGGGAGTGGGTATTGTTGAATATTGCATTGCGTCCGCCACCGATGATGTGGTATGGGTGACGTTAGTGACAAAATATCTTGTTTTGTTGTGGTTGCTACTTCGAAGGAGTTCCTTGTTCGGAACACGTTTTTTGTGTGAATTCATCTCCAAGATACCCACACTTTGGAGCCTCTAGGCTCCTTTCTATCTCTCTCTTAGTTGTTCTTAGGCCTCATTTAGCAACATTTTCAGATAATCTAGCGTTGTCTTCTAGGCAATACCTGATGTGACTTGATCATGACATGACCACTTATGGTGCTCAACAAAATTTAGACTAGAAGTGGGATTAAGGACTTGCTAGTCCCATTTCACTTTTGATATTCAAGCCAACTCAATCTTTCTTCGAGTGGAATTTTAAGATATGGTCTAGATTAGCTTCTCCATTATGACATTAATTTGACATTATATCCAGATTAGAACCAGACCGAATTCCCAAATAATATTTTGTCCAGACCATACTAATTTTGTCCCTTCAGCATGACTAATGTAGTCAATGTGACACATTCGTTATCTATATCCTATGCCAAACAAGGTTTTCGAGGTTTTGAAACCTGAAGGGAACAATGAGCAAATGAAATTGCATATTATCAAGGCTTCATGTTACCGGAGGCACCGTACACCTCAGTCGTTTTTAAAGATGCAATAATTTTTTGAAAATTCTAAACCGTTGATCTTCTTAAATATCTTAAGAACATACTATATAATAAATTTTAGCTCATTTGGATACTTATAGGTCGTGCATCTAAAGGAGGCAAGAATCATGCATTTCAAATGAGTTTTGTGCGTTGATTTTGTTGTCCTTGGATGAGTGACTTACACTCATCCAAATGAGATCAAATTTTGTATTTGACCTATTATTATTGTAACCATGAAGATCAATGGATTGGATTTTGGAAAGACAAGGTCTAGATAGGCAAACACCATTGAGGTGTACGGCGTAATCTGTACACTCGAGTGTATTCTAGCTTGACTCTCTCTCTCTAGATGTATATAAAATATATATATATATATAAATATATATAAATATATATATATATATATATATATATATATATATATAGAGTCAGGCTAGAATACACTCGAGTGTACTGATCGCACGAATACACTCAAGTGTGTTTGCATATCAAGACTATTTTTTGCAAAATGTAAACCGTGGATCTTCACCGTCATACTATAACTAGGCTACATACAAATTTTGAGCTCATTTGGATGAGTATAAGTCACTCATCCGAGGGCAACAAAATCGACGCGCGAAACTAATTTGAAATGCATAATTTTTGCGGTCTTCATAACACGAGCTATACATATCCAAATGTGCTCAAATTTTGCGTATGAGTTGTTCACAAGATGTTTAAGAAGATCAACAGATTAGATTTTCAAAAAAAATATTGCATCATGAAAAACTACTTGAGTGTATTCCGCTCCGGATACACTCGAGTGTATTCTAGCCTGACTCTATAAATATATATATATATATATATATATATAAATATATATATAAATATATATATATATATATATATATATATATATATAGAGAGAGAGAGAGAGAGTAAGAATTTGTTGTCCGGCGGGTAGCATTGGGCAAGTTACCCGGCAGCAGCACGCGGTGGCATTGCCCCGTAATTACTTCAAAAAAGAAAAACAGGCGGAAAGCGTTCGAACGCGAAAAACCCAAAACCCTCGCACTGCCCTCGCTCAGACCGTCGCTCTGCCCTCCCTCTGCCATCGCTCTGCCTTTCACGCAAAAATCACCGGCGACCAAATCACCGCAACAACCTCTATCCCCAACTCCTCCGTCTCTACTTGCTCCTCCATCTCCATCATCTTCGATTCCACATCTCGCTGCATCTCAATTCCGAATCAGTTACCTCTTCAAAGATGACGAGAACAAAGAAAGCATCAAGGAAGACCTCGACAATGCCGCCGTGGAGAAGGAATCTACGGCCAGTGATTGAAGAAGATGAAGACTTCGAAATGCAGCCCCATCATGCCGAGGAGAAGATGGCCAAAGAACCAGAGGAAGCGGCGGCCGCAGAACCACATACTACCCTGAAAGGGGATAGGGAAGGGGCTACGATGCCCAAGGCAACAGATGTAGCGGAGAAAGAAGCAATTACAGAAAAGAAGATGAAAAAAGGGGATGCGAACACGGGTGAAACGGGACAAGAAGAGGCTGTGAAAGGGAAGAAGGAGGTTGCTTCTGCGACTCCTCTGTCAAAAACGAAAAGGAAGAAAAGAGGGGCTGCAGATCCCCTGACGAGTAAACCGTCCGAGAAAAGAGCAAAACGAAGTAAGCTGGGTACGGCTGAGAAAGAAGGTAAAGGAGCTACCGAGACTGGCAAACCTCGGAGTGACAAAGCGGAGAGTAAAAAACGACAAGGTAATTTGTGATAGCATGTACATTACAAACGAGAAATAAAAAGATTTCATATAGAAAGTAACAATGCATGTTAAAAGAGTAATTGTTATAAGAAGTAGAGTAACTACATGATACCAAGAGTAACTGATATAGAACATTCGAGTAACTGTACGATAGCCTAGAGTAACTAGAGTAAATGCTGGAGTAACTATTATAGAACAAAGAGTAATTTGCACACTTTACATATCAGTTTGACATATGAAAACCATATTGTTAAGCTAAAAAAGACTAAAAATTTAGAGTAACTTCATTCCTATACAGGAAAAGAAAGGGAAGGGAAAGGAAAGGCCAAAGAAACTAAGGATATGGATAAGGCTGCTGACGAGATAGAAGAAGAGGAAATAAGGAGGAAGAAAGAAAAGGGAAAGGAAAAGGCTACCTATGAGGGAGAAAAAGAGGATAGAATTAAGAGGACAGAAAAGGAGAAAGGAAAGGCAGCTGAAGGTAATATTGAATGGATTTATAAATTTATTAAATTGCTGTTACTATCATATGACACTTACTTGAACTTTATTAAAATTGTTGTTACAAGAATAAACAGTTAGCATTAAAAATATTATCAACCTACCCCGTGGATTGAAATGTGAAAAATTGAAGAGTAACTTGACTGAGTAACAAGTAATGCTAAAAAAAAAGAAAACTAAGAGTAACTTTTCATATATTTGCAGTGGAGATAAAGAGGCTGTACCACAGGTGTTACCTAAAGAGCTACATCACCGCCAGCAAGAGCGTGGTGTTTACAAGTAATCAACTAAGAATGATGAGGGCGACGACATTTGCAAACATGATAAAGATGTCGAATCTTATGGTTGATGTATGCCTCTTGGAGGATTTGATAGACAGATATGTAGATGATGACAAGTTTTTGCTGGCCAGAGGGGTGGAAAGAAGGATGACGGTTGAGGATGTAGGGGTAATTCTAGGTATCCCAAGTAGAGGTATGGACATCATACCTAGGAAAAATTCTGAGATTGTGAGATCAATATGGCAACAATTTGCCAGGGCAACAGGTAAACAAGGAAATGAAGAGGAGACCTCTAAGAGCTTAAGGGAAAAGGATGTCCTTCACAAGGACAACTTAGCAAAGCTTTGGCAACAATTTGCAAGTACCGACGATCCATCGGACTACCAGAACATGTGTCGTGCGTGGATGTTGCACCTGCTAGCAACATTCCTACTCCCAGACACCAGCTATTACACACCAATCTACATACTGCACTACCTAGACGATGTTACTGAAACGACGCAGATGAATTGGGCAAAGCTGGTGCATGGAAGCATCTTCAGGAATATGAAGATGCTGAAGCAGAATGTCCAGCTGAGGAGGAAAGGGGAGAAAGGGAAAACCACCCTCTACACAACAAGGTGTGTGATGTGCCTATGTGTAAGTGAACGAAATTATCTTCATCTACAAAATTGTTACAATGATGACTATGGGGGGCAGTTACATATGCATTGAATTTTCACTCTATTTAAATGTAGGTTTTGTCATATGAGATGACAAACATGGCAAAGCCAACGTTCCTCGACGCAAAGCCAAGGATAAACAAGTGGGCTGCGCCGGTCGAGAAGTTGATGGATTTAGGGGTTGTGGACCCTAAGGATGTAAGAATATTTCTTATTTGTTACAAAAGCTAATATATAACATAATCCTGCAAGTTTGCATTGTTAAATACTATTTTTGATTTTTTTTATGGAAAAGTTTGTGAAAGTATGAATATAGACCAGGGGGATAACTGGCAAGCTGCAAGAACAATGAAAGACATGCCCTACTACCTTGCAGAGAAAAGGGCAAAAAGTAAACAAACGCCAAACAAGGCGCCAGCAAAGCCAGTCATTTGAAAAGGAGTGCCTGTTGATGACTCCAACCTGGCGAGAAGAATTCACATACTCGATGAGGAGCTAAAGATGCAGAAGGAGATATGCACGAAAATTGCTATTGAGGTATTCACTAAAATACAGAGAGAGAAGAAACGGCTAGAAAACAGAATAGCCGAGCTGGAAGAGGAGAACAGAAATCTGAGGAGAAAATTCGGAGATGAAGGTGACAAATCACAGTCACCTGTCGGTGGATTCAAACAATCTGCTGAGAGGTTCACATCGGGGAATGTTCAAGAACCCAAAGACAGTTCATATGTACTACCCAATAAGGATGTCGATACGACGAGCAAATTAGAGAATGAAGGTATGCATAAGGACGACACGCCAAGGAAGCGAGGCAGGCTGAGCCTCAGAAGAAAATATGTGGAAGAGAATGACTTAGAAGATGAGAATGATGGGAAGAAAAATGATGATGAGGAGGAGAAGAAAGAAAAATCAGCTGAAGGTTTGGACCACGGAAAATCTGCACGAGATGTAGAAGAAAAGAGCAATGAAGAAATAGGTGAAAAACAGAAGAATATAATAGAAGAAGAAGGGCAGAAGGAGGAGCCCAGAACAACTGTTGTGGTTTTGTATGGAGATATATACTTTGAGATATATACTTTGAGTAACTCTGATAGCACTGAGAGTAACTATGATAACACTGAGGGTAACTACGAGAACACTGAGAGTATCTGTGACGATATAAAAAGTAACTCCAACGACCAGAAAGTAACTCTTGAGGCTGAAGGTTTGTAAAAAACACGAAACAAGTGTATGTGAACCACATAGTAGCAAAAACTGACATTTCGTGAGTAACCTTCAATTACTCACAGGGTTTTTTTAGTTACTCATAGGTTTCTTTCAGTTACTCGCATGGTTTTTTCAGTTACTCGCGTGTTTTTTCAGTTACTCGCTTGGTTTTTTCAGTTACTCACGGTGTTTGTTCAGCAACCTTCGAAACGATTTCTTCAGTTACTCATAGGGTTTTTTCAGTTACTCGCGTGCTTTTTTTAGTTACTCGCAGGGTTTTTTCAGTTACTCACAGTGTTTGTTCAGTAACCTTTGAAAATACAACAAGAACATCTTGTAAAGTAATTGAACCTGCATGACAGCAAGTGTTCGATTCCAGAAAAAGGTAACTGTATCAACACTAAGAGTAATAGTAGGAACACAATGAGTAACTGTGAAAACACTAAGAGTAACTGTGATAAAACAAAAAGTAACTCTAGCGTTCAAAAAGTAACTTTTTTACTTTGTAAAGTAACTATTGTAGAAATACTCCCCAGTCCCTCCACCACCAACCCATCCCTCCCCACGAGGCCTGCTATCCTATTTTGGTGAATCACGCTCCATTTAATGCATTACAAGAAAGGATATGTACAATGCACTGATTCTATTAAAGAAGGAACCAGAAAAGTGAAGAAAAGAGAGCACATAGCTATAAAGATATGTACAAGAGTTTGCTGTACAATGTAAAAGCAGACACAGAGCACAAAGCACTACTGTGTCGTCAGAACATCACATAGTACTGCTGCCATCTTTGCAACACCAACAACACAGAGCACTGCTGCCCATCTTTGCAGCACCAACAACACATAGCACTGCTGCCATCTTCCTTTAAGTTGATGCCAACACAAACAACCTACCTTCTTCACAACCTACCTTCTTCTACCATTACTAGTTTTCTCACAACCCACAACACAACCTACCATGGAGCCGTTCATCCAGCCCATCAACTACACCATTGACGACAAGACAATGGAATCCATTCAACTTCCTATAGAATGGAACCATCTCCATTTTCACATCAATCCAGGCAAGACCACCTTCCATATCGGAAACCAGACATTCCAGATAACCCTTATGCAGAATAAAAACGGATCACTTTCAACTGGTAAGGGCTGGAAAAGGACGATCGCACAACTCAATATTTGCAAAGGTTGGATCATCTTCCTCAAGCCAACTGATCATCAGACTATCACAGCATGGATCACAGATCAATTCTTAGAAACACCAACCGAGCTTATTCCGCTCTTCAGAATGCCTGGCGACGAAGTATTCTCTGGATCAGACGACTCTGCAGATCTGCTCTTTGTTAGGGACAAATACCAAGCAGCACCGGGATCAGCTGTAAATCCCGTTCAGGTTGACTCATCTACAACAACGGACACCTCAACATCTGTAGAAGACACTGCTTCTTCTTCTGTCCAGCCTTCCTATCATAAATAGGTATGCACCAGCGCCCTTTTCTCTTAGTCTTTTGGTCGATAATCTTCCCCATCACTATCTATACCGCCCCCAACCATCCTGGTCTAAAAATCGTGGTTGACTCATGGGTAAATCCTTTACAGGTTGACTCATCTACAACAGGAATTTGTGTGGCCAGAAGTTTTAATGATTCTGAAGTTGCTGTTTTGGTTTGCTGTGTCTGCTTTGCAATGGAGTAAATAGTGTGTATAATAGATCTCATCATGGTTTGACCCCCTAAGATCTTTGGTTTTTATGTTCATTTGATGGACCGTCCTTATATCAGATTTGGCTGTAGTTTTCTGTATTATTTGTTCCAAAGAGTATGTATAATATATAACATTTTATGCTTTGAATGATGTGTTCCAGAGACTATGTATAATATATATCGTTTGTTCCATAGACTATATATAATTATAAGAACACTAAGAGTAACTTTGATAGTATAGAAAAGTAACCATATGATTCAAATGAGTAACCCACATACTTTGTAAGAGTACCTCTAAAAAAAGAGAGGTAATCCATGAGGTAACTGTGACAGCACTAAGGAGTAACTGAGATAACACTAAGAGTACCTCTGATAGCACTGAAAGTAACTCTGATAGCACTGAGAATAACTGATAGAACACTGAGAGGTATCTGTGACAACACTAAGGAGTAACTGACATAACACTAAGAGTAACTCTGATAGCACTGAGAGTAACTCTGATAGCACTGAGAGTAACTGATAGAACACTGAGAGGTATCTGTGACAACACTAAGGAGTAACTAAGAGAACACTAAGAGTAACTCTGATAGCACTGAGAGTAACTATGATAACACTGAGAGTAACTGAGAGAACACTGAGAGTATCTGTGACGATATAAAAAGTAACTCCAGCGACCAGAAAGTAACTCTTGAGGCTGAAGGTTTGTCAAAAACACGACACCAGTGTATGACATAGTAGCAAAAACTGACATTTCGTGAGTATACTGAACAAAACATGAAAAAAATTGTACTAATCCAAAAATGTATGTATTTCAAAAGAAAAGAGTATTCAATGCACACAAAGATAAAACAAAAAATATTCTGCAAAAGAGTAAGATCTGATCAGAACAGATTCTTTGTAGCATATTCAAAGTATACATATAGCTGGTGGAGCTCAACGTAACACATAAAATACATTACAAAACACAAAAGTAAAAATACATGGATGGTTACAAAATCACTTTCACAAAAACTGTAGACAAAAAGAACAACCCATTACAGATTTGAATATCCTTCACTCACACGCTAATCAACTACAAACTCCACTAAAAAACGTCCAACATCAACAGACCACACGATCAGCAACAGAGATAATCATTGAACAGCAAACAACAACAACACATAGTCCAGAAGAGGAATGGACTACTTCTTCATAGGGCAGTTCCTGCTATCATGGTTGACCCCAAACTCTAAGCAATTCTTGCACTGCCTCTCTCTTTTAGACTGGGCAATCTGAACTCCAGATTTAAACCTCACATCGGTCGATCTAGGTCTCCCCTTAGTTTTGCAACTACTAGGTATATGGACCTTGACAGCAGAAGAGGAAGCTGTATTAGAAGCGGTTACACCAACACCTGTACCAGGATCAGCGAGATCCAAGTCTAAGAGCTCCTTTCACAAAGCTACCAATTTTTCATGGCAAAGATCTACAACATTGTTCCTAAACGCTATGTTGACAATCGAATTGCAGGCAGAAACAAGATGAAGTGTCCTCCCAGTGGATGGATGCTTAACTGACGCTTTGCCAAAAATCAAAGGGTGTTCTCTGTACCCTTTGGTCCACCTCTTCAGAATGTAACGCTCGGGAAGAGTGCAATAGTCACGACTCTTCAAATAAGAGAGGATGTGCCTGCAAGGGATGCCTTTGAATTCCAACATGAAGCAACTGCAGGAAACAATGTCACTAGATAACTCTTTCTTCAATATACGGGGAGTTCCAAGTCCACCGACGCGATACACCTCAAAGACACCTTCTGAAGCTTCCTTTACATTGTAGACCATGCTTTGGTGAACCTCGGACTGGAATATCTTAAAGATGGACTTGGTGTATATACCTCTCATCTGCTCCTCTAGGGGCCACAGTGATGACAAAGGGAGGTTACTGTACTCGTCATCAAAATCTTTGAAATTTTCAATCTCCCACACATGAGAGTAGACAGTCTCCAACGAACATACAAGTTCAAAGAGAGTCTTCCTACTATTTACATGGCTCCTAATGAACACATTCAGACTCTCGCTCCTCTGAGTCATCCTCATGCCCGCAAAGAAGGAGGACTGCATATAGCATGGAACCCAATCGCAACGCATCACATACATATCAGAAAGCCAGCTAATGGACAACAAATCATGCTCCCGAATTACAGAATCCCACCTCTCTTCAAAAATGTCGACATCATCCACATTCCAGACACAATCATTCAACAAGCTTATGATCTGGTCCTTGTTAGGAATGCCACCAAGCTTGGAGGGAAGCTTCTGTAGGATGTGCCAACTACAGAAGCGATGCTTGCAATTGGGAAAAACAGAGATGATAACAACATTCATAGCAGGGTCCTGATCGGTTATGATGGAAACCGGCTCTTTGCCAAAACAAAGTAGGTACTGCTTGAAAACCCAGACAAATGAGTCATACTTCTCATCGACCAGCAGAGCAGATGCAAACAACACTGTCTTGCGATGGTGATCAACTCCACCAAACATTCCAAAAACTATCAAATACTTATTGGTGCGGTAGGTGGTGTCAAACACAATCACATCACCGAATAGCCCACAGTCTTCAACAGAGACAGGATCAGCCCAAAACAGATGAGTAAGACAACAATTGGGATCTTTTTGGTAGCTATAGAAGAATTTCAGATCGATGACCTTGAACCTGGCAAAGCGATCTAAAACCATGTCGACGTCGTATTTAGCCAACTCTTTCCTCTTTCTACTGATGTGTCCATGAGCTTGTCTACTGGTAAATGTCAGATTTTCATAGCCGCCAGACTCGGATGCTATCAATGCAATTTGTCTCGATACAGGTATGTTAGCTTGGCTCATGGAAGAAAGGATCTCTTTTTGAGTTTCATCAAGAGATGAGTTACACTTGAGGTAACGGAGATGAGCAACGTCAACAAGATCATGGTTGTGTTCCTCAACAAATGCAGTCACAACCCACATGGATGAGGACTTATCCAGTGTGAAACGTATCATGGCTCCACAACCACACCTCTTCACAGAACGCCTGTGCTTCTTGGACAACTTATCCTGCAAGTTACCCATTTCATCACTAACGGGGCTCAGAAGCCCTCTAGACCTCTTAGAACGGCAAATCTTACCCTGCTTATCACAAACCAGATCTTTAGCAACCAGAATCTTACTTCCCCGTTCATATTTATTGTAATAAATAAATAAATAAATAAATATATAAATATATATAAAAATATAAATATATATATAAATATAAATAAATAAATAAATAAATAAATAAATAAAATAAATATATATAAGGAGTAACTGACATAACACTAAGAGTAACTCTGATAGCACTGAGAGTAACTCTGATAGCACTGAGAGTAACTGATAGAACACTGAGAGGTATCTGTGACAGCACTAAGGAGTAACTAAGAGAACACTAAGAGTAACTCTGATAGCACTGAGAGTAACTATGATAACACTGAGAGTAACTGAGAGAACATTGAGAGTATCTGTGACGATATAAAAAGTAACTCCAGCGACCAGAAAGTAACTCTTGAGGCTGAAGGTTTGTCAAAAACACGACACTAGTGTATGACATAGTAGCAAAAACTGACATTTCCTGAGTATACTGAACAAAACATGAAAAAAATTGTACTAATCCAAAAATGTATGTATTTCAAAAGAAAAGAGTATTCAATGCACACAAAGATAAAACAAAAAATATTCTGCAAAAGAGTAAGATCTGATCAGAACAGATTCTTTGTAGCATATTCAAAGTATACATATAGCTGGTGGAGCTCAACGTAACACATAAAATACATTACAAAACACAAAAGTAAAAATACATGGATGGTTACAAAATCACTTTTACAAAAACTGTAGACAAAAAGAACAACCCATTACAGATTTGAATATCCTTCACTCACACGCTAATCAACTACAAACTCAACTAAAAAACGTCCAACATCAACAGACCACACGATCAGCAACATAGATAATCATTGAACAACAAACAACAACAACACATAGTCCAGAAGAGGAATGGACTACTTCTTCATAGGGCAGTTCCTGCTATCATGGTTGACCCCAAACTCTAAGCAATTCTTGCACTACCTCTCTCTTTTAGACTGGGCAATCTGAACTCCAGATTTAAACCTCACATCGGTCGATCTAGGTCTCCCCTTAGTTTTGCAACTACTAGGTATATGGACCTTGACAGCAGAAGAGGAAGCTGTATTAGAAGCGGTTACACCAACACCTGTACCAGGATCAGCGAGATCCAAGTCTAAGAGCTCCTTTCACAAAGCTACCAATTTTTCATGGCAAAGATCTACAACATTGTTCCTAAACGCTATGTTGACAATCGAATTGCAGGCAGAAACAAGATGAAGTGTCCTCCCAGTGGATGGATGCTTAACTGACGCTTTGCCAAAAATCAAAGGGTGTTCTCTGTACCCTTTGGTCCACCTCTTCAGAATGTAACGCTCGGGAAGAGTGCAATAGTCACGGCTCTTCAAATAAGAGAGGATGTGCGTGCAACGGATGCCTTTGAATTCCAACATGAAGCAACTGCAGGAAACAATGTCACTAGATAACTCTTTCTTCAATATACGGGGAGTTCCAAGTCCACCGACGCTATACACCTCAAAGACACCTTCTGAAGCTTCCTTTACATTGTAGACCATGCTTTGGTGAACCTCGGACTGGAATATCTTAAAGATGGACTTGGTGTATATACCTCTCATCTGCTCCTCTAGGGGCCACAGTGATGACAAAGGGAGGTTACTGTACTCGTCATCAAAATCTTTGAAATTTTCAATCTCCCGCACATGAGAGTAGACAGTATCCAACGAACATACAAGTTCAAAGAGAGTCTTCCTACTATTTACATGGCTCCTAATGAACACATTCAGACTCTCGCTCCTCTGAGTCATCCTCATGCCCGCAAAGAAGGAGGACTGCATATAGCATGGAACCCAATCGCAACGCATCACATACATATCAGAAAGCCAGGTGATGGACAACAAATCATGCTCCTGAATTACAGAATCCCACCTCTCTTCAAAAATGTCGACATCATCCACATTCCAGACACAATCATTCAACAAGCTTATGATCTGGTCCTTGTTAGGAATGCCACCGAGCTTGGAGGGAAGCTTATGTAGGATGTGCCAACTACAGAAGCGATGCTTGCAATTGGGAAAAACAAAGATGATAACAACATTCATAGCAGGGTCCTGATCGGTTATGATGGAAACCGACTCTTTGCCAAAACAAAGTAGGTACTGCTTGAAAACCCAGACAAATGAGTCATACTTCTCATCGACTAGCAGAGCAGATGCAAACAACACTGTCTTGCGATGGTGATCAACTCCACCAAACATTCCAAAAACCATCAAATACTTATTGGTGCGGTAGGTGGTGTCAAACACAATCGCATCCCCGAATAGCCCACAGTCTTCAACAGAGACAGGATCAGCCCAAAACAGATGAGTAAGACAACAATTGGGATCTTTTTGGTAGCTATAGAAGAATTTCAGATCGATGACCTTGAACCTGGCAAAGCGATCTAAAACCATGTCGACGTCGTATTTAGCCAACTCTTTCCTCTTTCTACTGATGTGTCCATGAGCTTGTCTACTGGTAAATGTCAGATTTTCATAGCCGCCAGACTCGGATGCTATCAATGCAATTTGTCTCGATACAGGTATGTTAGCTTGGCTCATGGAAGAAAGGATCTCTTTTTGAGTTTCATCAAGAGATGAGTTACACTTGAGGTAACGGAGATGAGCAACGTCAACAAGATCGTGGTTGTGTTCCTCAACAAATGCAGTCACAACCCACATGGATGAGGACTTATCCAGTGTGAAACGTATCATGGCTCCACAACCACACCTCTTCACAGAACGCCTGTGCTTCTTGGACAACTTATCCTGCAAGTTACCCATTTCATCACAAACGGGGCTCAGAAGCCCTCTAGACCTCTTAGAACGGCAAATCTTACCCTGCTTATCACAAACCAGATCTTTAGCAACCAGAATCTTACTTCCCCGTTCATATCTATTGTCATCTTTCCTGATGTTAAACCCAATCATTCCAACATAGCTGCAATAGAAGGATATACCTTCATCTAGACTTCCAAACTGAAGGCCAACTCTAGGGACTGCAGCTGGGGACAGAGAGGAAACACAAATAGAATGAGAAGACTGAGGATTATCATCGTCACGGCCGACACTTGCATTAGCAGCATCCGTATCAAGGCTGGGATCCATGACAGTGTGTTGGAGTAACTCAGAAGACCAGAAGAGTAACCCTGTAACACAACAAGAGTAACTCGGTAAGGCAAAAGAGTAACCAATTATAACAAGAGAGTAACTACACAAAACATAAAAATATGTATGCCAGTTACTACTTCAAAAATGAAAATGCAGACACAAAAATTGGGTTTCTTTCCCACACAAGATAGAGGGATGAATAAACATTGAAATGATGAGAAAAAATAGAAAAATGAGTATAACTGAATGAATTTACAAAGAGAAATACAAAATCTACCTGAATGTAGCTTGAAAAAACGGTTGCTCGTAAAAATGCAGATAGAACAGGGAATTCTCCCACCACCTCCACTCCATACTCAGCGACGTGGAATTCACACAACAACAATTTGCTCCTGAATATGCAGATAGAACAGGGAATTCTCCAACCACACCCACTCCCTCCTCCTCAGTGGCATGAGCTTCAGAACAACATGTCTAAACGGTGGAATCAACTTGTTGAAAATCGATACCGTCACGGGATACACAGACGAAAGTGGGAGACACCTTAGTTGTCCTGCTCTACAAGATTGATAAAAGGGAAAACCGTCCTTGTTATTCAGGAATGGAAATGAATATAGGGATTTCTGAGGAAGAAATGTAAAATGAAGATTGAAATACGCCAAGGAAAGTGGAATCAGAGGCGGAATTACACATGCAGGGCGTTCAACGGCAGATAGGGGGTAGATGAGCGGCAGATGGGGGTAGAACGGATGTATCAGCCTAGCGGCGGCACAGACGAGCGCGGAGGACGCTGCGTGGTTTTTTTTTCTTTCCTGAACGCGTGCTACAGTAACTTCGACTTATTTACAAGCACCTGCCACCGTGCGCTATTGCCGGGTAACTTAGTCAATACTACCCGCCGGGTAACAAATAAACAACCATATATATAAATAAATATATATAAATAAATAAATAAATATAAATAAATAAATATATATAAATAAATATATATATATATATATATAAATAAATATAAATAAACAAATAAACAAACAAACAAATAAATAAATATATATAAATATAAATATAAATAAATAAATAAATATATATATATATATATATAAATAAATAAATAAATATAAATATAAATATATATATAAATATAAATATAAATATAAATATATATATTAATAAATAAATAAATAAATATAAATAAATAAATAAATAAATAAATATATAAATATATATATATTGTCATATTTTAAAATAAATATATAAATATATATATAAATATAAATATATATATAAATATAAATATAAATAAATATATATAAAAATAAATAAAAATATATATATATATATATAAATAAATAAATAAATATATAAATATATATATTGGAACCAGTAGCAACATCGGTTACATTGTTGTCCCAGACAAGGTAGTTGGAGACCTTGTTGGGCCTGAGGTGGTTCGACAAGGCAGTACGGGAACTTTCATCCAAACAAGCATGTTGCCCGCACAACAAACAATGACTTGTTGTGCCCGAGACCCAATACTCTGTCGGCGGTACAGAAGCTCTGGTCTGTGAACATCGACGTTTACCCGACCACGATTTCTTTCAGCCTGGCCCGCCGCTTGCCTGGTGAGAGGACGATAGTTGCAGACTCATTGGCGAAGACTGATCCGTTTGTGTAGCTGTAGTAGTAGGAGCAAGGTGTGGTCGGGGACAGCTATGCACAAACCATTCACATCATCGGTCAAGGATCTCATTAATGAGAACTGCTCGGTCTTGTTAAATTAATACGGTAGCTTTGCTATGAAGCAAATATAAAATAACATGGCCAACTATAAACAGGAGACGGGAACAACACGGTCCGCAGGGCGCAATAGATCACTTGAATGATATGTTTCATGTTGTATTATCAGACATCCTTCGGTCATTCAATAAATCCATACATAGTGGAGTAAGGTTCTTAGATGTATAATTTTGCCCATGTCCTGATTGATAAAGGTGATCTGTTACATGACATCCTATCCTTAGGCCATTCTATGAATCCATACATAGAAGAATGATATCCTTAGTTGTGTAATTTCACCCATGACTGATGGATAAAGGTGGCGTTGTTTGACTGGAGAAGACAATGGATCTTGTTGTATCCACTTTTGGTGAGTCAGCGTGAGCCTTCAAAATGAATATGTTCATTCCCAAAGTCAGGATGGACGATGCATAGAACTTTTCAGCGAGAAGAAGAAACATTTTATGGTGAATGGTGTTGTCATGAAGTAGTTGAAGTGCTTATCACTATTAGTTGGAAAAGGGTGGATCAAATGGAAATCTATGCACGCTGATCTCCATGTTCATATAGTGATTTGACTGGAAAGAAACTACCGGAGGGCCTAAAAGTTGCATGCATAATGCTGCTCATTCAATACAGAAGAGCATATGTTCTACTTACTATAATCCAAAATACTTCAAGAATCTAATGGTGTTGTCCGAAATTTTCCTATTCACGGAGATCCTTGCTATCAGGAAATTGGACAACTTCGAGTTCATAGAATAAGACTTAAAGAAGGATCTTGTAGGGCTGATCCCCCTGAACACTCTGAATAAATCTATTACGGCCTCGTCCAAGTAAAAACATTCATCTTCCATATTAACATCAATGATTTATTAGAATCTGTCTTTAGTACATAGTAGCCAGTAAGCATAAGATCATGGCACCTACTAAGCCAATGCAAGAGTCGTGTGCTTGCCGTGTGTGATTGGCTTATTGGTTTGACAGGTGCGCAGATGACGTTCTCACCGGTGAGCTCCAGGTCATGCTTGTATATGTATCGTTGGATAAATGAATGATTGCAAATAAACAAAAGTGCGAACAAAGAAGTCGGAACTGAAAAGAGCGTAACGGTGGGTGGCCGAAAAACACAAGTCCGCACCGTCCGCATTTATAAATGGTCTGCACTAGTTCACTGCCCATATATATATATATATATATATATATATATATATATATATATAGCCGTTTATTCATTACCCACGTGGGTAGCCTGGAGTTTCGCTTCCCGGCAGCCAAAAAAGTACTCTTCTGGCCACAAAAGTAACTCTGCTGTCGAAAAAGTAACTATGGTGATAAAAAAGTAACTACACGACTAAAAAAGTAACTCTATACGAAATATACAACATATATATATAAGGACGGGTTTTTTGATTTGGGGGGGGGGGCAAATGATATTATTTTTAGATGAAATTTTTGGAGAGCTAGATAAAATACTCTGCAATTGTGAATTTTTTTTAAAAAAAAGTGGTAGGAAGGGTGGGCGGGTAGCTGCCCGTGCGAGCAATAAATATGGGCCATATATATATTTTGAGCAAATATGGGCCCTATATATATATATATATATATATATATATATATATATATATATATATATATATATATATATATATATATATGCCGGCGAGCAACAACTCAGGTGGTTGCAGCACTGGGCCCCTCACGAAGGGTCTCGGGTTTGAATCCCCCTGGTGGTGTTGTTCAGAATTGTTTCTCCCGTAGCGCAGCCAACCTATGCACGACTTAATGGGCTCTGCTCCTTACGGGATGGGGCTGTGCTCCCTATGTTGGGCTCGACGAAAGCCTTACGAGTCTCCTGGGTTACCACACACACACACACACACACACACACACACACACACACACACACACACACACACACACACACACATATATATATATATATATATATATATATATATATATATATATATATATATATATATATATATATATATATATCACTATTCAGAAAATCGGCCGCTTACGCCGAATAATCGGCCGAATATTCATTTTTAGGGGTCTACCGCTCCGATTATGAATAATCAGCCTATAATCGGTCCAGGACCGATTAATCGGCCGATCAGGGGAATAATCAGTGATTTTCAAAATCAAATGCTAGTAATAATTTTTTTAACATTAATTTTTTCTAATACTACTATTGGTCATTACAATTACATTCTCTTCTTCCAATTTACATATTTGGTCTTCTCCTCATGTTTTCTCTATAAGTTTATAGTTAGTGTTTATTGAACTGATCCTTACTGTTGATGTTTTCTTCTTTAATTTCATCAATGTTTCTAATTACTTCTTAATGCAATATTAGTCTATGACTTATCAATGTTTCTAATTACTTATCAATGTTTTTTCCCTAATTTCATCAATGTTTCAAGTTACTTATTAATGCAATATTAGTCTTATCACTTATCAATGTTTCTAATTACTTATTAATGCAATATTAGTCAATGACTTATCAATGTTTCTAATTACTTATTAATGCAATATTAGTGTATTACTTATCAACGTTTCTAATTACTTATTAATGTGATATTAGTCTATGACTTATCAATGTTTGTAATTACTTATCAAAGTTTTCTTCTCTAATTTCATCAATATTTCTAACTACTTATGAATGCAATATTAGTCTATTAATTATAACTGTTTCTAATTACTTATCATTGTCATTATTATATGGTCAATATATAATTTACATATCTTTATGGTTAATATTAAAAAAAATCAAAACCGATTAAAACTGAATATTCTCCCGCTTATACTCCCGCATACCGTATATACTCTATTCGGTACCCTCTCCGCCCGTACACCGATTACCGCTTTTTAGAACAATGATATATATATATATATATATATATTTATATATATATATATATATATATATATATATATATATATATATATATATATATATATAAAGAGTGGAGGTTGTCAAGGTTACTCAAATTCATTATGACTAGGTTTGGAGTAGGGCTAGCAGAACACAACGTTCCACTTGTCCTGGAATGGCTTGGACTATCCTCTTTTGTGAGGAGTGGTTGCTTCTGGCTCCAACAAATAACTTTCCTAAGTCTAAACCCATATTTAGTTTTAGGTCCTCAAAATTTACTTTTAGATCTCTTGACTAAATGTAATAATTATGAGTAAGCCCAACTCTACCTTCCTACATGTTATCTTGTGTGTGACCCTATAAGCAATATATCTCATTAGTAAGGAATACTCAACATTACAACCCACAAGTAGTCAGCGATGTCTAGTCATACATCATTGTTATTCAAGTAGTAGGATTAGTCAAACAAGATAAACCATAAATGACCAATGTAACTGTGTTACATTTCCTTTGTCACAAATATCTAGATTGAGTTAGAGGCACATAAATATCATTCTGATCACATTTATCCAAGGAGGAATAAATTCCTATCACGTAACTCACATGTGTGTAGCATGACTTTCATCACACTCAATCACAATGTTTTTTAAAAAGGCTGCATGGGCCGCTTTGTGCGGCCTGCATATACCTAGCCGCTTATAAGGCCAATTAGTTGGTGCAATTTTAGATGGACATTTGTTATCTCAGCCCAAACTAGATTATATTTTATCGATAAAATTATCTTGATGTACATTTTCATTGTATGCTTTAAACACGAGTCACATGATTATTTAATGTTTGTTGTCTTGGACCTCTAAGACATTCAAACATCTTTTTGAATGACTTGGTTAGTCTTCATTGTTATGTACTTGTTTAAATCATTTTGTGCATGCTTTATTAGAGTTTATGCCTAAATGATTCTAGAATGCATACCGGATGATACTTTACTTTTCATTGAAACTTTATATTTAGACCTATCTCAAATTCTAGGATCTAAATATGTAATTGTATAAATAAAATATAAAAATTTGTGATTAGTTTATATATAATATATAATTAAATTATAAAAAATTTAAGACTACATATACTTCCGCATGTATTTCTGCATACCACATATACTCTATAAGGTGACCTTTCCGCACGCATAACACATACCACTTTTTAAAAACACACTCATTCATCGTTATCATGACAAATTTTTACACACAACACCTTGAGCAATGTCAAAATATGACAACCATTACGTCACCATCCTAATGACTGCAGGTGAAATGACTAGAAAACTATTGTTGTATTGAGAGCTGATTATAACTACGGTCCATGAATTACTCTCAAGACGGGTCTATACAATACACTTGTTCACTAACAAGTACCTGCATGTTTGACTTGATATTCAATACCTATGATCAATGAAACATGGTTATTTATTGTCAAAAATACTAGTTTCACGTACAAAACCTACGTGTTTGACTGAATGTTGTCTTATACTTATTGTCATAGAACTTTAGGTACGTGACTTGAACATAACATTTTAATAAATGTTGGGAATAATAATTTTAAATGGCCATAATGAAGTACTAATATAGGTTGGACAACAATAATGTACATGAGACTAGTATATTTGGTGACATAACCATGTCTCATTGGTCATTGGTATTGAATATCTAGTCAATCCATGTCTCATTGGTCTCTGGTATTGAATATCAAGTCAATTGGGAATTTTATGATATATGCAATTAACGTATTGGGAATTTGTTTCTTAGAACTACTTATATTTCAACATATACTAATGTATATTATATCTACTCTATGATTTATCTTCAACCTTTACTGCACACTCTTTTTTGAACAATAGTATTGGTTTCTTATTGCCACTTGATGTTATTTTTCTGTCACTGTGTGCACCCATACACCTAATTACTGTTTATGCTGTTTTGCTTGGTTTCCCGTTGCTTTTATTTTCATGGTTATCATATTGTGGACGGAAATTCTTGAGATGGATGGATGTCACTTGTTGTATATGCTGTTTATTTTATTTACCATGCATGACATTTAACAATTGAAGAATCATTCCTACACATCTTTCTTCTCGTTGGACTAGCCAAAAGCACATGATAGTTTTTCATGTTGTAAAATATTACGTATTTTAAGTATACATGATATGATATACAAGGATTATACATGTGCATATTTGCACGTGCACACACCCCCCTACAGACCCACAATCCTACACACACATATATATACACACACTCAAGTATATCCGGAGCAGAATGTACTCAAGTAGTTTTTCATGATGTAATATTTTTTTAAAGATATAATCCATTGATCTTCTTAAACATCATGTGAATGTTGGCTAAATTGGACATCATTATAATCCCTTTATTTCGATGATGACAAATATTTCATTCTTGTGGATCTAACGTGCTACTTGAGTGTTGCAGGAATAAGGTGGATGACAAACAATTGGAAGATCTATATGCTAAAATTGTTTTAAGTCATGAATGTAATCAAATGTAAAAACTTGTACAAGTATATAATGTACAAGTACTTAGACATCATGTAAATCAAGCGTTAGATCTTCCCTAGACAATCACAACACTTAGATAGGTCATTCCCTAAAATAGTGTGACAACTGCACACTCATACACACACTAAGTACTTACTTTAAAACATTTAAACAAGGTTAATCTCGATCGACAAAATTCTCGACCGAGACACTCTCGGTCGACAAACTCTTCGACTGAGATTGACCCAAGTAGCCGTTAGACCCAACAGACAAGGTGGTTGGGAGTTGGAAATGAACGTTGTAAACACTTGCTCCAGGACGTCCCTCGGTCGACAAATCCTCGACCGAGAAGGACTCTCGATCGACAATTTGTCGACCGAGAAGAGTTCTGTCTGCACTTTTCAGGATTAATTAATTAGCCGTTGTTAAAGCAACTAATGGATACCTAACGGTTAGTTGAGCACTAAGAACCCCTTAGAAAGTGTCTAGAACATCCTTAAGTATCCATAGGCCATTCCTATAAATAAGACAAGCCATAGGACACCCAAAGTACACTTGTGCAACACTTGAGCATAATACTTACAATTGGCTATTCATTCTAGTGAGCAATTGAGCAACTCCAACATTGGCTATACATTTCCATTTCTCCAAATTCGTGTCCTATAGGCTAGCATCTCCTACCCACAGCACTAACACTTCCATATACATTGGTTAGGAGATCAAAATGCTTAATATAGGAAATCAATCCTTGTGCTACAATGATATTGTAATTTCTATTTTTTCTTCTTGCTCCTTTATATTGTTTGTACTCTCCTTGCTACTCCTATGGTTGGAGGCTGCGGATTGGAGAGGGTTTGACTTCTCAGGTGGAGAAGGGTCTTCTCGGTGGAGAAGGTGGACTTTGGACTACTTCAAGAAGGCTGTCTCAACGGGAAGCTACTTCAAGAGGAAGGCTACTTCAAGGGGAGCTTGAGGTTACTTCAAGGAAGGCTGCTTCAAGGTTGGTGAGACTACTTCTAGGTGAAGGCTGTCTCAAGGGTTTGGTGAAAGTATTGTAATTTTCTATAACATCCTTGCGAGGTAATAAAATTAAATACTTTCAAAATCCCGGTTGGGTAAGCAACCGGGTAGTGGATTGACTGCCTTAGTATTTGCTAAGGTTGGAACCACTCTAAATCCTTGTTCCCTTGTCTAATATTTTTGTGGTTGCTTGCTTTGGTTGAATTATTATTAAAATATCCATAAAACCCTATTCACCCCCCTCTAGTGGTTTTTCAATTGGTATCAGAGCAGGGCTTCAAGGAACTCTAACAAAGTCTTGAAGAATGGGTGACGGGATACTCAACAACCTCAACTTGGAAGGAACACTCGTGGCTAGACCTCCAGCTTTTGATGGCACTAACTACACCTACTGGAAGAGGAGGATGCAATTTTACTTCCAAGGAATCAGTTGGGATTTGTGGAGAATGGTATCAACTCCATATGAACTTCCTCAAATGGAGTATGCAAATTGGGATGCTAATACGGTAAAATCTTCCCAAATGAATGCAAAAGCTGTAAGCATACTTTATTGTTCAATTTCCGTTGGTGAGTTTAATAGAATATCAAATTGTGAAACAACTTATGAGATATGGCATAGATTGTCTATACCATATGAAGGAACTGTTCAAGTTAAGAATTCTAAAATCGGAATGCTTAAACAGAAATTCAAACAATTTCATATGGATCAACATGAATCTATTAGTGAAATGTATGCAAAATTTTCTTTTATTGTGAATGGTTTGAATGCTTTACGCAAAGTGATTAGTGAGGAAGACCAAGTGTCAAAGATTCTTAGATCTCTCCCTCCCAAGTACAAGCCCAAAGTGACTGCTATTGAAGAAGCAAATGATCTCACCCAGCTAAGGATGGAACAACTTATTGGCAACCTAGAAGCACATGAGGCAACTTTAGAAGAGGAAGAAAGACGAGAACGTGAACTTAAACAAGGGAAAAAGAAGGATATTGCATTCAAAGCATCAACTAAGATTAGTCATGACACAAGTGAATATGATAGTGAAGAAGAAACTCTCATTGTAAACGGTAAGCAATATAAAAATTTTAAAACTAACAAAACTTCTAGTGTTTCTTCTTCCAGGTGCTTTGAATGTGGTAAAAAGGGACACATGAAAGGTGATTGTCCAAAACTCAAGAAAGGGAAGAAATCATCTCAAAAAAGAAAGAAAGAGCATATAAAGCTGCATGGGATGATTCAAGTGATGATAGTGATGATGGAAAAGAAGAAGTAGAATGTCTCATTGCTACAACAAATGAAGAAGAAGAAGAAGAAGTAAGTCTTTTTGATCTGCCAAAAGAAGATCTAATTGCTAGTCTTCAAGATACACATGAGAAATATATTGAGTGCAAGAAGAAATTTAAGAAATCAAATAAAGTAAATGATGAGTTAAATGCTAAACTTCTTGCTCTCACATCTAAAAATAAAGATCTCAAAAAGGCTATTGAAGATTATGATATTAAGCTAAAATCTGTAGAAGCAAATTGCAATCTTCTTTCCCTCGAAAAGTTAAACTTGCAAACTCAAGTAAATGATCTTAAAAAACAACTTGTTTTGTGTACACATCTAGATTATGATAATATTGTGAAAGAAAGAGATTCTTTGTTATCTAATCTAGATGAAGCAAAATTAGATATCAAGAAGAAAATGGATGAGATTATGAAGTTACAACAAAAAGTGAGTAGCTTGAGTAACAATAATATTCTTGATAATATCTTAAATGATTCTTATCGTCAAATTGGAAGGGGAGGACTAGGTTATAAGACTAAGGGAAAATCTTATAAAAAACCTAGTTGGAGAAGGACAAAATTGCTAAAGAATCAATCTATGTATGTACCCAAGAACAACTCAACTCCTAGAAAGAGAAATGAGATTGACTCTATTAGTTGTCATTATTGCTTGCGTCTTGGACACTACTCTTTTTCATGCCCATATAAGAAAAGGAATGATGATCTAGCTTGGGTTCCTAAAACTTAGAAGTTTGAATTTGACTAGTTGAGATTTGACCTAAACTGATTCCTGATATACAAATGTCATATCTCAACACAATCAAGCTTTAACTTTCATATTCTTGTTTTACTTGGAAACAATTACTAAAAATAGTTCTGAAACAGTACAGAAACATTCTCGTTCGAGAAACTGTTCGACCGAGAACACGATCGGTCGAGAAATAGTCGACCAAACAGGTTACTATTTGAAGTTTGCAACAAATCTGATAAAACCTGTACAAACAGCAGCATTCTCGGTCGAGAAAAATGTCGACCGAGATAAATTCGGTCGACAAACAGTTCGACCGAAGCAAGTTCTGTTGAACCTGTTTTCAATTAATCTAGTTTGCTATTATTTTGTTATTAATGATTGATTTAATATGCAAATCAAGAATAAATCTTGGAGATCATCTTTGAAACAAGACATATTGATCTATTTGCATCATGAATTAAGGTATAACATTATGAATATGAAATCCTTAAACATATTGTAAAAGTGTTATATGAAAACTGATTTTGAACAAACCTTATTCATTGATTGAAAAAGTATATTAAGCATGTTCAGTTACATGGTTTGTCTTAAAATTGAAAACTTATGAACTTGAATGAGATTATTTTTGGTTTATTATCTACATGATTTGGCTTAAAACTAAAAATATGAACCATGATTAGTTTAATCAAAGAAATTACTGTTTTATCATAATCCACATGGTTTTTCCTTAGTCTATCTATGTAGGAACCATGTGTATTAAAATTTAAATGGCCATAATCATTGTATTTCATGAAGTTACATGCTTCCATCTTGATCATTGTATTGTGGATATACTTCTATTGTTCTATCATAATTATTGTGCCATAATCATTATGTTTCATTGGTTTGTCTACAATAATCTTTGATCCATATATACAAACCATGAATGGATATTGTTTTTTATCATTGTGATTCAGCTCATGTGAAGATGCCATTTTGCATAAACAGTAAAACTTCATGGCACAAATGCATTTTAAATTGAAAATCTACAGAAATTATACTTCACATATAAGTGTTAAAATTAGAAATCTGTAGAAATGGCCTCTTGGTTGAAATCAAGTTTGACCAAGGGGCGCTATGGTCGAAGTAAAGGCCGACCTAAAATAAGTTTGACAAAATGCTTATTTGTACATCATTTTACTGCACTTAATCTTAGTATCTTGATTCAAAATGTGTTTATCATATTGAAAACATAATTTTAGTGCATAACTCTCATATAAGGTCAACTTATTATGATCTAATATTGTGACCTTAGAATCCTTAAATTATCTTGACTATAAGATTAAGGGGGAGCTCACACAAACTATCTTGATTATAAGATTAAGAAGCTTACAAAACTTTGTAAACATCATTTGAAGCTTGTTATGACCTTAGTATCCTTAAAAGTAGTTTTGGTTATGAAAACAAAGAAATCTACAATATTTATGAATATGACATATATCTTGTTCTTAACGAAATTCTCTAAATAAATTAAGGGCTTAACATCCCGTGTATTTGATTAGAGATACATTCTATTAGAAGATTAAATGGATCTCATATCATTTTCAGGGCTTAACATCCCATGTGAAATGGATGAGAAATCAAAATACATATGCCATAGATCTAAAAGGATCTCATATCATTTCAAGGCTTAACATCCTTTGTAAATGATTGAGAAACAAATTGTGGCTAAATTCGACAATAAATGGTTTACATTTATATTATTCCCTATTTTTCAAATTGAATATCTTAGTTAGGGGGAGAATAGCATAAAATTAAGGGGGAGAAATAAAAGTCATACAAAATGATTTTCCTGGATATCTTTTTGAAATGACAAAGGGGGATAAATAATATAAATTGAAAACATAAAGTAAAAATGAGTTTCATAAATCTAGGGCCAGTACACACTTGCAAAACAAGAGAATGGCTACAAAAGGTAAACTCCAGGTATGAAACTCATATGATTTATATTTCCTTATTTTATATTTAGGAAATGTTTGTCATCTTAAAAAAGGGGGAGATTGTTGGCTAAATTGGACATCATTATAATCCCTTTGTTTCGATGATGACAAACATTTCATTCTTGTGGATCTAACGTGCTACTTGAGTGTTGCAGGAATAAGGTGGATGACAAATAATTGGAAGATCTATATGCTAAAATTGTTTTAAGTCATGAATGTAATCAAATGTAAAAACTTATACAAGTATATAATGTACAAGTACATAGACATCATGTAAATTAAGCATAGATCTTCCCTAGCCAATCACAAAACTTAGATAGGTCATTCCCTAAAATAGTGTCACAACTACACACTCATACACACACTAAGTACTTAGTTTAAAACATTTAAACATGGTTAATCTCGGTCGACAAAATTCTCGACTGAGACACTCTCGGTCGACAAACTCTTCGATCGAGATTGACCCAAGTAGCCGTTAGACCCAGCACACAAGG